>CAOLHI010002020.1:0-600000 GCA_948474755.1 Ctenosaura bakeri
GCCTCTGATCCCGATCCGCCACCAGAGGGCGCTGCGGGACAAGAAAGGAGGCGTTTTATTTAATTTTAAAAAGATCTCTATCCGCCACCGGTGTAGCGCGCCGTCTGGTGGCGGAATCGAACCTTGATTTTTTTAAAAAAAAAGCTCCCTGGTGTGGGGAGTCTAATGGTCTGACGTGGCTAAAGCTTAGTTGGAACCCCTTTCTCTGCTGTGTGGGGACGATGGGAAGTGTTGTCCACGCTGATGTCAGACCTTACTTTATGCACCAAAGTGACTCTAAACCTCGCTTTCTGGCCTTTGTCGGGTGTTGTCGAAAACGAGTCGAAACCTCTCTTTACTTGTGGGGGGGGGCGATGGGAAGAGTCCAACGCAGAGCAGAGAGCGAGGCTTCCACTCAGTTTGGACAGCGTCCCGTCATCCCCACACAGAACGGAAAGGGCGGGTGTGTGTCAGTTTGGGCAACACTTCCCATCATGCAACCTTGGAAGGGAATGTCTTTTTCTTTCATGTTACCCCAGAGAGCCGACCCGAAGAGCGGAGGAAGGCCGCCGCTCCTACCAAAAAAAAAAAAAGGAAGACGCTCTAGGAATTTCATCTCTGAGAGCCTGCCCTCCGAAATGAGATGGCCAGCGCGTCTCTATCGTGGAAATTTCTACTCAGAGGGCCAACCAACAAGGGGCAAAGGATAGAGCGCCGAGATAAGACGTTCTGGAAATCCCATCTCGGAGAGCCTGCCCTCCAAATTGAGAGGCCCAGAGTGTCGCTGTGGTGACGGTCTAGGAAGATTCAACTCAGAGGACCAGCCAACAAGGCGGAATGGTAGACCGTCGCTGGGAGACGTTTTGGGCAACTCATCTCGGAGAGCCTACCCTCCGAGGTGAGCGGGCCAGAGCGTCACTCGGGCGGCGCTCTAGCCGAGGGTATCTGAATAGGCCGGACCAGAGACTCGAGAAGGCTAGAGCGTCGCCCTTCAGCCCCCGGCCGAGGGCCGTCGCCTTGGTAACGCCAAGGCCTGCAACCCCAATTGGGGCGTCCCGGCCAGAAGACCGAACTGAAACGTGGAAGAATGGGGCCGCCGCCTTCTTGTCCTGCGAGGGCGTCTCCGAGGGGACCAGTGGCCTTCCTCCATCTCCCCTTCTCCAGTCGGCTAGGCCAAGTAGGGCGCCCCTTTCCCCCTGCGTGGGTCGAGGGCGTTCAGCCAGGCCTCCTTCCGGCCGTCGGCCTTCGTCCTCGTGGGGAGGGGGGGGTCACCGAGTGGGCCGGCCTCTTCCTCCCGGGGCTGGGGCTCCCCTTCATGGGGGTCGGAGGACTGTGAGGCAGCATCCCGCCAGGATTCCGCTTTCGAGGGGATCCCCGAAGGACATCTAGCCGAACCCACCGTCTGCCAGGCGGGTAGACGCAGCAAACGAACCTTTCCCGAGATAAATGCGGCTCCATCCGACCTCTGGTTAACGAAGGAAGTTGGATCACTCTTCCCCCGGTTCAAGGATGGACGCCTTGGGCGAAGGTCGGGTGAGACCCCCAGGGGCCATCCAGTCCAACCCTCTGCCTCTGCTGTCAAACGGCTCTCTTAGAGTATACCGTACGGTTGTACTTGGTACCACTCTGCCTGTAGTGGAGCGGGAAAGCCAGCCGGACGTAGCGGTTCGGTCATGGGGTTGGGAGGCTGGGTGAGTCACTCTCTTAGCCTCCGAGGAAGGCAAAGCTGGCCAGCCGCCTCTGGACACGTCTTGCCGAGAATCTGCCCTCCCTTGTGGCTTGGCCTTGTGGGTTGCCACAAATAAGGCCCCAAACGACAGGCTTTGGAAGGGAGCCGTGAAGGTCATCCAGTCCAGCCCACTCCCAAGCAGGAGTGCAGTTTGAAAGGACGCTGGTCTTTCTCATCCGTGCCTGGGAAGGAGTGTCCGAACGGTAGATTCAGGACTGTAGCGTTGGAAAGACGGCATTACAAAGTCACAGGATACCTGCACTGGAAGGGATCCCAAAAGGGCATCCAGTCCAGCCCCGTCTTGCCCAGTCACAACGCTCCCAAGAGATGACTGTTCAGCCTCTGTCTGCTTAAAAGCAGGGGCGAAAGGCACACCGGAAGATCGCTCTCCCCTAAGCTGCAGGGTTTTTGAATTGCTATATAGCTCTCTTTCTTTCCTTTTATCCTCCAAAGGAATAACTCGGTCGCTTTTGCGTTCTGCTTTTCACGGCCACCCTGGCTGTGTCGGGCGTCTTCATCTCCTCTTTCTGGAAACGAAAGGCTGATCCGTGGAGGAAATCAAGGCCAGATTCAAGAAGTTACCTGACGGGAAAGAACAAAGTTTCTCTGCAGAAAAACACCATTTGACAAAGGAGTCAGTATTCGGAGGGCTAACCAATAAGGCGGAACGGGTAGATCGTCGCCAGAAGACGCTCTGGGAAACTCGTCTCCGAGAGCCTGCCCTGCGAGGTGAGAGGGCCAGAGCGTCGGTAGGGCGGCGCTCTAGG
The DNA here is from genome assembly GCA_948474755.1 of Ctenosaura bakeri. NCBI lineage: Eukaryota > Metazoa > Chordata > Lepidosauria > Squamata > Iguanidae > Ctenosaura > Ctenosaura bakeri. The sequence continues at coordinate 2,476 of CAOLHI010002020.1, forward strand.
CGAGGTCGGACCACAGGCTAGAGAAGGCTAGAGTGTCATTGCTCAGGCCCGGACGCAGGGCCGTCGCCATGGTAATGCCAAGGACTGAAATCCCAGTTGGGGCCTCCCAGCCAGGAGACCGGGGCCGCCCCCGCCGCCTTCTCATGCGAAGTGGCCTTCTGTTTTCTCTTCTCCAGCCGGCCAGGCCAGGCTGCCCTATCAGCTTCCGGGATGGCCCTAGGTACAAGGTGGGTGGAGGAGGAGGAGGAGGAATCCCACACCTCCTCGGCACAGGTTCCGCCACCAGATGTCGCTGCAGGACAAGCGACCAGGGATTTTTTAAATATAAAAAAATGTCCCCATCCACCACCAGATGTCGCTGCAGGACAAGGGACCAGGGGTTTTTTAAATATAAAAAATGTCCCCATCCACCACCAGACGTCGCTGCAGGACCAGCAACCAGGGGTTTTTGCGCTCCAACTTCAATTGCGTCTTTTCAGCACTGTGGGCAGTTCCTTTCTAAGTGCCACTCCCACAATCCTCCAACAATCCAGCAAGCCCCTCCACCCTGCTGGCTAAAGACTTCTGGGAAGTTTATGTCAATAAGCCCATTCTGTACTCCAACACCTAGGAGGGGGCCCGTCGCTGTCCTTCGCCTGATGTCTGCCCAGCTCCATCCAGGGTGGCATGGTGTTCGCACAGCACATCCCATGTTAGCACTGCACTTTTTTTTTTTTTTTGCAAAGTAATGTTTTTTATTTTAAATATTTAAAATTTTGAACATTCAACATTACCACACATTACTTATTTCAGATTACAATGGCCAGTCACAATGTCATTTTTACACATTTTTCCCAGTCCCACCCCCTCTCCCTCAATCCCTGTCGATGGCTTAAAGCGGGTAACGCCTTCCTCACGCTGCTTTTGTCGAAGTTTGGGTCAACACGGAGGATCTCAGTCAGCGCCTGGGCCATCTGAGAGACATCAGCACAAGGGGGGAAATTAAGAGAGGAAACAAAGGATGTCCCCTCCCTCTGAAGATGTGACAGAGAAGACACTGCCCTACCTGCCCCACCTCCAGAATCAATAGGCGAGAACAGAGGCTCACCTATAAAATCAGTCACTCTCCTCGTACTTCGTTTTTATTTCAAAGAACCCTGTGAGCCGGGAGAGGGAGGGAAATGAAAGGGCTGCACCAGCTACCAGTCTGTTTAAAGAAGCGAGGAAGGGCCGCAACCCCAACTGCCTCCCTGGGGTAGAAAATGAACACAGTCTCGGTAGCATTTCTACCATGTTTTTAAGCCCCCTGAACCATTTTAGGCTTAATAGAAGCCTTTTCTTAACAACAGGAAGCAAAGAAAATAACTTTCTGTTCACTTCTGTTTTTAAAAAGGGGCTTTCCTGAGCCTAGACTGGTACCAGGAGGGCCAAAAACATGGCAAAAGTGCCCCTCCTCACTTAAGGGATATCTGGGAAAACATGGACAAAACAGACCTCTCAGGGACCCTTGGGGTTCACAAATGTCCCACAAGTCACACCCTGCCCACCCTGGTTTCTGAGCACAAATCAAAGTGCTGGTTATGGTCTATAGAGCCTGCCATGAGTCAGGGCTTGTCCGACTGAAAGGCTGTTATCCCCCGAGGGGAGCCTGTTTAAGAGTGCAAGTCCCACCCACCCTCCCGGTCTTAGCTGATGGGAAGAGGGGAGATGGGGCCTTCTCCGTGACCCTCCCTGTCTCTGATTAAAACCCTCCAGAGACGGAGAGCGCCCCGGCACCCAAGGCAGCCCAAACCACTGCCAAATTGCTCTTACAGTCAATGGGTTTTGTTGCGTGGTGACCCCCAGGTGAATCTGTCGTGGGTTTTCTTGGAAAGATTTGCTCAGGGGATTTTCTGCCTTTGCCTCCCTCTTAAGGCTGAGAGGGTGACTCGCCCACTTGGGCACTCGGTGGGTTTCCGCAGTCAAGCGGAGATTCAAACCCTGGTCTCCAGAATCATAGCCCTGCACTGAAACCACTGCACCAGACTGTCTTGTATGAGGAGAAAGGGAGAATATAAGTCAGATCATGGGAGGGAGAAAAGAATGAATCATTCATTCAGCAAGGGTCCAGTTTCCCCATCCGAGAGGACTCTGCAAGGAGAGTGGAAGGGGGAAGAGTCTACATTCATGCCCCATTCACAGGGGTTGAGAGTGCAGGACCCTCACAAAAGTGGAAAACCACAAATATCTCTAGCTCTGCCCCCAACCATATTTAACACCCATTAAAAAGTACAGGGAGAGACAGCATGGTGTAGGGGTGTGAGGTTGGACTACAACCTTGGAAACCAGGGTTCGATCCCCCGCTTGGCCATGGAAACCCAGCTGGTGACCCAGGGCATATCACACTCTCTCAGCCCCAGAAAACCCCAGTATAGGTTCACTTTAGGTCTGCCATAAGTAGGAACTACTTGAAGCTGTGCAACAATAGCACAAAAAAGACAGCACAATCCACAGATTTAACCCACCGTGGACTGAAATGTACAGCATGCAATACATTTGAAGGCAGTAGGGTCCCTTTGCAAGGCAGAAGGGGGTGGCTGGTGGGGCTCACTGTGTCTGTCCTCTGCCATTTATAATAGGGACTTACAAACTTCGCTTAGTTTTCACAATCGCTCGCAGACTCCCGACTTGCAGAGAGACTGCAATGATGAGGCCAGACTCATAAGTCTTGATTAAAAACCGCAGAGGGCAGCAGTGGAGGCGGTGGAAGTAAATAACCCACTGACGTCAACGACCGAGTGTGCACTCAGGTACGACTTACGGCTGAAGATGACGATGTTGTCCTTCAACTCCTTCTGTGCTGGTACCATGTGGAGACCTTGTGAAGCACTGCGCCCACAGCCTCCCTGCAGCGGGCACAGAAACCAAAAGAAGGTTTGGGCGACGCTGCTCCTCCGAGCCTTCCCCCTCCGCCCCCTTCCCCCTTCTGCTGTTCTGCTAAAGCGGTGACTTTGGGCAGCCAAGGGGTCTCCTGAATGCCTCTGCCCTGCACGTGCTGGACACAAAAGCCTGACATGCTGTGGGGATAGGTGCCTGATGGAGGAAGCAAAAGAGTTTCATCCCTCCCTGTCTAAGGGCCTTTCTGCACTACACTGTTATAGTGCGTTTATTCCACTTTCAACGCTTTCCTCACAATCCAGGTGGGTCCGCAACGGGCTGAGGGTCCAGCTTCGACTGGCTGCCTAGGACACAACCTGGACACGAGAAACCCGGACTCGGAGGTCTGGAACTGTTGATAATCTTTGAAACTGGTCTGGATTAGCAGAAGCCCTCTCTTCTTTAAGCTCCTGTTGTTTAAGCATTCAGGAACTACAGCTTCCCTCCTTTCCCAGCCCGCGGCGCTTCTGGGAGGTGCAGTCCAACGGCACCTCTGGGGCCGCCTGGGCCAGCAGCGGTCCTCGGATCACTCGTCGCGAACGCTTCCGAAGCCGGCCTTTCGAAGGCACCGGCGACCTCCAGGCGCACGAGCGGGCGCGCCGGGGACAGCGTTCGGCTCTGGGGCGCGCGGCGACGGCGGGGCGGCAGCGATGGGCGCCTTGGACGGGGCGGCCGCCGCCAGGGGGCACCCAATACGGGCAGTGACCTCTTTGGGCGGCGGGAAGGCCAGGTGAGCCCCCCCGGCAGCGGCGGCAGCGGCGCCCCCGGTCCCCTGCCCCCGAGTCGGGCTGCGGAGACGGGCCGCCCCAAGGAAATTATTTCTGGCGACGCCCGAACCCCTTTCCTCTTGTGGGAGCTCCCTCCCCACCTGGGCTCCCCCGGGACGCGGCCGCAGGGACAGGCGGCGGGCGGGCGAGTGAAAGCGGCGGCCCTCCTGCCTCCTCGGCGGGCAACTTCCCTCGGCCTCGTCGGCCGGAGCAGCTTTTCCGAAGGGAGCCTCGCCGTCGCCCCCCTGCGCCGAGAAGGCGGCGGAGCGGAGCCCCCGGAGGGGCGAAAGCCGGCGGCCCGCGGGCGGGGGAAGCCGCGGAGGCTCCGGGCTGCGCGCGAAGGCGGCGGCGGCCGAGCCGGGCGGGGAGAGGCCCTGGGACGCCGAAGCCGCCCGGCGGGGAGGCTCTCGGCCTTTGGGCCCCCAGACTTCGGGAGCCGGGCTCTCGGGATCCCCGAGCCTTGGCCGGGCCGACCGGGGGCTTTGGGAGCTGGAGTGCGGAGGCCGCAGAGGGCGAAGGGCGGGTGCGCGCAGCTGCGGGCGCCGGGGGGCGACCAGAGGGGAGGTTCCGTGCCGGAGGCTGAGAGGGTCCCCGGCGACGCTCTCGGACTGGGCAGCCCATCATCCGCCCAAGGCCAGAGCGGGAGGAGGGGCGGCCGCGGTGGGTCTGGGGGCTCTTGGCCGTCCTGGGATCCTCGCAGCCACCTGGCCGAAAGCAGAAGGACGGGGAGTCGCTCCTCCTCCGGTTTCCCGGCGCGGAGCAGGGCGCGGGGGCCCCTCTGGCCGGCGTCGCTGGGGCTGCGGAGGGCGCCCGAGACAGGCAGCCGCCGCCCCCTTCCCGGCCGGGAAAGGGCGACGATCCGCCGAGGGGGTGGGTCGGGACGGGGCTGGGGCGAAGGCGTCGATGGGCTCCGAGCCACGGCGCCTTCCGAAGGGGAGATTCGGACGGAGCTGGGCCCGTCTGTGCCGCCGCTCGGCGAGGAAGGCCGGAGGCTCTGCGGGGCCCCCGAGGGGCCAGCTTCCCGGCGGGCAGGTGGCCGCCCCCCGGCTCAGACGACGGCGAGGTTGCCCCGAAGGGAGGGAAGGGCCGGGCGGCTGGAAAAGAGGGAAGGAGGGAGGGGTGAGAGGCCGCCCGGGGAGGGGGTTCCTGGCGGTGCGGCTGCCCGCGCTGCCCCCGGGCCCTGGGGCAGAAGCCGCAAGGCAACGGGGGAACCCGCCGGCAGCTGCGAGGGACGGAACGGTCCAAAAGGGGCGGCCCCGTCCGCGCCAAGATGGCCTGCGCGCTGAGCTCCGAGCGGGCGGGCGGGCGAGGCGGGGGGATCCCGGCGACCTTCTAGCTCTCGTCCTCGGGGGGCCCCGAAGCGCTCCCGCAGCCGAAGGAAGGGGCTTGGGCTCGGACCCCCACCCGAGCGCCCCGGCCACGGCGGAAAGGGCCCTCGCCGCCTCGCCTTCCGCGCGCCGGGAGGGCCGGGGGCGGCCGCCCTGCCTCCGTGGGCCCGCGGGAGGACGGGGCTCCTCGCCCGCCTTCCCTCCTCCCTTGGCGGCCCGAGGGACCGGGGACCGGCTCGTCCGCCTCCGTCCCTGGCGCGCCGCCCAGGAATCGGGGAGCCTCGGGGAGAGGCGGCCTGAGGCCGTTCCCTCCTCCTGTCCAAGGGGTCCCCGAGCCTCCGGGCGACCGGCGTCCCCCGAGGGCAGGGGGAGGGGGCGAGCGAGGGGCCGGGGTCCGCTCCGACCCCCTCTTCCGCCCTCCGCCCGGGGGTCTGCTTTCCGCTCCGGCGTTTCTGTGGTACTGGCGGAGGGGGGCTTATTGTCTTTCTCAAAGCAGCGGAGAAAGAATGGGGGCAGCTTTTGCGCGCCCCCCAACAACCCCGGCGCGTTGGCCCAGGGGATCCCCCTCCGACCCGTGGAGGCGGGGGGGCTCTGGCGCAGCTTCTGCCGGGGGTCGCCCCCCGCCCAAATAAGCCGTCGCAACGCGGAGGGGGCTCCCGGGCTCCCTCCGGCGCGGGGCGGAATTAGCGGAGGGCAAACCCGCCCGGCCCGCGCGGAGGCCGCCGCAGTGGTCGCTTCTCCTTAGCGCTGAAGCGCGGGCGGGGGGCCGGGGGTTCCTCGCCGTCCTTCTCTCGCAGTCTTTGCGGGCAGCGGGGCCGAGGAGCCCCTTCGGAGACGCGGCCGGGCCCGGCAGAAAAACGCTGGTAACACTTTTGCCGCGGGACCGTCGGTCGCTTTAGAAGCGGTTGCGACACTGGGGCTGCTGGGGGCGCTTTTTCTCTCCGTTTGTTGTGACCAGAATATATTCCTTAATTGTTTTGAAATGTTCTAAGCTCTACACCTGTTTTGGATTGTTTCCGTGGCTGTATTTCACCACGACAATAACCATTGCAATCTAAAAAGCAAGACTCGCCCGGGCGTGGCGAGCGAGGGGGCGCCTCCCGTCTTCCTTTCCGGGGGGTTTTGCTCGGGCCTCGTCCCCCCCAGGAGCCTGCCCGGGAGGGAGGCTGTGCTCAGCAGGAGCGGAGGCCTCAGGGAGGGGGGCCTTTGGAATGGGGGCCCCGAGTCACTGCGTTGTCCGGGGAGGCTGCCTGGTTTACTCCTCCTCCCCTCCCCGGACCCCGATTCCTTCCGTGGGCGGAAGAGAGGAGGCGCCTCAAGAGCCAGCGAGAGAGAGGCGGGGACAACCTTCCTCCTCCTCCTCCTCCTCCTCCTCCATCCTTGGGGCCGGCGGGGGCTGCTGGGTTTGGGGGCGCTGCAGCCTCTGGAGTCGGGGAGGGCTCATCCAGGAAACCCCCGCCCCGCATATGAAGGGAGCGGGGTGGCCTTCACCTTGTGTCAGCACATATGGCGGCGGGGGGGGGGCTCTTGTGCGGTTTGGGAGCAGCAGCCGAACCTTTGAGACCCGTTTCAGAGTGCGCGGAGGGAGGGGGCCGGGACTGATGGTTTATCAAAAGTAGCACAGATACGAACTCTACAAAAACATCAGGAAAAATGGAAGGAGGACATTTCCGAAGAAGACTGTTATCACGCTATTATTCCACTTTCAACATCCTGTGGAATTCGGCCAGGCCCTCCCTAAACTGCAAACCCGAGGGTTCCATAGGATGTTGAAAGTGGAATAAGAGAGCGATAACAGTCTCATGTGGAAATGGCCAAATTGCTAATAAAACGATCTGTAAATGTTGGAACCATTTAAGCTTCATGAAATGTGGTGGGAGTGGGGTCGGGACTGCCCTACCCAGGCTGGGGTCTTCTGGAGGATGCTCAGGCGGGGCTGGTGGAGCATGGTGTGTGTGTGTGCCTCGGCAGAGGGCCACTCTGCTCTCCCCTCATGTGCCAATTTGCTAGTCATTTCCTCAGGGACAAAACATCCCCAAACCTGGATCTGAGAGCTCTGAAGCAAACGGGGACAAGACTGTAGGGAAGCTGCTCCTTAAAATATGTGGAAGGAACTCTGCGTGGTCGCTTGCACCCAAAGACAAATGCCACCTCCCTGTTGCCTGCTCACAGGGGGTCTCAAAGAATCCTAGAGTTGGAAGAGACCCCAGGGGCCATCGAATCCAACCCCCTGCTATGCAAGAACACCCATCAAAGCATTTCCAACAGATGGCCATCCAGCCTCTGCTTAAAAACCTCCAAAGAAGGACAAGACTCCACCACACTCCATGGACGCAGCGGATTCCACTGCCTGACAGCCCTGACTGTCAGGAAGTTCTTCCTGAGATGCAGGTGGAATCTCCTTTCCTACAGCTTGAATCCATTGCTCCTTGTCCTAGTCTCTGGAGAGGCAGAGAACAAGCCCACTCTCTCCTCAACATGATATCCCTTCTAATATTTAAACATGGCTATCATGTCCCCTCTTAACCTTCTCTTCTGCAGACTAAACATACCCAGCTCCCTAAGCTGTTCTTCAGAGGGCATTTTGGTCTCCATAGTGGGCAGGTTGTGAGATAATCCCCCCCTCCCCGCTGCCACCACAGCAGCCATCCCTGCTTCCGGGAGGTTTTGTGCAGACTGCGGTGGGCATTCTGGAGTGCAAGGCATGCCTGGCGTCCAGCTTGGAGAGGGTCTCACTTTGTGGTCCTAGGGCTGCTGCAGAATCCTTGAGGGCAATTCCTGACCAACTGTCCACTATCTTTGCTTTCCAGCCATCTCACCTGTTCTTCCCGGGCCGTGGTTGGCCAGCCGGTTAGTAGGCTGGTGTCCTTTGGCTGGCTGGGAAGGAGGAGGTGGCAGCGGCACCTGCGTGTGGAGGCCTCTTCCAAGGGCTGCAGATGCGCTTACTTGGATTGGCTTTAAATTTGCCTCCATTTTGTTTTAATGAAAGTGAAGTGCTTATTGGAAAGTGCTTTCAGAGCCATCTGCTGTAAAGTATCAGGCGGTAATTATTCCCTCGGTGCATTTCATTCTCTCCTCATCCCCGGATCAGACCTGAGCCCTCCACTTCTGTTTCTCCCTCCCTCGTCCACTTGAAGGGGGCCTGCAGGTGTCTCTCTTCCAAAGAATGGGTTTCATTCTGGTGAAATCACCAGAGGAGGTGAAGAAAAACTACGGAAAGGTAGTTTTCCACCAGCAGCCCTGGGGGTCTTTCTGCCACCCTTTTCAGGGATGTCTTCTTTTCCTCAACGGCTGTGAGGCACTGCTGAGCCTGGTGCCTTTCGCCAAAAGAAGTGCTTCTATTTTGGGTCATTGACAACTTCTTAGCACTCAGAGCAAAATATGTCCATGGGGAAAGCAGCTTCCTCCCCAGAGGGTGGGACACCAAGGGAGGAACGGGCAGATGTCCTCCCTCAGAGCATCTGCTGATCCCACCCGGTCATCCTGACCTGAGCGGCAGTTGGTCAAGGGAATGTCTCCCCCTGTCCCTCCAGAACCCGTATGTTCCCACTCGCTTCCAGAGGGACCATCCATCAATAAAGACCAGGCTCCCTGTAATGCCCTCACAGCCATAATGGGCTCCCTCTGGGCTCTTCTTGGCAAATTGGGGCTACAAGGAACAGGAGGACGGGCAAGAAGGCAGGCAGACCGGGCCATGGCTATCTCCAGCTTTCTCCAGAGAGTCCACTTGGGACTCATGTCTGTCCAGAAATGAAAACATGGCACTCTCCTCATCCCAACCACGCACAGTGAGTGTAGCCTCCCTTTCTTTGCTCTGGGGGGAGGGAGGGGGCTTTGGTCTGGCCTTCTTTCATCCACTACACCCTGTGCAAGCAGGCTGGCACAAACGAAGCCCTGGGCCACTCCAAAGCTGCTGTCTTGAGTCTTTGAGAAGAAGTGAAGGGCAGCAGAACGGCACATGAGCCCCTCGGCTCCTCCCGCCTGGCACTCTATAGCCTGAGCCCATTCTTTGACTCCGTAGCCCTTCCAGGAGGGCAGCTGCCACATTACAGCCCCATGGCCCTTTGATGGCAAGGTTGGGCTGTGGATAGTTATACTAATGGGACAAGAATGGGAGGCTCCCCCGCACCCAGAACTGTTTTGCAGATACGCGGGTACAGCATGCACATGCGTTTAAATAGTGCTGGTTTCTTGATTAATCCGTTAGAAGCTAAGTGGTTAATCAATTAATCTGCTCATCTGTGGGCAGCCCACAGGACAGAGAACAAGAGGCAGGTCGTCTAGAGGCATGGAGTCTGTCCTGGTATCACAGCTGGGAGGTCAAAGTCTGTTGTGCCCGGAAGGGGGTGGATAGGATGGGGGGAGAACTGGGTTTACACTGTACACAGGATCTTTCTCCTCCACTCAATGGTGTTGTTTGCTCAGCCTTCCCAAGGTTAGCTCCCTCTTCCCCGGTTGGCAGGTGGACCTTTCTCCCCTGCAGCTCCCCATTTTCCCAAATGCTCCCTTCTCCCTTCCTCCCTCTCTCCCTCCCTCCCTCTCAGCCCTGCAGTCAGCTGTGCCCGAGGGTGTCCCCATGGCTGCTCCCTCTTCGACCTCTTCCGTGGCCAGCTGCTGCTCATCCCATTGGGGGCATTGGCACAGGAGGGGCGGCATGTCCCTGGGGGTGGTGGGAAGCCCGTCTAAGCTCAAGCCCGCCCTGCGGCCCTTCCACTCCCACTGCGTAGAATCAGTGATAAAGCTGAGGGCGTGAAGGGCGCCTCTGTCTCATCTCTGGGAGCTGCTGCCTCGGTTTCTACTCTGGTTTGCTTGAAGAGCATCTTACAGTCTGATGCCTCTTGGCTTTGGAAGGTGACAGGGGGTGTCTACTGGGCAGGGTGCTTCCCCAGCCCTGCCATTTCTTGACCGCCATAGCTTGTGCTTCTGCCACTTAAACCAGGCACCAGGTCCGGTGCCAGCTGCCTCTCCTGCTCTCCTTAGAAAGCATCCCTAGAAAGTGGTTGGTGTTGTGGAAGACTCTCCCCCACTCCATTTGCTCAGGGAGGAGGAGGAGGAAGAGGAGGAGTGGGTGGGCAGCTCCTCCCCTTTGCTCCCCCTCTCGCCCTTTAAATGCAGCAGCAGCAGCAGTAGCAGCATCTAATGTTTGGAGGCAGAGGTTTCCTGATTGACAGAGGAGGAGGAGATGCTGTGAGAGACAGAGGCAGAGAGGATCGCAGGACTGGGCTGGGCAGGTGCTGGACGGGTGGTCCGCTCTTTTCGAGGGGAACAGATGGGCCACTGAGCTAAGCCAGTGGCTTCTTAGAGCCCAAGATGGAGCCCCGGGGCAGAGCTGGGCAGCTCCCATGGCGGGGCTGGGCTGGGCTGGCACTGTACCTGCTGGCTTGGCTGCTCCCCCTTCCGCCCCTTGGCGCCCCCTCCCCGTGCCTTGGGCAGTGCCGCTGCTACCTGAACACCCTGCTCTGTCAAGAACCCAACACCATCCAGAGCCTGGCACAGCTGCGGAGCCTGGAGAACTTCACCGAAATGTGAGTGCCAAAGTTTGGCTTATGCTGAGGGGTTGCTGTTGGGAAGCCCTCAGCTCCAGGGCTGAACTCCAGTGCCTGGCAACTTGTGCCTGACCTTTTGGCAGAAGGGCCAGCAGCAGGAGCCAAGGCACGGGCACTCTGCCTCTCCTTGCCAAACGGGTACTCCGGGCCTGCTTCCAGAAGCGAGGGGCAAAGGAGCAGCCAAGGCAAAGCTCCCCCAGGTTTGTGGGTAGCAAGCAGAGGCTGAGGGACTCTTGGCCAAAGAGGAAGGATGCCCAACTGGCAGCTGAGGCCAGTAAGCCTGTCATGGGAGTAGGAGGTTTCAGCCCTCTCTGGCTCCTGGCAGCTAGTCGCAGCAACTAGGTGTGGCTGAATGAGGATCTGCCAAGGGATCTTCCTGGTGGGAGACAGGGGCAAGGGAGTCCAAAGTGCCACTGGAGCAGGGCCCTGCAGGGAAGGATGAGAAGCCCCAGCTAGCTCCCTTCCCTGGGTGAACTTCCTCGTGTGAAGAGAAAGACCAGCGTGAGCCTCCCTGGGAGTCATCCCTTGGCAGACTGCTCAGCATGAACTGAGAGTCCAAAGAACCTGTAACAAGCATGAGATTCTTCCTCCAGGACCAGTGTGTCCCTCCTGCAGGGGGCTTCCCGGGGGGTGTTAGGCACTCCTGGCCCAGAGGCCTTGGGCGCTTCTGTTTGCACAAACAGACCTGCGTCATCTCCTGTCTTTCTCCACACGGTGCTTTCAGTTTTCCTTGGGAAGAGAGGACAGAAGAACCCCAAGTACACCCCCCCTTTTCAGGTACTGTGCCACCCCCTTCTGCACACAAAGCCTCCAGGGCGTGTGGCACACAGCATCTCAGATATGCAGCTGCCTACATTCCATGCCACCATGAAATAACCCTAATCAGTTTGGCCCCCATTGGGTGCTAGGGCCCAACTGGGCAAGGCTAGCCAAAGAGAAAGCAGGAAGGTACATGTGTTTAGGGGGGATGTTCCTTCCTCTCCCCTTCTCTTAGGTATCAGGCAGCAACCAAAGCCTGGAAGACATAAATGAAGGAGTGGTGAAGGTAGTTGAGGGGGTAGATGGGTTCCACTAGTGGAGGGAAGAACCCTGGGCCTGAACATCTCCTCTGCATCACCTGGCACACTTGGTGGGGCTCCCTGGGGCCCAGAGTGGCCCGGTGAGGCTTCCTCCCAACTCCTGACTCACCTCCTGTGCAGAAACCAGCCAGGTTTCCCATGGGGCTGCCAGTCCCCTCTTTTGCCAACACAGAGCCGTGCGTCAGCTTGCCTGTTGATGGAGGGCTGCTGGTTTCCTAGAAAAACGACCCCTTGAAGGCAGCTGTATCCCAAATCGGAGGGAAAGGAGCCTGGCACATCACCGGTGGGGGGTCCAGGAGTCTTCTTCCTCCCCCAGTGTAGCTCCGTCTTCTCCCTTTGACCTACTGCCCCCCGACAGCTGCCTCTGTTGACAACTGTGGCTGATGGGGCTCGGAATTCCTCACTGGGAAGGACATTTGTGGCTGAGGAGTGACGATGGGCGTTGTTCTCCTTGGGGATCTTGGCATCAGGGCTGTGGTTGCCTCCTGCCCGGAAGACAAAGGCAGAGATGGGCAAGGCCCCCTGGGGGCTCCCAGGGACCAGGAGGTGGCAAGGCTAGTGTGGTCTTAGAAGAGGGGGAGGCTGGGAAAGGTTATGGGGGAAATGGAGACAGGGTGGGGGCTCTGGCCCCCTCCCCGCAGGCCAGGACTTGCCCCACCCAGGGAATGTGTCTGACTGGAAAACTGGGAGAAAGCCCTCTGCAGACCCCCCCCCAGCTGATTACAACACTACAGTGTTTTAAGAGTGGAGGCTAGGATTCTTCCTCCCTTGCTTTTTTTAAAAGAAGAGCTAAATTCCTGAGTTTAAGATGGGACTATGATAGCTGGGGGGGGGTAGCTCTAATTATGGGGTGCTTGGAACAAAGCAGGACCCTGGCCCCACAGAGTGAGTGAGTTTTGCCTGTTTCGATTGGGCCCCTTTTTCCTAGAAATGGAAGCCCACCTGGCACAGGCAGACCCTGGCCCCAGGCCTGTGGGCACAAAAGGCACTGGGTGGGGCCACAGCCACTTTTGGAAGGAAGGGAGGTATGGCAGGAAGGCAAGCCTGGCTTCAAGAGCGGGAAGCCTGGAAGATTTTCTGCTGCTTTTCTGTGATGGAAGTCTATTTAGATGTTTTCTAATCACTTTTTATGCTATAATGCCTATTTTATCTGTTGTCTAAGAATATGAAAACTTTTCTCCAATAGCTGTCTTTGGCTGAACCAAAGTAACTTGATTTTGAGGTGAATATCAGTAAATTGACCTGGGAATGACTCAAATCTTCCTTTCAAACACACTCAGACGATTTCTGCACTAGATTGTTATAGTGCGATTATTCCATTTTCAACATTCTATGGAAACCTGGGGTTTGCAGTTTAGGGAGGGTCTGACCCCTCCCAAAACTGCAAACCCCAAGTTCCATAGGATGTTGAAAGTGGAAAGATTGCACTATAACAGTGTAGTGCAGAAATGGCCTCAAAGCTCTGCTTGGAAACCTTGTGTTTGATTTTTTTTTTTTTTTAAATTGAAGCCACTGAAAACACAGTTAACAGGAAGGGCTGCATTCGTACCTGCTTGAGCTTCCGAGGAAGGCCACTGTGTGTGGTGGGGGGAGTGGAAGTTTCTGTTGGGTAGCAGCAGCAGCCGTAGGAGTTTTTGTTGCGATGAAAACAAGGAGGGCTTTGATGGTCCTTTGGTGACTTCCCTCAAAAGACTCGATAGCCACTTGTACCACACCTGTCCAGGTTTCATGGATCACAGCAATCCCAGGGCCTCAGATTACTTATATAAACTCTAGTTTACCCTATAAGCTGATTTTTTTTTTAAAAAAATGTATTGCATTATTGATAACATTACATGGTGACATAAGCAATTGTTGTTTATCAACAGAAAAATAAGAAGCTCATCTGGGTTTGCATATAATTTCTTGAAAAAAATAAGATCTGCAGCTCTTATGTGAAATCTTTGGTTCACATCTTGAGAATGCATGGCTCTTGCTGGGTCCCTGTGGGGGTAGAGGGAGGGAAGAGTGTGGGGAACAGAGGTTTCAGTGTGGTGAAGGGCTTCTTTCAAGGTGGGCTGCTGAGCCCTCGTTGGCAGGTAAGGAGGAGATCTTGATGCAAAGAGGCAACATCACAATTGCAATGGGGAAAGGGAGCTGCAGTTTAAGCCCTGTCTGCCCTTGTATCCATCTGAGTAATGCTCATTCATTAAAGTGGGGGGGAGATTCCACCCCTCGGAGTCCCTGATGAGGGATGGCCCTCTCTCCCCACCATCCCATGGAAGTCAACGTTTGGCTGAAGAGGGCAGAAGCACCTCTGCCCAGAAGCACCTTCTAGCACACAAGCGCTCGCGCACGGATCCCCACCCTCCCACATCCATCTTGTGGCCACATTCTAGCAGCCTGGGGAAGGAGTAAAGCAAGGCTTTTTGCCATGTTGTTCTTGCTAAACAGCTGAGTCAGAAACATTGTGGACCACCTGCTTGGCTCACGGAAAGGGCTTCGTCCTTACCAGGTGGAGGGAGAGGGTTTGAGAGGGTGTGCTCTGGAGACCCTCTTCCTCCTCTCCTCCCCTGCCTGCCTTGGGATGTGGTACTCCTGCCCCAGTTAGTCAGTCAGCTGGTGCTGAAGCTTCAGGGTCTCCTGTGCCAGAGGTTTTTGCTAATGGCTCTTCTCCATCTTCTGAGTTGTAATTGGAGGCCAGGAGATGGGCCATTAGCCTGTTCTATCCAACACAACAGGGGGCCATCCATTATCCCCCATGTGGCAAGGAAAAAGTTTTCCCCAGAAGGTCTGCTGGTGGGGGGGCAAGGGAGAGGGGCATCTGATGCCACTGGCAATGGGGAGAAGGAAGGCTTGCCATGGTGAGTGGACACAAGCGATTTGCAATGCACCATTTAAAGAAGAGGTCATGGGAGCACCAGCCCATCCAAAGTGCTTTTCCTAATGGTTTCCTCCCCGTGAAGGCGCAGCATGTGATGGACTGTTCTGTGGTGTGGCCCGGGTGTGAGGATTCTGGCCTTGCTCCATTCTCCAGTGGTGGATGAGGCTGTGATGCTTTTGTGTGAACTGGCATAAGAGGTGCTCAGCTCCAGCGCAGAGGCCAAGAGCAGGTTGTACCAAGAGGGCCATTGCCCCTGAGGAGCTCTCAGGGCAGCTGGATTTGTCCTTCCTCTGCTCCTTTTGGAGGGCCGGGCCAGGCTGCCCGCAAGAGGGGCAAGGGGCCGTCTCCGTGGTCCTTTAGCTGTAGCAAAACAGTTTCTTTAGAAAGGGCAGGATGTGAAGAGCCAGCCTGGCATAGTGATTGGACTTTGGCTGTGGAAACCAGGGGCTCATTCGCTGCTTGGCTGTGGAAACCCTCTGGGTGACCTTGGCTGTGTCACACACTCTCAGCTCCAGAAAATGCCATGATAGGGTTGCCTTAGGGTTGCCGCAAATTACTTGAAGGCAATTTATTTCACTTCAGAAGTAAAAGTCCTGTAAAGTAAATTGATACAAATAGACTGTGAGGGTGAGGTTCATATCCAAATATTTAGGCCCAGTGTTAAGTCTCTCACAGCATCCAGTTTTGCTCTGGTCTGATGCCCACACTTTGCCTTGTGCTCCTTGTGTGTATTCCTGACCTCCTAATACCATCCTCCTTGCATTTGAAGAGGATTGTAATCTAAGGAAAATTGGTTTAAATCATTCATTTTGTTTCAGAGGTGCTACGAAACCCTTCCTTGTTTTCCTGGAATGTATTAGCACAGCTGCTCCCATGTTGAAAATTACTTTAAAATCCATGCACTGCAACTCTTCCTGGCCACTCTGAGGCTCAGCTGTGTCCTGCAAAGCTGTGCCCACAGTGCGCGCGAGAGGCCTCCCTCTGGACACCACAGAACATCGAAGGAGGTTGGCCTGGGGGACACAGACAATCAGATGTGCTTAGTTTCTGCTTCAAAAAGGTGCTCCTAGTTGCCAGAGGACATGCTTGTCGTCCCCCACATTTAGTGCACATTCTCTTGTGGTTGGCTATCAAAGGGTGATCATGAGTTTAATTTGCAAACCTGATTGCTCAAACCCTGTTTCTTGTGGTTGCTGGAAGGAAATTGTTAATTACAGGGCACTGTGTGTTCCTCTTTATATCAAATTTGACTCGCATGCGTTGGACCCTTTTATCTTAAGTTAAGATCACCCCACAGCCCTCTTTCCCAGGAAGCAAAGTGACTGGCATGCTAAAATAAAAATTATCTCACACCTGGGATAGCTTGGAATGACATGAGGGCCTGGGGGGAGGCACGTGCCATTGCTGGCTGCTGGCCGGCAGCAACATTATGTTTTGCTGGGATTCTTTCCCTGCCCTTTCCTGGAGATTCCTGGGGGGGGGTGCTTTTGAAGGGTGGGGTTTCTCCCATCCCAGGGTCAACCAGCCAGGCCTGACTTTGCTTAGCTTCTAAAATCAGACAGAGAGGTATGGTGTGTGTGTGTGTGTGTGTGTGTGTATTCCAGGGGAAGGGCATCCTGGGAGTTACGGCAAGTGGCTGTGCTGAGGAGAAGGCTGCTCCTTGGAGGTAGGAACATGGCCTTTGCGCGGGAATTTGACTGAATGGCGGCACCTGAAGGCTTCTCTCATTCTCTCTCTCTCTCATTCTCTCAGTGTCATCGAGAACCAAACCATGTTGACCAACCTGACGCTGGATGACATGAAGAACCCCCGAGAACTGAAGAACCTGTGAGTCTCAGGGCTGGAGGGTGGCTGGTCCTCTTGGGCAGGGAGTGGGGCCAGGGGGGAGCATGTGGGGCGAGGCTGGCCAAGGGCAGAGGGAGCGTGTGGGTCTTTTCTAGCTCCATGCAGCCATGCCCTCAAAGAGGAGACGGCAGTGGTGTGGGGGGGAGAAGGAGTCTACTGTCTCATCAGCCCCCATCCCAGCCACCCCCGGTGTTGAGGGGGAGGGAGGGAGAGGGGAGCAGGTGCTTCCCGGCACGGAGGTAGGCACGGAGGGCGGCAGAGAGGAAGACCCTTCCCGCAAGGCCCCTGCTGCTCTGCCCGGGGCTTAGCAAGCCCTCTGTGGGGTTCCTGCCAGGAGGGCAGGGACTATCCGGCTTCCTTCCTCCCTACCAGGCCTTGAGCATTCCTCTCTGAAGGAGGATGAGGGAAGCTGACAAGTGGGGAAGGGGTGCTCTCTCTCTCTCTCTCTCTTTCTCTTTCTCTTTCTCTCGGGAGCTTTTGACAAACGCTGCCCTGCTGGGTCATTGCAGGACTATTTCAAAGACGCTTCTGCAGTTCATTTCACCTGACGCCTTCAGAGCCAGCCCAAACCTGACACACGTGTGAGTAGCTTCTGGTCGGCTGCTGTGGTCATTGTGCAGAATGGACTAGGGCGAGGAGGGGGTGCCAGTGAGGCCAATCAGAGCTGTGGTGAGCCCAGGGGTTCCCTCTGCTTCAGAGCCTCCTGTTGCCACTTGCAAAAGGTGGCCCCAGTTTCATTCACAGAAGGACTGCAGCCATTCTGGGTGTGCTGGGGGGGCATCCTGACTGGGCCCTGTGCCCTTCACTCCCCATTGCGTTGCCCCTGGAAAGCCAGTGGGCCAGTCACAGCCTCCTGGCGCCTCCTGGGCAGCCGCTGTCCCCCCGCCCTGCCCCCACCGTCCTCTGCCTTCCCCCATGCTGCTGAGGGGAGGAATTGATCTGGAACTGCATTTCCCTCTTGGGGAAATGGATGCAGGGAGCAGAAATCCATCCCTCGACAGACAGCTCAGTGATGCTGCCAGGCAGAGCACCCTGCGGGAGGGATGCCGAGAGTGAGGAGAGGGGGAGAGAGTGGCTCAGGTGGCAGCTGCCAGCCCCACCCTCCGCCTCCGACCCCCAGCTCCAGTCTGAATCATGGAGGCTCCCACTTTGTGTCCAGCACCCTTTTCTCCTCCTTCTTGTGCAATGCACTTGGCAGGGGGACCCATGGGGCCCAAAGCCAGGCTCCCTGCCACCCCGTCATCTCTTCAGGGCCCTCTGCAGTGTTGCAAAGGGGGTGGTTGGACAATGGACCGCCTCTCATGGAGGACAAGGAGGGTGTGGCAGCAGAGATGAGGGTGTCCTGAGCACGCAAAGCAGGCAGGGAGGGGGCCTTGCCACCCCCTGGACCGCATTTGGCCCCCAGCCCAGCTTTTACTCTTGACGCACCAGAACCAGTCTAGTGTAGTGGTCTGAGTATTGTGCTCTGACTCTGGAGAGCAGGGTTTGAATCTCCATGTGGCCATGGAAACCTGCTGGGTAACCGTGGGCGAGTCCCACTCTCTCAGCCTCAAGGGAAGACAAAAGCAACACCCCTCTGGGCAAATCTTGCCAAGGAAACCCCGGATGGATGCGCCATAAGAGTGAAATGACTTGAAAGCTCACAACAGCAACCCGTATTTTCCTGGCAGGCCCTCCTCCTTGCTGGAGGGAGCAATATGCAGGGGTATACAACCCCCCCCCATTTTTGAAACCTCCAGGGGTCTTCTTCATGGGAAAAAATGTTTGGAACGTAGCCGGTAGCGACCGAAGACCTGTCCTTCTCCTTAACAACAAGGAACACAGCTTTGGTGGGTCTTCTGAGGGAAGCCGGTGGAAAAGAAATCTTCTGAAGAGCGGGGGCTACGTTTCTGGCCATTCATGGTTTAGGTGGGAATTAGTGGGGAAGCCCACAGAGAGTCCAGAGCGGTGGGATGGCAGTCCCTCGACCCTCCAAAACCGCTTCTCCTGCTGTACTCATACAGCATGCAAAGGGCATGGGGGGATTCACTCCCAGATCACTAAAAATTCATCTTGGGGGGAGACGAGGGTGAGTGAGCTTGGGGTACAGAGTGACAAAGCCCGCACAAGCGTCTCAGCCTCTTGGTAGAGCATCCCTCCCCCCGCCCAACTCTGGCCCACCCCTTGAAATCCCACCAGTCCTTCCTTCCCTTCCTCCCCCTCCTGCTCCTCACAAATGAAAGCCCTAAGCAGGGATGTTGTTAATCATGGTTACTGCTAATGTCCATGCCCAACACTGAGTCATTGATTTGCTCCCTCACAACACAACAGAGCACAGCACACTGCTGGCCTTCCTCTTTTCACCCACCCCAAATGCACACACACACAGGCACATGACATCCTCTCCAAACAGGAGCAGCTGTTCCTGGCTGGTTGGCTATGCCTGGGGTTTTTGAGTGTGCATATCCATTTAAAACAAAATTTTCTTCCTCTCAGAGCAGCTGATGGGCGCTCAATGAAAGCAGTGAAAGTAGGATATCCCAGCCTGTGGTTTTTATAGTCTAAAAAGACAGGACAGAAAAGGAACTGGGGTGGGGAGGAAAAGTGGATAGGATTCTTAGTGGGGGAGAAATAAGCATCCTTCCTGGCAGGGCTTGTGGGAATTGGCCCACTGCCAACCACTTGCCCTGTGGGTCATCACCTCGTCTTGCACAAACCCCAGCAAAGGCACACAGTCAGCACTGGCTGAATCTCTGGGAGCCACAAGCAGGGTCATGATGCACAGAGGAAGGGAGGACAAGTGCAGCTGGGCCGCCCAAAATGCCGGACTGATATCTGGGCAGCACGAGACTGCGACTAAAACTGGGAGGAGGCTAGAAAGGGCAGAGGAGTCCAGAGAGGCCCTTCTCTGGACAGAGGCTGCTGGGCCAGTCCTGCTCAGAGGAGCCACGGCTCCTGACCCTCTGTGCGGTGGCCAGGGTGGGAGCAGAGAGCGAGAGAGTGAGGGGCATCTCTTCTCCCACCCCACCCCAGGAACCTCGCCTACAACAAGCTGCAGTTCCTGTCCTGGAGGGTTTTCCACCATCTCCGTCTCCAGGAGCTGTAAGTCAACCCTTCACCAGCGCATGTGAGTGCATGCACACACCTCTGTGGGCCAGGAGCTGCTCCCTTCCTTCTGTGGGTGCCACAGCAAGGCAGAGGGGACGTGCAGGGGGAGGTGTGGAGGGAGCACAGATTTTGGGGTGCCAATGGCATGATCCCAAAATTCAGGTACAAATTGCAGCAGTCACAGAACTGAGTGGTTAGAAGGGGTCCTTCTTATTTTTCCTGTGAGTGCTAAACTGAGAAACTGGATACTC
This sequence comes from Ctenosaura bakeri, assembly GCA_948474755.1. Taxonomy (NCBI): domain Eukaryota; kingdom Metazoa; phylum Chordata; class Lepidosauria; order Squamata; family Iguanidae; genus Ctenosaura; species Ctenosaura bakeri. The sequence continues at coordinate 22,137 of CAOLHI010002020.1, forward strand.
TTGGGGTTTCTGAGGCCACTGGGAGTGCTGGCCCACCTTCAGGGCCCAGCTCCCTCTCCTGCTCACTGCCATCTGCCTCTCCCCGCATCCTGGCAGGGTGCTCACAGGGAATCCGCTTCAGTGCTCTTGCGGACTCCGGTGGTTGCAGCTGTGGCAGGCGAGCAGGCAGGCCGAATTGGTGAGCAACCAGTCCTTGTCCTGCATGTCAGAAGACGAGGTGGAGATACCGCTGGCTGACATGAGCATCCAGGGCTGTGGTAAGTTTGGGGAGCATGCACTGTGCCGCCCATGCAAGTATAAGGTATAAGCCCACTTTCTGTGGCCAGCGAGCTCCCCGTGTTCCTACTGCATTCCCCCCACATTCTCCTCCCTTTGGCAGAGGTTCCCAAGGTCTGGATCGAATACAATGATGCCCCCATGGGGGAGGGTGAAAATGCCACACTGACATGCCACGTGGAAGGACAGCCGCCCCCAGAGGTGAAGTGGAGTGTGCCGGACTTGGGATCGCACTCCCCCATCATCACCCGGGTGAGTGTTGGGCGGCCAGAGACTGGCCCCTTGGGAGGGGGGTGGTTGCTGAGGAGTGGGGATGAAAGGTGCTGGCTGGAAGTTCCCCGAACCTCTGAAGCAGAGCACTAGGCAGAACCCCTGTGTGGCAGAGGAGACCCCTTCCCCGTTTCTGCTCCCCTGCATCTACTTGGGAGCTGATTCTTTTGGAGTGCTGGGCTTGGACTGGGGCAGGGGCCTGAGGGTGTCAGGGATGGGCAGTTGGCTGGCCAGTGGCTCGTGGGATCAAGCCCAGCCAGTGTGGCTCTCCTCCTCTGCCCCTGCAGAAATTGGAGTCGGAAGTCACACTGGGGGTGCTTGGCGTCTCCGCGGATTATAACCTCCAGAACCTCACCTGCCAAGCGGAGAACGAGGCCGGACTGAGCGAGGGGGTGGCTCGGCTCAACGTGACGTGTAAGAGAACGTCGCCTCCCATGGACCTTCCTTCCCATCCAAGCCCCCCTCTCTCTTTCCCTCTGCCAGTGGGGGGCACTGGCAGGGGAGAAGGCAGCAGACAAGCATGGGGGGCATTTACTGTGGAGGCTCCCTTGTGAGGTCCTGTGAGGATGGGGAGGGGGCTCTTGTGAGGGGGTCTGGCCTGGAAGTCCTTTCTGGGCTCCTTACAAACACCTTCCCAGCTATGCTGAAGGAGTGGAGAGTTAAGGAGATGATGTCTGAGGCCTCTGGCTGGACTGTTTGCCTTTGGGTCTGGAGATTTGGGGGCCCATGCATTTTTAATACTCTCCCCCTTGGGAGGAGCATGCCGGTTGGAAACCCAACTCAGGAGGGAGGGGGCTGGGAAGATGGGGTGCGGGGAGGAGGAGGTCACCTCTCCCCCCTTGGCTTCAACCCTTGGCTTCTGTCATTGGGGGGCGGGGAGGAGGAGGTTTGCAGGAGGGCCAAGGTGGGTGCTGAGAAAAGCCCCCAGTTCCAGATATTGACTGGAGGCAAGAGCCAAGGATATTTATTAGAAAAAAAATAACCATGAACATTTGCAGAAGAGAAACCTTTTCTCCCTGCTGCTATTCACATATTCACTCAGAATCTCCAGTGGATTCTGAGTCAGATAGATTACCAGTCAGCCTATATCAGATCTCCATCAGTCCCACGCATATTCAGTTGTAGGCGTCTTCTGTCATATTTCCATTATCGATCTACAATATGCAAAACAGACATGTTCATGTTTATTTTTCTACAAAACATTTCTCTGTAAAGTCAGCATTTTTATGCAGTTTGTGAGCTGTCAACTATGTTGCAAAATTCAGGGAGGTCCAGTGTGTGGCAGACATAGTTTTCTTTTCATCTGCGAATGACTTTGGGAAATGCCAGTTAGCTCACCTAGAAGCATTGCTCAGGCAAAGGCCTCCTGCGTTCCCAGTCTTGGGCAAGGAGAGCTGAGGAACATGTGTGCTGAAAAGTGCCAGGTTCCAGGCTGAACACAAAGGAAAGTGCCGGATGGTACCAGGCAGGTGTGGAAGGCAGGCAGGTGAGGGGGAAAGGCAACGCCAGGGAGGGAGGATGGAGGGGCACAACTTGTCTTAATTAAGCCCAAGGCATTTTGCCCAAATTATTCCTGGGGAGCCTTCCTCAGCATCCCAGGCCCTGTGTGCAAAAGTTAGAAATGCACCATAAAAACAAGGCTTGTCACCCTCAATGTTTCATGGAGACCTGAATTTCTAGTATGCCATCTTACATCCACCTCTGAGCAAAGGAGGTGGACAGAGAGGGCAAGGGGGAGGGCGAAGATGGTGCTTCAGGCATCATGGCCCATGGCAGGTTGAAGGCAGGTTCTCAGCCCCAGAGCACAGCCTCACATGCTGGAACATCTCCCCTTTGCCTTGGCAGTTCCCGCGGTGATTCGTGATCTGGGCGAGGCTGTGAAGTACCACAAGTGGTGCATCCCGTTCTCAGTCGATGGCAATCCCAGCCCTGTCATCCACTGGCTCTTTGAGGGCACCCAACTGCAGGAGACCCCCTACACCCACACCCACCTCTTCCTGGAGGGGCCGTACAACTCCACCGTACTCCATGGCTGCCTCTACCTGGACAAGCCCACCCACCTGGCCAATGGCAACTACACCCTGCTGGTGCACAACCCCCTGGGGGCGGACACTCGCACTTCCTACCAGCACTTCATGGACACGCCGGACGAGAATTTCCACCCTGAAGAGCCCATCCATGGTAAACGGTGGTCCTTGGGGGCCAGCTTGCCTCAAGAGAGGTCCCTAAAAGCTGGAAAAATACGGGGGTGGGGGAGAGACAGAGGGGTTTGGCCCTACAGCTGGTTTCCATCTCTGGCTGGCTGGCTGGCAGCCTTGGTGACTGCAAGGAGGAGTTACCTGCATGAAGGATAGTGGGGCGGGGGGCTAGACAGTGCTTGGTAGCCCCTTTCCTTCTGGAAGCCTCTTGGGGTTCAGAAACTGGGAGTGGGAAAGGGACCAAGAACCATCCATAGGGGGGTACAGGGGTGAGCAAGAGCGCTACCAGGTCAACCGATCACACTCCCTTGCCTGACTCCACAAAGATGGCATTGAGGCTTCGAGTACAAGAGTCTGCTGGGGGCAATTGCAGAATATGGCAACCTGCCCAAAAGTTTGAAGTAGTCATGGGTGTGGCGCATGCTGTTTCTCATTGACCCCAGTGGTTGAGGTCTTTCTGGGGCCTGAGTTCAGTCTCCTAGAGAGGGTAGGGGGGGCAGACAGTGTGCATGGCATGATTGATGAGGCACTGACTGGCAGAGTGGGTCCTCTGCGCGCGCGCGCTCTCTCTCTCACACACACTCACTTGCTCTCTCTTTTCCTCCTCCCCTCCGGTTGGCTCAGTGTTGCTCCCGCCGAAGGGTAAGTCCTTGGAAAGACGGTGCTGCCGTCTTGGGAACTGGGAGAGGGGAAAGAATAGAGCCAGGAGGGCCCCAAGCATGACAGGGTCCCTTTGCTGAGAATCCCCTCAGCCAGGGGGATTTTGCAGCCCATGCAGGACAGGGCTAGATGGGTGCATTGCACTCCAGATCATGTCTGCTTGTGGGGGTGAGAGAGTGCAACTGTGCTGTGAAAGCCAGATGTCACCCCCACAAAGGACATGGAGACCCTCCCGCTTCCCATCACTGTGATGCCCTTCCTCTAGCCATCAGCCAGTGCAGTTTGCTTTGCAGCAGGGGGCAGTGGGGGGACTGGGTTGCATGGGGGGCTGAGGGAGCTTTGGGACAGGCAGGGAGTAGGGGTCAGGCCTAGCGCACTCCTGGTCAGCTGTTCTGTCTTTCATTCCTGAACGGATTTTCTCTGAGAAAAAGTCTTCCAAGCGCAGGCTGGTGCTGTGAGGAAACATGCTCCCTGTCACGCGCACCAGAGATTCCAGGGGTGGGCGTGGGAGAAGGGAAGCCCCCTTGCTTGGAATCTGGCCCTGTGTGGGTAAGGGGAGTGTCTGAGAGACCCTCTCTGCTCCTTTGCACTCAGGCACCGGGGACGGGAACAGCACGGATCGTGGCCCCGTGGAGACTCCAGAGGAGCACATGGTCGGGGTGAGAGGCTTTGCCGTGAAGCAGTGGGCTGGGAGGCAGGAGGGTGACTGATGAAGTCAGAAGCGGGGGCGAGGGGAGGCTATACTCGTGCCCCCTTTCCTGAGAGCCCAGTTGTGCCTGCTGGGTGCTGTTCTGCTTTAGAGGCCGGAAACTCCCAGAGAGCGGCAGTGGAGCAGGGTGGGGAAGGAAGGAAGGAAGGAAGGAAGGAAGGAAGGAAGGAAGGAAGGAAGGAAGGAAGGAAGGAAGGAAGGAAGGAAGGAAGGAGGGAAAAAGTGCCCAGGGGCATGTACAGAGTGGCCCCAGGTGGGCTAGGGGCTTGCCTTGTCCTTCCATTTCCCCTTCTCCTGATCCTTCCCCCCTCCTTCTCCCCAGGTCTCGGTGGCGGTGGTCCTGGCAGTCTGTGCCTGCCTCTTTCTCTCTGTCATGCTGATCATCCTCAACAAGTGCGGCCAGAGCTCCAAGTTTGGAATTAGCCGTAAGCCCCCCCCCTTCTGTCCTCTGTGTTTTGCGGTGTGACTGTCTCTCCCCCGGGGCTCGGAACCAGACACCCACCCCACAGCACCCCACCCAGCAACCAGGGTGCCTCCCCCTCCTCCTCTCTTGCAGTTGTGGGGGTGGAGAGGGAGCTGGCTCTTATGGGGAGGGAGCTTTGGGTCTTCCTGGACCCCATCTTCCCCTCTTCACAGGACTGTCTGGCACCCCATTTCCAATGGTGGCCATGCAGGCGCAGGGAGGAGGCAGGCTGTGATATATCTCCCCCCAGCTTGCTTCTTTCCCTACAGCTCCAACTGGGAGCTCCAAAGGGGGAAAAATTGTTGCCATCTTGCCTTCTCCCCCTTCTCCCTCTGCTCCTCTCTCTTAATGTGAACCTGTTTGTATGGGCACACACCTCGCTGCCCTGATCTTCCACCATTTGGATTTAAGATGCTCTTGGGGGGGGGGCTGCCTCTGCCTCCCCCTATTGTGTCAGAAAGGGGGCATTCACTCTCTGTGGATGGAGAGTGGTGTTGGGGGGGGCTGGCTCCTTCCACAGGCTCCCTCTCCCCCCCCATTTCATTAGTGTTCCTCTTCCCCTCCCTTTATCCAGGCATCAGCTGCTAATTCACTGCTGGAATTGATTCAGGCTGTAAATGGGTTTGATCTGCCTGGATCACCCCCAAGGGGCCAGGAGGACTCAGGGCTTGTTGGGGGGGGCGGAGGGGGAGGAGCAGCCACTTGTAGCAGCCTCACACGGAAGGAAAACGAGGCCGGCCTTTGACAGATGAGGCCTGGATGTTTCCTGGGGGTCTTGAGCCTTCTCCCCACCACCACCACTCAGGGCTGCTTTGGGGTCTCAGCCCCAGGGCTTTCTCTCTCTCTCTCTTTCTGTGGCAAAAGCACAATGAGATCCCCCCCCCGCAGTTCTGGTGAAGTGAGCTGGAACCCCATAAAGGAAAGAAGGACTGTCTGCTGTGGGAAAGCAGTCACACATGTACACACATATACACACACACACACAGGAACAGAGTTTCCTCCACTGGCCATTTTTTCTCCATGGCAATTGTGTCCATCTGTCCATCTGTGGGGCCCCTGACCTGGAGGATGCAGGGGGTTTCAACACTCCTCTCCCATCCCCACCCTCCTTCCCATTGAGCACCCCGAGAGTGCCAGGCTCTGTCCCAGGAGAAAGAATGAGAGAGAGAGAGAGAGAGAGCATCCTTCTTGTGCACCTGGGGGAAGCTCTCCTCCTGACAGCCCACCCACCGCACATAGGCCTGCCAAGGGGGTTGCAGGTACAGGAGGGGGACTGAGGCCTCCCCTACCACTGCCTCCTTTCCCTCCCTCCCTCCTCTCTCCCTCCCTCCCCATTTGGAGCCATTATGTCCTCCCCAGCCCCCCCATGCCAGCAACCTTGCTTGACGTTGATGAAGACGCATGGGGGAGAGTGCTGGTTATGGACCCTCTCACGGTAATTACTGGAGGCTTAAACGCTCTGCTTACAGTTCCCTTGCCAATGCCTCCCTCTGGAGGGGGGCTGGCTAGAAATCTTCCCTTCTGATTCTTGGGTATTCTGCTGGTGGGGGGGAGCCTGATAGGGAGCCTGGGAAGTCAAAGAGGAAAAGCAGCCAGGAGGCCACTTTGCACAGCCTTGGCAACAGCGACAGAGAGACAGGCAGACAGACAGGCATGCATACATGGGTAAGTACTGCCCCCCCTCCGACAGAAGAAGGCTTGGGCAAGTGGTCTGGGTCAGCCCTGCTCTCTGCCCCCAAACCTGTTCCCTGAGTTTTCTTCATAAGTTCCGCTGTGAGCAGATGGGAGGAGAGGACACCCCCCCACTTTCCTGATCTCTGTGGGAGCCCCCAGGGCCTCATTGCCCATCAGTGGCACCCACAATTGCCCCCTCCTCCCTTCTGGGACCCGCACAGTCCATATGAGGCAACATGGCAGCAGGGCAGTCTGCCCAGGAAACACCCCTTATATGCAGAGCAGCGCTGTGGGAATTATACCAGAGTGGACTTGCTTTCCCAGCTGGAGAGCTGAGGCTGGGGGGTTCCCTGGGGTGATGTTGTGAGGAAGCTTCTCAGTGCCCCTCAAACCCTTTCTGCCCATGAGTGGCCAGGTGGGGGCCTGACTGTGCCTGTTGCCTGCCCTGCAGGGTCGGCGGTATTGGCGCAAGAGGAGGAGCTAGCTATGTCGTTGCACTTCATGAACATGGGGGATGGGGGCGGCGGCAGCCCCCTCTCGTCTGCTGAGTGCAAGCTGGAGACCCTAAAGAGCAACTTCATTGAGAATCCCCAGTACTTCTGCAACACCAGTGAGTGCCCCACCCTGCCACAGGACCCCCCTACTTTTTCTTGATGTTCTGGGATCAGGCCTGGGGAGGGGAGGGGGTCATCAGTGGAAGGATGCCACTCACTGGTCAGGCCTTGCAGGCGGGACAGAGCTGGCCAGGGTTAGCAGCTGGTGGGTCTTGCCTCAGGTGGGGGGGCAGGATGAGGTGGGTCGAAGCCCCATAGAGGTCCCCGGCAAAATGGGGTGGGGTGAAGGGGCTGCTGGTCTCTTAGGGGAGAGCTGCCTACCATGCAGGGCCATTCAAGAAAGGACCTGCAGCTTTCTCTTGCAGCGCCCTGTTCCTCGGAGGGACTCCCTGCACTTGTGATGGCGTCCCTCTCCTCCACACTTTCCCAGGGTTGCTCACAAGTAGTGGGAATTCTCATACAGAAATTAAAGAAGGGTATTAAAACATCCACAGTAGAGAAGACCAACACAAATGAAATTAAACAGTAGAAATCACCAAGATAGTAAAACACCACAGTACATGAAAACGATCTAGGAAAATAGAAACAAATGCCAAATGGCATAAAAGCAACAAACAGAGGATTTTAAAGGTCCAGGGAAGCCAACAGGTGTTTTCCAGCCACTGAAACTGGGCAGGGGAACATGGGCTTGGGGTGGGCAGGAGGGAAGACTCCACAGCCAAAGCACCAGAGCCAAGTGGGCCTTTGCCCCGGAGTCCCTTCACCCCTGGGCGCTTCTGCTGGTGCCCTGGCTGCAAGCCTTCAAAGGCCGAGGCCAGCACTTTGCCTCCTGCCCAGAAGCAGTGGAGCCGGTGCAGTGGGCACAGGGCAGGAGCCCCACCCCGGCTGGGCAGCCCCACACATGACGGATGGCTGTAGTCTAGCCTGGTGTTTACTTGGATCATTGGGGGAGGCTGTCTCTGGGCGCAGCTGATGATGCAGTGGCTGGACAGATTGCCGTTCCCCCCAACTGCAGCTTTGCTCTTTGGGGGAGGACACTCCACTGTTCTTTCAGACCAAAGGGGGCTCCTTGTCATGGTGCAACTTCTTCCCCACAGGTGTCCACCACATCAAGCGTCGGGACATTGTCCTGAAGTGGGAGCTGGGGGAGGGGGCGTTTGGGAAGGTCTTCCTCGCGGAGTGCTACAACCTCAGCCCCACCCAGGAGAAGATGCTGGTGGCCGTCAAGGTGAGTGGGGGGGGGAGTTGGGGTGCCCGGGCCCCCTTGCTTCTAGCTTCTTCCCCACTCAACAGCCTCTGAGTGAGCATCCTTCCTACCAGACCTTTCCCAGCTTGTTGGTCTGGGTCCATGCTGGGCCTGGCCTCTCTTTGGCTTTTGTTTGCCCAGCGGGGGTTCCTCAGGGTGCAAGAGACATTCGGGGGAAGGGGTCCACCCTTCTGCACAGGAAGGCCCCCCTCAGTGCCGGCGGGGGCGGTTTGGAGGCTCCTGCTTCTCCGACTGATGGCGCCTCCTCCCTCCCTCCCTCCCGAGACCCTGAAAGAGGCGACGGAGAGCGCCCGGCAGGACTTCCAGCGCGAGGCGGAGCTGCTGACGGTGCTCCAGCACGAGCACATCGTCCGCTTCTACGGCGTCTGCACGGACGGGGAGCCCCTGGTTATGCTCTTCGAGTACATGAAGCACGGAGACCTCAACCGCTTCCTCCGGTAGGCGGAGGGGGGGCTGGGGGACGGGCGGCGTTGGGCCAGCTGTGTCCTCCAAGAGCGCAGTTAGCAGAGAGAGGCTGGACGTGTGCGCAGAGCGGGTGCGGGGGCAGAAGGGGTCCGGGCTGCCTTGCTGCCCGCACCGCCACCTCCGCGCCGCGGAGGAGAACGCCTGACCCGGCCAGGGGGCTGCCCAGGGTGGCGGCTGCCTCCTGCGAAGACTAGGGTCTCTCCCCCGCCCCCCCGCAGGCAGACTCGGCTGTTGCTGATGCTGCGCTGAACTTTCCCAGTCTCGCCCCCCTCCCTCCCGCGCCGCTCCCCCCGCCAGCAAGTGCCTCCTCCCTGCTCCATTACTGGAGCAGCTTTGCCAGCCCACCGGCCCCCCCACTAATGCAATCTTCCTTTGCAATATTGATTAGATTAGCTGTCTGAGAGGCTCAAATTGAGGGAGATTGGCCATCAGCTGGAATAAGCAGAGGCTCTTTCGATTGGCCCCTCAGGTATTGCCAATAGACAGGAGCTGCCAACGACCCCGCTTAGCCTCCCCGGGATGAGGGCAGGAGCGCAGGGCTTTGATGATTATGGTTATGAGACTTGGCATTAATGGCAGGGCTTTACCGGAGACCGGGCTCCTCACCGCAGCCACCCCATCCACCACTGTCAACTGCGCTTTGTCTCAAGCCAGGCCACCTTGGCGGGCGGGGGGGCATGGAGGAGCAAACGCCACTCTCATCAGCCCCAGACCCGTTGCTGGGGAGAGCCTGGGGTGCTTCTTTCGCAGGCGTGCGAGCGGTATTTCCTTCTGGGGCACAGTTGGCTGGCTCCTCTTGGAAATGGGACTGGGGGAGATCAACATGAGGCTGACCTTGGGCTTTTTAACACCAGGTGGGGCTGAAAAGCAGCCATCAGCCACCCCACCAGCTTGGATTTACATCCCAAATGGCACACGGTTGACCATGTTTTCGTGCCATTGATTCTCAGCAGGCGGAGGGACCCTTGGGGGACTGCAGAGAGTGAAGAGATGCTCCAGGGTGGTGGTGGTGGGGCGTGCTATGTGAGAGGTACATGGGCACCCCCTCAAAGTTCCCAAGGAAAGGAGGTCCCTTCTGTCCTTTGGCAGCCAAAGATCAGTGCGACAAACAGCCACTGACAAGGACACACGGCTATTTCCTGCTTCTTTCTCTAAACTGGGAACCAAATTAAAGAACAAGCTCAGATAAAAACATGCAGTGAGTTATAATGTTAACAAGACAATTAAACACAGCATAATGTTAAGGAACAATTAGGTTTAAACAGTTTGAAAGTGTCAGTGTTAAAATAATTGAAAAACCAACAGCACAGCACAGCCGTTGAGACCTTGGTCTGTAGCAGTCAGTCATTTGTTCCATCAATACAGGAAGGCCTTTGGTCTCTTGGAAGAGGACAGCTGGGCGGGGAGGAGGCAACCTCATTTTAGGTATGAGAGCCCATGGCCATAAACTCCTGAGGGCTCACCACACTTGGCAGCACTTCTGCTGCCACAGGAAAAAAACAAGTACCATTTGTGCAGATGTCACAGTTGCTGTGAGCACCTTGAGGTCCTGTCTCTGCCAGGGAGCCCTCTGATGATGGGGGGAACTAGGTGGGGTGCAGAATTTGTGGGGGACATCAGAAGGGGATCCTGGGGGATCCAAGTTCTCCTGCTCCTCTGGGGCCAAACCCCAGGCTTGCCTTGGGCTGGTCACACACTTTCCTTAGCCTGACCTACCAAACAGGGTTGTTGTGGGTACAGAGCATGGAGAGGAAGAGTTAAAGGTCCAGCAGGGAGGGGGTTATAGCGGCTCCTCAGGGGGCCTGAGTGAGGGACGTGGGGAGGAGGGGTGGCTGCTCTGGGCTTCCTCTGTCCTCTGGCTGGTTCTCCTGTAGTCTGACCTCCCCACCCCCGACCGGCCTCCCTGCAGGGCTCACGGCCCAGACGCGAAGATCCTGGACAATGGGAACAACGACCAGTCCTTTGGGCAGCTGACCCTCGGCCAGATGCTCCAGATTGCCACGCAGATTGCCTCCGGGATGGTCTACCTCGCCTCCCTGCACTTCGTGCACCGGGACCTGGCCACTCGGAATTGCCTGGTGGGACACAACCTGGTGGTGAAGATTGGGGATTTTGGCATGTCCCGGGACGTCTACAGCACTGACTACTACCGGGTGAGTGGGGGGTGGTCCGACTCTCCCCATCCATGGCTGGATCCATCCCTGCTGCCTCCACCAGGCAGTCAGAAGCTGGGGCTGACCACTGGCCTTGACCTGCGGGGTGTCTCCTTGGCCGCTCCAGCTCTGCTGCTGCCTCCAGGCCCCCTCGGCCATTCTGCTCCTACCCTTCCATGACATTCCCTTCCTTCTTCCTCTCTTCCTGTCCCAGCTGCCTTTGGGTGAGGAGGGGTGCTGATGGGCAGGACAGCGGGGGGTAGGGGACAAGCACAAGTCTTCACTGATCCAGGAAGCTCATGGGGGGCAAGGGGGTGTTATTGGGGTGCCCAAGGGTCCCTTGGTTAGCAGGTGCTCCTCTGCTGCCCCCTTCCCCCCCCAAGGGCTGGAGGCCCAAAGAGGCTGCTCCCGGCCATCCTTTTTCCCTTTTAGTTTGTGCCCTGAACCCCCATACATATTTAATGGAGCTCAGGGTGGAAAATCCTGTAAGCACTTAGTGGAAACGGGAGTGGGGGGAGACAGCCATTGAATGGTTAATTGAAAGGGGGCAAAGGAGTGAGGCAGAGAGGCCAGAAAGCAAATGTGGGGGGGAGGCAGGCAAATGGAAAGTTCCAGGCTTCTCAGCAGGGTGTGTTGGGGGGGCAGAGTCTGTGCCCAATCCTCCCCAGTATGAGTGGCTTCCTGTCTTTGGGCTGAGTGCTCTTCCAGGAACTCTCCTGTCTGTTGGTGACTGGATGTGTCAGCCGCTTCCACAGGCGCTGGCACCTATTCCAAGCTCCGGGGCTCCCTTTCTCTCCAGAGGTTTCCCTTGCTGGAGTGGGAGGGGGTCTCCTTATTGCTGACCCTCCCAGTCCCAGGGTTGCTGGTGCCTCAGTTTGCTTGGAATGAAGGTTGATCCCGGCAGATGGATCCCAGCAGGGGAAGCAAGAGCCAGGGACGGCCTGGTGCCAAAGGCCTTCCTCAGCTACCGGGCCATCATGGTTTCCTCTGCCCTTTCTCTCTTCCTGCCTGCCTTCTGCTCTCTGTGCCCCTCCCAATACCCAGGTTGGAGGCCGGACAATGCTGCCCATCCGGTGGATGCCCCCCGAGAGCATCTTGTATCGGAAGTTCACCACGGAGAGTGACATCTGGAGCTTTGGGGTGGTTCTCTGGGAAATCTTCACCTATGGGAAGCAGCCATGGTACCAGCTCTCCAACACCGAGGTAACGGGGGTGGGTGGGAGCGGTCCCCAGAGCAGCCAGGGAGAGAGAGGGATGAGGGGACAGGGGATTCCTCGCTTGGCCTCAGGCCAGGGGAGTGGTTAGGAATGCTAATTCTGGTTGGGGACCCTGAAGCAGCCCCCTTTCCTCTGCCGTCTCCCCCGCAGGCCATCGAGTGCATCACCCAGGGCCGGGAGCTGGAGAGGCCCCGGACCTGCCCCTCCGAAGTCTATGACATCATGCAGAGCTGCTGGCAAAGGGAGCCCCAGCAGCGGCAGAACATGCAAGGGATCCACCGCCGGCTGGAGGCCCTGGCCAAGGCCCCTCCAGTCTACCTGGCCATCCTCAGCTAAGAGGCCAGAGGAAAGAGAGAGAGATTGAGGGTAGGGGGCCCATAAGATAGCCCCACCCATCTGGGACAACTGAACCTTACCAAAGATTCCCCCCATCCCCCACAGCACGTGGCAAAAGAGACACTGGGGGGGGGGCAACTGGCCTCCTCCTCTTCCCATGTATCTGCAGAAGAACAAGAAGGGCGGCAGCACCTCGAGGGAGAGAAGATGCAGCCAAAGACTTAGGAGCCAAAGACTGAACTTTGCAGAGTAGCTCTTCCCTGCTCAGCCTCTAGTCTGACTGAGTGACTGGAGAGAGGAGGGCACGAGAGTGTCCTTCCTCCAGCTGCCATTCTTCTCAGTGCTGGGGGGACCCCCGGGATGCCATCTTTGGTGGCTCTGCTGCAGCTTGGGAGGAGGGCTCTGTTTCCTTAGGGGGGTGCTGGTGGGAGACAAAGGAGGGTGGCTGGGAGAAAAGGCTGCTGTTGAGAAAACATTATTTATTGTGATAAGCTTTAGATCTCTATTATAATTAATAGTTTCTGCCAGGGAGGGAGGGAGGGAGGGAGGGAGGGAGGGACAGCAAGACTGGGGCACTAGGACTACAAGGCCAATGCGGCACCTGGGATCTTTCCAGCTGTAAGAGCCAGAGATGCGTGTGGAGAATGTTCCAGGAGGAAAAGGACAAGGGTGAGCTGTGACCCAAATGCAACCAAAGTTCTCCTTGTGGGCTTCTTGATATTAAACTCTGATTAATCTGGAGCTCCATTTCTTGCAGTCAGAAGCCATTGGCAGCCTCATCTCCATCAGAGCGGAGAGAATCTTTCCAGCCTTCCTCATCCCTGTAGCTCCACCCTGGTCTATTCTGATAAACCCAAGTCCTGGAGTGGCCCTGGACAGGGGCCCTGGAAGGGGAGCCTCCAGCACAGGGTACCTCTCAGGCCACACCGGCTGGTGAGAGCCAAGCCCAGGGCTTCCACCATCCATCCTGGCTAGCCAGCCAGACTCCCCAGCTGACGTGAGACTGTGGCTCATCCAGCTGGCTAAGTGGCCAGTTCCACACTGCAGAGGGAGGGCAGCCAAGGAAAAGACCCCGACCTGGAAAGACCTGGCCCTGTGGTGGTTGAGGGCCCCTCCCCAACAGTCCCACCCCAAGCAAAAAATGCAGGACAATGGTTCCTTGGGGAGGCCAGTGGGTGGAGGGGAGGGGGCTCACACTTTTTGGTGCTTTGTGGCTCATGTCTGCAGGCGGTGGAGGGAGTAGGATGTGGCCCGTTTTAAAAATACGCACCTTAAATTACGCTCTCCAATAGGGGTGTGTTAAATTCTGAAATGCAGACAGAGAGAGATTCAAGAAGGCCACAAGAGGCCAAGGCAAGAGCAGGGGAGGGGAAGCTGAAGGAGGAAGGAAGGAAGGAAGGAAGGAAGGAAGGAAGGAAGGAAGGAAGGAAGGAAGGGGGAGGAAGGAAATCTGTCCAGTGCCCTCAAAGCCCTGCAGAGGGAGAAGGCTGTGGGCTATCAGGCATTTCTTTCATGGCTGGCTTCCTAGGCCATTGCCCCACATTGTCACCTCATCATCTGCAGGCACCCCAAAGAAGACAGCTGGGGAGGGGGGCAGAACCGAAAGACTCCTGGGCAGGACTGGGGGGGCTACTCTCCAACTGGCCCTGATGCCCCATCCGCCCTACTTTCATCATCAGCCACCAGCTCCCTCCACCTCCCTCCCCATCAACTGAAATGCCCCTGAGGATTGACTAAGGGGAGATGGGGGAACTGGGGAGCCCTGAGAGCTCCTGCCTGGAGCGGGGAGGCCAAAGGAAGGAGGAAATCTGTCACAGGATGGATGAAAGCTGCTGCTGAAGCCATAGAAGGTCCCTGCTTTCTGGGCAGCCAAGAAGGAGCTCCTCCCTTTCTCCTGCATTGCTGTGGCCCTTCTCTCAGAGTGGCCTCCCCTCCTGCAGATGCACACACTGATGCCCCCCCACATTTCCCCAGGGCCCCCTCCCTGTCACTGCCCAGATTTGTCTATCCTGAGATCAAAGCACAGGGTTGTATCCCCACAAGTTCTGGCAGGTGAGCGTGGAACCAAGTGGATCTTCCTTCTCTTCCCTTGGAGATGGGAGGGGGCTTTACCAGTTGAGGCCCTCCCCCCACATCTGTACAGCTCTGTGTCCTGCAACATCAGCTGGCAACTGAGAAAAACCCCGCCTAGGCAGGCAGCCCCCTGAATTTTGCCCATTTATTTGTTGTCTAAATACAGAACTTTTATTTTTTCCTTGTTGACTTTCCTTTTGCTAGATTGGGCTCAGTGATACTTTGTACAGTATTCTACTGTTGTTATTATTTTTCTTGGGAGATGCCTTAGAAGTGTGGTTGAAAGACAATTTTTTAATAAGTTATTAAACACCTAAGCATCATCCACCAAGCATGGGTGGGGCGGAAAGGAAGCTCCCCTTTTCCCGAGGCAAGCCAGCTGCCCTTGCAATGAAGAACCTGGATGGAAATAGAAAGAACATGAGCAACCCACGTGCAGGGAGGGAGCCGGAAAACCCTGGTGCAGCAGAAAGGCCCCAATCTGAAGCCACTGCCCCGGCCTCAGGCTTCACTGAGGGCCTTCCTGCAGTTTGCTGGGCAGCCCCCCTCCCGCTTCCTCCCCCAGAGTCTCCTGTGGGACTCCCTCTTCCGCCAGGCTTGGTGCTGTGCCCTTTCCAGTCAAAGTTCCCTTCCCCCTCGGCCACTTAATAGTATTACTTTCCCTTGCTGTGTTTGAGCCCTGCAGCCACATTTAGGAGTTCCTCTGAGCTGACAGGGCCAGTGAGCCACTCCCCACCCCACGGCAGGCGCAGGGCACATTAGCAAAGCCGCATCTGCTCAGGAGGCACACACCTTCATCTAATCAAAGGGCTTATCAATCCCCCATAATCACATCTGCAGGGTGATGGAGGAACAGCTGCCTGACAAGGTGGTAATGGAGCTGGATCGATGGCCTCTGCTGGGGGAGGGAGGAGGGGGCCCTGGACTGCCCACAGCCCAAGAGACAGGGCGGTTGAGGTGGGCTGCTTCTGGAACAAGGACAGGCGCCCACCCCTCTGCTCACTGTGGCTGGCAAGGAAACGGCTTTGAGGTCACAAGCTTTGAGGGTGGGGGCGGCAGCCTTGCTGAAGGAGTGGCTCTTTGTCCTCAGCTCCCCAGCTGTAAAATGGGAAGGCCAAAAGCGGGCAGACAAGTGAATGGCTGCTGCCCTGGGGGGCGAAGATGAACATGTCGATGTCAGGTTAGGAGAGGCCCTGCTTGCCCCTCTTTGTTGTGCAAACCCTGCAGATAGTGGAGGAAGGTGAGGGATAGAGCCATCCTGGAAGGGCCCGGCAAATTTATTCAGGGGAGGTTTGCCCTTGATTTCTGCCAAGGCTGAGAGAAGGACTTGTCCAAGGTAACCAAGCTGGTTCCCTCAGCCAGGCAGAGATTTAAACTCTGGTCTCCCAAAAGCCCTGGTCCAGCACTCAACCCCCCTGTACCATGTGGGTTCTCACATCAATATACGACACCAGCGTTTATCTCCCAGTGTGCCAGGAATTGGCATCACAGCTGTGCCCATCAGCTACAGTCTTTCCTGAAACTCAACAGGGCCTGGCAGCCAGTGGCTCGTGGTCCTGGGCTGGTCCGTGGACCACTCCTTTGCATAGCCCTGCGGCAGAAGGCAAAGCTCTGCTCTGCGGGGGACACCCTGTTGCTGACACTAGAATGACCTCCTCCCGGGGGCATTTTTTGGCCCATCTGTGGTGCAGTCAGTCCAGTCATGGCCTCCCTCCCTCGCCACGCCTTGACCGGCTGCGTTGGTCTCTCCAGGGTGCCCCTGGGAGTATGACCAGCACCTTTTGGGGGGGCTCAGCCTTGTTGCTGAAAAAGCAGCTTGCCAATGTCTAAATCTTAAAGGTACCTGACCCGTTTCAAAGGGAGCCCTTGTGGTCCCCCGTTTGCCGAAGAGGGGGTGTTTCCGTGGCTCTGGATCTGCAGCCCTGCTTTGACTGAAATGCTAATGCAATCCTGGGCCCGGGGCGAAGGCGGCAGCTCCACGAAGACCCGGTCCCACCCCGGCCCCTCTCTGCCTTCCCATCTATCTGCCCCGCATCCTGGCCAGACCCTTCCCCACAAAGGCCAAGGCGCACGGCTCCCTGGTGTGCCGAGGGGGCACTGGGCGTTTGGAGGGGGCTCTGCCAGGCCGGCTCCCCGAGACGCCCCTGTTCTCCTCCGAAGGGGTCCAGGCGGCGGCACTCGGAAACCCGACCCGGCCGCTGGGAACGGGCAGCCGGGGCGGCGGGTGTGCTCTCAGGCTCCCTTCCGCCGGCGGCCAGTGTGGAAATTAATATTTTCTCCCGCGCCCACGCCTTTGCCACTCCCGCCCCCCGAACCGCGGGGCAAAACAGACCCCGGGGACGTGTCTGCCGTGGCGTCCTGTTTCAAAGCGGCATCGCTTCACATCTGCGATATTGACAGATGACACCGAAGCTCACCGAAGGCGAGAGAAGGCGGGGGCGGGCGGCTTGTCGGCGGGGATAAAGCGGAGCGAGCGAGAAGGCTTCGTGGAGGAGAGGAGCGTCGAGGCGGGAGGGCGGAGGGGCGAGACTGCCACGCGTGGGCGTCGCTGCCAGTCCGCCCCAGACAGCCAAGGGGCCAGAGAGAAAGAGAGGGAGAAGGGACGCGTGCGCGCGCGCAGGGGGGAGGAGGGCAGTCGCGGGCCAACGCGTTTCCAAAAACCCAGAAGGGGGCGCGCGAGGACCGGGACGGCGAGGGGGCGCCCGGGACAGCGGCCTCGGGAAGCCGCGGCGGGGAGGCGGAAGGTCTCCCGAGGGGATGCCAGGCGCCCCGCCTGGCCTTCCCGCTACCCCAGAGCACCGGGGCAGCGGCCGCCCGGGCGTCCCCGCCGCCTTCCACCCGGGAAAGCCACGACCCTCGCGCTCGGCGCGCCCCTCGCCCAGGAGGCCTGGCCACAACGTCCCTCAGATTAATGGGGGCGCGTTGGGGAGTACCAGCCCCCCGCCCGGGCGCCTCCCTCACTGCCGGCGGAGGGGAGGACAGGCAACCGAGGGATTGGGCGGCGTCCGAAGGGGCGCCCGGCGCCCCCCCGCCCCAGAAGTCCGCATGCAAACGCCATGGAGGGAACGAGGGCTTCCTGTTCTGGGTCGGAGCCTCAGGCGGCGCCCTCGCGGCCCACCGGGAGCCCCTTCTCTGAAGGCCAAGGAAAAGGGGGCGCACCAAGGCCTCCTTCCCCCGCTGAGCAAGGGGGGGGTTTGCTCCTCGTCTTGAAAGGGGGGCGGGGGGCGGGCAGAGGCGGTCTGGCCTCCTCCCCCTTAGTCCAGGGGGGGCCGCCCTGGTGACGTCCCCCCTGGCCCACCCCGCACATTGAGCCCCGACCCCCCTCCCCGGGCTCCCCCCGTCCTCGACGGCCCCGGGGGTCCCGCGGTGGGGGCTACCGCCCAACTGGGGTCCAAGGAGACTCCTCCCACCACCGCCAGCGCTGTGTCGCGCTTCGGGCGCCGGACTCGGAATTTGGGATCAGGGTTCGAATCTCCGCTCGGACACGGAAACCCCCCCCGGGGCAAGTCACACTCCCAGCCTCAAGAAGGAAGCCGTGGCAGCAAACTCCCTTTTAGCCACTTTTGTCAAGGAGGGAAGCCCTGAAGCAGATTCGCTTTAGTGGTGCCAGAAGTGGGAAACGACGTGAAAGAGGACAGCACCAGCAAGGGCCAAAGGGGGAACTTCTCTGGGGCCCGGCGAGGCGGCGGCCACCCGCGCGCGTGGATTCCAGCCCTCGGAGTCCGCGCGGGAGCGGCGGCGGGCGGGACTGACCGCAACCCCGCAGTGCGGTCCCCCGGCCACTGCCCCCCGCAGGGAGCTGCTCCTCGCTCGGGGTGCCCGACGGGGCGCGTTCGCAGAGCCCTCCGTCCCCTCCTCGCCCTCGGGCACAGCGGCCGCCCCTCCCTCCGGTCGCCGGAGGGGCCTCGCCTGACTCGCCGCGGAGGAGGCTGCGGGAGGGATCGGGGGAGGACCCGGGGCGGGAAGGGCGGTCCTGCTCCCCGAAAGGGTTTGGGACGCCCCGGACCCCGCTGGGCTCCGATGGAGGGGAACAAACGGGCGGCCAGCGGCGTTTCCTCGAGAGCCGTCGGGTTTTCTCACCCACCGCATCCTATTTTGAATCTTCCAAATCCTCTGCCAAGAAGCAAACAGACAAAAACAGGCCACATGTTGCTATTGTTGTCCTTCCCTGTCTCCCCCCACCCGCCCCCTCCCGAGGCCTCCGCCGCGTTTCCTCGTCCGAGGCTTCCTGGCGCGGGCGGCGGATCGGCCCCTTCCTGCCTCGCCCTCTCCCTCCGCCGCCTCTCCTCCCACACTGGGTCCCCCGCCCGGCTCTGGTTGAACCCGCGGCCGATCCCCCAGAAGGAAAGCGGAGAGGGGGGAGGAAGGGAAAAACGGGGCGCCTTCCTCTGGTTCTCTCTCGTAGCGGAGCGGGGGCTGCCTCACCGGCGGCCCGTCTCGGAAGCCTATTCCTGGGGTGAGAAGCCGCGAACCAGAGGAAGAGGCCGCCGGTCCTCCAACAGGCAAAGGTAAGCCCCTGGTCCCGAACAGGGCAGAGGGAGGGCGGCCTCTCGTTCTCTCCTGCCGCCCCCCCCCGGGCCAAGGAGGAGCCCCTCCGGCGGCGGCTAGGCAGCGGGAGCCGTGGACGGGTTGGGAAGGCTTCGTGACTTGGCCAGTGTGGCCACCGGCCTGCCGTGCGGCGGCTTCCGAGGTGGTGCTGCCCTCGCAGCTTTCTTTCCCAGGATAGGCGTCCTTGCCCTTTCTCCGCAAAGAGCCCCCCGGGCAAAACCTTCCCCGATCTGGCTGATGGGGAGAACCCCTGCGCCCGGCTGTGTTTCGGCATCCGGGGGTCCAGGGAGCCCTCCTGCCATCAGACCCTGGTGGCACCCCAGAAGTGCCCAGCTCGGCCTCTCTTTCCTGGAGCAGCTGCTGGTATGGGTGTTGGAGGCGGCGGCGGCGGCGGACTTTGGCGGGGGGGGGGCCTGGAGTTTCTTGGGCGGGTGGCGTCAGCTCGTGTTCGGTGCCTCAGGGGCGAGGGATGCCTGGGTCACTTCGAAATGGCCGAGTGGAGCTGGAACGTCTCTGCGTGGTGGGCATTTCCATCAAGTTTGCTGTGGCCCTCAGAGCTTTACAGCTGTAATCATAGTTTTCTTTTTTCAGAATGCTCTCCAGAAAGTCTTGAGCGCTCGCCTTGTCCCGAGTTTTAGCGAGGAAGCACAGAAGCGTAGCGGGGCAGGATGAGTCCTGGGAAGGGAACAGAAGGGCATCACCTTCTCAGGAGTGTTGCCGGCATTTTCCTGGAAATTGTGGTTACTCACCACTTTTCAGGAGTAATGTGTGTTTCCTAGATAAGTGTTTATTGTGTAAGCAGTTACTGTATGGTTTGCTCTTTAATAATGCCACTCTCACCACCAAGTGATTCAGGGTGAAAAAGTTCTTCCAGGGCAGCAGAGGGGTGTGGGGTGTGTGTGTTTAAAACTGCCCACTGAAGAAAGAAGCTTCTCTGGAGGTGGTAAATGAATAAATGGAGAGATCACCCAGTGCCGATGTGAGAAGCTTTGGCCAGACCATAACCCTCTTCTCGAGACTGATTCTTGCCATCCAGACCGTTGGCACGGGGGACTTTGAATCACCGGAGAGTGGAAGGAAACAAGGTGGAAGCCGGTGTGCCTCTCTAAGCGGAGATTGTTGCTGCGCTGCAGAGCCTCCATGTGGTTTGTTTTCATAGCAAGCCCAGAAGGCTGTTGAGTGTGGGTGTGCATGGGAGTGTGGGTGTGTGTCGGGGTGGATATACTGTCCTCCCCTCCTTTGGCTGGGCATGCCACTGATCCGCAGGGTGCCCTGGAGCTGGGCATCCACTAAACCGTCTTCCCATGTCCCTTACTAGCTCAGGAAATGTGCCTCTGTGTGTGTGTCTGCCGCTGGCTTTGGGCACTGCCAGTCTTTGCCACATGGGCCTCTGGCCAAAGGCAGGCTGCCTCCTTGCAGTCAGGCCTCCCCACTTTCCCCAGCAGGATGCTGGTGGGTGGCTATCCCAGGAGGGAAGCTGTGTCTCCAGTCAGTGCTTGTGAGACCCCCAGTTATGTGCATGTGAGCCCAAGTTTTTTGCCAGCAGAGCCCCAACCCAGTCCTTGTCCGGTCTGGCTTTGCTGCCCCAGCCTTTCAGTGTGGTTCTGTGGGGAGAAGTGGGGCTCCTCAGGAGGCAGAGGCAGCCCTGGCTGTCTGGTGGGGGCTTCCTTTTGGCTGGCATCTCTGCCACCCGGCTATTGCTCACCGTCTGCCTGCTCCTGTCCTGTAAACAGTGAGATGGAAACAAAGGTGATGTGACTGCACCTTCATCTCTGCAGCACCAGAGGAGAGGTGAAGAAGGCAGGAAGTAAGTGTGGGCCAGGGAGAGAGGGCCCACAGTGGTCCAAGTGGGGACTGTTTGGCATGGAGGGGCTTTGGAGGCCAGCTGAGGTGCCTTTCCTGGAAAGCTGCCTCCGTGGAGCTGCTCTCTTCCCAGCTGCACGTTCCAGCAGGCTGACACGCTTTTCCTGGACATGTGTGTTCTCTTGCACGCACTTCCGAGCTGTCCTCTTGTGGTTGTGGTCTGTCCCAAACTGTGTTTTCCTGTGATGAAGTCATAAGGGACAAATAAGTGTGACCTTGTGCAGCCAGCAAAACAAGCCCCATGGTAGGCAGCAGCCACAGGGAAGATGCAAAAAAAGGGGGGGCAGAGGCTGTGACAGCCCTGAAGCCCCCCTCCCCTGCCATTCTCATCTGCTAGGAGCCTCCCTCACAAAGTAGCCCCCTCTTATTGAGCTCTTCCCCCTCTGCCAGACAAAGAGGAAGGGGCTCCCCAGTCAGTCTGTGTGTTGGGGGTGGGGTTGTTGGTGGAGGTTTCCTGGCTCTGCCAGCAATGCCAGCTGGAAGCGCTGCAGAAACCAGGGTGGTCTCTGCGGTCCTGGAGGAGCAAAGCAGTATGGGGGGGGTCTTCTCTGCTTCTCTCTTGCCCTCATTGTGCAGTTATTTCTTGCCAGTTGGTTGAAGCCCACTGCTTCTAGAGCTTCTAGAGCTTCTGGAAAATGTGTTCCGTATAGCTTGCAGCAACCAGAGCAGGACCTGAGCCTCTGTCATGGCATGTCTGCCTGGGAGAGCATTGGCCTAGCGATGGCTTGTGCCACAGGTGCCCCTTCCTGAAAAGGGCTGATCTCACTCTGATGATGGGGGCTTCCGCTGGATCCTGTGACAGGCTTCATGGGGGCAGCCATTGGGAGGTCTTTGGCAACTCTGGTTGGTGTGAAACGCTGCTGCTGGGTGACTGGGTCTGTCTGGGAGGAGGTGCAGCTCCCCTGACGAGGGCCCTGAGCTTAAAAAAAAGGGGATTTTAGGAGAGGCCCTTCTCTCAGTCCCAACGTCAGCAGATGAGCTGTGACTGCTTTTATCTTGGTTGTGCTTCTGTTAGTGTCTTGAGGGTGGGGAGGAACAGAAAGAAAAGCCAGGGGTGGAAGAAACAGGTGGCAAGTGGAGCTGGAGAGAAGTCCCGGAGCCCCTTCTGGCTGCCCTGCAGTGGTTCCACTCAGGCCCACGTGCCTCCCACCCAGGTTTCCTTCGTTTGCTGCGCTGTTCGTTTGAGGAGGCGTAAAGCACCCGTAGCCCCAGGGGGCCATCCCTGGGCATTCCTGCCCATGCAGGTATGCTACTCAGCTGTTCCTGGCAGGGAAACATGGTCTGATGTCTCTCCTCAGGCTTGGGAGAGCTCCCAGCCGCTTCTCAAGGTAACACTGCTCCTAGCCATCCTCTTCCTCCTTTCGGTTAATTGCTGGTCTCTCTGAAGAGATTCCTGGATCCCGTTAGAGGCTTCATCATCAGAGATCAAATGCTGGACCACATGTGCTGTTGACTGGCAGAACGGCAAGTCAGAGGTCTGATAAATAAGAATCAAGTTGGCGCACAAAACTTGCAGACTCTTGTTTCTGAATGGACTGGAAAGTGCTGGTCTTACTTGGTAACAGATATTGGGAACGGGGCTCTTCCTGATGCCAAGAAGCGTCTTAGCAATTTTTGGGCAAAGCCCCAGTCTGCTGAGTGGTGTTTGGCTGGCTGCCCTGGCTCTGGCTGGCAAGACGGTTCCTGTGATTTGGAGTGGCTTGTCAGTTCAGCATTAAGGCAAGCAACACCAAGGCGGCCCTGCTTCGGGGCGGTAGCAGGGGAGCAGTGCCGTCCCCTGTGCCAGGCAAGCGCCTGATGGTTTTCATCTTAAGCCTCAGCCCAGGAAGCTGGACGGAGGATCCTTTCCAGCAATGTGCTGCCATGCGCAGAGCTTAGTTAAGCCTGAAGCCACCACCTCTGGCCCTGCTCCCCTTCTACCTCTCACACCTGGCCACGGGAGGCCATGCACTGGCTGGGGGAGCAGACAGGATGCTGAGCATGCCCTGCTTGCCTGTTGGGGAGGAAAGGAGGCAGGGGTGCCAGGGTCCCTCTGCTCCCTAGTGGTTGGAGACTGGCTGAGAGAAGTGGGGCACCTGCCACCTTTCTGAGGAAGAAGGGCCACGTAAGTTGCCCTGCAGTTCTGCCAGGACCCCATGTCCAGCAGTCTGAGTGAAGGGCGGACCCTGGTCACAGTGCAGCAGAGGCCATAGTGTGTGGCCTTTTGCACAGGTGCTGTGAGCAGGAGTTAAGCTGGAGGCCAGCTGGCTTGCAACCACCAGGGATAGTGGCCTTCATGAAATGTTCCTTACCAGGCGTTCTGGCCACAGCGACTCTGAGCGTGGGAGACTCCTGGCAGGCGGCTTGCTTCCCACACAGTGAGGATGAGGACGCCTTGGGGCTCAGACCTTAATTCAAACCAGCTCCTCTCCCCGTACTCTTCCTCCGGCTCCCTGCCAGGAGGCTCACTGGAGGTGCCAGCAGTAAGCATCTGAAGAGTCCGGGTGCCAGACAGAGCCTCACGCTCCTCAGCCCCACTGGCTAAGTGGCAGCCTCCTCCCTCACACTGCCCCACTCTTCTGATGGGGCAAGTGACCCCTTCACCAGCAAGGCTTGTGACAAACAGAGCAGGACTGTCCTTTGTGTGATTTTGTTCCAGTGAGGGAGCTGCATTTTGTGCACAGTGGAAGTTGTGCTCCGCCGTGCAGTTGCCAGCGTTGAGGGTGAGGAGTGCAGTTTTTGGTGCCTTGCGTCTCATTCTCACTCTGTATAGGTGGGTGTGTGGTGTCTCCATTTTGAATTCCACAGGGAGTGTCTTGAATATACTTCCATGTGTTTTTGGTTTTTGTCTGGTAGACATGGAAGATGACTAAACTGAGGCTCTTGTTCTCTGAACCTGTCATGAGACGATGTAATTTGTTGGAAAAAGATAATAGGGTTTTTCAAAGTGGAAGGCGGCAGGAAAACAGGGAGACCACAGTACTGCTGGATTGACTTAATCAAGGAAGCCAGAACAGCTGCCCCTGAGTTACAAGACCTGAGCAGGACCGTGGGTGACCCTGTGAGGGGGGTCTCATTCAGAGGGGCACCAAAAGTCAAAGCTGATTTGACAGCAAACAGCAACAAGGACATGGCAGACTGAGGAGAGCTCAGAGCAGTTTTGTCTCACTCCTTCCTCTCTTGGTGTTGTCTCTCCCCACCCCCTGTTCTGCCTTCCCACTACCCCCTCCTCTCCAAAGAACTGGTGGCCAAAAGCGGGGCTGAAGAAGGAAGCACCTGTGGCTGGGTTATCCTGGCTGGGCGGTGGATGCGTGTCCCCTTCTCCCCCATGGCGGGCGCTCTGGTGGACAGATGGAGTCTCTCTGGGTGAAGGAGGGGTCTGTGTCTGAAATGCTCCCTGCCCCCCCCCGTGGTCAAACCCTTGAGTGCTGGGTAAGGTCCTCTCCTTCCTCCAGGTGTTGCCTTTGGTGGAAGACTCTGGCCAGGCCACTGTGGGTGGGGGTTTGAGTTTTGCTGCTGATTGTTAGCTGGATCTGCCTTAGGTGTTGTGACAGATGCCCTTGTCAGGTTGGCCCCACAGTTCCAGCCCTGGGTGTTCCTGTCACTCCCATTGCCCTTTCCCACTTACTGTGGATCAGTGTCTGTGTTGCGTAGTGGGCTTGTGGAGGTAAGCATGACCTGACTCTTTATCAGGCTTGACAGAGACAGCCAGAGACAGCTTGAACAAAGAATAACAAGTGGAAGTTTACTGAGATGCAGAAAATAACACATTAATCGTTGAACTTCTCAACCGTTCATCGCTTCCCAAAACCAGGGGCATTTCTTCCCTCCGTCTGGCTTCGCTGTCTCTTTTCCCTCTATTTGTATCTCTCTGAAATTGGCTTTTCCCTATCTAGGCCATCTTTCCTCTCCCTCTCTGTGTCATTTCCCGCCCCTGCCCGCCTTCACAGGCATGTTATACTTCGTTGGCTTGATATTGTTACTTGCCCCAACCAAGGTCATAAATAGGAAGAGATGAGCAACTAAGAGTTTGAGCCACTTGCTGTCATGGGATGAAAAGGAATATGAGTTCTAAGTGTTCATACATGAGAAGTAACCAAGAAGTGGTTCTTCCTTCAGACAGAAAAACTTCATTTTCCCCAGCAGGGGACACTGATTCTGTTTACAGTCATCATGTTTATGTCTATGTTGAGTGACTTTGTGTTAATCAACTTTCACTTTAAGAGAAACAGAGGATTTTAGCAAAAGAAATCCAGTTTAAAGAAGCAAACTGCTTTTCCTGTTTCATTGTAACAGGTGTGCTTCCTGGGCTATACTATGCCCTTGTCACGCACATGGAGAAGGGAGGACTTTTCCCTGATCCTGGGGAGATCTGATAGAGAGTGGGTGTTCCTCGCTGCCCGGTGCAGAGAACGGTGGGAGTGAGGCAGAGCCCCCCACTGTCTCCTCACACTTCTTTGTTGCGAGGAGAGGGCTACGGTAAGAGTTGCTACTGCTGGGACAGAAAGTCTGTGCCGAGAAGGTCTTCAGGTTAATGTCGAATTAGTGAAGTCATGTTGCAAACATACATTGGATACATGGAGCACACCAAAGAATTTCAAGAGAAAATCAAGCTGTGCTTCATAGACTGTAGCAAAGTCTTTGATTGTGTAGATTATGAAAAACTGTAGATCACTCTTAGGCCATTTCTGCACTAGCCTGTTATAGCACTATTATTCCACTTGGAACATCCTATGGAATCCTGGGTTTTGCAGTTTCGGGAGAGACCGACTGGCCCCTCCCAAAACTGCAAACCCCAGGATTCCATAGGATGTTGCAAGTGGAAAAATAGCACTATGACAGTCTAGTGTGGAAGAGAAATGAGTATGCCACAATATTTGTCCTGATGTGGAACCCATACATAGGATGAGAGACTATTGTTAGGACAAAATATGGAGAAACGGAATGGTTTCCAACTGGCAAGGGGGCCAGGCAAGACTGCATTTTATCAGCCTCTGTTTAACTTGTATGCTGGGCATATCATACATAAAGCAGGATTAGATTCAGAGGAAGGAGGAGTGGAAGACCGCATTACTGATGGATGGACTCAATCGGGGAGGAAACATCCCTGAATCTGCAAGAGTTGGCAGATTGTCCCTCTCCTGCCCTACTCCTCAGCGGGGTGGTGGTGCTGGTGGTAGGATCTTGGTTGATTTGGCACTAACAAAGCTAAGTGACCGCACCTCAGCATGGGAGTCCTGGACTGGGAGACTTGGTTCAAACTGTCCAAATCTTCCTCTTTCCATTGTTTTTGGCAGCAAAGGAAAAGTCTTTGAACTTCTAATTTCCAGCTTCTCTCTCTCTTTCTGTCTGTCTTGTGCATGTGTGTGAGAGAGTGGCCTCTCTGAGGCCATTGCTCCCTACACTGTTATAGTGCTATTATTCCACTTTCAACCTATCTTGTGGAATTCTGGGGTTTGTAGTTTCCTGAGACCAAAGAGCTCTCTGGCTGAGAATTCTAAAGGCCCTTCCAAAACTGCAACCCCCAGAATTATTCCATAGGATGTAGAGAGCGGAATAATAGCACTATCAGAGTGTAGGGTGGAAATGGCCTATGCACGTGTGTGTGTGTTTTGCTTGTACATATGGAATATCCCCTTTCTGCCCTTCCTCTTGGTGGTGATTTGGAGAACCTGGCTGCCTGTTGGAAAGGGTGGTTGGTGGTGGTTTGGGGGCAGGAAGGCAGCCCTGTGCTTTTCCTGTACAGCCTCCATCTGGTGGGGCTGGGAGAAGCTCTGGGGGCCATTTCCTGTTTCCACTCAGTCAGAGGAGCAGCGTGGATAGAGAGAAAGACTTGGCAGTGGCAGCGTCCTCAAGATTAATGGGGAGGATTATTGAGTTTCACAAAACACTTCTGCACTGCCTGTGACTCATGAGGCCAAATGGGCCCTTCAAGGATGAAACAGCTTGGCTCTTGGGGAGTTTCCTCCTGTCAAAGTCTTGGCTGGCCTCTGGAACAGAGAAATGGCCAGAGGGGTGGACAGGGACTTCTCCATGGGGGCCCCCAGGCTCCCTGGAACTCCCTTCCCAGAGAAGTCAGGCTGGCCCCCTCCCGGCTACCCTTCTGCAATCAGATAAAGGCATTCTTATTCAGACGGGCATTCGGTGTGTGATTATACGTGGCCTGTCTAATAGAATGTGCTGGATATTGTGTTCCTGATTAATCTTTGACTTTTTAATTATGCACTTTAATATTGTTTTAATTCTTTTTGATTGTTCAATTAGGTTTTAACTTTTGTATTCTGTGAGTTTTAACTACCCCTACGTTTTTAATCGTAAGCCGCTTTGAGTACCAACCTGGGAAAAAAGTGTGGTATAAATAAGATGATGATGATGCCTTTGGGGAGGGTCTCTGGGGCAGCACCGATTGAGGCTCAGGCTCCTGGCACTCAGGACCACCCTTTTGGGCCCAGCAGCGCCAGAGGGTCAGATGCCATGGGGAGGAGGGTGGTCTCCCTCACCACCCTCTGGGCCAAATGCCACCTCAGCCCTGGGTGCAGCAGCAGACGCCCTGCGGAGGGCCGTCCTTTCTCTAAAAATCCTCCTCTACGGCCCTCTGCCTGTCCTGAGAGTAGAGAGGCTCTGGAGAGAGGCCCCTTTCCCTCTGGCTGGCATGGGGTGTAGGAAGCAGTCCCACATGGAGGCCCCAGGTGCCTAGTCCAGAGCACTTGGCCTGGAACTGGGGGAGGGGAAACTATTTGGACTCCGGCTTTAAAGAGGATCCCACCACCCGATGACTCCACCCCCAGAAACAGGAGAGTCTCATCTCTTCCTGGAAGTCCATCAGCCTGCCCGGGGTCTGGGGTGGTGGGGAGTGAAGTGAATCTTCCCCTGCCTCCCCGCTGCCGCCAGGTCAGAATAGCTTCCTCCCTCCACAGCCCCAAGACTTTGGTTCTGCTCCCTGGGAAGGAGGAGTGGGGAGGCGGGGGCTGCAGATGTTGCTGAGCACACGCATTCCGTCTCCCTCCAGGGGCCAGGCAAGCCCTGGATCGGCCCGGGTTGGGCTCTTAGCCCAGCAACAAGGCGAGCCTGGCCCCAGCTGGCCCTCCATATTCAGGCTGCCCCTCCTTCACAGCCTGCAAGCAGTGTGGAGGTGTTTGCTGGAGGAGGGAGGAGAGAAGAATGGGGTGGAATGGAATGCGGCCCCACACTTCCTTACATTCCCAGCCAGGCCAGTGGGTATCCCTGTGCAGGATGTGGAGGGCTTGGCATCATCTCGAGGAGAAAAGGGCACCCCTCCGCCTTGATGGGAGTTGCCCCGAGGGGTCCCTGCTGTCTTCCCCCAGGAGCTCTGCTGCCTCCTTGGTGGTTCCAGGACCAGGTCAGAGAGGAGGAGGAGGAGGAGGAGGAGGAGGAGGAGGAGGAGGAGGAGGAGGAGGAGGAGGAGGAGGAGGAAGGGGCCCATCCCAGGATGGACGGTGGGGTGCTGCTCAGGGGAGGGGCTCTGAGGGGGCGGGTGGGGGAATCGAGGCTTAACTCCTTCCTTGCCAAGCCATTGCTTCTCCGTTTTCAACAGTAAGAGCCCCCCCCCGCCCATATGTTTCCAGCCGTGTAAATGGAGCAAGCATCCTGCTGTGTGATTCTGAGGAGACCAGACTCCCCACATCCATGGGGACACCAGACCCTTCTTTTCCTCTAACTGTCAGTCTTGGAGTTGCCACCGATAAGCACTGAGTTGAATTACACTCAGCAGAGGCTGCTGTGACCCTTTCCTCTCCCATGCAAGGAAGCGCAGAGTGGAGGCTGCAGCGGATCAGATTGGGGTCCTTACCCAGAGAGCCAGTGGGTCTCAGAGCCGTGGGGCAGGCCTCGCTCAGAGGGGACAGAACTGCCTGGCTGGGCATGGCCGGGCCCTTAGTGGCCTCGTGTGATCCTAGGCGTGCCAGTGGACACCAGCAGAGGCTAGGGGGTCCCCAGGGCTTTTGTGTGTTGGAGATCCAGGCCGGCTAAAGTGGCCGTATTCAGGTTTGTTGCCTGTCCTCTCTGGCCTCTCCAGCTCGGCTCCCCTTTGTTTGTTCCGATGGTCGGCTGTCCAGCCAAGCGGGTCCCTTAGCCCTGGCTTTGAGGAATGGGATGGGAGGAGACACAGAGTAAGACTAACCTGCCTGCCTCTCTGGGGGAGTTTGGGGCACTTCCCTGATGATGGGGGGGGGTCTCTGGGCCCTTTTCCCGCAGATCGCACACCATCCCCCTGTTGATGGGCCTGAGGGGGCAATCAGTTTCCTGGCCCATACCCCATTGAGGCAGCCCCCTCACCATGGGGAAACCTTGTGGCGGATCCCTCCTCTTCTCCTTGCTGCCCTGTGCACGTTTGGAAGAGCCATGGGGGGAGTACAGAAGGACACCCCCCTCCACTGTCTGCGCTTCCTGTTTTCACACAGGGCTGCTTCCTTTGCTTTTCTCTCGCTGGAGAGATGCCACGGAGGGGATGGAGGGGACGAGCTGTCAGGCAGGAAGAGGTTATTAGGAGCTGTTAGAGCAGCTCCTAATAACCTCTTGTTTTTCAGGAGAGAAAGAAAAGTTCAAGAGGCTGAGAGGACTGCCTGAGAAGGGCTGGTGGCAGCTTCTGTTGAGACCCAGCTTTCAGCCCCACCCTGCGTGTACGCACAGTGTCTGTAATCATGCCTTTGTTCACAGGACACCCCAGAGGTGGGATGTGTGTGTGTAAATACATGGATGCCCAGTTATCCAAAGGTCATTACAGGTCAACCCAGGCAGTCAAAGCTCCACCCAGCGCTGTCCTCATCTCTTGTTTGTTCCAGCACCTCTGCACTTGTGTGTGCAGCGTGACAGCTCTTAGCATCTCAGATGCTCCTCCGGTGGCTTCTCCTTTCTGGGGGAACTGTGCAAGGAGCAAAGGTTCACACCTGGCCTCTGGCCATTTCTCAGAGGCTCCACTTGACAGCTGCACCCACAGCCAAGTGGTCAATTGGGGGCCACGGGGAGCTGTTGGTTCTTCCTCCTTGGCTCAGCTTTGTGGAGGGCAGGAGCATCTCCAGGGCCCCCCAGAGTCTCTTCCTTTCGCCTCTTCTGACTTGGCTGCCTTGCATTACTTTGGCACTTGAGCGTCCTGTGTGCTCCCAGCCCTTCCTGTTTCTTAGCATTTTAATATCAGCCTTCATTTGTCCTGCTGAGTTAGTCCAAGGAGATACAGAATGTTTTTGACAGACGGCTGTGACCCCAGGCTCAGTCTTCACCTAACTTCCTTGGCAGCGTTGTGTGTTTTCCATCCAGACGGTCTCTCTTGGCCATGGAGATCCCTGGGCCTGGCATTGAAAGAGCCAAAGTGGTCACCCACCCGCCTGCCCAGCACCCCCCCACCGCTCCAGAGACCCCTCCCTCCATTGGCACTACCTCTTCTCCATTTCCCCCTTCCTTTGAGCCCAGGGCTGCCTCTTTGTGGTGCCTCCTACCACGCAGGGGAAGGGGCAGGGGAGATGCAGTCAGAAGGGAGAGGGGGCATCCCTAGCACCCTCTGGTTCCCACCCAGTTTTCTTCCTTTCTCTCTTTTCTCAGGAGGATGATCCTGTGTGCCATCCTCTTGCTGGGGATGCAGCCGAAATGGGGCCTGTTGCTCACTCCCGGGGACCCCAATGTCTGTAGCTACTGGGAAAGGTGAGGAATGGAGGACGGCGACGAGAGCAGGCTCATGAGTGTGGCCTCGCCCGCCCTCCATGAGATGGTTCATGGGCTCCCCTGCAGCAGCCTTTAATGCCGCAGAGTGGGGACTGCAGCGTCCAGAAGCCCCAGCCAGCCCAGGTTCCAGCACTGACTGGGCTGGGCGAGGGGTGTGGACATGGAGGGCCAGGCTGCCACGGAAACCCAGCTCAAGCCAAAAACCACTCAGCCCCTCTTCAGCTGCAGTTGCACAACAGCAGATAGCAAGCCTGCATTTTGTTTCCTTTTTTAATTTTGCCAAAATCCAAAATGGCAGTACGGGGGGGGCTCTTCCAGCTCCCCCATCCTCCAGGATCCCTGGACTGGTAAATCATTTGGATACCCTGGTTCCTGGGTGGAGGGGAAGATGTGGGTCCCTGGGAGGTGAACTTTTTGCTAGCTTTCCAATATGTGGTGGCATGTAGTCATTTTATGGGAAAAAAAGTAAATTGATAAATGCTCCTGTTGCTTCTCTCCTGCTAAGTTTCACGGCACCCTCAAAGGAGTCCTATGTGCAGCCCTTTGCCCAGGTCTCCACAGAGCCTTGTGAGAAGATGTGGCCCTTCGGAGAGAAGACCTGCACCCGGTACAAGTAAGGGCCCAAGGCTCTCCCTTCCCTTTCCCTCCCATCCAGCCTCAGGGGACTGTGAGGTGGAGAACCACCTATGGGGTCCCATCTGGGTTGGAGGGATC
Source organism: Ctenosaura bakeri (assembly GCA_948474755.1). Lineage (NCBI taxonomy): Eukaryota > Metazoa > Chordata > Lepidosauria > Squamata > Iguanidae > Ctenosaura > Ctenosaura bakeri. The sequence goes on from CAOLHI010002020.1 coordinate 53,231, forward strand.
TCGGCCCCGCAAGGTGAGGGGAGGAGAGGGGCTCATGGCTGGCACAGGCAGTGGGGTTGGGGAAGGAATAGAGGTGGGGGGACAGCAGGGCAAAGGCTGCTGGGGCAGACCCTCTCCTTCCACCCTGGGCCGCTCTGGGCTGGGCTGGGCTTCCCCCGCAGGGGGCCGTGGGGTGCCCCTTTGCCTGCCTGGCGCTGCCTCTGCTCCCTACGGCAGTGGGTCCCAGAGGAGGGCACTGGGTGCTTCTCTCCTTCTGGTGGGAGGGCAGTGGCAACACTGGAACTGGGTGAAGCTCTGGCACGTGAGGGGCCTTTGGCCTTTTCAGCACAACTTATCTATGGATTTATTTGTTTATTTCAACAATTTCAAGTGCTGTCAAGCTCGCCAGTACTCTTGGGGCAGTTTGTATTTAAAAAAACCCGACAACAGAAAACCAAGAATCAATAATAACACAGCCAGAAGAAATGAATCGGCCAATGCTGTTTATCCGCAGGTTCAACTATTATCCGCAGGTCATAAGAGCCAGCCATAAAACTTAAATAGCAGAGGCGAAAAGAAGTGTAAATCTAAGCCTAGCCCCAGATGTTCTTGGTGAGGGAGGGTGCCTGGCAGATTTCTCTTGAGTCTGGGGATGTCCTGGAGGAAGACAGGGGCAGCTGGAGCCCCTTCCTCCCCTGACAGTGTTGGAGAGGACGGTTACCAGAGCAAAGCCACGAAAGATGCCCTTACTCAGATGCCAGCAGGGGTCCGTTGGGGGCAGGCAGGTGTTTCCCCTGCTTCTAAATAACGGTGGCCTTGAAGAGTTTCTGCCTTGGCCTCCTCTCCTCCTCCTGTCCGACCCCTGCAGCCTGCTTGGTCTGGGAGTCTTTCTTGGCATTTGCCACCCTTCCTTTTGCTTTTCGTCCGCAGAGTCCTCTACAAGGCTGCCTACCGGCAGGGTGTAAGAGTGGACTACCGGAGGCGCTATCGCTGCTGCCAGGGCTACTATGAAAGCAATGGCCTCTGTGTCCGTAAGTCCCCCCGGCCTACTTTAGGGATTGAGCAGCCCTGTCTGGGCCTTGCTCAGAATGGCAGACCTCCCCAACTACCGACACAAAAACGGGGGTAGTGCTACTGCCCCTGCCTCCTGAGGTGGGGAGGGCTTTGCTCTCCTTCCCCCACAAAAAAGCACAGGCCCAGTGGAGACCCTCCTGCCCTGCAAGAACAGGTGGAGAAATCTCCAGAGCCCACCCAGCAAGAGAGCGCCAAGTGACAGGCTGCGGGAGGGAGGGGGAACGGCAGAGCCCCACAGGTCTGAAGCTGTGCCTCGGCAGACCCACTTGAACAAGGGCAGAGGGGGACTCAGTACCTGCCCACCCTGTGTCAGGCAGGGAGGGGTGGCTTCTGCAGTTGGGGGGCTGCGGAGGGGAGGGGAGAGGAGGAGACCCTGCTGGGCCTGGTAGGCCGCCGTGCTGGGAGGGGGTCAGACTAATCCAAAGGCCTCTCCCTCTTCCGGCCCCCCTTCTGCCCTTTCTGGGGCAGTTCTTATTTAGACCCTCTCCCACAGACCCTCTGACGCCCTCCCGCCGGCCGTTTTGCTCTCCTTCCGCCCGAGAGGGGTGAGGGCTCTGGGATGACTCTGTGGCTCCTTTTCCCTCCAGCTCGATGTGCCCAGGAGTGTGTCCATGGGAGGTGCGTGGCGCCAGAGCAGTGCCAGTGTGAGCAGGGATGGAGGGGCACGGACTGCTCCAGCGGTGAGTCTCCTGCCCGGCCGCCCGTCGGCCGCCCCTCCCTCGGGAGCCTCTGGGGGGCGGGGGGGCTGCTGCTTGCCGGGCCTTCTCAGACTGCTGTGGCCACAGAGGAAGGGGCGGGGAGCCTCAGCGGTCTTGCTCCCTACAAGGTTTCACTCCTACTCCCAGTTAAAAGGAAGAGCAAATGCTAGCAGAAGAAATACAGCCCTACGGGGAGAGCGCCACGGATCCCAAGGGCTGTGGGACCTGGAGGCTGGATGGAAGGGGGGCAAGGGAACCCCGTGGCTGCCTCTTGCCCGAGGGCTCCGTCCCAGACCCGGCTTTCCCGTTCCGGGGGCAAGTCCTGGCTGCCCTCCTCTTCCTCTCGGTGGTAATATCCAAAATGAAGAGGGTGGGGGTTCCTTTAACCCGGCCTCCCTCCCCCCATCCCGCTTGCCTCTCCGGATCCCTTGGAAAGGGAGCCCAACGGTGCCCCAGACGAGGGGGGGGTCTTCCGACGCAGCCAGGCCGGTGCCGGAGGTGCCCCGTCAGCCCCCTCCCCCTTCCCAGCCCCGCTTTTCTTTTCAACCAGCGCCCCGGGTCCCCTGCTTGGGCTGGGCTCAAGGCCACCCCCCCTTTCCGAGGGTAAATCCTTTGGATACCCGGGTTCCCGGGGGAGGGGAAGATGGGGGTCCCCGTTTGTGCCTCGTAGCCCCGGTTCACAGTCTGATTGCCATTTGCTCGTGGATGTCGCAAACCGCCTTCCGGGACCGAGGGGCGGATTGTGGACGAAGGCTTCCCGCGGAACCTCAACCCGAGGGGGGTGGGGCAGGGCAGTGCCTTCTCCCCCCTCCCCCTCCCCCCGTGCTCCTTTGGCCCCCGGCAGCCTTCCCGGCATCGGCCGCCCTCCCCCGAGGGTCCTGGCAGGGGCGGCCGGTTCCCACGCCGAGTCCGTCCCTGCGGGGCCCCGGGGCCGGAGGGCAGGCGGCTGCCTGGGAAAGAAGCGGCGGCGGCGGCGCCGGAGGGAGGGAGGGAGGCTGAGCCGGAGGGGAGGGGAGCCGAGGGGGGCCGGCCTCTGGGTCGCCGGCAGGCCGAGCGCAGCCGAGCCCTCCCCGTCCAGCTGCCCGCGGAGGGTGGGGTTGAGCGGGGGCCTCGGAGCGCCGTCCCGCCGGTGTCTCCTCCGCCAGAGGCGGAACCGAGCCCCCGCTTAAGGAGCCTGGCGGAGGCGGGGGGAGCTCGTGGCTTCCTCTGCCAGGGGTCCTCCGGCCCCTCCGGAGCGCGGGGGCGCGGGGGTGCGCCGGGCGCGGCTTCGGGCGCCTTGGCCTGAGCCCGGGCCCGGTGGGAAGTCCCCTCTCTGGGGGGCTGGAGGGCCACGGCGCGCGCGGGGTCTGGAGCGGCTTCGCCCGCCGAAGGAGGACCCGGGCGCCGCCCTCCAGCTGGAAAGGGAGAGGGCTTTGAGAGGGGGAACTCCTCGCTTCCCCGCGACCCACGAGGGGGAGGGTCCCCGCCCGTGGAAGGGGCCCGCGCTGGGCTGGACCGAGCGGCCGGCGGGCCTCTTCCTCCCCCCGGGCGGGGGCGGGCCGGAGGCGAGGGGAGCCGCGGGGCGGAGGGCAGGGCGGCGCTCCTCGCCTCCTCTGCTTGCCCGTTTGGATGGCCGCTTGGGGGCCCCCTCACCGTCTCTCCCTCCCTCCAGAGTGCGGCAGCCTCTTCTGGGGGCCCCGCTGCGAGACCCGCTGCCCGTGTCGGAACGGGAGCCGCTGCGACCCGCTGAGCGGGGCCTGCGCTTGCCCGCCGGGCTACAGGGGCCCCTCCTGCCAGGAGCCCTGCGCCCGGGGCACCTACGGGCCCGGCTGCCTCCTGCCCTGCCGCTGCGAGAACGGGGCCTCCTGCGACGGGGCCGCGGGCGCCTGCCTCTGCCCTCCGGGATTCGTCGGGCCGCAGTGAGTCGAGGCCGGGCAGCGCCGGGCGGGGCGGGTGGGCGGCGGCGGCCCTGGAGGTCCGGAGGAGGTCCTTCCCCCGCTTCCGCCTCCTTGAGTTCGTGGGAGCTCGTGACGGACCCGGCGGAGGCCCGGGGCGAGGGACGGGCACCCGCGACGGGACCTTTCCGAGGTCTCCACCCTGGCTGTGGTGCGGCCCTTCTCTGGCTCCCAAGGGGGGGGCTGCTGCTGGGGCCGGGGCATCCCGAGGGCCGGCCCCAACTTTCTCACAGGGCGCAGGATGACCTCGGGCGTCCTTTCCTCCTTTTCCTTGGGTGTCTTCGGGTCTGGGGAGGCCTTGAGGCAAGTGGCCGCCCAGAACCCCCCTCCTCCCCTCTCCTTGGACTGACCTCCCCTCCCCTGATGCCCATCTGTTCCAGCTGCGAGCTCCCCTGCCTCAGTGGCGCCAGCGGACTCCAGTGCCCAGCCCACTGCCCCTGTCAGCATGGGGGCATCTGTCACCCCCAAGACACCCACCTCTGTGCCTGCCCTCCTGGCTGGATGGTAGGTACCTCCGCCTGTTTGGCCATCTGGTTGAGGGGTGGTCGGACAGCCCTCCGGTGGCTCATGATGTGGCCCTGTCCCCCACCCAGCAGCCACAGTGGCCACCCTGTTCATCCCCCGGCCTTGCACATCTCCTGCACGTGAAGGGAGGCCCTGGGGCCAAAAGGGTGCCAGAGTGGGGAGAAGAGCTGCTCTGAGCTGACCCCCCTGTGGGAGGGAGGACCCCGGCTTGGGCAAAGCAGCAATCCTTCGGAGAAACCCCCCACCCTCTACCTCTCTCTTCCCCCCTCCTGCAGGGCCCCATCTGCTCCATCCCCTGCCCCAGTGGGCGCTTTGGCTCTGGCTGCCAGGGGGAGTGCCAGTGCCACAATGGAGGCCAGTGTGACCGTGACTCCGGGCAGTGCCGGTGTGCGCCAGGCTACATGGGAGAGCAGTGAGTAGAATCTGGCAAAGAAGGAGGCCGGGGGGGTGGCTGGGGGAGCCTACAATTGCATTGGCTTTTTTAGCTACTGCATCACGCTGTCAACTCATGTTCAGCTTGTGGTCATGTGCTGTGAGTCAAGCCAGGTGCCACCCATCTTATCTCTGTTCATTTCATTTTTTTAATGCCCAAGTGTAGTACCTACATTTCTCCCTGCTGAAATTCATTTTGTTACTTTTGGCCCAGCTCTCTAATCTGTCAAGGTCATTTTGAATTCTGATCCTGTCCTCTGGAGTATTAGCTACCCCTCCTAATTTGATGTGATCTGCAAATTTGACAAGAAAGCCCTCTATTCCCTTGGCTATTCCCTCTGTCCCCTGTCCCATTAGTCATTGGTGAGCACCCTTTGGGTTCAGTCAGCCAACCAGTTATAAATCCACTTAACAGCAGTATTGTCTGGCCCAGATTTTACTAGGTTCTTTGCAAGAAGATCATGGGGAACTTTGTCAAAGGCCCTACTGAAGTCAAGATACGCTATATCTACAGCGTCCCTTTAATCTACCAAACTTGTAACTCTGTTTTGAAAAAGTGATAAGATTAGTCTGGCATGTTTCAGTATAATACAAGTTTCAACTTTCACACCCCTCCCAACCCCCTCCAATCCGACATAACGCCAGGTTGTACCAGTTTGCTGGAGGGGCCATGGTCCCCATGCTGCCCCCAGTACAGCAATAGGTCCACGGTGCAACTGAGCAGCCAAGTGTGACTGGCATGGTGGAGGAGCAGAGGGGTCCCTCTGATACCAGCAATTGCTCCAAGTGATCAACAGCCAAGCCAGGGGTGGGGAGGAGGAGGGCTGTGTCTCCCCAAGGAGCAGGGAAGGGATGTGGCTCTGAGCAGAAGGGGTGTACTCCCCCCACCACAGTATTGTAAAGTGGTGGAAATGATGGGAAGGGCTGAACCGACCAAGGCTCTCCTTGACAATCCTGGAAGTTTCCCTACCTGTGTCTCCGGGGGTTCTGGACACACCTTGGGCTGGGGGGCATGTGTGGCCTTTCTGAGGGGCTGTAGGGCATGGGGGACTTGCCAGTCACAAGGAGTGGCAGAGTGGGGAATCCGCTTCTGGCATTGAGCTGAGCTCCTTGTTCCTGAGGAGGCCAGAGCCCCAGCCCACATCCAAGGCCCCCCCCCCAGAAGTTTTCTGTTTCCAGGGCAGCTCTGCCTCCTTCCTGCTTCTCTCCTACTGGCTTTCTTCTCCACCCCTTCCCTGCTTTTCACCTCTCTCTCTCCCCCTCCCCATGCGAAGGTGCCGTGAGGAGTGCCCCATTGGCAAGTACGGGCAGGAGTGCCAGCATGACTGTGACTGTGCTAACGGTGGCCGCTGCTTCCACATTGACGGGGCCTGCCTGTGCGAAGCTGGTTTCTTTGGCAGCCGCTGTGAGGAGCGCAAATGCTCGCCTGGCTTCTACGGCCTGGGCTGCCACTTGCACTGCCTCTGCCACCCTGTGCACACACAGAGGTAGGTACCCTGCATGGGGAGGCCCCGCCCCATTCCTCAGGAAGAAAGGAGTCTCAGCCCACATCCTGGGGAGGTCTCGGCCCACGCACGCAGTGGCCAAGCTCTACTCGAGCAGCCAGCTGTTCTTCCACCCAGGAAGAAAAAGGCAAACTTCCAAAGGAGGTTGGGCTCTGTGCAAATTGTTTTTCTCTCCTTGTGAGACATGGCCTGGAGCCCTCGTCAGCCTTGGCCAGTGGCCATACCAGTGGGCTGGCAGTGGTGGCAGGTTTTAAACCAGTAACCCTGCGGCAATTATGCCCGCTGGATGAATGACCTTGGGCCCAGCTGGCCTAGCCTCCATTGAGGGGTGCTGGGAAGGTTGTCCATTCCCCCTTGCCCAGCATTGTGTCCACTTCTGTTCCTCGCGTGCTCTTTCCTTAGCAGGGTTCCTTAGCGTGGCAGGGGGTTGGACTGGATGGCCCCTGTGGTCTCTTCCAACAATGATTCTATGATTCTAAGGGTACCAGTCCAGCCACCACAAGGCCTGGCACCCCACTGGGAGATGTCCCTGCCCTTTTGGCCTTGAGCTGCTGGGCTGGAGTGAGCAAGGAACCTTCCCAATTGCTTTCTTCTCCCTAAAGGGCTGGTAGGCGGGCTCTCAGGCCATGGGGCCAGATCGAAATCCTGTGGGCCAAGGTGTTCTTCCCCACCTTGGCCTGAATGCCTCAGTGGCGGAAGCAACTTCCCATGGAAGGAGCCCTCCAGGTGGGGAAAGGTGGTAGGAGGGGCCCCATGAACTCTGCCTGGCTTAGTCCCTTTGGGCTAACTGGCATGTGGCCTGTCCTTGCCCCGATAGCTGCCACCCACTCTCAGGAGAATGCTCCTGCAAGCTCGGCTGGACTGGACTCCATTGCAACGAGAGCTGCCCCCCTGGCTACTACGGCCCGGGCTGCCAGGAGCCCTGCCTGTGCCTCAATGGAGGAGTCTGTGATAGCAAGACGGGGCTGTGCCAGTGCCCACCAGGCTACACGGTGAGTCAGCCCAGGGGGCAGGCCATGCCCTTTGGGCATCCTCCCGTTCATCCTTGTTCCTCTCAGGAAGGCCACAGCAGGCACAAGGTGCCCGTGGCAAATGCGTGGGCACAGCTCTGGCAGACACAAGGACTTTGTATTCAACTGACCCCACATTGGCTCTCAAGACTGCGATAGAAAAATCTGAAAGGATAAAACTTGGCCCAGCCCGTTGCATAGCTGGCTGCTGGGGGAGCCGGGCCTTTGAGTTTGGGTGGGCATCGCTCTTCTCCTCCTTCTGACTGTGTCAGAGGGAGTGAGCAAAACTCCTCAGCAGCCAAGCCTGCCCACCTTCCTAGTTGAAAAGGATCTTCCCACACACGCCAGAGGCAAGAAGCCTTATGGGAAGCACAATGCCACCTCTTGCCCCCTTTCTCAACTGGCTTTCCGCAGGCAGGGCGGCTGGGAAGCGGGTGGCTGTTGAGGGCTGTGCCACTTGACCTGAGTCCTTTCTGCCCATCCTGCAGGACCAGCACTGTGCCAGTCAGTGCCCGGCTGACACGTACAGCCTGAACTGCTCACAGCACTGCACGTGCCAGAATGCCCTCGCCTGCTCCCCCGTGGATGGGTCCTGCCTCTGCAAGGAAGGTACAAAACAGCCCCAGGAGACGGGAGGGGGATAGGGGACAATATGCCGCTGTCCGTTTTCCACCCGCAGAGTTTGGGAGGGCAGCCCATGATCTGCTGCTTTTCTTGGGAAAGCTGGTCCCTTCCCCGCCCCACCCTCTCTCTGCCTCAAAGCCCCCTCCGCTGAACCCCTCTCTTCGCTCTCTCCAGGCTGGCAAGGAGCAGACTGCTCCCTCCCCTGCCCCACGGGCACCTGGGGCTCCGGCTGCAATGAGACCTGCCAGTGTGCCAACGGAGCCACCTGCAGCCCTGTCAATGGCAGATGCACATGTGCTGCCGGCTGGCATGGCAGCAGATGCCAGGATCGATGCCCAGTAAGTGGCTTGGCAGGGGGAAGGAAGGGGTAGGATGTTCCAGTGGGTACGCACCCACACACAGAGGCTGCCCAAGGAGCCCTTGTGCCGCTGACCTCTCCCTGCCAGGATCTCATCCTCATCCCACCCCAGGGAGTTGCCTGCTGAGCCTGTGTGCCTCACCTAGCTTGGCCATACAGTGGCCGTTTTGCTGTCTTCTCTCTAAGACTGCACTTCCCTCAATGTTTGGGTGACGGGAGGGGGGAGCCGACTGGAGCCTGGGAACCAAGGTCCCCCGACTGCCTGGAACCCAGGATCGTGTGTGAGAAGGGCATGGGAGCAGGAACAAGCTGCCAAGGGTCGGGGGCAAGAGGTGTTCACAAAGGGAAAACTGCGTGTGCATCCTCCGTTCTGGCAAGGACCTTGTTGGTGTGAGTTTAGACTTTAACAAATGCTTTCTGGGCCTATCCGTGATGACTGCTTGTTGAGTTAGGTTAAGGCAAGGTGTTACAAGGCGTCTCAGTTCTCTAGTCTCCCCTTGACCCCTCAGGTCTCCTCATGGGTGGTGCCCGCTGTTTCCCTGCCCATCCCCTCACCAATCCAGGCTCTCCCCGATTCCCTTTGAGTGGAGGTGGGACCCAGTGGGAGGCCGTTTGGCCGTGAGTGACTGGGGAGGTGACTGCGTGCCCTGGGGTGCCCCTTCCTTCCTAGGTGGGAAGAGCTTGTTGGGGTGCTGCTGCCTTGTCCAGGTGCAGCCTCTGGGCCACAGGGTGGTCCCCTGGTTCCCCCCATGAGCATGGGGGAAGGAGCATGCAACTGGCACAGGCAATCTGGACCCGGCTGTGCTGCAAGAGGCAAGTCCTCGGCCTTCCTCCTCCTCCACATGAGCCAAGGGGTGGCAAAGGCCATCAGACCAGAAGGGGAGCCATCTGGTGGGCCCCTGATTGCTGTGGGGAGGAAGCAGGGGCACCTTGTCTGCAGGGGAGCCACAGGCACATATGTGGCCCGGCAGAAAGAAGGCATGGTGTGAGCCCCCACTTCCCTCCCTTTCTCTCAGGATGGGTTCTTTGGCCTGGGCTGCAGCAGCAAGTGCACCTGCCAGAATGCGGATGGCTGTGACCCCCTCACCGGGCAGTGCCACTGCCTTTTTGGGTGGACAGGTAAGGAGGGGCTGCTGTCCAGGTCTGGGGGATCCCTGCTGCTTGGGGAAGGTGGGGGCTCTCTGGTGGTCCTGCCACACTGGCCCAGGGCTCCGCAACCTCCCCACTCCCCAGGCTTCCCCGTTCAGCCGCCAGCTCTCACTGCATGGGAAAGCTGGGCAGAGCCTGTCTGCCAGGGCCCACCTGCCCGGCTGCAGAGGCTGAGCTGGGCTGAGCGCGAAGGGTCTGCCCCTCGGCTTTTGGAGCCACTGCTGTAACAGGGAGGTGAAAGGAGTCTGTCTGAAATGGCAGAAGCCACTGGGCCTTCCGCCAAGCAGGTTTACCCAGCAAAGATACCCAAGCCCCCTGAGGGTATCTCCAGAGCCCTCCTCACCCTGAGGAACAGGCGGGATAAGGGGTGGGTGAGGTGGTGAGAAGCCAGCATGCATGGCTAGCCACCTTTGCATCCTCCACAGGGCTCCGCTGCAACCAGTCCTGCGGAGAGGGCATGTGGGGCCCGCGCTGCAGCCGGCTATGTTCCTGCAAGAATGGCGCCTCTTGCTCCCCCAAGGATGGGAACTGCGACTGCGCCCCGGGCTTCCGAGGGCCCTCCTGCCAACGCTGTAAGTCGCAGGCCTGGGCTGTCCGTTAGCCACGGCCACAGGGCCAGCTGCAGCTCCTCCTTCTCTTCTGGCCATGAGGCAGAGGGAGGCCCATGGCTCTGATCATGTGGGGGTGTGCTCCCCATGTGCCCACTCTCTATCCCCATAGAGGGGTGCATTTCTCTCTCTCCCCAGAGGGTGGCGAGTCCAGCCTTCTGGCTCCTGGGGGGCAGCTTCCTTCCAGGCTCCTTTTCTGTCTCCAGAGGAGAGGGGCTGCAAGTGCGGCAGGTGGCCCCCTCCCCGCTTGGCTGAGGGGTGCTGCTACCATGCAGGGAGAGCGATGTCGTCACTTTGGTTCTCTTTTTATTCAACATTTGGATTAGAGTGTGACTGTTTTCCAAACAAAAAGTTTTTGTGCTAAAACATTAGCAAAATAACTTAAAAGGAGCTAGACGACAGCTGTGTGACGTAAAGTTGAAAAACTTTTTAAGACAAGAACTTTCCAGTCCCTGTGACATTGTGCAAATGGTCCTGACTGATCAGAGTGGGTTGTAGTCTTTGCTTACTAAAATTTGCCCATCCAAATGGGGTTTCCCTAATATGTAGTAAAAACAGGAAAGCACAGCTGTGCTGATTAAAAATAAGTTATGGGGATCTATAAATGCCTCCCCTGGGCATGGGGAGCAGGGGTCCCTGTGGCAGATGGGCTTGGCTTGGGTGGGGATGGTGGGCTGACCCCATCGGGCCCACCTTCCAGTGGAAGGTGGGGGAACCAGACTCCTCCCATCCCCATATGGCCGTGTGCAGGGAGGGAGGTTGCAGGAGAAAGCTCTGTCCCCCTAGCTGTGGGGAGGCAGCAGAAACCTCTCCTCTGTCTCTGCCCTCCTGCAGCTCGTTCTGCTTTCTCTGCCCCCTTCCGCTTGTGCAGCCTGTCAGCCGGGACGTTACGGCAAGAAGTGTTCGGTGCCCTGTAAGTGTGCCAACCACTCCATCTGCCACCCCGTGGACGGATCCTGCGATTGTCCTCCTGGGTGGATGGGCAGCGATTGCTCAAGGCGTGAGTTCCCTGGCCCGGACCTGAGGGAGCGGGTGGTGGTTGTGCAGGGAGGGGAGCCTTATTGGCATCAGAAGTTCCTTTTCCTACAGATTCCTTGAATAGGTCCCTTGTTCTGCTTGGCCGAGCCGGGCTCCTGCCCTCAGTGGCCTGCAGGCCCTGGCACAGCCTCTCCCTGGATGTGACCCCATGGGTTTGGCCCCTGACCACATCCTGAGGGATGATCCTGCTGCAAACTGGGGGGGACTTGTGGGACCTTCCTATCTGTCTGGCACTGCCCCCCAAGGCCTCTGTGCCCCAGATTTCCGAAGCAGGGGGTGCCCTTCTGCTCTGCCTACGGCAAGCCCATCTTTTTCAGGATGACCTGGCCAAGGGGCTTGGAAGTGGGGCGCCTCCACTCAGAGAAAGGGATGGTCCCCCTGGGGTGCCTTGCTATCCTGCGAGGGAGGCCAGCAACAGAGACCCTGAAGTGAGAACAGTGGGGGGGGGCTGGAAGTGAGGACCCCTTTGGCAATGGAAGACAGGCTCCTGCTTTCGAGGGGACGGGGGGCTGAGCCCAGGAGCTGCCCAAAGCCCTTCTCCCCCTTTGGGAGTGGAGGCCGGGGGTGTGAGGTCTCCCTCCTGGAACTCCTCCTCTTTTGCAGGATGCCCCCCAGGGTTCTTTGGGGCAAACTGCAGCCAGCGGTGCCAGTGTGAGAAACAGATCACCTGTGACCCAGGGCTGGGGAGATGCCTGTGCCCCTCGGGCTACACCGGGGCCCGCTGTGAGACCAGTAAGCCCTGGCGATGGCCCGGGAGCGGGTGAAGGGCGGACAGGCTCTTGAGTGCCAAATGGGGGCCGGACGTGTGGGGAGCCTCTCCTGGTGGGCAGGTGGGGGGAGGGAGCAGCAGTGCCTCCCTTTGGGCCTCTCCCCCACTCCCCTCCCGGCTCCCATGAGCAGGAATGTAGGCATGGGACTGAGGGCTTGCCAGCCACGGAATGAGGCACAGCAATGTGGCCGTCCCCTTCAAGGCCGGCACAGCGCGTGGGATAGTGGGTCTTCCTGAGAGCAAGGGGACCAAGCCCCAGGCCTTCCGGAAAGAAACACCTTCCCTCGAATGACGGGGACCCCAGAAGGAAAGACCCCCGACAGCTCCCTGTCCCTTGCTATTGCCCAGGGAGCCCTAGCCAGCCCCCCACCATGGTCCCGGCCATACCAGAAGGGCGCCCCTCCCTGGGGGCCATCACCAGCATCGTCGTCCTGGCCGTCCTGCTGGTCTCCCTGCTGGCCCTCTTCCTCCTCTACCGACAGCGGCAGAAGAAGGGCAAGGAGAACCGGCACATCTCTGTGGCCTACACCACAGGGACGACAGACAGTTCAGAGTATGCTGTCCCAGGTGAGAATGGGCAAGGTGGGGTGGGGGGCTCTCCAGACTTCCCTAAACACAGCTGCTGCCCATAAGCCAAGTTTTTTGGAGGGTGGGGGGAACATGGCTGGAGAATCCCTGAGTGTGAGAGACAGGAGGGGCCCATCCCCACCCCTCACACCACAGCAGGCACCCCAGGGCCCTCAGCCACAGGGGAGGGTGTTCTGGCCATTCACTGGGGGAGGGGTATGGGGACTGGCCCTCCCTCCCCCCAAAGGCCTGGGGGCTTTTTTTGTTTAGGAGGATGGGAGTTGAAGGAGGGTATTATTTGAGCAGTGCTCACAGCTTATCCCCCGTCTGTCTCTCTCTGTCCGTCCTTCTGTACAGATGTCTTTCCCAGTTACACCCACCACTATTACTCCAATCCCAGTTACCACACCTTGTCGCCCTGTTCTCCGGGTCCCCCCGTCCCCAGCCTTCCAGAACAGCCTGGGGGCTCTGGCAAGGTAAGAGCTTTCCCTACTGTGCTCTGGCTGCCTTGGTGGGGAGGAAGCCCCAGTGGCAGGTGGGCGGGCGGGCAGGTGGGCAGGTGAGGTGCTGAGGTGCCTGTTCCCACAGAAGGGCAGGGGAAAAGTCTGTGTAAAGTGTCTCCTGGCTGAGAGAGGGAGAGGGGAGGGGGATTCTCCCCAGCCTTTGCTTGCTGATGGTGTGGGTGCCATTTTGTAGGAGAATGGTCCTCCAGGCACTGAAACCCAACCAGTTCTAGAGCTGCCACCCCTTGCCCTGCAGCTGAATGCCCAGGACCTTGGCAAGCCTCTGGAAGGGCAACCATCAGCCAGCGACAGAATGGCCCCCCCATGGCAGGCCCTTCCACAGCCTTTGCCAGGCTTGCCCGTGATCTGCATCCTCCCCTGGTGGAACGCCATGCCCTGCTGTCCTTGCCCAGGTCCTTGCCCACTGGAATGTCTCCAGGGTAGGCTGCGTCCCAGAGCAGACGGACCGCCCCCCCACACCTGAGCGTGGGGAGCAGGGAGCCAGTGGTCAGGTCCATGGCTTTGGGGGGTGGGCTTCCCTCTGCCTCTAGCCTGGGCGTGTTTGAAAGGCCGTGAGGGTCAGTGGGTCACAGCCGTTTCCTAACAGCCATGTAAAACTTTAATATGCCGTGCCAAAATCAAGACCAAAGTGTTCTGCTTGACAGTAGAGACCCTAATGCAAACCTGAGGGTGAAAAGAGATTGGCGCTTCCAGACTTCGTTCTCGTGTCCGCTGCTCCTGTGAGCAGGGCTCCGCGGAAGGCAGCCCCTTGGTCCCTGGGCCTGAGCTTTTTCGGAGGATGGGCTGCTTGTAGGGGACTCTCTTACCACCTTCTCTCTTCTGCTCCCCAGGTGATCAGCAGCCAGATTTTCTCCCCCGTGAAGAGCCTGGAGCAGGAGTGGCCGGGGACTTACGAGGCAGAGGGAAACACCACCCTCCCTGCCAATTGGAAGCACCTCCCTGGGTCCCTGCCACCCACCCTTGGACTCAGCCCCTGGCAGGGTAAGGCAGGAGCAGGGTTTCCTCCATCCAGGTGGACAGAAGGCTTGGGGGTGAGGGTGAGGGTGTGACTGGGGGGTGCTGGTGGTGTGAGGGGAATTGGGAAGCTGTTGCCCAGCTGACTACTCTGGAAGCCTCTGGCTGAAGTCCTTCCCCTTTTCTACCCTTTGGCTCTGACGGGGGGGGGAGCCTCCTGGAGGTTGTACAGAAGGAGGGTGTTAAGAACCTTGAATGAAGTTGCAATTAATTCTGTCTGATCATAGCCGGAGCTGTTAGCAGAAGGAAATATACATGCTCAGTTACCTGCTCAGGTATGTTAAGGTTTTAAGGTAAGAAGAGAGAACGTCACTCTTTGAGTTTTGTTTGGTTGTTCGCAAATTATTTTTACAGTTGAAGAGCATGTATGTCACCTCACTGCTTGAGTGTATTTTCTGCCACATGCCGGTAGTTGATGGCCTTCCAGGTTAAAAGTAAAGCAGCCTACATGTTTGGTTGCCTTTAGATTACAAGTGAAAAAAAATATTTTTGAAGAATAACCAGGTGATTCTGGGGATGGGGGAGAGAGAGCTAGGATGCTTGATGACCTCTCCTGCCCAGAGGAGGTTTGTGACTCTCCTGGCAAACATGGGGGTCTCACTCAGGCTGAGCATAAAGGAAAATCCACCACCCCCTTCCCTGGTCTGGGAAGTGGTGGCCGTGGCAGCTCTGCCTGCTTCTGTCTAACTCTGCTGTCCCGTTTCCTCCCTGCAACCCAGGAGGAGGCCAGATGGACCGCAGCCACAGCTACACAAATGGACTGGGGAGACCCCAGAACAGAGGTAAGGGGTGGGCGGAGGTGTTTCCCCCTGTGCCAGCAGGATGCTTCCTGTGGTTTTGCCTCTGCTTCCCAGAGCCTCAGTGCTGAGCAGAACCAATGCTGTTGCTCTTGGCAGGGGATGCAGTCTGACATTTAAAGCAGGACAGGCAGGGTCCTGGGGTTGCCCTGATGTTGGCCCTCACCCCCTTTTCCTCCCCACCATGCTTTCTGCAGGGTATCCTCTCAAGGACCCCCTGTGCCAAAGCGACAGCTCCCTGGGCAGTGAAAACCCCTACGCCACCATCAAGGATCTGCCCGTCCTGACTGGCCGGCCCTCAGAGGGCAGCTACATGGAGATGAAGTCCCCTGCACGGCGGGAGCAGTCCTACACGGAGATCAGCTTCTCTGAAGAGTCCACGCGGGCCCTGGAAGAGGAAGAGGAGGAGCAGGAAGGAGGTACTGGGCCGGGTGGCAGGAGTAATCCCTGGGCCAGAGTTTGTGTCAGGGTGGCTGCAGAGCAAGGCTTCCCGATTCCTCTTACAGGCTGAACAGCCCATTAAAGCTGCCAGCTTCCGCCTCCTGCCATTGTCCTCTTCCCTAACCCCAACCCCAACCCCAACCCCAGGCAGCTGCATTTAGAAGCTCACAGGTCAGCCTTCTCTGGCCCCTCCAGCTGTCTGGTGGCCACCACTTACTTACTTACTTACTTACTTCCTTCCTTCCTTCCTTCCTTCCTTCCTTCCTTCCTTCCTTCCTTCCTTCCTTCCTTCCTTCCTTCCTTCCTTCCTTCTTTCTCCCAGGGCTGTCCTCCTTGGGGCAGGTGCTGCCCCTGCCTCCCATTTCCCAAAGCCCGTCCTCCTGGTGCTTCTGCAGGGACAGCTCTTGAGCGGGATGGTGGGGGAGGAAGGCTGGAGAAAGCAGTGGGGAAGGAGCCCTGCCCCTGCCTGCCGTCTTGCCTCAGGAGTGACGCTTTTTTGCCCTGAGGTGGCAACACAGTTCCCTATGCCCTTCTTTCCCTCCAGGTTGCCTTGTCTCTGGCCCAGAAAGAGCTGTCTCTCCCGGTCCCGGTCCCCTGACTCTCCCGCCCAACCACTACGACTCGCCCAAGAACAGTCACATCCCCAGCCACTACGACGTGCCCCCCACCCGGCACTACCCACCTTCACCGCCACTCGTCCAGAGGCAAGACCGATAAGGACCACTCTGCCCCCCATCTGACCCTTCTCTCCTTTGGTTTTCCCCCTTGGAGAAGGGCTGCGGGGCCGGGGCTGAGCAACAGCCTGAGAGTCCTGGCCTGCCCAGTCTTCTTGCGGTCCCTTGGCCAAGATGCCACTTACAGGATGCCGCCCAAGCACCAGCTTCTGTCACAGCTGCTGGGTCACTTTCATTCTGAATTCTAGAAGGAAGCTCCAAAGGGATCAAGGCTGGTCCATTTTGGTGAAGAAGCAATTGTGCTGCTCACCTGAAGGAAGGGCAGCTTATTACGAGATTGTGCCGTGGCACTGTTTGGAGAAGCCCCAGAAAAGTGTGGTTCCTACCCTGGCGCCTCCCTGGGGGGGGGCACCTGAACACTTTGGCACTTGGTCCTTTTAGTGGAATCCCCTCCGCAGCTGCTCTGAAAAGCACAGCCCAGAAACTGGAAAACTCAGCTCGGCATCCTTCAGCCGACACGGCCACTGATGGCTCAGGCTGTGACTCTCCTGGCCCCTGTGGATCTCTTGTGACCTCAGTGTGTATTGGAATGTGCCCGGTAGTGCAACCCAAAAACTTTGACTGCTGGTCCCAGAATTCTCCCATCAGCAATGCCATCATTAATGCTTGTGGATTCTGGGAGATTTTTTTAAAAATATCTTATTCCAGCTCTGTTGCTGCCACTTGCTGACCTTTTGCAGCTCCACAGTATATTTAAACCATGTCTTGTAGGTGCTTTGAGCACTGCAGAACAACCTCTTTTTGTGGGGGGAGGTATTATTCCTGACACCTCTAGCCAGCATGGTTGGTGTACAATGCTAGCAGGAAAATTCTGGGAGTTGCCATTTAGGAAAATATAGTTTCCAGGCCTCTGCAGGAGCCAGTTGGTATACTGTCCTTTAAAAGCCCATATACCTTATACAGGACTGTCCTCTGTTGTCCCAGGCCTGTGCAGTGTATTTAGCCGTCATAAAATTTGAAGGCACCAGATCCCATCTTATCTTGGAATCTAAGCAGGGTCAGCCCTGCTTAGATGGTAGACCACCAATGAATACCAGGTGCTGTAGGCTTTATTTTAGAAGGAACTGGTAAAACCACCTCTGAATATTCATTGCCTAAGAAAATCCTATGCAAATTATGGGGTTGCCACAAGTTGACAGGTGACCTGAATGGACACACATACAGAGTCCGCAACTTACAGTGGGCGCTCCATATTCACCAGGGATTAGTTCCAGGGCTCCTCAGGAATACTAAAAACTGTACGTCCTCACGTCCTTACAAATATGGTTCAGGGCAGCAGTGGGGGTGGCAACAAGCTGTGGCCACAGCAGAGCTGCCTCAATCGCTGCTGCAGCCCTGCTGGTCAGCCTAAGATTGTTGACTGCAGTGATGTGTGTGTGTGTGTGCATGTGTGCACGCATGCCAGCCCTGCTCTCTTGTTTGCAAATGAGAGGGCAAGATTGGCAGCCCCCTACTGCCTGCCAGCCTCTAGTGGCTTCAGCAGGGACAGGGCAGCCAGTGTGTGTGGGCCGAGTCTGCTCTCTCGTTCACAAACAAGCCAACGGGATAGGTACTCCCCCTCAGCTCCTGCTGCCGTGTCCCTGCCGACCCCACTGGCCAGCCTGGGATTGTTGATGGCAACGGTGCCAACAATCCTGGGGTAGTGAGTTTTGGCAGTTACGTGGCAGCAGGGAGGGTGCCAGTTCTGCTTGCTCATTTGTGGACAAGGGAGCAGGATTGGCATGTGCACACATCGCCATGTCCCTGCCTAAGCTGGTGGCCAGTGCAAGACTGTAGAGGCAAGAGAGGGGCAAGCTCTCTTCCCTCCCCTCTGGGGATTACGTGAGAGGCTGCTTTGCAAAGTCTAAGAAAGTGTGGCTGGCACCCAGGCCTTGCCACCACCTGCCCTGCTGCCCTGGGATTGCTTCTGCATTGGATGTCAGGAAATTATTTTTTTAAAAATATTTTTGCATTTTTCAATTTGCATAATGAAATTTGCACATGCTGAGATCACAAATACTGAGGGTTGACTGTACTCTCCATTCATGTGCTCCCTTGTGGCTGACTCTGAGCAGCGCATCCTGCTGTGATGTCCTGAATAGTATTATATTTGGGTACCCTCTAGTGGTTGATGAATATGGGCACTGCAGCCTGCTCAACCTTTTCTCCCAGAAAGTTTATTTTCCTAAAAGGGAGTCCTCCCCAGGCCAGAGCATGCTGGTTTTGGCTACCAAGACCTCACTCTTGTCCTCTTGTGGCTCAGCCTGAGCACTGTGGCCTGCTGATGTTTGTACTCCTCCCCCACTGAGGTCTCATTTATTTTACTTGTTCTCCGTCTGTTGGCCACTCTGAGCACTTCAGGAGCCCACATAAGCCAAGTCCCTCTGGTCTTACAGTGACCACTGGTGGCTGAGCCTCAGCATTTGTTGACACTTGTGGCCACCCAAGACCCCAGTCCTTTTGCTGGAACAGTTTCCGGCATCTGCATTTAAGCCTGGTGATCTCTCTGGCAGCCATGGAGCCTGACTTCTGGGGGCGTTTTGCTTCACAGAACACATACCATTCCCAGTGATACATCTCCAGATCCTACCTTTTCTTGGGGGGGGGGAGGAGGCTGCCAGTGATTATGCCTGAGCCAGACGGTCCAGTTCTGTCTCACCCGTTTAGTATATAGAGAAAAAGGAAAGTTTATTCTGTGTTCATCTCATGACACAACTGGTGCCAAAGTACCTTGGTGATCACCTGAGGAAGGAAGAAGGTGGGATGCTCAGGCAGGACCCACAAACCGAGGGGGCCTGGAGGGCTGGAGCAGAAGGCCCCTGAGCCTCCCCTTTGGCCCACATCCTCCTGCTTCATGTACAGAAACTGCCTCCGCATTTCAGCCTGGATGCTGTGTCCAGTCTGGCTGAAATCAAAGGGCCCGTCAGTCACACCTGTCAGGTCGAGGAGGGTGGAAGTGCGGGATCTAGGCTGGTGTGTTTGTGGTCTGGGTCTCTCCAGAACACGTCCGGCCACGTAGAGCGTCTGATGCCAAAGCGATGGCAGGCGCGGGTGCGTGGGGAAGAGGGAGAAGCAGAGAGAGACAGCAGGGCACCTGCTGAGGCGTCTGGAGAGTGAGAGAGAGACGGAAGGAGACCCCCTCCTGGCTGCTGTGTCTCCAAGGCAAAAAGGACAGAATGGAGGCTGAGGGGTGTTTTTGCAAATTCTCCGCTGCTGCCACGGCTGCTCCAAGGAGAATCTCCCCTTCCTGTCCCCCGTGAAGCGCCCCGCTTTCCCCTGCTCTGGTGGGTCCTTCTCCCTCGCAGGAAGGTTTGGGGGGCAAGAGGTGGAGAGCAATGGCTGTAGCATCCATCCGGCCAGGGAGGGAGAGGGGTCCTCCAGCTCAGAGGCTGGGCTTCCCATTGGGGGCATGGGGGCAGTGGTCAGCCAGCTGGCCCGGCTCCTTGCAGGAGCCCAGAGAAAGGAGGGGGCTGCCGTTGGGGGCAGAGGACTGGGGGGCCAAGGAGAGGCCCTGTGCGGGAACTTCTGCCACCAGCAGCTGGTCTGTCTCTGTGTCCCAAGCCTCCCAGGAGCTGCCATGCTTGTTCTCCAGGCTGTAGAAAAAGGAGTGAGTGCGGAAGCTGCTGCTCATGTCCTCCTTGATGCTGTCCAGAATCTGGGTGAAGGAGGGCCGGAGGCGGGGGTTCTGCTGCCAGCACCAAGTCATCAGCTCGTGGCTGGAGGGGGAGAGAGAGCAAGAGGGGGGCCTGGCCATCATGGACTCCACAAGAGAGCCCCTTTCAAGGGCAGCGGGGGCCCAGCTGTTCCCCAAGGAAGGGGCCCACACACGCTCCTGGCCTCTGGAACTTCACTGCAGCTGGGACTGGCGGGGGGACAGCAGAGGAGGAGAGCTTGAAGCCATGCTGTCCTCCTCCCCCCAGAACCCTCTCCCACCCCCACAGCGACAGATGGACAGATAGGGAGATGACAAGGAATGGGGGGAGTGACTCACAGCTTCTCTGGACAATTCTCTGGCTTCTCCAGGACCCCGTTGTCCATGACAAAGTGCAGCACCTGCTCATTGGACATCCCCTGGTAGGGCTGCTCAGCCAGGGTGGCAATCTCCCACAACACCACCCCAAAGGACCTGCAACACATACCCCACCGGCCAGCCCCCGGTCATTTCTTGGGCCATCTCCCCCTCCCCCTTTGCATAGAAAGGGAGGGCCAGGCCACATGGTGTTCACTGAGGCACAGGGCAACCTCAGGGCCTCCTCCTCCTCCTCTTCCTCTGGCTCTACTGGTGGACCAGATAGGAAACAAGTTGGCCACCTTCAGATGGCTCCCAGGGGACTCCAGTCTTTCCTGCCTCACGGCATCAAGAAGACGGTTGCTGCCACCACCAGCAGCAGCAGCACAGGGTGAGCTGCATCTCTGGGCCCACCTTTTGTCCCCCTTCCCTCCCGTGTGCCCCACTGCCTACCAGATGTCTGAGTGCGTATTGAAGAGGCCGTCCTTCAGGGCTTCTGGGGACATCCAGCGGACAGGCAGCAAACCTTTCCCTGTCTTGCGGTAATAGTCTGTCTCGTAGATGTCCCTGGTCATCCCAAAATCTTTTGAAGGGGAGAAAAGAGTTGCAAGAGGGGGTGAAGTCAACATACATATCTTCTGCATGCCAGGCAGCTGCTCCCTGAGCTGCAGCCTCCATGGCAAGGCATCTGCTGGGCTCTTCCACCTGGCAGCCTCCTCATCATGGGATGGGGACTACAGGGCCCCCTGCCCAGGACCACACAGCCCCTGAAGGCGCTGGCTGAGAGAGGCTGCTCTGGTCCAGGGGCCCCTCTAAGGCCGGATTGGGTGACAAAAGAGGGTGAAGTAGTGGAACCAGGATAATGCCCACCTCCAATCTTCACTGTGAAGTCCTCTGAGACCATGCAGTTCCGGGCCGCCAAATCCCTGTGGACAAACTTCTTGGCATTCAGGTAGGCCATGCCGTCAGCAATCTCTCCGGCCATCTGGATCATCTCCTTCAGTGAGGGGGGAGGTAGCCCAGGATTGTTCTAGCACGGATGAGAGAAGCTTGGCCCAGGCAAGGGTACCCGGAGAGCGGGCAGCCCCTCTTCCCTCTGCCCAGCCTTCCACCCTACTCCCCACTTTTCCCTCCTTCCCACCACTGGTCCAGCCTGGCATCCTCTCCCTCGCTTTGCCCTCAAGGCGCCCTAAGGTGACCCATCACGCTGTTTTCTGGGGTTGAAAGGAACGGGGGGGTGCCCAAGGTTACCCAGTGGGTTTCCATGGCTGAGCGGGGAACCGAACCCTTGTCTGTTGTTGGTTAAAGACATAGGTGCAGATGCAGAGGGAAAATGCAGCTCCCGTGTGCCCCCAGACTCTCAGTTTGGCAGCTAAAGGTTTTGGCTTTGGATGAAGCCACCCAGTCTGGCCACCCTTGGCTTTCCCTCAAGAAGGTGTGGAAGGTTCCTCATCCCAGGGCAGGGCGGGGCAGCAGGGAGCTGCCACGCAAGGGAGTCACCCACCTCGGCTTCCGGCCGGAGGGAACGGAGGTAGCTTTTCAGGTCCCCACGTGTCATAAGCTCCATGATGACCAAGGCTGGCTGGCCCTGGGAAACCACGCCAAGGAGCCGGACCTGGGGGCCAGCACAAACAGAAACACACGCACACATGCAGTAACAGAAGGCTTTCAAGGGGGAATGTACCACAAACCCTGCATGGTAGGCCAATGTCAATATTCTCTTGGATGGGCTGTGAGCCCTTGGGCTGGGGGAGGAGGTGGGGAACTTGTTGGCTGCCTCCCTGCCATGGCATCAGAGGCCAGCTGTTCTCAGTCTCCTCAGCCCTTCAGCTGTTTTGAACTGCCACTCCCAGAATCCCCCGACAGCCATCAGCCTTGCCGGCTGGGGCTTCAGCAGGGAGCTGAAGGGAGGGTCCCTGCTGGAGGACACCTCGCACCCTGATGTCCCCCAGTCATTCCCAGTAGGAGCTTTAAGGAGGTTCTGCCTCCATTCCTGGTCCCATTCCTCCCAGGAGGGTCAAAATCCAGCCCTCCCCCCTGCTCACCACGTGGTGGCACCGAAAGGCTTTCATGACAGATGCCTCGTTCAGGAACTCGATCCGCTCCCGCATGGTGGCCAGCTCGTTGACCGTCTTGAGTGCCACCCGGGTCTCCTGGCCTTCCCCCTCAAGGTCCCTGGCAATCCCCTCGTAGACCATCCCGAAGGAGCCCTGGCCCAGTTCACGCAGCACCCGGATCTTCTCCCGGGGCACCTCCCACTCGTCTGGGATGTACACTGGGGGCAGAGAGCCAGAGGAGAAAGGCTCAGGCGGAGGGGAGTGGAAGGAGGCCCAGGACGGCAGCCACGCAAGAGAGCAGGCAAGGGCAGAGCCACACGCTGGGGCCGGTAGGGGCCTTCCGGTCCCAATCCACCACCACAAGCACAGCTCCCAGGGGGACAGAACTTGCACAGCTTGAATCCAGGTTGTTGCTCAAAATCTTCCCATCATTCCCACTGCCCCCTTACCACCACAGTCCTGTGCCTTAGGAAAAGGCCCACATCGGCCTGAGAGAGGGTTTCGAAAGGAGCGTTGTACTCACTGTTTGAAGTGCTGAAGTATTCAGGGTTGACGGAGGCATAGAGCGTCCCACTGGGGTACCCCTCGGTACTCCTGGAAGGAAGAGGCGCAGAGACAAAGCTCGGGGTGGGCCCTGGTTGGGACATGGGGGGCAGGTGGGGGTGCTTTCCTTCATTGACCCTGTCATGAATGGGGGAGGCTCTCTGCAGCCACTGGGCCTGGTGTCATTGGATTCCAGCAAGAAAACCAAATGGGAGCACGGCAAAGAGAGAGTTGCCTTGTGCAGCTGAAAGGCTGGCTGGACCAGACACATCTGAACCGGAATTCTTTTGCCAGTGAAACAAACATGTTACCATGAACTTTTCTATTAGTGCCTGATATGCTAACTTAGCATAAACGCACTCCCTAGGCTTCGCAAAGGGGAAAAATCCACGCACACACCTCCAGTCAGAAACAGACCCTCAAAATACTGAACCAGCACCGTCTCCAGTGCCTGCCTGCATGTGCTGGGAAACAGCTTACCTTTTCTTGTTGTACAAGAAGACAAAGATGGCTAAGCACGCAATCCCCACCATCAGGACCACAGGCATCAGTGTCAAGAGCACGTAGACGTTCCCGGCTTCCTCTTCCTCTACTTAGAAGCGGGGTGTGGAAGGAGAAGGGCAATTACCAGCACCCATTACGAACAAGGCTACCCGCCCAACCACATCATTTCTCCTACGGGTAGAGCTGGCCTTCAGAGATGCTCAGAGGGGCCGCATTTCCTTTCCTGTCGCCAAAGCAGTGACCATTCTGTCCTTGGGAGGCAGTGCCTGTGATCCTAAGCCCCATCCTCCGCCCACACCATCGTGCTTGGCCCCCTCCACCCCACCCCAGCCAGCTGCCCTGGCTGGTATGCCGCCTGGGCTGCTTGGCAGCAAGAAGTGGGGGCAGGAGGCACCTGGGCAGCATCCGGAGCTCAGGTTTCCCCAGCCCCTTCCAGAGGGAGAAGGAGATGCTGCCTGCGGAGGAACCGAACCCCCTCCTTCTGCATGATCCCCTAAAAGACATACGCTGGCATAACCCCAAGCGTGTCAGCCCGTGACACCAAGATTGCCTTCATGCTGCGGAGTGTTACTTTTCCAAAAGAGAGGAGGAAAGAAAGAGAATGAACTAGGCTTCCTAAAGGTGCACATCGTCTGAGTCTGACAGCCACCCTGTTTCTTAAGCAGATTCCCAACCAGTCGCACACCCAGCCCCCTCATGAGGATGAGGGATCCTGAATGTCCCTTGAGGGGAAAGAAGGACGCGTTCAGCCTCTTCTCCCTGAAGCGTCCCTCTGAGCTCCCTGGTGGCAGGTCACTCGAGGACGGCTTCCTCAGTCCAGCCCATGTCCTGAGGGGGCTGACCTGAGTGTTGCTCTTGCTGCTGCTCCTGCTGCTGGGGGCGCTCTGGCCCACGGGGGGCTTCCCCTGGCCCCACAGAGCTCCCCGGGCACCCCACGACCTGCAGCTCTAGCTGGTAAGTGGTTGCCTGGGGCCATCTCCTCCTGAGGCAGCAGCTCAGCCAAAGGACTGGGCCTCTAAATCCCATCCCCTCCCCACAACTGCATCTTCCCAGTGCACGGATCTGACCCCGCAGCGTCTCCAGAGGAAGAAGAATCCATCCAGGTTGAACTGTGGGGCCTTGGAATTCCCTCTCACGCCCTCCACTGGCAAAAGGAGGCACCTACCTGGCCCAAGGATGTAAAACTTGATGAGCCCTGTCCATGACCCGTTTCCTGCCAGCGACGTGGCGCGCACCTTGGCGGAGTAGTTTCCTGGCTGGAGGAGGGCGAGGTGGTAGCCCCCGTACCGAGCATAGCGGTGGCGAGAGACACATACAACGGAGACAACCTTCTGCACGAGAGGAAGAGGGCACCGAGCAGGAGGAATGAGAGGGAACCTCCTTGACGGGCGCCAGACTCAGGGGGTGGGGGGCTGCAAATCGTTCAGTGGCTAATTGAGAATGGCGGGGGGAGGCCATTTTAGCAGCTGCCCCGTTCCTCCAGAAGAAGGCACA
This sequence comes from Ctenosaura bakeri, assembly GCA_948474755.1. Taxonomy (NCBI): domain Eukaryota; kingdom Metazoa; phylum Chordata; class Lepidosauria; order Squamata; family Iguanidae; genus Ctenosaura; species Ctenosaura bakeri. The sequence continues at coordinate 77,597 of CAOLHI010002020.1, forward strand.
CCCAAGCCTCAGGAAAAAGGCCCCCTCCTTACTGGCATTGGCTTCTGCTGCACCCCCCCCGCCCCCCTCCTCACCTCGCTCTCCCGGCTGTACTTGATCTCGTACTTCAGGACCAGCCCGTTGGGGTTCCTGGGCTCCTCCCAGTGGAGGAGGACGCTGTTCTTGCCCGCTGGCTCCCAGGTCATGTTGCCGGGAATATTGTCCGCTTGGGCTGGGAGGGGAGGGGGACCCAAGGCAAGGAGATGCTCAGCAGGGACCAAAAGGGTCATGGGGCAGGGGTCCAAAGCTGCATTGGGACCAGGTAGGACCCCTCCCCTTGGCCTTCCTCCAGGCCGCAGGCAGGCCCTGCTGGGTCTGTCCAGCAGACCCTCCTCCCCTCTGGGCCAGGCCTGCCTTGGGGGCGGCAGTCTCTCCCCTGATGGGTCCCTCCGGGCACTCACGTTCTGGCATGGTCCTGGCAAAGACAAAGGTGGCAGCGCTGCAGCCCACGGTCTGGGCAGCGTGGTTGCACGCATGGATGTCAATGCGGTACTCGGTAAAATGGCGGAGGTTGGCGATGACCGTCCGCTCCCTCACCACTTTGTCCTCAGAGATGTGGAAGTCCCCCCGGGCCTTGGGGTCCATCTCAGTGCCATTGGGGGCAGCCGCCTTACGCGGGACCTCTGGAGAGGAGGGGTTGGCAAAGGGCTGGCTGGCTGCCGGGGCGGAAGCAACATCTCTGCGCCTCTTGGGGGTCCTGTCACATGTGGGGAGAGAGGAAGGGGGTAGCCACTGGCCAGGCCGGCGGACCATCCCTGCCCCAGCTCCAGCAAGACCCACCAGGAGCCACCCCCAGGGATACCAGTGGAGGCCTTTGTGGTGTCCCAGTGAAAACTGCTCACAGGGTCCACTGCAGTCCACAGCCGTGTCTGGTAACACCCAAAATGTAGATGCCGAGATGCCTCATGAAAAAGCCTGTGGAGCTTCCAGAGCCTGCATGACGCATCCTGTGTCCTTTGGTTGCTCCAATGAAGGATGGGTTTTGGATTTTGTTGGGTTTTGGTCTTATGGACAACATGGCTATGCACATGTACATTTTTCAAGTCATTTCCAGGTCATCATGATTACACAGCAGAGGCTGGGAAAGGGGGAGGTGAGGAGCTGGACTCAGCAGCTCCTTCAGAGTCCCATCCTGCTGCTTACCTGAGAGAGACCTTATTGATGGATGTGACTTTCCATGGAGGTCTGGAAGGGAAAAGACGGGGGCTGAGAGGCCAGTCTCACGAGGGAGGGCTCCTCTTCTCTGCAGCTTCCCCACTGCCAGTTTCTGGGATCCAGCCCTCCCACCACCTGCCTCCCAGAGATTAATACAATGTTCATTCAAAGAAATAAGGCAACACAGCTTCCCAACTGCAGAACAGGGGACCCACCAGCCAGTGCTAAGGATGTGCAGGGGAGGGAGAGGAAGTTGCCATTTTCTGACCATTTTGGGGAGGGCAGCTTTTGGCCTTCCCCAAAGCTTCTCTCAGCCTGGTCACCTGGGGATCATGATGGAGTTGTGGAGGAAGTTTTCAAACTTCTTCTGGAAAGAGTCGGTTTCAGCGCCCAGCTGGGCCTGCCCAACTGGGCTCTGGCACGGGCAGCACTGTTCATCTTCTGTATCTTCGAGACCCTCGCCGTGGTCTGTATTGAAGCGAGTGTCGGCGCTGCTGGTGGGAAGCCGGAGGCCTTGGATCCAGGAGAAAGGGAGGCAGAGAGAGAGAAAGAGAAAGGAAGGTGGGCTGTGGGGCCAGGTGGCCCTGCTGTGCCCCAGGAGGTCCCCTGCAAGCCCCAAGCGGCCCAGCCCCTCGCTACCTTTGTGGCAATAGTCGTTGACAAACAGTTCTGAGTCTTCTGCCAGCTGCTGCCACAAGACCAGATAGTAGGTAAGGTTGCCATTGGGCTGGGTGGGCGGCTTCCACCGCACAATGAGGTGTGAGGAGGAGTTGGACATGGAGATGACGTCCCGTGGCACGGTCGGGGCTGGCAAGTGATGACGGGGCAGAGAGAGAGAAAAAGAGAAAGAGGGAGAATGGGGAAGACGCAAAGAGAGAGGCCAAGAAGCAGCTGCCACAGGCTACAGGCCCCTTCTCCCCAATCCTCTTTGGAACTGGGAACCAGGAATTATCCCAGTGCCAAGGGCTGCCCCCCCCGCTTCCTTCGCCTGCAGAGGTCCCTGGCTTGGGCTTTCCAGCAAATTGGACCACAGGGTTGGGCCAGGCTCCTCCTCTGCAGCAGCACCACTGAACCTGGCCCAAGCACCCGTTCAGCTTCTGTCCGCTGACTCAAAGGATGGGAACAGCCTTTCCAGGCTGATCATCCAAATGAAAAGGAAGCATTAGTCTGGATGGGACCCAGAGCGCTTGGGCTTACTCAGCAACTCCTGGGAAGCAGCAGTGGCCCTCCAGACCTCTTTGGACTACCACCAGCTCCATCAGCTGATTCAGCTGATGAGGCGAGGCAGCCTGGGTGTGGTAGTCCAGCATCAGCAAAAGGCCAGGGGTCTCCTGCCTCTGATCTTGAAGCTACTGGAACCTGCAGAGCAGGTTGTGTGCATCACTGCATCATTTTTCAGCTCCTGACATCAGATCACGGCTTCTCTTTCCAGGGCTCTTGGTTTGCCCTGTTTCTGCCCAGCTACGTACTCTGTGTGGGCCGTTTCAATACTCCAAGCGCTCACACGGCAAGGCTCCATCTCAGCCTCTTCTCTGTGTCTGACCTCAGGCAACCCACCTCCCTGCACGAGCAAGGAGGGGGAACTCCCCAAGAGCAGCTTCTCTGCCTGGGGGAAGAAGAGCAAGGTTGCATCCCCCCCCCTAGTGAAATGGGGCTCCCAGTTCCCCTCCCTCCTCCAGGCCAGATCTCGCCTTTGCAGCTGAGCACCCAGAGTCCCTTTACACCAAGTGGGACAGGCAAGGGGGGTGCGAGTCAAAGGCCCCCTCCCCATTACCTGCAGGCATGGTGCGGACGTAGACCACCTTGCTCTGGGCCCCGTAGTTCCTCCCCTCCTCGGCCGTGGTGAGGGTGATGGCCCGCACAAAGATGGCATATTGGGTCCAGGGCTTGAGGTTCTGCAGGATCACGCCAGGCTCCTGGTCGTTGTTCAGGGGGAGGTCCACATCCACCACGTTCCAGCTGTTGGCCCCACAGGCATCCTGCCCCACATACTCTGTCGCGTTCTGGAAGGGCCTGGGGGGGGCAAAGGCTGAGGCTGAGCTGCGCAGGTGCCGGGAAGGCCACTTGGCTCCCTGTTCCTGACCAGGCTCTTAAGGGGCCTCGAGGCGCCTTTGAGAGAAAGTGCAGGGGAGGGGCAGGCAGAGACTGCAGGGCTGGCGTGCAGCAGGGAGTGACTCCGCAAGAGCAGAGCTAAGCCTCAAGCGCAGCGGGGGGAGTGTCTCTGGGGCCCCCTGCCTCACAGGAAAGCTGATGCTACTGTGCCCGCCTCCAGCCCCTCTGAGAGGATGCGCCCATGGACTCACGACTCCTTGTAGTAGACAATGAAGCTCAGGAGGTCCCGGTATTCGGGTGGCTGGTAGCGCTCCCACTTGAGGACAATGCGGTCCGACTCGGTGGTGTTGGAGATGAAGCGCAGGGTTTGGGTCTTGCCTGGAAGGGGTGGAGACACTGCTGACTGAGGAGGGGGCGTGAAAAGGGGTGGGGGGAGCTGATGTGTGACTGCCGGAAGCAGAAGCTGGCGAAGAGCCCAGCAGTCTGGGTACATTACGAACCACAGTCCCTCTTTTCACTAGAGACCCTTCTCAGGCCAAGACCCAGCCAGGGAGCGGAGGGCCGGGATCCCCGCTGTGCTGCAGCTCCCTTGTTAAGAGACATTTCTGCTGCAACCGCTAACACGGCGAGGCCCAGCTGGCTGCACTTGTGGAAGACCCAGGAAACAGTGGGGGAACTTTGGCCCTCTGCATAGTTTGCAGGTCAGCCCCCCCACCTCGTGGTCCATCCCGCACTGGGGCCCAGTGGCAGGGGATTTTGGGAGTTGTAGTTCACACTGCGTGGAGAGTCAAGCAGCTCTACCAAGTGTGGTTTGATGGATGGAGGCTGCCCTGGTATTTCCCACAGGCCAGGAAGCCCTGCCATCCCACCCTACAGCTACTTGTCCCCCTCCTCCTCTGTCTGGGGGTTCACTCTTGCCTGATGCAGCTGTGGATCAATCCCCCCCCATGGCCACTCACAGGAGGCTCTGTCCCCATTGGTCCGGGGGTTGATCTCTGCCTTGTTCTGCCTGCCCTTGGTGCCGGTGACCTCCTCCATCCGGTAGATCTCGGAGAGGCAGAGCCGGGGGTTGAAGGCAAAGTACATCTTTCCAGCCGGGATGGAGAGGGCGTGGTGGCTCCAGTCCCAGAGCTGCTGGAGGTTCTGGTTGTCCAGCACGTACAGCGTGTAATTCCTGGGGGCAAAGCCAAGGGGGGGCAGCTGAGCACCTGCAGGGGGCACAAGGAAAGCAGCGGCCAGAGGGGGGGCAGGAGTGGGGGGAGAACAGAGAGCACCCACTTGGGGACCAGGCAGATGGCAGCAGCCCGCTCAGTGGGCAAACCTGCTGTCCTTCAGCGAGGGTGGGCGACCTCTTTCAGCCTTCAGAGAAGTTGGAGAGGGAGTCCTGCACATTCCAATGAGGAGCCAAAGGGAAAAGGAGGCAAAGCCAAAACCACCAGCTAATTCTGGCCTGAAGTTTTGACTGCCAGGGGCAAAGTCTTAGGAAAAAGGCACTAAAGATTTTCAGAATGGGGGGTTTGGGGTGGAGGACTGAACAATCATTGCCAATGGCTGGTGACATGGGGGGGCCCTGTAGAATGATACCAAAGGGCTAGATTGGGGCCCCAGGAGGGCCAGACCTGTCCTAGGGTCCAGGCCCCCCACCCACTGGCCAACAGGAATCAGCAGGCACAAATGCTTCCAGAGGATGCCTCACTGCAGCCTCCTGGCCTTTACTCTGGGGACGCGGCAGTGGTATCCTTGACTGGTGTGGATGGGGCAATTCTCCTTGGACTCCACTTGGGGGTGTGTGTCAAACTCCACTCTTGTACCAGAGGCTGTTTCCCCAGCACAGCCCAAGGCCCACCCCACCAACCCCTCTCCCCCTGCCCAGTCCTGCCAGGGTGGCTTCACCCTCTGGTGGCAGGATGGTGCTGAATGGCTGAATCAGGGCTGGAGAGGGGGCCTGAAGAGCCCTCCCCACTGCCCTAGTCTGCCTCTGCCCCAGCCCACCCAGCCCTCCTCTGCTCACCCATCCACCATGGAGTCCCCTCGGATCAGCCGGAGGTTCTTGAAAAAGGAGAGGGAGATGAGGGCGAAGGAGTGCTTGATCTTCAGGAAGCCCGTGATTGTCTCAATCAGGCCCAGGCTATCCTGCAGGGCCGAGGCCAGATTGTCTGCAAGGCAGGACCGGACCGGAGGGAAGAGGAGGGAGGGGAGGGGGAGCATAGCAGAGGCACCCCGTCAGCCTGGCTAGGCAACCCTTGCCTGGTACCCAGCACAGGCACAGTTTGGGCACATGGGCACAGTGCCAACAGCACGGTCTCAGAGCCTTGTAGGCTGGCAGATGGGCAAGGAGGAGGCTCCTGGGCATGCCAGGCAGGGAATCCCCCTTTTGTACAGATTCTGCACCCCCCTAGCCTCTTTCCAGGGACAGGAGACGACAGACAGGAGAGGGCTCCCAGCCCTTTTGCTGATGGGCTTCAGCACCCCCTCCCAGTGAGTGACAGAACCAGGCTCCTAAATGACTAATTCTATTCAGACTGTCCCAGACTGGGGCTGTAGGGGCTGGGCTGGGTGAATGTGGCACAGGGAGGGTAGAATTGGGTGCTCAGACGCTCAGCTCTCCCGCTGGCTGGGGGGGGCAGTGCTGGAGCCCATCAGGTGTACACCACCCCCTGCATCCATTCACCACCAACAAAGCTTATCTGACCATGGCAAGGCGTGCCAGTGCCAGGCACCAAAAGAACTCTTGGCGAGACCTGGAACCATTCTGGCAAAGAGCGCCCGCGTGTCCAGCAGGGCCCCCTCTTGGTTTTGGCCCTTCTCCCCTCTCAACCGCTTGGCGCCTTTGTCTGGCCAAACAGGCACTTGATGCTTCTTCTTTCGCGTCTTGTGCTCCTGCCAGAAACTGGGGCAAGGGAACCCCCAGCAGGCTCACTCCCGAAACGACGCCCCTCAAGCACAGACCTCGCGCCTCCCTCCCCCGCCAGCACCAGAGGGCCACTCACCCCCTCGGCGGATGTTGATGATCAAGTTGCCCTCGACAAGGGTGCAGCCCACCAGGTCCCTGGCCGCCCGGGTGGAGTCCACGGTCTTCGTGCCCACTTTGCACTCCTTGGGGCAGAGACCTTCGCACCTGCGGCAGACGATGCTGGAGGGAGGGAGGGAGCGAAATGGGCCGCCTGAGCGCCGGGTCGCCGCCAGCGCCTCCCCGCCGCCCGGGGCCGGAGGGTCCGCGGGCCCCCGCCTGCCGCCGCTCACCTGCCGTCGCTCCTCTGGTAGCCGGGGGGGCACTCGGGGAGGCAGCGCCGCTGGTGGAGGACGAACTGGGAGGAGCCGCGGGGGTTCTCGGAGACCTTGCGCAGGCCGGCGCAGAACTCGGCGCTCACGCAGCGCCAGCCCTCGTACTCGTAGGTGAGCTCCGGGCAGGAGCGGAGGCAGCGGCCGTGCAGCTCCAGGTGGCGGCAGGCCACGCAGGCGCGGTGGTCGCGGGCCCGGCTGCAGCCCCCCAGGCACTCCGGGTGGCAGCACTCGGCGGCGCCGGTGCAGGCGGGCGCGGCGGCGTCCGTGGCCGCCGTCGGGGGGGCGCCGCCTCCGCTTCCCGCCGCTTTGCAGGGGCACACTGGGGAAAGGAAGGGAGAGGCCGGGGGTGAGGGGCCTCCCTGGGACGGCGCTCCGAAACGGCCCTCCAGAAACGCCCGGGAGGGGCCGGGAGGACACGTTCCTCCCCGCAACCGTTGGGGGTCCCAACCCCCCAAAGACCCCAGCGGGCACGGCCAGCAGCCAGGGACCGGGGGAGTTGGGGTTCACCGGGGTCTGCGGGGAGGCTCCCCCTGCCCCACACTCCTGCCTTGGGGGTCAAGGAGTAAGACTGGGAAACTTTCCAAAATTATGAAAAGGGTTAAAATGCTCCCCTTTGTTCACAAGTGTTACGAGTGCATTTGCTAATAAACCAGGTAGACGGCTGGCATACAAGTGAGGGAAAGAAGGAGGGAGAAAATGGATCTTAAAGACGCGAGAGGGTGAGAACAGACTCAAACAGAATAAAAAGAGATTTCCTCTCAGTTTTTTTTCAACAATCTATATAGAACAGAAGATATCAGTTGATAAGATTACAAAATATTTGACTTGACAGAAATCACCTGGGATCATAGAAGCCCAGAGGAAGGTTCCAAATGCAACTGTGGCTAACTCAGAGATAATGGAGGCTTTGAAAAAGATCAGAGTTGGAAAAGTTCCCAGGCTAGATGGACTTTCAGCAATTTATTATAAAACTCTGGAAGACCAACTGTATTTACCATTACAGCAAGTAATGAATTCAGTTCTGCGTAAGGACAAGATACCAGATGCTTGGTTTTCAGCAAATATAACTTTGATTCCAAAAGAACAAAACGATATGACAGATCCTAAAAGCTACAGACTAATTTTGCTTTTGAATAATGATTATATGATTTTTACACTGATTTTGGCAGAAAGAATGGAAAAGGAGCTAAATGAAATAATACATGAGGATGAATGTGGCTTTCTACCCAAGAGGCAATTCAAGGTGTGTTACAAATATTTTATAATATTTAGGTGTTCCTAATGAAAAACAGTTGTACATTTTTTGTTTTGTTTCTGATACAGAAAAGGCTTTTGGCAACATAAGTTTGCTTTTTATGACTGAGCTCCTGAAGAAGATGGACTTTGATCAGAACTTTATTGCTTGCATTCAGGCAATATATTCAGCTCTGAAAGGACAAATTTTGATAGATCGAGATATTGCTAAACCATGTGACTTTCAGGGAATGATAAAATTGTTCTTTGTCACCTTTGCTGTTTATACTGGCTTTGGAAGTGTTACACTGAGCAACAAGACAAGGAGAGAAACTCAACGGAGTAGTGATTAAAAAACAGGCTTTTAAGCTGAGAGCTTTTGCAGGTGATTAAGTGATTTAGTTTTTTTACAAGATCCATTAGAATCTGTGGACACTTCAAATTTTACATGATTTTTGGAGTATAGCAGGCTTTAAAGTGAATAAAGACAAGATGGTTATGCTGATAAAGAATGTGAGGAATGAAGATCAACAACTATTGATGGAAAAGATGGGATTTAAAGAAGTGAAGAAGGTGAGATACTTGGGGGTTAATTTCAGAAATAAAAAAATCAAAATTATTCAAGAATAACTGAAAAGATGGAATCAGCTGAAACTTTCACTTCTTGATCAAACTTAAACTATAAAAAATGAATGAAAACTTTCCAAAAAAATTTCCCACCTTTTTTCAATGAGCAGAGAATGCCTAAAGACGCCTTGTCACCTCTGGTAACGGAGGCTCTGACCCATCGGCTCGGTCTCTTTGCCAGCTGGGGCCGTTGACCACTGACCGTGGGCAGCACATGTGGACAGCTGAGCTATTAGACCCACTTGTGGGCTCGTCCCTCTTGTGGATTTATTCACAAAGCTAGTGAGGGAGGAAGGTGTGAGGCCGGGACCGCTAGCACTTCCCCAAACCCTAAAAACATCTCTTGGTTCCATGATATGACAAATGCCTACCCTCTGCCTCCTTCAATTCTTGGGAAAGAATTCACCTGCCAAAAGGAACACGCAGGGGAGAGTGAAGAAAGAAAGACTGAAACCTGGTCACCTTTCAATCAAGCATCCTTAGACTCCCTCTCCCGTTGGCCCATCGCCCAGAATCTGCCATACTCACATCTTTAAATGGCCCCGTTTCTCTATCCCTCAGCCAAACAAAGCACTTATCTCCCACCGACTCTTCAGCGGCCACGCTTCTTTTTAAGAACTACAAAGGGGGACCTTCTACCCAGAATCCTACTTCCTGTACCCCACGGCTCTCTCCCCACCGGTGGCCCCAGAGATGGACCGGGGCAGCAGACTCAATGTCCTCCCTGGTTTAAATGCGGGGCCTCTGTGGAGGCAGCCTTAAGGGGAGAGGAGGGAACGAGCGCCTCTCTTGCACAGGAGCAGCGCCAGTGGCAGTTGTTGGTCTCCTTGTCCAGGAACAGAGGAGCCTGCGGACGCGTGTGAGTCCACAGGGGAAGACTCAGCTGGAGCGCTGAGGAGGACAAGAGGCTGGCTGGCTGGCCGGCCGCATGCGATGATAAGCGTGGCTCTGTTTGCAGTGTATATTTCATTAGCGAGCCTCTTGTTGACAGCAAACAAACCCAGGCAAGACACATTTCTAGGTGTTTCACAATGGATAGATGGTAGACGATGGTAGCGAGGACAATAGAAAGGAGGTCCCTTTACTTCCCCACCTCTGTGAAGATGGGGCTGCTTCTGGGGGAGAAAGGCCTGCTCTGGACCACCTCTTTTGGGTAGGTGGGAAGGTGGCTGGGTGAGAACTGCTCGTCTTCAAAAGAGACAGCAAAAGAGATCCCCCCCCCAAAAAAACCAAAAATAGTCTTCAGGTTTCTATGTCTTCTTTTTCATGGGGGAGATATTTAGCTGTCCACTAGGCCCCTGAAGTCCCAGAGTAGAAAACTGGACCCCAGCTTGAGCCACTCAGCCAGCCTGGCCTTAAGAGTTACATCAAGAAACAATGTGAGACGAACCTGCTCATTAAATAGCCTTCAGGTGTTTCCTAATATAAAAATACAAAACGTAAGAGACCAGAGAACCATTCTTCTGCCAGCCTTGCTTCAAAAGTCCACTTCAGGCCCACCTCCCAGCTCTGGCCACAAGAGACTGGTCCACCACCAAGCGTGTGAACCCCTCCGACCCTTGCCCTTTGATCCCGACCATACCTGGAAATGAAAGAAGTCAGCAGAGGGGTGTCATGGAATCCCTGTTAATTGCCAGCCTTGACACCCAGTGCTGCTTTGCACCCTTATGGCCTCCCAAGATCCACAAAGCTTCCTCTCACATGCCATCCTCTTCAGGGGCCCTGCGCTGTTGGTGCCTTTGCCCAAAGTGTGTTGTGTGTGTGTTGGGGGGGGGAGACAGGGCCTTCCCTATGTTGGCACCACAATCCTGGGTTACTTGGCACCAGCGGAAAAGCCTGAGCTCTAGGAAGAGTCTGCACCACTATTACTGCAGCCGCGTGTGCTGGGTAATTATGGCTGCGATTATCACACTGGTTCTTTTTAGGGCCTCTTTTTATCTGAAACATTTTTCTCTCCTGCTTCATTGTGAGGGAGGGAATTCCAGGAGCCACTGGGGTTGAGAACGTAGTGTTCCCATGGGGAGACCCTTGGGAGCCTATGTGCTGCGGGGGGGTGGGATCTCCCTACCCACCCCACCCCGAGAGACATGCTTCAAACAGTGACCCCAGCGAGAGACCAGGGAGAATTTCCGGTTAGGTGTAGGGGTTATTCCAGAACCTACTGCCTCTGTGAAAATTAGTCGCTCGGCCCTCCTGCCGCCCCAGAAAGCCCCTGTGAGTGCAGGCATCCCTCCACCCACAGGCAGGGCAGCCCCCCCCTTGCCCAGGCCCACCTTTCTGGCAGTTGCTGGAGGTCCAGCAGCGGTACTCCATCTGCCCCCCAAGGCCCTTCTGGGTCTGGACACAGGGCTTCTCCATCCCCACAATGCCCGGGCAAACGTCAGCACACTCCTCCATGGGCTTGTTGTGCAGGATGATGTTGTGCTCCAGGGAGTGGGGGGCCTGCAGGAGCCCCCAGTCGACGGTGGAGATGTAGCAGAGCTCCTGGTTCCGCTCGATGCGAACCGAGCCGTTCAGGATGTTGGTCAGGCTGAAGAGGCCGATGTCCCTCAGGTGGGGCATCTCGAAGATGACCAGAGCGTAGTTGAAGAAGAGGCTGGTCCCCCGGATGACCGCCAGGTTGGGGAAGAGGTCCCGCAGGCTCTCCAGCCCGTAGACCCGGAAGAGGAGCAGGTACTCCGTGATCATGACCAGCCGGGGGAAGCTGAGCGGCCGGAAGTCCCCGCTGCTGCTGGTGAACATCAGCAGGATCTGGAGGTTGCCCTCAATGACGGTGCAGTTCTCCAGCCGCCGCAGCTGGGAGACGTCCACCCGGATGTCCAGACTCTCGCAGACTGAGGGGCGATGGGGAGCCGGGCGGCCAGAGCGGAGAGAGGGAGGAAGACAGGAAGGGAAAGAGTCACAGGGCCTCAGTTGGGGAGGGAAGCATGGGGCCTCTTCCATCCATCCCCCTCCTCCCCCCATTTCCCTTCTCTTATGAAAATTAAACTAAAAACCAAACTATGTCACACCACGGTTACAAGGCTCTGGGCAAATTGGGTGTCCCAGTGAAGAGGAGAGAGGAGAAGGGGTGCCTCTTCAGACCCCCGAGCGCCTGGGACGGCTGCTTGTGGGGCAGAGGCTGCCTTTGCTCACCCTTTCCCTTGGCTGACCCAGAGAGCAACCTGGCTGAGCTTGGATAAGTTACTTTTATCACAAATATAACAGTAATAAAGGGGCTGTCAAAATGTGCTGCACTTTGTTTTCTTTTCTAACAGATATGGGTTTAATTGCTTTTAATCCTATAATTTAATTAAATTTTTAGCACCTGTATGATTTGAATTTTTTTAGCTATTTTGTTTGTGAGGCACCTTGAGTCAAGGACTAAGGAAAACAGGGGGTGCTATTGTCATCATTGTTGTGTTTCCCTTTTGGATGAAATTCCCAGGGCCCCGGAGCCATGCTCTCTGGGGATTCTGGGCATTATGGTCCCACACTGGCAGGGAGGATTGTCATCCCCAAAGTAACTTTTTTTGCAAAGGGGGCTCTAGCTGTCCCCTTGGACTTCACTGCCCACATTGCTTGGAGAAGAGCCAAGGTGCAGTTAGTTGTATGCGTGTGCATTGATTACCTGCTTGGTTGATTTTAAGGATTTGTCTATCGCTTCTTGGCTAAGCAGGGCCCCGGAGGAGATGTTCAGTGAGTAAACATTTTAAACATTAAATGCACCAATAACAACACTTAAACATAGTCTGAAACACCTGTTTTAAAAAGGTGTCCTTAGAACTCCTGCGGACTTTCAGGAAAGACCAGATTCCTCAAGGGAGGCAGACTTCCCAAAACACAAAAGAGCGGTTGCAAAATCCAGACCAGTGGGAACTCCCTGGCAAAGCCAAGGCCAGCTGACCATCGATGCGCCAGGAGGCAAGAAGTGGGGAAGGAGGCCCTCATTCTCCTTAAGCTAGCCAAAAATAAAGGGTCAAGAAAAGGGGTAGCAACAGGGCTGCAGAGCCTGGGGCCCTCGATCCCCCCAGCCAAAGGCCTCCTGAATGACACCACCTTTCAGGGGATGGGAGAAAGGCAGCCATTTACAGCAAGAGGGTTTTTCCCAGATGACCCGGGGGATGGAGACACCCCAATCTGGCAGGGGGAGACAGGGCGCCCACCTCAGCGGCCAGTAGAGAAGTTGCTGTAATCGTGCCCAGAAAACCCTTCGGCACTCACAGCACCAAAACAGTCTGAGGGGGACAGAGAGAAGTTTACTTTTAGCTATGGATGTATACAGTTTGTGTAGAGTGTATCCTTCTCCTTTGTTTCTTTTTATCTCCTCTGTAGTTGTGTGGTCTGTGTGTTTGTATTTCTGAACTAAAATTAGTAAACATTAAATCCTCGAAGGAAAGAAAGAGAGGAAAGAAGGAGAGAAGGAGCAGGAGGCTGGAGCTGCCAAGAGGAAGGGCACCAAAGGCAGCCTCTGCCCCACAGAGCACCTCCCCATCTAGCCTGACTAAAGCGGGGGAGCTTTGAGTGGGAAGTTCTGGCAGGCTGGGTCCTCTCAGTTTGGGACCCACACCTTCCCCTGGGCTGCTGTGGGGCCAAGCAGGACTGAAGCCAAGGGCCAAGCCCCCCCCACCTGTTCCCTTTGCCCAGAAAAATCACACGCCGTGAGGACAAAATCTCACTTGGACTCTGGCTGCTTGTGCACAGACGCATGTGCACATAGACACCTTAGGCCAGCAGCTGCTCCTCATCAGCCTCAAGGCTCTCTGTTCCCAACTAGAGTTTGGGAAAGTCATTTTTCTGGATAGCAAGTCCCATAATCCCTAACCAGTATGGTGGCCATGCTGGTTGGGGGGTTCTGGGAGTTTCCTTCCCTCTGCCTGGCAGCCTCCCCTTCATCCGCCTGCCTCTCTCCAACTCTGCCCTTGCCAGCCTTTCCCTGGGAAGGTGGCTATTTACTCAGGAGGGCCAGCGATGGCGTTCCCATCAACTCCCCCTGGGCTGCCACTGTCTTCCATGGCAAAGGGAGGGAGGGAGGGAAGAGATGATCTGGGCAAAGAGACACAGCCGAGGGTGTTGGCTGCAGGCAGTTGCTTCTCAGGGCCACGGGGAGGTCCCTTGGAGGACCCAAAGGGGCCCCCACTCCAGTAGGCACCACTTGGGACCCCCAGGTTCAGTGCCAAAGTGGAGACCCCGAGAGCCTCCAGAGGAGGGTGCAGGAGGAGAGTTCGCCTCCCTTTGGAGGACCCCCTCCCTACAGGGCTCAGAGAGAAAGGGCCTGTTTGCCCAACTGTTTAAACAGTGCCAGGCTTATTCCTGTGCCAGTGGGCCTGAACAGCCAACAAGGACGCCACTAGGAAATGTTTGCTTACCCTTCCGATTGCTCTGTGTTTGTTCAGCCAAAGGAAAGGACAATGGGGCTCGGGGGGGGGGAGTTAAGCGAAACCCCATGGCTTCTGTATTTCAAAATGGCACTGGAAAGATGGCACTTTGGAGACAAAAACACCCTCCAGTGAGCTGCTGCCAGACTCCTCCCATGGGGTTTCTGATGCTCTGGGCACTGAATTGCGGCAAGGAAGCAAAGCTGCTGGCCCACTGGCTCCAACTGCCATGTCCCAGAAATCTGGTGGCCAAAAGACCATCTCACCTTCTTCAGGCTGAGGCCTCCCTAGCAAATGGGGCCCCCTCTGAAGTCACTAAGAAAGGAGATGACCTCAAGGAGCAGAAGGAAGACACACTCCAAACTGCCATTGTCTGTTAAAGTGGGAAGGACACACAACAATTCAGTCATAACCAACCACACAATTATATTGTCGCTTAATTGACCTTGAGGATTGGGAGTTCCTCCTCTTGGCTACACTTTTTATGTAGGGTGAAGACACTTTGCACATGCTCAGAGATACCCTTGTCAGCCAGGCAGGTGCAGCCGCAGAAGAAAACAGAGACGGTAGCTGAGGCCCCTTTGGCCCCCAGCAATCACTTGGCAGCAAAGCGATTCCCCCTGAGAGTTGCACAGGACATCTCCAGTGCCTGTCTGGGCTGCCCAGCCCACACCTCCCTTCCGTGGGGTGTGTGCCTGTGAAACCTGAAGCCAAATTATCACCTCAAGAGCAACCTGCCAGGCTGCCTGAAGCCCAAAGCATAATTTACTATAAACACGGAGGACAAACACTGTAAACTCCGCTCAGACCCCAAACACTCTGCCCGGCAACAGGGGAAGTCAGCGGGGAGCTGTGGGGCGGTGCTCACTGGCAATGGCAGAGGAAGAGGGGGAGCCAAGGAGGGGCCCCTGCCCTGGGCAACACGACCTCCGCTTGGCTGTTGGGGCCCCCCGGGGCCAAGCAGAGGGGTCCCTGCTGGGGCCAGGGGCAGCCAAAAGCAAGGCAGGCCTCCTTTGCCTCAGACCCCAACTCATTTCTCTTTCTAAGTTGGGGTTGTCATTCTCAGAAATGCATCCTGTGTTCTGTACGAGGTGCCCAGGTGCCAGTCCAGGAATGCCGTTGCCTTGCTGAACCAAAGTTTATAAACCTGCTGGATTATGACGACCTGACCAAGGCTGTCATAGGAAGGTAAACACCAGGACTGCAGCACCTGGGCTGGAGGGGAAGAATTCTTTGCTTGGAGGTGAAGGCCCCCTCAGGACTCCTGTAGCTCAACCAACGCCCCCAAGGGCCCTTCGGGGCCACAAGGCACGCTGGCACCTCCTCCCTGTGCCCATCCCAGGCTCACAGGGATCCTCCCGCACTAGAAAAGACTCCATCGGCCCAAACATAAGATGTCCTCCACTTCTGTTATTGATGTTGTTGTGCGCCTTCAAGTTGTTTCTGACTTACAAGAACCCCATCACAGGGTTTTCTGGGACTGAGAGTGTGTGACGTGGCCATGGTCACCCGGTGGGATTCCGTAGTTGAGCGGGGAATCAAACCTCGGCCCCCAGGTTCAAAGTCCAAAGCTCTGCACTGTGCTGGCTTTCTCTGGTACAAATGTTGAACTTGCCTTAAAAGTTTCTTCTCAGTTTCCCCTCCTCACCCGAGAGCTGCCATGGGCAGAGCAGCCCGGGAAGGCGCCGACACTGAGGGGCCCCCAGCACTGCTCTCAGGGCTCCCTGGCAGGAAGGAAAGTGCACATCCTGGGGGGCAGGGGCAACAGAGACAGCGCCCCCTGCACCCATGGCTTCTGTCCACACCCAGGTCCCAGGACTCGCTCCCCTCCTGCAACCTTCCTTCAGCTGGGGAGGGAAGCTGCGGCCCTGGTACCTGCCACCTCCGGCACCACGGGGGCAGCAGTCACGGCCCACAGGTGGGAGGGGGCAGCACAGGCATGGCAGCCTCCAGGCCAAGCCCCTCAACTACCCACCGCCAGGATCCCAGGCAGGCTAAGCACTTGGGACCGAGGCTGAACGGCCAGAGATCCCGGCAGGGGGGACGATTTTCATCCTTTCATTCTGCCCAGGCATGAGACAAGGAGGAAGAGCTGGCTCCCACACGGGAGGGCCACCAGCAGGAAGGAGGCCAAGTGCACCCTCCATCCCACATTCCCACAAAGGAATATCTGGAGGCAAATGCTGCCACCCCTAAGCTCAGACAGCCACACTGACTGCTAGCCACTGAGCACTCCAACCTCCATGAATCAATCTGGGACCCTCTAAAGCCACACAAGTTGGCAGGTCTCCCACTCCTTGTGGTGGCAAAACCCACCACTGATTGATATGCTGCTTAAAGCGGCATTTCCTCCTGTCTGGAAAGATGCGCAGAAGCTGCCACTTCCCATTGACCAGTTCACACAAGAACAGGATCATCAGTAATTGCTCATAATTAAAGATGGAAAGGTGGAGGGAGGGGGAGTGTGTGTGAGGGGATATTGCCAAGATCTTTCATTGCCTCCGCTCTCCTCCCCAGAGCCCCCTCCCTCTGGTGAGAGACGCCCCCCAGCACCATCCTTGCACCATCCCCGCCCACAATTCAATGGCACAACAATCGGGGTATCCCTCCCCGCAGTTCCCCAAAGACTCTCTGTTGTTGGAGGAGGGATCTCTCAGTTCTGCTACAGAACCATCTCCCCATGATGGACATGCCCTTTGAGATTCCTCTTGGTCTTAAATGACCTCTCTCGTTCAGCTTAAGATAAAAGAGCTGCACCACAATGAAGACCAACTGAAAAAATACCACTGAGAGATCCCTGAAAACAGCAGGCGAGCCAAGCTCTTCCAGTTCCATTCCTTCTGCCTTTCTTAAACCCAGAGAGGGCTCCGTACATGTCACCCTCTACGCGCTCTCCTTGGAAGCCCCTCACAGATGCTTTCAAGGTTGAAAGCAACTCCATTCTTGTTTTAATCACTGTTATAGGTTAAGTGTTATCCCACATCATTCTGACTTATTTTTTGACTAGCAGAATAGAAAAATCATCTTGATCCTCACATGTATTTTGGGGCAAGTCCGCTAAACATGGAGCACATCAGGGAAGGCTCCTAAAACCTTGTCCAGGCATCCAATGTCCCCTCTGGCTGCCCCCTCCTCTTCTCCTCTCCTCTCCCCACCACACCCAGCACAGGGGCCCCTTCCTGCCCCCTCTCCTCCCCCCACATTCCCACCATGGACTCCTTTCTGGAGTTTCAGCTCCCCCCATCTGCAGAAAATGCCAGGGACCCCTCCCCTCCCATCTTTGTGTGTGCAACTGGACTGGAGAGACTTACTTTCAGGAGTGACTGGTTGGGGACACATCCAGAAGAGGCCGAGGAGGAGGAGGAGCAGAGCTTCCCAAGGGGGTCGCAGTGAGAGGGCAGTGGGGAGGAAGGCCCCCCTCTTGGCCTTCCACTCCATGGTCCATGAAGGTGCAAAGGGAGAGTGGGGTGGGCCCCCAACCCTCCCCGAGGGACCACCTTGCTGCTGGGCTGGGTTCCTCTCAGCCAGAAGTGCTGCAGCCCTTCCCCTCCCCATTGCCAGGACTGCCAAGTGTCACCTGCGCTGCCGGCGGCTGGGCCACCCCTGCGCTCCAGCCGGCATCCTTCCTGCCAGTTGGCACCCTCTGAGTCCCACAGCTGTGTGCGCAGGAGAGAGAGGGAGGGAGGGAGGGAGGGACTGTCGCCCAGGTGCCAGGTGGGACAGGGAGGGGCTCGGGGCTGGGCCCACTCCCCACCTTCTCTCAGACCCCCCACCCCTCTGGCTGGTCTGAGGAGCCCCCTCCCATGCGGGTGTGCTTCTGTGGTGGTGGGAGGGCATGAGGCTGGGCTGGACCAGTTCCAAGGGATGTTTTCAATTGTTACATTCAAAATATTTAACCTAACAACTGAAGCGAGATGGGTTTGGCTACCAGCAGTGACTCCTGGTCTTGTTTGGGAAATAAGGGAGAAAGCGAGGGGGGGGAGAGACGGGGCCAGCCAGCGGGAGGGGCAGGGGGAGAGAGGAGTGGGGTGTCCCTGAGGGGGAGGAAAGCACAGCCCAAAGCTCCCCTCCGGCCCTTGAGGGCGGCCACGAGAGTCACAGGGTGGAGAAGACGGATGTGCAAAGCAGGCCCCACGGATTGCCGACCGAACGGCCCGTGAAGGGCTCAGGGCAGAGGAGGGGGCAGCAGTGAGACAGGGTGGGGCCAGGGTTGGCCTGCCTTTCTGCCCGTCTGCCCCCCTCGCCCCCTCTCGTTGCGTCTCCCATCTCCCCCACCCTCTCTCAGGGCACCCGTGGAAGGAGCTGTGGGGAGACCCTCTTGGCCCCCGCGTGCCCCCTTCGCAAACATCTGCCCCGGCTGCGGCTTCCTGGGCCCTTTCCTGGACCGCAGGGCGGCAAGGGCCCGGCTTTGGGCCAAGCTGTGGGACGGGCTGCTGGGGGAACAGTAGACAGGGCGGTCTGGGGCTCCCCGTTTCCCGGAAGGGAGCGTGAGGGAGCCTCTCTTGGCCATCCCACCCACCTCCAGCGGGCACAGCCGGGGCGGCAGGGAAAGGCAGCGCGGGCCTCCGCTGCTGCGGAAGGAAGGAGGAAGGAAGGGGGCGCAGGGAGAGGGCGAGGGAAGGCCGGCTCGGCCCGCCCGGCCTCTTTGCCCGCCTCCCGGCCTCTCGCAGCCCTGGCGGGCGAGGAAAGCTGGCGAGCGAAGCCGTTCCCGCGCCCCCGCCGATGCTGCGCGGAGCTCCGTGGCCCCCGGGGCCCCCGTCAGGAGCCGCTGCTCTCGCGCCCTTTGGGCTGCAGACGAAACCGTTCCTTCTCGGAGAGGCCCCCCCGGCGGCCGGGACGCGCGCTTTCTTGCCCCCCGGGGTCTCCTCGGTTGTTGTTGTTGCTGTTATTTATGTGTATCGGGGCGTGTCCTGACACGTGTCCTGACGCGCCGCCGGTTCCCTAGGTCAGGACACGCCGGAGAGGAACGCTTTCGGCTGGCAAAGGGGGTCGGGCAAGGCTGCCCCTCGGGGCACGTCGAGCGGGCCGTTCGGAAAGCGGGAGGAGAGCGCGGCTCCGCAGAAGGGGCCGCGGGGCCGCCCGGCCCGGCCCCTCTGCCGGGCGCCCCCGACCCGGGGGGAGGAGACGCCCCCGCGCTCCTGCAGCCCCCCCGGACCCCGAGGAGCCGCTCCCTGCCCTCTCGCTCCCCTCTCTGCCAGGGAGGATGGAGGCGGCCCGGGGGACGCCCCCGCCCTCCACGCGCTGCCCGACCGCAGCCCCCCCGGCCCCCGCGCTGCCCCCCAGGACCCCGAGAAGCCGCCCTCCGCCCTCTCGCTCTCTCGCCCCTCTTCGCCAGGGAGGATGGAGGCGGCCCCTCCGGGCAAAGGACAGCCTCCCCGGGGCGGGGGGGCGGCCGGGGCAGAGGGGGCCGCGGGCGAAGGGGAGGCTTCCCTCCAGGCGGGGGCTCCTTCCCTGGGGCCAGGGCGTCCCCAGGTGGCCCCTGCGCGGAATACACCGGAGGCCTCCGTCCCTCTTCGGGGCGGGGCCCCTTCCTCCCAGGAGGGGCCGGGGTCTGCGCCCTGAGAACGGGCCGAAGAGGGGGCGAAGCGCAGCGCCTCCCAACGCCCCTTGTAGACTCCTAGAGCGGGAAGGGGCCCCGAGGGCCATCCAGCCCACCCGGAAAACGCAACCAAGGCGCGCCTGACAGAGGGCCGCCCAGGCGCTGCTTAAAATCCTCCGACAAAGGAGACGCCGCTCCGCTGGGCTCGGCTCGGCTGAGGCGGCGGGGGTTCCACGGTGGAACTTCTTTCTCCCTGAGGTTCGGGTGGAATCTCTTCTCCTGGAGTCCACAGCCATGGCTCCGGGTCCTAGTCTCCGGAGCAGCAGAAAACGGGCTTGCTCCATCACATCACATCCCCTTTCCCCCTTTCTTTCTGTAGTGTTTTATTCTGTAGGGTATGGCTTTCTTTTTTGTAGTTTTAATAAAAATTATTTATTAAAAAAAGCGCCTTGAGTATTCGGGGGAAAAATAAGACAAACGAAAAAGACAACAAGAAGGAAGTCGCATCCCTGGATCTGCAGGACTTGGGCGGGAGGGTGGAGGCGGGGTCGCCTGGAGGGCTCGCCAGGAAATGTAAGTCGACGATGCAGCCAAAGGTAATTTTACCCATTTATTGCACCGATCGTGCCTTGCTGCTAAAATGATTCTAACCATTCTTAATATATTTTTATCACTGCATATTTATAGCTCGTTGTATAATTAATTATAGGCGGTTTTTGGCACTGTTATGTTTATTTTTCTTTATTTCCTCACGCTCTGTTGACTGTACTAAAGGCGCTGGATGTGGTTTTGGAATAATTAATCGACCGAAGGACATCACGCGCTGTTAGCGTTTGCTCTGTCACGATCAAACTTTTTCTGCACGAGGCCGTTATAGCGCGATGAGTCCGCTTTCCACATCCTATGGAATCCTGGGTTTGCAGTTTCGGGAGGGGCCGGCCGGCCGGCCCGCCCAGGATTCCATAGGATGTTGAAAAGCGGAATCATCGCGCTATAACGGCCCAGTGTGGCCGAGGAAATCCAAGCGCGCGCCGCTCTAGCCTTTCGCAGCTCTGTGGACGGCGCGGCCCCGCCCCTTCCGGGAAAGCAGGCCCCGCCCCCCGCGGAAGCCATGAGACCGTCGGCGCTCCTCGCCCTGGCGGAGAAGTTCCGGCCCTGGCCGGGCTACCGCTACGGGATGAACCGGCCGGGGTCCTTCGCCGACAAGATCAAGAACCCCCCCGGGGTCCGGCGGAGGAAGATCTTCGTGGAGCCCCTCCGGGAGGAGGACTGGACGGTCTTCAAGGGGGACACGGTGAGACGCTCGCGAGCGGGCGCGTAGCGGGCCTGGCCGGACGGCCGCTGCCGGCTGTTCCTGGGGCAGCCCTTGGAGACTGTGGCGGGGGCCCCTCGCTGGGGAGGAGCCGCGCCCCGCCGGCGCCGAGCAGCGTTCCCTTGCTGGGGAACGGCCCCCCCGCGGCCCCCCGGGCCCTCAGGCCCCGCCCGCCCGCCTTCAGGGGAGGGGCCGCAGCGAGTGCCTTTGGCAAGGCCGGCCTTTGGCCGTGGCCCCCCCCGGCTGGCTGGCTGTGAGGCCGCTCCCTCGGGGCCCGGGGGGCGGCTTACTCGCCACGCAGAGCCCCCCCCGCGCACCCGCCCCGGGCCAGACGGAGCCCCTGACCTCACGGCCCGCTTCTGCTCCAGGTCCAGGTCCTGAAGGGCAGAGACAGCGGCAAGCAAGGCCTGGTGGTGCAAATCATCAAGGAGCGGAACTGGGTGGTCCTGCAGGGCCTGAACCTGGTAAGGGAGCGGCGGCCGGGCTCGGCGGGGTGGGGGGCTGCTGGGAGGGGGGGCCTCGTGGACACCCGGGCGGGAGAGGCTCCCCTCCAGGAAGAAAGTGGGGCGGGGGGATAAACCGCTGGGCGCAGAGGCACGTGGGGGGGTCGTCTGAGGGCCCCTCCTGGAACCTCCCCTCCCTCCCTCCCTCCCAAACCCCGAAAGGATCCGCGACTTGCCCCCCTCCTCCCCCTCCCCCTCCCCCCAATTCAGTCCCGAAGCGTTTATCTTTCTTATGCTCCCGCTGCCCTGCGCTGAGTAAGCGGCCCTGTGGGGTCGGCCAGGCTGAAAGGGACGGCCTGGCCCCAGGTGGCCGAGAGGGCTTTGGAGCTGGAGCGGGGAGCTGGACGTCGGCTGCCTCCCTTTTTAGAAAGATGGGTACGTTGGCCGGGGGTGGGTGGGGGTGGGCTGCCAGGAGGCCCGACTCTTGTCAGGCTAGGCTGCCCACGAGATCACTCCTGCTACGGCGGATCCACTGCTAATTACTGCTTGCCACAATTTATCGGCCGTCGCTTCCCACTTGCAGCGGGTGTCCAGGCTCCGAGGCACCAAAGGAGGTGATCCGGCAATAGCCGATGTCTGGAGCATCGAGTGCAAGGCGGGGGGTGGGGGGCACGGAGGTCAGGAGGAGGAAAACAAGTGGGGAGGTCTTGTGAGGACAGACAGGACCAAAGATAAGAGCACGGGAACTGTGCTCCAGTTCCCAAGGCGAAAGTTAGGTAAACATTGGGAATACCTGGGAAACCTCCAGTTCTGGTGGGGTGAGGAGACATTTGCAACGTTCGCCCATCACTGCTGCATGCGCCTGAATTTTTATATCAAGGTATAAAACCTGTTGCCATCCAACACATGCTAGTCTTGGCAACTTTTGGAATTTGCTGCGTGGCTTGCTAATTCCACATAAATGAATGAACGTCTGAGGTTTTTTTGTGAGGGCAAGTTACCCAGCGCAAGGCGGGCAGCTGCCGATGGATTTATATGAGGGGGAGGAACTGTGTTTGGCGATCAGAGCCTGCCCTTCCCCTGAGTGATGCCTGCTGTAGTCTCAGAGGACGCTTGACTAAGGCCAGCCCCTGATGGTACATGCCTGAGCCTGGGGGTTGGCTGCGGGGGGGGGTTCCGTGTATGCATGCACGCGCCCGCTGTCCGAGGGCATCCTTGTCCCTCTAAGACTTAGAGTCTAAGTGCCCCCCTCCTAGCTCCAGGCCCTTCTTGAGGTGCCCCGGGTGTCTCAGCTGGGGACTCTCTCTCTCCCCCCAGCATTACCGCTACCTGGGGAAGACCGCCACCCACCCAGGGACCTACGTGAGCAGCGAAGCTCCCCTGCTGCTGCGAGAGGTGGCCCTCGTTGACCCCACGGACAGGTGAGCAGGCTAGGGGGTGGTGGGGGAGCCTTGCCTTCGGGCCCTCGGCCTCACTGGTCAGCAGGTCCCAGCTCGGGTAAGGGGTGGGGGCCTGTGGAAGGAGGGAGGGCAGGGTTTGCCCAGGTGGCCTGGCGTTTCCTCCTGTTCTGCGATTTTGTCAGGTCATGAGCTTGGCCAGGCAGAGTCACAGGCAAGTGCTCCATCCAGGAAGTGCAAAGATGTGTGAAATTAATACAAGCAGCCAAGATTCCAACGTGTTGGGAGGAACCTTCTTAAATACACACAAATCACATTGGACGACAACAGTAGTAGAAGGAGTAGTGCTGCTTTTCTAGAAGATATTTTTCCGACAGTATAGCGGATCCCTTATATTTCAGTTTTTCTTTGACTGTGTTGTTTCTAAAACTGGGTGTTGTATAACTTTTTTTTTTATACCAAGTGTCTGTTTATTATAAGAAAAAAAAAACTTTTTAGAGACATTTCATCACAGTTACGCACATTCCTTACTCCTTGCCCATAGGACTCCTGGGTACCTTTTGGGACCTTGCTGGGATTTTGCTGGGCCCTTGGTGCAGCTACAAGCACCCCTTCTGTGGGGCAAAGGGTGTTTAACCCAAAGTATCCATCATTCATGCCCCCATCTGCTTTCTCTCTTCCCGTCCCAGGCAGCCCACAGAGGTGGAATGGCGCTACACGGAGGAAGGGGATCGTGTGCGAGTCTCTCTCAGGACTGGCCGGATCATCCCCAAGCCAGTGCAGCAGCGGGAGGACGGCATTATCCCAGAGCAGTGGACAGGTGAGGGAGGGGCTTCCCAGGCAGGAAAGGGAAGGTGTGCCTTGGGTGATAGAATGGGGGGATGCTTCCCCTAGACCCAGCTCCTTCCCCTACCTCGGTCATTGCTATGAGGACGAAAGCCTTAGAGATGGGGGAAAAGGGGCCCTTTTCACCAGAGCGCAAAGAGGGGCTCATTCCTTTTCTCCTCTCCTCCTGCCCAACATGGTTCCCCAAGATGGCCCCAAGGACACATCAGTGGAGGATGCCTTGGAGAAGACCTACACCCCCTCCCTGAAGACATTCCAGGAGGAAATAATGGAGCTGAAGGGAATTGTGGAGACGCGGCGCTTCAGGAAGTCCTACTGGTATTAACACTGCTCCTCTTCCTCCTCAGCTGGGCCTATGAAGGAGAGGCTCTCCTCTCTCTACCCTTCGGACTGGGGGGCTGCCTGAGGGTTCCAGCCTCAAGCGTCACCCCTGTAATAAAGGCCTTTCCGGCTCTCCTCCTCCAGGCAGCCTGTGTAGATTTTTCTTCAGTTTCCATTCTCTCTGAGCCTCTTTTTCCAGGGTGGAAACTACAGTGGTACTCCTGCTGCCTCTTCCATCTTGCTCTGGAGTGGGTGTTGCTGTTGTTGCCGCGTTGTTTTTAAGAGAGTCCTGGTCACCCAAGGTGAAGCAAGTCAGAGTCTCTGCTGTCTTTCGGGATTTCTAAGAGGGGCTCTGCTCAGGAAAGGAGCTGCCCAGCAACCCAAGCCCAGCTGCATCCAGCTGCCCTCCTCCCTTCACCCAAGGAGTGAGGAAAGGAAAACTCTCCCTCCCCTCTGTTAGCTTTCTGCTGCCAGGCTTCTGAAGACAGAGCCCGGTTTGGTCTTTGCTGCCAGCAGCACCAAGTTCCTGGGTGAGAAGTGGGGGTCGAACAGTGGGAGGAGCTCGCACTGGAAACCTGTGGGGAAGTAGGAACACAACAGGGGGTGAGGGGAAGCCAGCAAAGTACTCTGTGGCCATTTCTGTCCCCAAAGAGCCAGGGGCACTCCGAAGGCAGGGCTCCAGCCACAGATGTGGGGGTGTCTGTGCCAGCCTCTTGGCCCTGAGGCCTCCCTGCCAGTGGTGTAGCACTTCAGAAGGGACACAGAAGCCTGGAGGTAACACCCAAGGCTGCAAAGTTTGTTGGCTTGGATTGTTCACCCCCTGGAGAGTGGTTTATGGGGAGAGAGAAGTAGAGCCAAGGGGATTCTCCCACAGGAGCAGTGCCAAATCTGCAAGGAGACCATTTTCTTGCTGGGGAACAGCTGTGTGCATGGAGTGGAGCAGGCAACAGGAGTGCCTCTGAGCATGTGCAGATTAAGTGTCTCGCGGCCCTGGCTTCCTTTCTTTGTGGAGGAAGGCCACAGGCCTTGCCAATGTCTGCACAATTCAGGCCAAGCTCAAAGCTGACCCATCTTGCCCCTTCCTCCTTGTCATGCTGGCTTGGAAAGGGAGCCCTTCCCACAGGATTCCACCCCCTGCAACCCTGCCCAAAGTCCCTGGCTTCACAGAACATCCAGAGGCCCCTCTGAGAACCCCTCCTAGGGCAACGCCAGCCCCCTCTCCCCCTCCAGCCCCCAGGTTCACCTTGCTCTTGCAGGTAGATCATGCGGTCCAGGAGGAGGAGGGTCTCCGTCACAGGTGCCAACAGGAGTGCCAGGCTGAAGAAAGCCACCACCTGATGCTCGCGGGCCAACATGGCAGCCAGGAACTCAGGTGGCACCAGGGCCAGGGCGAGGGCGGGGTCCAGCCCCACACGCTGCAGCCCCAGGCGGGCGTATCTGCAAAAAGAAAGGCAAGCTGGGGAGCGAGCGAGAGCTGGGCTCCCTTGAGCATCAGGCACCAGTTTAGTCCCAGAACCTCTGTGGCCTTGAGGGAAACAGCTTGGGGGGCAGAGCTGCCAATGGGTGAATGGGGCACCCTTGTTCCTCCTTTCAGGGGTCCCATCCCTGGGGGTGATGCTTGCTGTTGGCTGCCCAAGGCCAGAGCCATTGGAGTGGGGGGGAGCCCGCTTCCCTCCTTTCTCTTTCCCTCCCTTGCCATGCATTTTCCTCCTCTCTCTCTCTCCTCTGCTGATAACTTGCTGAGGGCTTTGGGAAGAGACCCACTCTTCATTTCCCAGCCTGGGAAAAGCATTTGATTCCTCTGCCCATCTCTGAGGTGCTGACAACCTGCTGTATGGAGAGCCACAGTGGCTCTGGATGAGCAGGGCTGCTAGGACTGGGTTGGGGGGGCTGAGAGGGGACCCTTGAATCTTGGACCACCTATGTGTGATTGGGCCACAGTGGCTCCCTCCCCCCACCCCGGTGAAGCCGTGGGGCAGACTCACTCACTGACTCACTCGTGGAAGGGCAGGGCGTGGGCCTTCTTGATCGTCTGGACCCCCAGCCGCCTCTTGGCTGGGTCTGCGGCCCGAATCACCGTCTCCAGAGTGGCACGGAAGCAGTGGGTCCGGAGTTCTGGGCTCTGCCGCCTGAGCCGCTGGGTGTAGTCCTCGAGGGCATGGCAGGCCCCCTCGCGGGCCTTGTAGGAGAGCCGGTGGCCGGGCAGGGAGGAGACCCAGCTGCTCAGCGGGTAGCCCCTCTCACAGGGCTGGGGGCCAGGAGAGGGACTGCCTGATGCTGCCACCACCTCCTCCTCTGTGGTCAGCTTCATGTAGCAGCAGCCCACTGAGATGATACCCACCACCTGTGGGCAGCGGGCAAAGTGCCGCAGGAGGGCTGTGCTCAAGTCGCCGCAGGCATGCAGCCCAGTGAGCAGGAGGCGGCAGGGGTCCTGGGGGATGGCAGGAGGGACCCCCTGCAAGCCCCCATCCTCCAGGGCAGCTGGGGTACCCACTTCTGCTCTTTTCCCTTCCTGGGGAATGATGGTATGTAGGAAACCGGGTCTTGTGAGGGGCGTCCCAGCTGTTCCCCCAGTGCTGCCCCCAGGGTCCTTTCCTTGCAACAAGTGCAGAAACTCTGGCCACGGTGCCCAGGGGTCCACCAAACCCACCACGTGCCGTGGCCCTTGATGAGAGAGGCCACCCGGAGCCTGTGGAGTAGGAGGGAGAAAGACGCTAGGTCAAGGGTTGCAGCTGAATCTGGCAACCCGAAGGCACCCAGGGTGAACTGGCAGAAGGTGGGCAAGAAACGTCCAGAGCAGCCAGTTGTGGTGCCTCCCAGAAAATAACTTTTTAATAAAGGCACTCATTGGTCCTGATGCAAAAAAATAAAAAAACCAGCATGTGTTAGTTGTCCTAGCCTGAGTATGGTTTAGGGGTCTGAGCACTGAACTACGACCCTGGAGACCAGAGTTCAATTCCTTGCCCAGCCACAGAAATGCACTGGATGTGTCACATACTCTCAGCCCCAGAAAGCTCTGTGCTAGGTTTGCTTTAGGGTTGCCTTACATCTGAAGGCACACGACAAGAAGGAATGAAAGTGCCTGCCTTCTAAATTCCACTCTGATTTTAGTTCCTTTCACCTCTCAGCACCCCCCCCGTATCAAGACTTGCTCAGCTGCAGCCCCTCCCTCTCTGCTGCCCACCCCTCTTTGGGTCCCCCTTTCTTCCCTTCCTGACCTGAGCGTGCGTCCCCCGCTCTTTCGTCAGCGCCTGAAGCAGCTCTTGGTCAAACTTGGCAGCCTGAGCAACCAGGCGGGTGTCTCCCTCAAGCGCAGTGACCGGCAGATGGAGGCCAAAGGCCAGGAAGCGGGAGAGGTGGCCCTGCGGGGGGAGGAGGATGGGGGTGCAGTTAGGGGCAGCTCACCCCATCTGGGCCTTCTGAAGGAAGCCAACTCACCCCTTTCTGCATCCCAGACCCCCAGATGGATGGAGCCCAACTGAGGCGCCTGGCCTGTCATTCAGCTTTTGAGAGGGTGCTGCCAGGGCCCAGGGCCGGGACACTTGCATCCCCACTGCTCGGGGAAACCCGGGAGGGGGGCTGGAAACCCACCTGCCCAGAGCCCACGTCGACAACGCGGTGGCATCCTGTGAGATCACTCAGCTTCTTCACCACCTGTGGGGAGGGGGGAAACCAAGCGGCTGCCATGATGGGTCTCCCCCAGCTGGAAAGAGAAATGGGGCAGGGAGAGGGCGAGCCCAAGGCGTTTGGGGAGACGAGCCAGGGAAGGGCTGGCCGGAGAGACCCCGAGCAGGAACGGTGGGCGTCCCCCCTTTCAGGGCCCTCGGGGGGCACGGGACTCCCACCCCTTCACACTGCACACCCTGCCTGCCGTGCCACTGGCCCACCCAGGCCCAGGCGGAGCCCCTACCTGCCCCAGCCGCCAGATTTCGTGTTGCTTCTTGGGCTTGACGTGCTTCCGGAAAAGGGGGTGGAGCCTGGCACTCTGCCAAGGATTTTCCTGGAAGTCCTCTGGCCTCCCCACCCCTGGGGGGTCCCGCTGGCCCCCGGCTCTTCGGGGGAACGCCAGGGAGTGGGCGGTGGCTCTGAAGGCCAGCAGGGAGAGCGGCCACACGGAGCTGTAGCTGAGCAAGAAGAGGGACGGCGCGGAAACCCTTTGGCCGGCGTCCCGGAGGCAGCCCGGGCCGGGGGGGGTCGGGCCCCGAGGAGGGGGTTCCTGGGCTTGGCCTGGGCACTCAGCCCTGCCCCAAAGGGGCTTACGGGCAGGCCCTGCGGCAGCACGAGCCCTCCGGGCGGGCTGGACTGGAGCCCCCATCAACCCCAGCCGGGTATGGCCGAGGGCACCTTTTCTGGGGCGACAGGAAGCACCCTCAGAAGGGCTCCATTCTGCCGATGGGAGGGTCTGCTCCCGGGCAGCGCGCCGTGAAGGCCCCCCCCGCACGCGGCTTCCTCGGGCAGCTGCTCCCTCCAGAGGGAGGACCCTGTGCGGATGCCGGGGGAGTCCGGGGACGGTCCACAGGGCTCTGGCCGCGCGGGCGTTGCCCCTACCTGGCCTCCGGGGGGCGCCTCTTCTCCAGCAGGAGAGCAGCCAGCTGTGGGGAGCGGAGGTCGGCCAGCGCTGCCTGCCAGGAAGGGGGAGCCTGCCCCACAGGTCCTCCGTGAAGAACTCCTGCCGGGAGGGAGGGAGGGAGGGAGGGAGGGAAGGGGAAGCGAGGGCCCGGAAGGGCCTCTCCCACGCCGCCCCCCGCCCGCCCTGGAGGCGCTCCTGGCCCCCCGCCCAGGCCCGGGGGCTGCCGGGGGCGCCGCCTGCGCGAGCGCCGACTTACCACGAGGGAGGCGTCCGCGATGTGCTGGTAGAGGGAGAGGAAGCGGGTGGCGTCCGCCGCCAGGCGCCGCTGCCCTTCCGCCGAGGAGACCCTCATGGCGGGACCCACCGGCCGGCCAGGCCCAGCGGGGAGGGAAGCCGGGCGCGGCGGCGGCGGCGGCGGCGGCGGCGGCGGAGCAGAAGGGCGCGGCGGGCCGGGCGGGGCCCCCCTCCCCGCAGCCCCTCCGTCGGGGCTTTCCCACGGCCGAGGACCCTGCCGGCTGACCCCGCCCCCGCCGCCGCCCTCGGCCGCCCTCTCCGCCGCGCCGGCTCCTCGGCCGAGGGGGAGGCTGCCCGCGAGAGGAGAGGCCGGCGGGCCGGCCCCGCCCCTAAACGCCCCGCCGTCGCCAAGGCAACCCCAATGGGACTTCGCCCCCCGAATGAGCCGTCCCGGAGGCCGCCTGCGCAGTCGCGGCTTGCTTTTTTATTTTTTCAGGCAGCGGGGGCGCACGCGCTCTTCGCACCAAGTGTGGTCCCGCTCGGCTTCCTTCGCGGCGCTCCGCTCTCCTGAGGGAGGATTCCTGCAGAGAGAGGAGGGAGGCAGGTCTCTGTCTGTCTCTGTCTATGGCAGCTCTTTGGAAATGGAGCGGAGACGGGGGAAAAGCCGCCTCTGCGTCCCGGCGACGGAGGACCGGGCCTCTCTAGAGAGGCGCCGCGGAGAAGGCGAGCGAGCGGAGGGCTAGAGCGGGACCGTACAGCACAAAGTTCCGGTTTGGGGCGGAAACGGTGGCCGACGGCCCCCGGAGCTGGCCCGCGTGCCTTTCTGCCGGAGGCCGCAGTCTTGAAAGTGGGGAAACGGAGAATAAATAAAAGCATCTGCTTGGACGGTGTGACAGAATGTGTGCGCGCGCGGGGGGGGCATTTCCCTTCTCGGAGGCGCTCTGGGCTCTGCCTGCCTCCATGGTAGGGTTCCATTTCCGGGTCAGGGGTGGCGCCGCCGCCGCCGCTGCTGCTCCTGCCGCTCTCGCTTCCCGTGTCTCGTGTGAATGTGCGGCGCGGCGGGGACGGAGGAGGTGAGGGCCGAGGTGGGGGGCGGGAGCCCTTGGGGGGGCGCCCAGCCCGGGGGTCCTCACGAGGCGGACGTGGAGCCCTCCCCCGGGCCGAGGATCTGCGCTCCTCCTCGCCTTCGCCTTCCTCCTCTTCGGGCAGCGGGGAGGCCTGGCGGCGGCGGCGGCGGGGCTTCCCTCGCCCCCTCCCTCCCTCCCTCCCTCCCGGGTCTCCGCTGAGCTCAGCTGGTGTCGCAAAGCCGCCGCCTCCCCCGCGCTCCTGGGCGGGGGGCTCAGGCCCCGGAGCAGCCCCCCGCGGGGACGGGGCGGAGGGAGCTCGGGGGGGCAAGTTCCAGGCCCCGCTTTCCGACGGCTGGCGCCAGGACCCGCCCGCCCAGCCCCGTTCAGGGTACTGAAGTTCGGGGGAAGCCGCTTCCGTGCTGCCGGGGCGGGCGTCGGTTTTGGTTTGTGCTGCCGGGGCGCCACAGCGGTGGCAGACGGGGGAGGCTCCCTTTCGGTAACGGGGGCGCCGGGCTCCTGGGTTTTGTGACCTCCCACCCACGTGGACGCGCACTGGCGGCCCTGGCGGCGGCGGCGGCGGCGGGCCGCTGTGACTCAGCCCTGGGGGTGTCAAAGGGCAGGCGCCCCGGGTGCTCCCCCGCGCTTTCCTTTCCATCCAGCCCTTGGAAGACTAGGCAGCAAAGAACAGAAATCTCCTTGGAAGTGTCCGGCCAGTGGGGAGAAGCCCAGAGCACCATAGGGAACAACGTGGGTTTAGTCCCTTCCTCTGTTTCCCCTCCACAGCCTGTCATGGTGACACGTCCCGTGCTGTGATCCCTCCACCCTCGCAGAGGCATCTGCTGGTTCCTTCCTGCCCGCGCTGACGGCCTTCGTCGGGACGGCACCATGTCGGACATCATAATCAACCTGGAGACGAGCCTCCCCCCTGCGGGAGGAAGAACTCCGAGGCCGGCAACAAGAAGCACCAGCGCTTTGTCCGGCGCCGCCACTTCCTAGAGCGGAAGGGCTTCCTAAAGCAGAAGCAGCTGCCGACCTCGCCCCCTTTGCCCAAGCGGGATGGTTCCCATGGGCGCCCAGGGGTGGACAAGAAGAGGCAGAAGGCGGACCGGCAGGAGGGGATGGGTGGCTGGGAAGGGAATAGGGGGGTTGACGTGGCCTGCCAGCCCAAGGCCTTTCCCAAGGAGAATTCTGCCGCGCACAGCGCCAAGGACGCTCAGTCCTGCCCGTCCTCTGCGGCCCTCTCAGCTTCAGGAAAAACAGAGAGCGGATCCGCCAGGCACAACGGTGCCCAGGCGGCCAACTGCAGCGCAAAGGCACTTCCAAGAGTCAGCCTCATAAGTGAGTACGAGAGCGGCCTCTCACCAGCCCCAGCACCCCTCAAGCCCAGCAAAATGGTGGCCATTGACTGCGAGATGGTGGGCACGGGGCCGGGGGGCGGAACAGCGACTTGGCCCGGTGCAGTGTGGTCAGCTACCATGGTGACGTGATCTACGACAAGTACGTCCGACCGCTCAGCCCCATCACCAACTACCGGACGAGGTGGAGTGGCATCAGGAGGCATCACATGAACAATGCAGTCCCCTTCAAGGTGGCCCAGAAAGAGGTGAGGGGCTGATGGGGCACCTCCGCTGCCCGACTGTTCTCTGTTGCCCTCCTCCAGCATTCAGCGCTTTTGGGACCACCTTGCTTTCTCTTCCTTTCCCTGGCCCATTGCCAGGCTTTATTTGCTTTTTCTCCTGATTGGATTAACTTCCCCAAGAGAATCTCTCCGTTCTGGCTAGCAGGGGCTAGTCCATGCCTGTTTGCCTCCAGGAGGGCCCTTGCCAGTTGGCAGGTGCTACTTCCACCTCAGAAGGCCTAGGGTGGCAGCATTCCCACCCAGAGAAATGAGAGGCATTCTGCTCTCCTGCTCGTAGAAAGGAGAGATGAGAATATTTTCTGAATCAGCTGGGGTATTTTCTTACCTTTTAGGTTAACTTGGTGCGCTTTCCCCCAGACGTCCTGGTGACTCTGACCTGCTTGTGGGATTGTTGTGATCCTTCACTACCTCATGCTTTGTTGAGCTTTCTGTCTTGAGTTGGTGGTGGGAGAGAGGGAGTTGGGGGGGTCCATCCTATGGGAAGTGGGGGGTCCTACTCCTGGTGATGCGTGGTGGAGGCAGAGAATGAACCCTTCGCTTGTTGGAGGCATGGCCATTTTCTCCTGGGCAGAGGCAGGTTCCCAGTCCTGTTTCTTGTGTGGCAAGTGTGGTAGCGCTCAGTTTGCCACCTGATTTGGTGGGCCAGGTTGATCCTGACTTCCGTCCAGGCTGTGTGGTGCTTTCCTCTGAAAGGATGGTGAGATGGGGGTGGGATACAGACCATGAAGTGGGGAGGGGGGAGATTGTCTCTCTGTCTGCACATGGGGGTTTCTTCTTCTCCGCCACCCCCTCCACTTGCGTTCTCCTCAGCTTTTAGGTACTGACTCAGGATGTCTCCCTTCCGTTTCCAGATTCTTAAGCTGTTGTCGGGCAAGATTGTCGTTGGCCATGCCATCCACAATGACTTCAAGGCCCTTAAGTACTTCCATCCCAAATCCCTCACCAGAGACACCTCCAAAATCCCTTTGCTCAACCGAAAGGCCGGCTTCCCAGAGAACGAGTCAGCCTCCTTAAAGCGCCTCACCAAGCAGATCCTCCACAAAGATATCCAGGTAAAGTGCCCGTCCCTATGGCAGCCATCCTGCAGCCTCCCACATGCAGACCAGAGCCCCCACCCCCTCCTTGGCCCCCTCTTAGCCCCCCTTGTCTGTCTCCAGGAGGGCACCACTTCCCTCCCCCAGTTGGTTCTCAAAGGCTGTCCATGGGTCTCCTCTGGTCCTGCCCTGCCTGCCTGTGGTGTTTGTAGAGCCTTGTTGTTTTGCCAGTGCACTAATGCACAGAGAGAGAGAGAAACAAAAGAGATTGCTGGCAACTGCCCTTGGCACAAGTTGGGCACCTCACACAGGCCTCCTGTGTGAGTGAAGTGGGAGTTTCAAACCTTTTTTCAGCCATCTAGCCCGGGGGATGATTCTGGTGCTGGGCAAGGCTGCACATGGTCTGTAGGCCCTGCCATCCCTTGGGGGCAGGAGGTGTGGCTGCAGCAGGGGCAAGAGAGCAGGGAATGGGGCATCCCTCCTCCTTGCCCACTTGCCTTCCCTCTTGCCCTCAGCCGCCTCTCTTTCCTTTCCAGGTCGGCCAGAATGGCCATTCCTCTGTGGAAGATGCCCAGGCCACTATGGAGCTCTACAAGGTGATTGAAGTGGAGTGGGAGAGGCACCTGGCCAGCTGCCCACCTCAGGACTGACCCCCCTCATGGCCCTGAAGGACTTTGGCCAAGGAGCTCCTGAGAGGAGAGGACCCCTGGAGCCCCTGCAGACCATGTGGCAGGGCAAGGCAGAAGGCCCAGCGCAACTGGGGGAAGGGATGTGGGGTGGTAGGAATGGGCTCCTCGGGGTGGGTGGGCAAGAAGGGGTTGATTACATCATTTCCACCTGAGGCTGCTGTCAGCTTATTTCTCTGGGATGCTGCTTGATCTCTTTCTTCTGGTCTCTGAAGTTGCTCTACCTCCTGGGCCAGAAGCCCCTGAGTTTCACAGTGGTGCTATTGACTCCCCAGCTCCATGGCCTGGAATCTTGTCCTTTTCCTTGCAGGGAGGAGGAGCCACAAGGTGGGAAGGGCCAGGGAGTCAGGCCAAGGTGTGCCTGTTGCTCTTCCTTCAGCTGATTCTCTCATACAC
Organism: Ctenosaura bakeri; assembly: GCA_948474755.1. Classification (NCBI taxonomy): domain Eukaryota; kingdom Metazoa; phylum Chordata; class Lepidosauria; order Squamata; family Iguanidae; genus Ctenosaura; species Ctenosaura bakeri. The sequence continues at coordinate 110,829 of CAOLHI010002020.1, forward strand.
AGCACCCTCCGGCCTCATCGAAGAGTGCTGGGTGGGGGTCTTGCTCCTGGGTTGGATGGAGGGCCAGCTTCTGTGACTCTCTCTGGGGGCCAGTGTTGAGATGTGGCTGAGAGCCAAATCGGGGCTTGGCCCCCTGCTTTAGCCTCCCTGTGGTGGCCCTGAGGGCAGTAGGCTCAAATCCTCTCCTTTCCTTTGGATGTGGGAGTTCACAGCACAGCAGGAGGGCCAGCTGACATGTGGCTGTGTCTCACTGCAGGTTGTCCTGTGGGACCGCCATGTCTGTCTCCCACTGGTCCCAGAAGCATTTCCTGCTTTCTCGGCTCAGCTTGACATGCATCGAGAGCCATGTGGGGAGGGCCCAGTTTTGGGCCAGAGAGGGCAGTTTCTGCAAGGCTTCCATTTCAAGAAGGTGAGGCACGGGAGAGCTTGCTCATTGGCTCTGTCCTGGGTGGGAGCTGAGGTCCTGTAGTGGCAGCAGCAGCAGCAGAGATGCCATGACAGCTCTTGTGCTTGCTGGAATTGGAGAGGGAGAAGAGGCAGCCTCCTGGAGGGGCGCATGAGGCGGGCAGCATCTTGAGGCCCCCCCAACAGAACGAGTGCCTTGACTTGTGACGTAAGTGCTCCTTGAGTCAACAGGTACATCATTGCTTTATGACACCCCCAGCTACGGAACCCAGAACGCTTCAAAAGACAGAGAGAGAAAGTCTCAGCAGATACATAATCTCCCCTATCTCACCTCCTCCTCGTTGGGGGGCATCTGTCTTGCAGTTTGGGACCGGGGGAGCTACTGCAGTGTCCTTCTGGTGGGGGGGGGTCATCTGTCTATTCTTGATAGAAAGGAGGGGTGTAAATTCAGTGATTCTTTTAGAACAATGTGTCCCCCTCCTCGCAGTTCTGCTATGTCTTATTCCTTTTGCTTGAGGAATTTCTGAAGCACAAATTTCCTGCATCTAATTTCAAAAATGCAAAAACCAATAACATCAAGTCAAACACTGAGACGTTTTTGAGCCCTGTGGTTCTCCTAGCTGGTCCCCTGGGTTGTATCTCTTCTCTGGCACCTTTTCTCTGAGTAAACCAAAAGGGACAGCCTTGGATTGGACCTCAGCCTGCTCCCTTCTCCCCGTCTTTCTCTTCTGAAGCGAGGACCCTTTGGCCAGCCAGCAAGTCAATGGGAAGCAGAAGGCCTGTAGTGGGCCAGTCTGGCTGTCTCTGCCACTCCCAGAGGGTTTATTTCACCAACATAGAAGTACCAACTGATCGGGGTATAGCTGCCAGAGTGGGGCAAAATGAAATTGCTCCCACATAACAATTCGGTCCCACCATGAAATTTCTTTCAGTCTCCACATTTGTAGCATGGCAGAGAGTGAAATGTTGAATAGCTTTACTGCCCAGAACTTGTATTTGCTATGTCTGCTTTCCCTTGGTATTGCTTTACCTGTGACTTTTCTTTGGCGACATAACCTTATTCCTAAATGCACAACTGAAGTCTCAAGTTACTGCACTGCTAGAAATTTGGGGACTGAAGGAGAATTGAATGTGTTGGGGGGCAGAATTCTTTTGGGATGCAAGTGCCTTAATTTTGCGTGGCACCCCTTGCATCTGATTCTCCACAGCACAAGGAGGAGACCCACATTTTGGACAGAAAACCAATGGTGCCGATGCCTCTTTTGACTCCTTCCGTTCTGAAAGAAAAGCTGATCCCTCAGGCACCTTTTCAACTCCTTTCCCGCACTTTCTGCTTTGCCCTGCCTTGGGACTCAGATAAAGCCCTGGCCAAGGTGGGAGCCAGCCTCTTCCTGCCTAGTTTGTCTTGGCCTTTTCTGGGAAGAGTCCCTGGAGCCATTGCCCTTTCACCAGGATGCTCCTTCCTGAAACCCTCCTGGCTTTTCTTTCCGGGTGGTGGGGTGGGTGGGAGGCCTTTGCTGGAAGAGAAGGGCTGGCACTGGAATCCCTCAGGCTCTACAGGCTGCTACTTGAGCAACAGAAAGGTGGAGCTCAGCCCCTGTGCCCCACAGAAACAGTGGATGGATAAAGGCTTATCCCTTCCCACAGCTATTCAGCAAACAAAACATTATAAAGGGGGCAAATGAGGTGGGAGCAAATCCTTTTGTGCTTACGTGGGAAACCGGTTTCTTAGATGGCTCAGAAGTCTCTTGGGGGTCCCACGTCACAAAGAAAGAACTCCGTGGGTGTTATTTCCAGTGATTTTCAACGGGGCTGTCATCTCTCTGAGCTGGGGACTGTTCGCTTTTTGTAAAAAATAAAATGTTTCACCATCTGACTGCCTTTTTCTGCTTCTTTTGGTTGGTAAAAAACAGTCCTAAGAACAGCTAAAGGTGTGGGAGGGAGAGGCTACCTTACTCCCTTTTAGGCAGCTCAGTGCCACCCCCCCAGTACATTGTGCCACTGTCATTAATCAGAATGGAGACTGCGATCAAGAAATCAGAAGAAGACAAGGACTGGGAAGGGCAGCTATGACGGAACTAGACAAAATCCTGAGGTACAAGGTTGCTAATGTTAAAGGTTAGAATTCTCCATGCCATCATATTTCCAGTTTCTGTGTATGGTTGTTGAAAGCTGGACACTGAAGAAATTCGATAGGAAGAAAATCAATTCCTTTGAATTGTGGTGCTGGAGAACAGTTCTAGGCATACCCTGGACTGCTAAAAAGACAAATGATGGGTTCTAGAACAAATCAAGCCTGAATTCCCCAAGATGACTAAACAGGCTGGCCTACTTTGGCCATATCTTGAGAAGGCCAGACTCGTTAGAAAAGACAGCAGTGCTTGATAAGGTGGACACCAGTAAGAAAAGAAAAAGATTGCATTTCAGGTGGATAGACTCAAGAAAACCACATCCTTGAGCCTGCAAGAGTTGAGCAGGGTGGTTTTGGATAGGATGTCTTGGAGCTTTCTCACCCATAGGGTTGCCATGAAATTGCAGTGAATTTGATAGCAGTTAACAATTACTGTATAGGAAAATGGAGGGACCTTTCCCATCGCCAGAGGGCGCATACAGCCAGATTTGGGGAGGAGCAGGCTGGCTCGCTCTTTCCTTCTGCCCAAGGCCAGGGGCAGATAGATCACTGGAGCGAGGGGGGGCTCTGGCTGGAATGGTCTTGGTGTCCCTCCCCAGCAATGCCCACTTCTTTCCACTTCCAAGGGAGGGGCAAGAGGGGGTCTGTTGGGCAGCCCCCATCTCAGTGCATGCCTCCCTTCGTGAAACTCCCCTCTCCATTGTGTGGGGAGCTCTGGCAGCTGGCTCCCCTTAGACTGTTAAGTTTAACCCTGAGAGCTGGGCCTGGGCAAAGGTGGGGAGGCATTGATTGCAGGCTTGTAGAGGCAGGGACCTTGTTCTTTTGGCTGATGCTACAAGGTGCCTCAAGGAATTGGAAAGCCTGCAATCTCAGGGGCCCTGGGGGATGTCCCAACACCCTGCTCCGATCAGGTCTGGGCACAGTGGGCAAGCACACAACACACACATGTGCACTCATATATGTGTGTCTCCAAAACTGCTTTCCTGACACTGGTTTTGCTCCTGAGATTCTCCAAAGGTTTTTCAGCAGGGCCTTGACCTGTTAAAGCAAAAACAAAATATTATTACTCATTACACTTCTGCCCAGGGAGGCTTGCAATAACCAAATAGAAACAAAACATTGTGAAATGTGGACACAAGAACACAAAGCGCAGCAGGGACTTGGAGCCCAGCTCATTACAGTCTAAACATGCCAACATCAGCAAGACAAAAGGCAGGCCATTTCTATGACCCTGGTCTTCCCTGCCACTGCCTGTCCTGTCGGTGCACTGGGCGCGAGTTCCAATTCCCTCTCGGAATGGAATTCGGCACAGACTGTGCTGGGAACGGGGCCCATAGTTGGCGTACGTGACCTAAGCTATGGGTTCCCAATTCCCTGCATCTCATTTCTGGACCTTGATGGGGGGTCTGAGGGAGCCAGCCTCTCACAACAGGTCAGCGACCCGACGGAGGTTGTTCCCAAATTCCCCCACGGTGTCGTGGCCGGATCCACCAGACCGAGAGCCATCTTTGTCTCATGGTTCAAGCCTCCATACAACAGAGTCTTGAACTCCACGGTATCGAAGTTGTACCCACAGGCGGTCAAGGGGACCTTCTCAGCCAGAATGGCCAGCAGCTGCTTCTGCGCCACGTAAGCCTTGGGGTTCTCACGAGGACGCTGTTGCTCCATAATGTAGAGCACACTAGCACTCTGACCGGGCCAAAGGATCTTCACTACCTCCCTCATCCAGACGTGCACCTCGAGCCTAACCAGGCCGCGAGCTGCCACAGCTGATTCAAGGGCAGGGAGCTCAGATGGGGACATGCAAAGGAGAGCCAATTGGGTCAGGTCCTGGCCATTGGCTGTCGGGTGAGAATGTATCACCGCGTTCAACCACATGATATCGGTGGACCGAGTTAGGGGACCCAATTGGTCGGCAATAGCTTTTGCCTCGGTGGCACGCCAGGGGACCCTAGTCTCGGTGACCTGTGTCTCCTGTGTCTCTGCTCTCTTAGAACTGCCTTCTCCGGTGGGGACGGTCCTGCGTGTCATGGACCGTGTCTCAACTGGGTGGACTGGGACCTTAGGGTCACTCCAGTCTGGATTAACGGGAGGGGAGGCCAGAGCTTCCTCCGTCAGTGGCTCCCTGGACAAATCCTGGGCCAATGAGGGGAGCAGCTCCGGGCACACAGCCGATATCAGGGCCTTGCGTGTTTGGAGCTGGCTCTCCAATCCAGCAATCTGCTTATGGCAAGCCGTGTGACTAACAGCCTCGTGCTGTTCCTTAACCTGCCCAACCATGAACTTAGCCACAGCTCGGGCATGATCCAGCTCAGCCTCTAAGGTGTGGGCTTTCTCCTCCCAAGTCTGGGCTACTAACATGAGGTCACTCAGTTTCTGGGCAGAGGCTTGCGCAACGGACGCGAAAGTTACCTTGTCCACCCGCAATGCCTCAATTTCGGCCTGAAGCCGGGTGTTCTCCTTTTCTACTGCTGCTAGCCTACCCCAGGTCTCAACTAGGGCACAGCTAGCATCTCTGGCTGCAAGCCAAAGTTCCCAAGCGGCCAGTGCATCCTTCGCTGGTTCGAATGGGTTCTTGGACTTACGCGCCAGGGGGTAAGCTTCTCAGAGGGAGGTAAAGGGATCTGCCGTCTGGAAGACAGAGTCCTTCCAGGGGCATTTTCCTTTACTCAAAACCCATTTCTCTAATTTCCCATGGACCTCTTCCTCACACATGAGGTCCTTAACTGCAACTGGGCTCTCCTTAGCCATTCCGTGTAGTATGGCTAAGGAATACACTACCACAAATAACACAACCACAAACTATGAGACCAGGACCTGGAGTGACAGGTAGGACCACCTAGGCCCCTTGGGGGAACTCGGGAAACAAACTCTCTGGAACTTATTCCTAGGAAAGAGGGACGGGAACCAATCTCCAGCCTGCCCAAATAAAGTCACTCTGGTACACCCAGGCCCGGTTTTACACCTCGCCAGCACAGGGGATGAGAGGACGAGGAAGCGGTTGGCGGATAGGGAGGTCACCTAGACCCAGGGGATGCCTACAGGAGTACTCGCCTGCCTGCAGGGGGGGTAACGAACTCGAAGGAACTTATAACGTCGCCTGGCCAAGCAGCGGGGGAAGAGAGGCAAGGAATCAAAACCAAACTGTCCCTAACTGGTTTTCTGGGTGAGGGGGCTCTTCCTCCACCACGGGCTAAACCCCTAAACCCAAGACTAGAGCGGGACTCACCACCCGCAAACTCTGGGGAGCTAGGACTCACACCCGCGTCTCCTTCAATACAAACAAAACCAAGACCAAAACTCAAAGGGCCAATTGTAAAAGGGCGAAGGAAGGAGTGGGGATATCTCCTTCTCAAAAGTGCTTTCGTGTGCCTTGCTGCTATGGTGTTGGATGTGTGTGGACTGTTCCTAGCGTATCCACTAGCACTAGGTTCCCAGCCCACGATAGACCCAAGATGGGGAGGTCATTCCCAGGACAAGACAAAGAAAAGGGGGACAGATTACCACCCGATAGAGCTATCTCACACAGACACAAAACTTACACATGCACTATCCTGCCTAACTGCAATCTAAAACCAGCTCAATTGACCGTTCCCTAGGTCGGTACTGCCTGCTCTGAGGAGGTTCCGGATTCCTTCTCAGATTGGGAGTACTGGGGCTGCCCGTGTGGCTCCACCACTCTGTTACCCTGTATATTGGGGGTCCCGGGAGGGGCGCCCAAATAACCAAGCAAAAAACACAAGATGGGGAAATTAACTCGAGCACTCTCTTTAAGCTAACGAGAGGCAGGGTAACTTTAGCTGGGATCTTTTACCCTATGTATACAGCATCAGGTGAGAGAGCGGTTGGACAAGTTCTAAAGCAACAAATAATATTTTTATTGGAAACAAACAACATAAAAGACACGACATACACTAACTAATGGAAATGGAGAGTTTCGGGGGAATGGGTGATACGACACCTTTTCTCGTAGTCCTGGAGAGAAGTGGAGGTTGCAGGGAGGAAAGCTCAGTGTGGTTCGCTAAGGGGGCGACTCGCTGGACAAACCGACAGCAAGGCAGGATAGCAGTCCAGAGTGTTCCGAGGAGAGCTCGGAATCGGGGGGGATTTATAGGGTAGATTTTACCTACAGGCCATGCCATGCTTGGTGAGAACAAAGGAAATTTAGAGTGGGACAAAGGCGTTGGAAAAGGTCAGGTTTTACACGATGAGCTTAGCGCTGGATGACAATAGTATGGCCAGTATGCAAATGGACCAACATAAAGGATTGGCTCGGCACTCGGCCGGGCGTCTGTGTAAAGCCGTGCTGAGCAAGGCGGATTTGCAAGAAGGAATGGTCCCTGAAGCATCTGAGAGGCATTAAGTTGCCTGCCTAAATGAGGTTTGGAATGTACAACCATTAACGGCCACACCTATTACGTGCTTGTCCGGTGGCCCTTGCAAACACGTGGAGTAGGGTGGCAGAGAAAGGTCACACAGAGGTCAAATTATTTGATATCAAGAGATATCTAGTGCTCTCACCAGACACAGCATAACCGTGGTAACAAAAGCCATTCTTTCAATCCTCCCTGTCCTGCCATGGAAAATGCTGCTGCCTCAAGAGAGTGTGGTGGATCTCTCTCTGTGAAGGTTTTTAAACAGAGGCTGGATGGCCATCTGTCAAAAGGAGGGTTTTGATGGTGTCTTCCGGCATGGCAGAAGGGGATTGGACTGGATGTCCTTCTGGTATCTTCCAACTCTAGGATTATAGGATTTATGATTCAACAGCCACTCTGAGAAGTCCTTTTCTACCTCTAAAGTCCATTACGCTTCCACCTCCCTTGCCTGGCACAAGGAAGCGTGCCCTGGGTCTTGCCATTCCACTGTGCCCTCCCATTTCCCCGGGAATTGTCCCAAAAGCCCAGACGTTCAGGGGGCAGAGGCCAGCCTTTGTGGGCATGGTCCTTCCCAGCCAGGCCAGGCGCAGGTCAGAGGAGGCAGAAGGTCCTTGTTGGGTACACAGGGGAGGGGGAAGAGCTGTCCTTAACTGTGTGTGGGGTGGCACCTATGGGCCCTGCCCCATGGACAGCTCAGCTGGTGGGTGACCAGAATCCCCCAAGGGTACCCTGACTATCAGCCACCCCCTCAATCTCAGAGGCTTTTCTCACTTGGAAAACTGTGCCTTGGAGAGTCTAGAGGGGCCCTCTTCTGGGATGGGGTGGCATGGATGGGCTGGTTGGAGGATTCTGGGAGCTACAGTCTGAAGAAATTAATCTTCCTCAAGTTCTGTTGGGGGAAACCTCAGGCTTCTGTCTGCCCTCATCTGGCTTTCGACTCCTGTTTGAGACCCCAGCAGTCATGGGGGAGGCTGAACAATACCTGCCCACCCGGCTGGGCAGGGCTGCCATAAAGCTTGCTGGGCAGCAAGTCAGGAGCTCAACGCCAGAGCACAAGTGGCACCACTGCCCTCGTCCCTCCGTCCTCCTGAGGAGCAGGAAGCCCAAGGCCTGCCAGCTGCTTACCCATCTGGGAGGAGGCAGCTGCCCAGACCTGCCCGCCCGAGCGCCTGCCTGCCTGCTTTCCCTTCCCCTCCCCTCCACCCCCTCCGTGAACTTTGGTGGGTGCCCAATGCCTCCAAGGAGGGAGTGGGTGGGGGCACGGACCCAGGGAGACTCTCACGTCCTGTGGTGAAGTGCAAACAGGGTTTCTCCTGGCTCTCCCTCTGCCCCACCCCCTATGGCCGCTTCCCCCTCTTTGGCTGAAGCTCAGCCAGAGGAGCCCTGGCATTCTGCCCCCCCACCCGCAAACCTGGGAGGGAGGAAGGGGCAAGGGACGGCTCGCCTGCCTGCCTGTGGGAACCTGCCTGCCCTTGATCCAGGAAGGGAAAGGACCACACAGGCGAAGGGGGGCAGCGGCGGCAGGGGGGAACGGCTTGGCTCTCCTGGTAAGACTGCAGGAGGGGCCCTGCAATTAAGGCTGTGGAGGGTGGTGTTGGGGGGAAGCTCTCAGGTTGACGGAGATAAGCTGGGAGCTGGGATGGTATGAATTAATACCAGCTGGAAGTTTCATGTGCATGCTCTGTCCACACCTCCCCACCCTCAAAAGGAACTTTTTGAAGTCTTTCCGACATAGCAGAGAGGCTGTGAGTGTTTTGAACCCCACCTTCTGGCTGCGATCAAAGAGACCGAGAAGGTGGACACAAAGCCAAGCACAACAGGGAGGGGTGTCAAAATAGTTGTCCTCTGGTAAACTCCAGGGCCCTCTTGAAGACTCCGTTGAAGGAGAAAGGGCCGAGCGCAATCTTCTCCTCCTGGGCCCCTTTGGATTCTGTGCCCTTCCTGCTCTGCTTGCTGGCAGGTGCGCCAAGTTTGGCCCCAGTGGGCCCTTCCAGCTCCCTGGGGCAGACAGCGACGTAGCGATGTGCCCAGAGGATGTGCCACCCCAGTGCCATGCTACCTGGTACCAGGAGTTGACATGGGGCTCCCGTGGGGCAGGCAGTGGCTGTGTCTTACCTCCCAAAGGAAGCGGTGAAGACAATGAGCAGAAGACATCCCCTCATGCTCCTGGCTGCCCTTGGATGGAGGCTGTGCACCGTGGGGGCTGCACAGCCAGAGCCCCCTCTGGGATGCAGAAAGCCCCCCTGCTGTTGACCAGCGGGGCAGAGCTCAAGGGATCAGGGGTTTCAGGCTGCTCGCCAAGGAGCTGAGAAGGCCACACCAGAGGTTTCCAGAAGAAGCTTGCATTCCACTTTTGTTTACCAAATCACAGGGAAGAGGATCCCCATGGGGAACGCTGGGAGACCAGAGGCAAAGCTTCCCTCTGCTTTTTCCCCTTCCCCATGACAACTCCTCCAGCCAAGTTTCCTTCATAGGTGTTCCTACAAACATTGTTGGCCTTCATATGAACAACGTAGAGGTTCCTCTTTTCACTTCTCTGGTCCTTTTGAAGGAGGGTGGATGGACAGACGGATGGCAGGGGTACTCGTATTGGAGACACTGCCTGCTTAATCCAGAAGAGAAGCAGGAGGGAAAGTGTGTGTGGGGAGGGAGGGAGAAGGCAGAGAGTCCTTTGTGTAACATAAAACCTTCCCTTGTTGTGTTACCCCTGTGAGACCTCCATTAAACTACAAAGACGGAATGCCTCTGAAACAAAGACCAGACGAGCAGGCGGAGGAACCATTTTCCCAAGAGCTGTGGGTATTCAGGGGGATATGGGGGTGGGGAATGGAGGGATAGGAAACCATTAAAGCTGACTCGGGACAAAGGGGGGTGGGGGAGAGGGGGTACTTGAGCTTTTGTGTCTGGCCTCAATTTGAAGGCAATTAAACCTGAAAGTTTACAATCCAGGTTACATAAATGTCCAATCATTAACATTTTTTATGTCTCTGGAAATTGGAACCAGGTTTGTCTGGTCCCTCCATCTCCCAGAGGCATGAAGGCGAAGGAGCTCCGCTTTTCTAAGGAGGCTGAAGGACTCAGGCACCCCAAATTTCTCTTTGCTGTGCAGCATGGAATGGAGGTTGGCTGGGCCCTGGGAACATGGGGGGAGGCTCAGGGGGCAGCATTTGGAAAAGTTATGTCCCAGAGTTTGGGAAGAGTAGTTCCACAGAGCCCTGCTGAGGACCTTCACAGACCTTCTGCTCTTCTGTTCTTAGCCTCAGTGCCCCCTTCTTGGGCACGGATCTTTGGGAGTCTCACCCTTGGCCTGAGGGTGGACTCCTGCCAGTGTCTTTCAGCTCCACAGCTGACTGGGTTGGCTGGCACGGTGGGTCTAGCCCAAGCACCTCTTTGGTCCAGTGGGCCCAAAATCATCGAGAAAAAGCCAGTACATGCCTTCCCCACCACTTAACAGGGGGCAGTGCCTGGCACGGGCTCATCTGTGCTACAGCTTTTCCCCAGAGGCAGGGGGACATCAGTGAGGGGCAGCGGCTCCCCCTCAGCCCACAAGCTCTGGTGGAGATTCCAAGGCCACTCTGTTACCACATGTTAGCCACTCACAACCATCAAACCACTCTGTTGAACTATTAAAATCATTAAAAGGATGTAATGGTGGGACTGAGAGGAGGACCTCTCCTGAGTGAGGAGGACCTCAGGGCCTGGGCAGGTTCATCTGGGGAGATAAAGTCCTAAATTGTACCCCTTTAATTCCAGAAAGAGATGGAAGAGGCAGACCTGAGGCATCCTCTTGAGGGGCCACATGGCTAACAGGGAAGGAACTGGAAGGCAGTGAGGGTGGAATGACTGCCTCGTCATAGCAATGCATGCTCCCGAAGGGATGTTGTGGGTGCCAGATCACAAAAACAGGGCCAGAGAAAGGATGGAGGGGCAGGAGCAGCCAGGAAGCCTGGTTGGAAGGCTTGGTACTGTCCGGCTTTGCAGTAAAAGCCAGCCAGCAGAGATGCAGGAGAGGGGGATGAAGTCATGCAGGGTGGGGAGGAGGAGGTGCTGTTCGCCTTCCTTCCTGCCTGCCGGGCCCAGACCCAAGAAAACCATGGGAATCAAATAGGGAGGGTTTAGGAAAGAGAATAGGGAAGATCCTCCCCTGCTAATCTCTTTGGGATTGGGAAAGACCTGCTCCATTCCACAACCTGGGTGGGCCTTGCAGCACTGCCCTTCTTTCCTGACTACGCAGGATCTGGCCCAGCTAGAGCAGTGAGGGCTACTTGCCACCCCCTCAACATGAGTGGATCTCCCTGGCAGTGGCTATCCTGCCACTCCCATGAAGAGCACGAAGGAGGAGGAGGCGGCAGGGACGGGCGGTTCTGGTGCTCGACCATCCAGCTGGGCTCCCTTTCCGCTCCTGGAGCAAAGAGCTCTCAGCAGACCGAGGGCCATTTGAAGGCTGTCCAGGAAAACATAATGAAACACTTGGTTCCCTCTGCCTGGGAGAAGAATGAGCCAAGCAGCAGCTGGGCCGAGCTGGATGGAGGAAGCCAGGCAGTCCCTCCACTCTTGGGGTGGGTGCCCAGCATTTTGGTGGGAAGCAAATGGGCACAGGGAGCCTCCCCAGCAAAGGCTCCAGCATCTGAGCAACTGAGCATTATTGTGGTTGTGTGACTTCAAGGAATTTCCAGCTTCTGGAAACCCTCAGGCAAACCTATCATGGGGTTTTCTTGGCAAGATTTGTTCAGAGGAGGGTTGTCTTTGCCCTCCTCTGAGGCTGAGAAAGTGTGACTCTCCATGGCTGAGCAGGGATCTGAACCCTGGACTCCCGTCTAATGTTCCATTCACTATGCCACGCTGGCTCTCAACAGCTGAGTGAGCAGGCACTTTTCCTTCGGGCTGCCGCCTCCTCCTCTCCTCCTCCTCCCCTTGCAATTCCGAATTGTGGCCACTCTGGGTCTGCTCCCTCAGCTGGACTTACAGAGCAGCTCCTTTGAGTGCTCAAAGACACACATGAAGACAAGATGGAGCCAAAGGAGACCCCCCATTCTTCCTTCTTCCCCTCTGAGAAGGGGCAACCAAGCACCCCTGGGAAGGTGAGAAGCACAGAGGGAGGCCACCAGCCGCTACCCTCTGCTAAGAATTCCCAACAACAGCCATCCCCCCAAACTGTCTTCAGAGGTAGATTTCCTTGGACTATGTACCATCTTTGTATCGTCCTTGGGTTCTGAAGGCAGCCACCATGGCTGAGCGTCCAGAACCTCCAGTGGTGAGATCATCCCCCTCCCCAAAGTGGAACTAGGGTCCACCATTTCAGTGGGCCCACCTGGTGACTCAACAGGGAAGAGGGTGTGGAACAGGCAAGGGTCCTTCCTGCCATCATTGTCCAGCAGAGACAGACCGCCTCTCAGGCTGGAGGTTTTACAGGAGCCATTCTGGGGGCCAGCAGCCATTCCCTCATGGCAACAAGAGGGCTACCAGAGTGGGAACTCCAAGTACTTTGGGGGCTGGGGCTTTTGGCTGCCTCCTGCAAGTGGCCTGGCATTGGTTCCCCTGTGGTGAAGGGGGTGGATGTCAAAATGGCACCTGGGGGGTCAAACTGAGGCTCTTTGCCTCCCTGGGGAAGGAAGGCCCCCTTTCACCTTGGCCTCTTTTCTGAAAAGTGGCGCCACTAATTGGAAGAATCTGTTGGCTGAAGGAATCTCTCTGAGCTGCCGCCTTTGAGTCCCCAAGGAGTGATCTCCAGGCTGTTTTAATAAGGAGATGGAGAGGGGTGAAGATTCGGCCACCTTGGAGGGCCCAAAGGAGGAAGGAGGGCTGGCATCTGGGCCACGGCCTCCTCCTCTGGGAGAGTGAGGGGTTCCATGGGGGGGGCTGGAGGAAGGGAGGGAGGGGGTGGCCCATGCTGCAGGCTGCAGCATGGATTACCAAAATTAATTCCATCCTGCCTGCAGAGATCAGGTTTGTTTGCAGAGCTGAAGAGAAAGGGAGAGAGAGAGAGAGAGAGAGAGAGAGGGAGAGACTTTCTTGGTGACCACCAGAGAGAAGGGAGAGACCTTAAAGAGGAAATAGTGGCTCCCATGAAGCACATCCCAGGATTGGGGTGAAGTTCAGGAGGTGCTGGGGACTCCCCTCTTGTCCCTCACCCATGTTGACCCCACAGCTGGTGGTACTCCATGGCCCATCTTCCACAACATGCCTCCACCAGTCCTGGCCTCCTTGCTTTGGCTGGGAAGAGGGCATTGGGTGCCTGGCTGCTTCTTGGCCGGTAGGTCTGCCAGACTGGCTAAGCAGGGGTCGGGTCCAATCCTACTGCATCGCCTACTCCCTGATCTTCTTTCCAGGGGCTGGGCCCCTGCGCCTCCTTCCTGCGTGCCAGGTCATGCTTTCCCTGGCAATGCCAGAGCCTCTTCGTTGGGCACTGAGGGCCAGACTGAGGGCCTGCTTGGGGCCTCGGGCAGAGGGACTTGCATGGGGCCCTCCCTTTGAAATGTGGCTGGCGGGGAGGCCAGAGGGACCACCAGCCGGGCCCCCGGATTCACAAGGTTGCCAGGCAGCTCCTAGAACACACAGAGGAGGAGCTTTGGTGTGCTTTGACAGGACAGTCATCACTGACTCCCCCTGTTTGCCCCCCACAATCTCCCCATGTGGCCAGCAGGGAAGAGGTTTGGGGGCTGGAGTCCTCCCTCCCTCCCCCTCCCCTCCTCCCCCTCCTCCTCCTCCTCTTCTTTTCTGGCATCCGTTCCGTCAGCCACTGAGAACTTCTCTGGGATTCCTCCAAAGGCCCACTTTCCAGACTGGAATCGATTAGGTCGATGAAGTCAGTTGGTGCACCTCTAATCACTTGCACATGGCGACAGATCTGGGGCTTCTCAGACCCACATCCAGGGGCGCGCAGGACTCCCGCCCCTCCCCTTGGTTTCCCACTGGCCTCCTTCTCCTGCCAGGTCCTTCTCCCCCTCCACTGGCTGCAACCACCCCCCTGCGGAGGGAATCCTGGGGCGGACCTCACCTGAACCCCAACCCTCTTGGCATCCCTAATCCAAGTGGGGAGGGGCAGGAGCTTCCGTGGAGAATTTGGGAGGTGTGGGAGAGTGCTCTGCACAGACTCTTGGGCACACCTAGCTCTGAACAAGCCTTGCTCACCCTTAATGGAGCCCTGCTGTGATGGAGGAAGCTCTGAGGATGCCTGTGGGGGGGGAGGAGTGGCACTCCACCTGGCCACCCGAAGGGGGGGTCCTTTTGGGAATACTGTCCCCCCTCCACACATCTCCCGTTCCCCCCTTTGGGTTCCTTTTTTGGTTACTCAGGCTTCAGGCCCTGTGCCTGCCCCCCCACAGACAAGCAAAAGGATTCTGCAGGCCTTGCAGAGGGGGGAGGGGGCTGAGTCTTTCCAAATTCAGGAGGTGAGACCCACCCAGAAGGGAGCAGGAGGCGGGGGGGGCAATAATCTCCCTCTCTGTTCCCCTCTCTCGCTCCTTTTCTCTCCCCAAACTGTCAGCATTTATTACGCTGGAAAAGGGGATTTTCTGCAGCTGTTGCAGGGAGAGTGGAAAGGCGGTGGAAAAGCAACCGCTGGAGCGCGCAGCTGTCCGGGCCTCCCCCCAATACACACACTCGCCCCCTCCACACATACACACCCCACACGCGGGACTCTTTGCAGGACTGAGCGTGGAGGGACCCCAAGGTCCTCGGCAGGCCCCTCCTCACCCCCACCGCCCCCCCACCGGCTGTAAAGCGAGCCGGGAAAGTGCCTGGGGTTGGTTCCTTGGCCGGGGAAATCCACCCGGCGGAATATTATGGGAAATCTTTGGTTTCCACTGCAACAGACGCAACACCGCCCAGCACCGAAGCTCCGGGAGGGGCGGGCCAGGAGGGGGAGGCTGAAACCAGAGCCGGGGCCGGCGGGGGGGGGGCGGAGCGGGAGAGAAGGAGCCCTGCTCCGCGCAGCCGGGTTTCCAGGCTTTTTCCAGGCCCCGTTGCCAAAATCCCCTGGAAGCCCGGCAGCGGCGGCAGCTGAGCCGGCCCAGGGGGCCCGGGAGCAGCGGGTCACGGCCTCTTCCTGCTCCCCGTCCATGGGAGACCCCCGGGCCCGGGAGGGAGGGAGGGCGGCCGGGCCCCGTTCACACCTCCGGGGCGGAGACCCTTTTCTTGGCAAAAGAGGGCGCTGAGGAGGCGCGAGGTCCCAACGGCCGACTCCCTAAATATTGGAACCGGAGAGGTGGGAGGGACCCAGGCGACCCCTGACCGGGACCCCTCCCAGCTGTGACTGCAAACGGCCAGGCCTGCCAGGGGTCGTCAGCCCAGAGTCTGAAAACGCGCGATTCTCCCGAATCGATGAATCAGGACTTTGACTGCCATTGTTAAGAGTGGGCGCCCAGACCCCGGGATTCCAGCATGAATCTCCCCCCGGCCCCCGGCTCTCTGAGATGTTTTGGGATACAGGGAGGGAAAGGTGCGCGCGTGGGTGGGTGAGTGGGTGGTTTCATCGCCTGGTCGCTCCGATTCTCCCGGGGCTTCCCCCTTTCCGGCCTCCGGGGCCCATGGCCCACCTTTGGGAAGACACGCGGAGGATCTCGCCCTATCTGAACTCTGGGGAAGGGGCAGCAGCCGGAGCCCCCAGGAAAGAGCGGATGGGGACCTTGGGGAGGGCTGGTTTTGGAAACGGGGGTCAGTCTGGGATAGAGGAGGGCGCCCCCTAAGTTCTCCCTGCCTCCCGGCCCCGACGGGACTCCGATCCTGGCCGGACCCCCATAGGTCCCGCCAAGAAGAAGGGAAAGCGAGGGGGAGTCCCTTCCTGGCTCCCTGCAGGACCGGACCAGGATTTGCGGTGCGTGGCGGGGGAAGCAGTGCCCAAACGCGGCGGCCTCGCGTTGCCCTGCCCGGGAGCGCCGAGAGGAGCCGAAGAAGGGACGGGGCGCCCGGAGCCAGGGAAGCCCTGCCTGGAGGGGGGCAGACAGAGGGCCCCGGGGGACTGGCCCCGCTCCACGTCGGCTCACTGGCCACGACAGAGCCGGGAGCAGCCGGGAGGATCCCGAGTGCCGAGGCGGCAAGACCTGGGCCGGCCTGGGGGCATCAGTGCGGAAGCCTCTGCCTGCCTGGGACTTGGCACCCCCGGGGCCAACGGGACACATCGGGAGGCCCTGGACCCTGGGCTCGCTCAGACGCTCGCCGGGCCTCCCTTACCCCTGGCCTTTTGGGCCTTCGGTCTGGGGGGGGTTGGGGCCAGAGGCGGCGGGCAGGTGAGGAGCCCTCACGCCTGAAGCCCTGGCAGCTGCCAGTCCGAGTCGGCACGCTTGGGCTGCGATAGACCCCCCGCCCACTTCCTGTATTCCGGTGAGGGTCCGTAGTGCAGTTTGGGGAGCCCAGCAAGCTCGGAATGGGGGCGTTTCAGATGGTGCCGCTGGTGCACAACACTGTGGGGGGGGCAGGAGGAGAGACTGGGCTGCCCGTGTTTGGGGACTGGGGAGCTGTCACGGCTCCCCCTTTCAGCCCAGCAATGCTGGAGGGAGGGGTGGGTGGCAAAACAGCCCCCGCCCCCCTGCAGCTGCCCAGCCCCCTGGCCTCCCCTCACACCTCTCGTTCCTGCGAAGTCGGGTGGGGGAGATGCGGGCGCCGGCTGCCGCGTCACCAATTGTCCAATCAGCCGCAACCTCTTACAGAGAGGAGGAGGAGGACTGAAACCGAGCGGAGGGGGGGCTCTTGAGATGCCCTGGACCTCTCTGTGCCCCCCGCCCCTCCCCCCTCCCCTCCCGCCGGGAACTTCCTTGCCCGCAGCGGCCTCTGCCTTCCACCTCGGGGGCGCGGTCGGAAAGGGGCCACAGACCGGCGTGGCAAAACCTCTCCCTTCTAGGCAAGGAACCCCCGGGCAACCCCTACCTCCATCCCTGCGGATTGGGGCCCGGTGCCCCCACCGTTCCCCTCCCCCGCACTTAGGTTCTGGCATTAGCTATTAATCTTCTTCCTTTGCTCCAGGGCCGGAGCCAAAATAAACTTTGCTCAGACGAAGGATGGCGACCCCCTCCCTCCCCCTTTCCACGCATTTGTCGGGGCAGAAGAGCCTCGAGGCCGCTCCGGACGGCACCCAGGCGGGGACTCCGGCCACCGTCCTGGCGGGCCCCGGGCAGCAGCTGGCATCGCCCCTTCCCGGGCTTGTTAACGGGGGACTGAGGAGGACCCGCGCCCCTTCCTCCCCCGGCCGGGCTCTTGCGCAGGTGCCGTGGCTGGAGCCGGGGATCGGGGCGGCCTCTCTCCCCCGATTCGTGGCCTCGGCGACGGCCCTTTTCTCTGGAAAAGAGAGAAGTTAAAATGAGCGATTGCTTAATAAGCCGCTTCTGAAGGAATTACTCATCCGCGGCCGTCTGGGCTCCAGCGGGAAGTGCGTGGGTCCTGACTGGGCCAGGGAGCCCCGCCGGGGAAGGACAGTCAGCCCCCGGGGGGGACACGGTTCTAGCGACCGGGGGGCTTCCCCAGATCCCCCGGCCCCGCTGTGACCCCCGCCAGCGCCCGGGAGAGGGGCAGGCGGAGGAGGCGAGGGGGCTCAGGGACCCGCCGGTGTCGCCCACTCCTGGCTGCCGGTTCACGCCGAAGGGCCCTTCCCGAGCGCAGCGGGGGGCAGAGAGCCGGGAAAGCCCTTGGGGGGTGGGCGCCCGCGGAGAAAGAAGGGAGGCCCACGCCCCGCAGGTTCGCGCCTGGCGTGGGGGAGCCGCGACTCGGGGGCGGGGGGCTGAGCCTCCGGGAGGGCCGGGGGCGGGGGTCTCGGGGCTGCGATGGCTGCGGGCGGGAGAGCCGTGGGCGCCCCGAGGAGGGAGGGAGGGGCGGGGCCAGGCGGGGCATAAGGGGAGCCCTGCGGGCGGAGCTCAGCCGGGCGGGCAAAGAGGGAGCCAGCGAGCGGGGAGCCGGAGCCCGGCAGCCAGGTCGCGGGAGGAGGAGGAGGAGGAGGGATCGCGGGCGAGAGGAGGCGGGCACGGCGGAGCTCCGGTGGCCCTCCCGGGACGAGCGCGGCCCCTTCCTCCCAGCGCGAACCGACGGGAGGGCGACCGCCACCCGGGGCCCGGACGGGACGCCCCTCTGAGGCTGCCACCGGAACCCTCCGCCACCTGCCCGCCGCTCCCCGCTTCCCTCCCGCCGCCATGCCGCCCAACTTCTCCGGCAACTGGAAGATGAAGAGCTCCGAGAACTTCGAGGAGCTCCTCAAGGCGCTCGGTGGGTCCCCGGCGAGGGAGGGCGGGAGGGCGGGAGGGGGGAGGGCCGGGGGCGCTCTCCTCTCCTCTCCCATCGGCGCCCCCTCACAACCCCCCGACAGCCCTGCGAGGTAGGCGCGGCGGGAAGGAAAGGGAAACGAGGAGGCCCCGGGCCGACCCCTCCTGCCGCCCTCCTCGCGCGTGGCCCCGGGAACCTCCAGCCTCAGGCGCTGCTCGCCCTTCAGCGGCGCCTCCGCCGGGGGGCTCCGGGGAGGGGGAGCCGAGGCGAGGCGCGCGGGGGGGCGCGGGGATCTGCGCCCGGAGGGCCCTCTTTCCGCAGCAGGAGGAGGCGGAGGGGCCCGTCCTTCTCCCCCACGCGCGGGGGCAGCCTCCCTTGCGACCACCACCCTTTGGCCCCATCGAGGACCCGCCCTGCTCGGCCAGACCCCAAGGGCGCCCCTCTGGCCAAGGGCAGCCCAGCGTGGGAGGGGCCCCGCAGAGCCCCTGGTTCTGGAAGAGCCCGAAGGAACCGATCGAGGCCCTGCGCCACCTCCTCCGCCCCACAAGAAGGGGACGGGGAGGGCAGAACTTCCAGTGGGGCGCCTCTTGGACCCAAGGCCTCTGGCCCTTTTCTGTGGGTCCATCCATGGGGAGCTGGAGTGGGAGTTATAGTTTGTCCCCCCGTCTCAGTGAGGACTAGAACCCCGGGGGGAGAGAGAGAAAATCAAAAGCCTTGAGTGCAAAAGCAAAGATGAGGGGCAGCTGAGCATGGGGGGGGGTTGCGCTCTTTCCCTCTCCTCAGCAAAAGGATGGGGAGCGCTCCCCCGTCCCCGCAAGGAAGCAAATTCCTTTTCTGCAAGGCTGAAGCTTTTTGAGGAAGGAAAATCATCTGGTGTATAACTGGGAAAGTTGGGGGGGAGGTACGGGAGTCGCTCCCCCTTTGCTCGTGCGCCCCCACCCCGGACTCTGCATCTTCCTCCAGAATGCCTTCCTTGGTTTTCAGTCCCTCTAGGAGGAGGGATGGGGGGATGAAAGCGCCTTCCACTCCTGCCTCCCCCACTCTGCTGGCCCCCCTTCTTCCCCAGAAAGCCTGGGGTGGTCGTGGCAGCAAATACTTTCCAGGAAGGGGGGATGTGTAGCGTACTTGAAGACAATTATCACGTACTTATATTTCACTGGCTTTGTTTCTCGCCCTCTCCCCCTACGCCTCCCCCACATATCTGGAGGATTTGGGCGGAACTTCCAGGTGCCGGGAGGGAGGGAGGGAGGGAGGGAGGGAGGGTGTGCTTATGTGCGAAAGAGGACCTCCGTCCCACAGTCCAGCAAGTCCCATCTCAGCGGTAAAACCCACTGGGCGACCTTGGTCAAGTCACACTCTCTCAGCCGCAGAGGAAGGCCACGGCAGACCTCCTCCAAATCAGTCTTCCCAAGAAAAGCCTGTGAGGGGTCGCAGAGAAGGAGACTGAGACGCCGAGGCTGGTTTAAAGGGGCCGCGGGAGCCCAAATCGGGGGAGGGGCACCTTCAATGTTCCGAAAGAAGCCCCCCCTTCCCATGCCTCCCTGCGGCTGAGCGGAGCCTCCAGCTCCTGGGGCAGTCTTCTGCTGCATCCTGGTTCAGGGAGGCTGGGGGCCTGTGCCGTAGCTTTTGGGGAGGCGAGATAGATGCTGCCTCCTTGGGCCCACCCTCTCCTTTTAAGCCCCACGCTGTCTTTGGCAGCCCAAGGGCGGGGGTCTCCAAACCCATCCCTGACCCACCAGAAGCTCCGATGTGCTGGGGGGGGGCAGTTGCACTTTGTCCTGGGGGAATCAGAGGTTCCCCTCCCTCCCATTCCCTTATGGGGGTGCGCAGCTGTGAGGAGCCCCCACCCGCCTGCAGCCCTTGGAAAGTGATGGGGTGCTCCCGGAAGCCCTTGGGCCCCCTCCTTTCTCTTTCTCTCCCCAGACGCAGCCAGCCATCTTCCTCCCTCCTCCCTTTGTTTCCGAACAAGGGCCTTAACCTCGTCACTCCCCTCGTAAAACCGCAGCCTCTGTTCGCATCTTGTAGTCAGTCCTGGAAAAGGGGAAACTTGGCACAGCCGGGGACGAGGGAGGCAGTAACAGTATTTCCGGATCTGTAATTGTTCCCAGAGGGGGAGACGGGCCCGTTCCTCCCTCCGAAAGGGCGAGGCACCCAGCCCTCCCCGTCTGTGGGCAGCGCAGCAGGGAGAAAACGCACGGGGGGGGGCGTTTCTGGCTTCAGCTGGGAACGGGCCTCGCAAAAGGTGCTCCTTTGCCCTCCTCCGGGCGCTCTCCTGCGCGAGTGAGTGAGTGCACGTGTGTGTGTGTGTGTGTGTGTGAACAGAGCCAGCCCCACCGAGCCCCTCCCCCAAGCCCCCCTTGCGCAAAGCCTGACTGCCTCTGCCCGCTCCTTCCCTGGGAATTCCTTCTCCCAGCCGCAGGGCAGTTGGGCAACTCGGGAACGGCTTCCAGGTGACAGATGGCTGGCAGCCACCAAGCGCCACCCAGCCCTCCGCCGTGGCACCAGAGCGGGGGTGGCGGGAGTTGCCCGCCTCCTTCCTCAGGCAGGTTCACCCTCCCCGTAGGCCGTGCCCTCCGCGTCCCTGACGGGGGGGATGCTCGGCTCAAGAAGGGCTCCCCCCCCGCTGTGGACATCCAAAGAGAGGAGGAGAGGAAAAGAGGAAGGGAGGAGGCTGCCTGCCTCGCTCCCTTCCTCTCGCCTGCCTTGGGTGCTGCAGAGACCCCTCTCCTGCCTCCGGGGGGCCGAGGGGAGGGCAAGGGTCGAGGGGCTCCCTTCTCTTTCCTTTGCCTCGCGAGAGCCTAAGAGGAGCAGGACCAGCCTTGCAAGCGCTCAGCTCTTCCGCGGAGCCCTGCGCTGATTCATTCCGTTCTTTGTTCGCTGGAGAGACAATGCGCCTTTCTTCTTCGTGTTTTCCTTAATGAGAGGTGTTGCAAACCAAAGAGCCCCCGAGCACCTCGAAGCCGACAGGTGTTGACAGCAGCACCCGCCTTGTGGCTCAGAGCCCGTTTTGCCACACGAGTGAACTCTTGCCCCAGAGGATCTGCAGCCATCTTGCGCGGGGGTGGGGGGCGGCTGTTGCTGTGGCCGAGAACGGGAGGAGAAGGCAGAGCAGCTGAGAGCCAGGGGCGTGTGCCCCCCAGGTAGAGCCCGAGACAAAAAGGGATCCCGTGGCCGGGGTGGGAAGGGAACCCTCCCAGCTGGCAATGAATCGGGAAAGCGCGATGACTGAATGATGCGCTTGCCTCTGAGCCGCGGTACAATTGCACAGCGCAGCCAGCCGGATCATGTCGAGACAGGAGATGAAATCTAGGGCGGGGACCTTGGGGTGCCTGGGAAGAACCCCCAACTCCTGGCAGAAAAGGCCTTGAAGGGAGGCTTCTAGCGGAGGGTTTCTGGGCACTTCCAGCACGGTTAATGCTCCTCGTTGGGGTACCTTTCCTTTCCTGCACGCCGAGGGCGCAGCAGGCGAATGGGAGTTGTTGCTGTTACTTTCCCACTTTATTTGTGTCTCACGTCTCCCTCTAAACTGGGAACAGCAGCAGCTCACAAGCAGAACCAGACACAACAGAGATAAAAGCATATTGAAGATTGTTGCTAAAGTGTAGTCAAGCTGTCAGTAACATTAACAACAATTTAAACATTTTAATGCAATTTTAAAACTTTAACTGTAAACGGTTAAAAAGAACCCCAATACAGTTCCCTATTGTAGCCCTTTCCTTAAAAATAACTAGGCTTCTATGGCCTGTCAGAATGTTTTCAGGCTCAGTTTAAAAAGCCTTTAAAGCCACCCCCCAGCAGGTGAGCCACCCAAGCAGCCCAGCTAGCGGATGCGAAACGCGTGGACTCCTCAGTGAAGGCCCCGCGTCCTTTCCCTCCCTTCCCTTCTGGACGAACCTGGCTGGTCCCTCGACGGCCCGACCAATCCCGGGGGCCATCTCCTCCGGGCTGGGCCACCTCTCCCCAGACCACGCTGAGTGCCTGCCACCCTCTCCTTCCAGGGGTCAACGTGATGCTCCGGAAGATCGCCGTGGCTGCCGCCTCCAAGCCGGCCGTGGAGATCAGGCAGGAGGGGGAGTCCTTCTACATTAAGACCTCCACAACCGTCCGAACCACCGAGATCAACTTCAGGATCGGGGAGGAGTTTGAGGAGCAGACGGTGGACGGGAGGCCCTGCAAGGTGAGGTGTGGGGAGGGGGCTCTCCGTGGCTTCCCGGTTGTCCCTCCCCGTCTCCAAAGGAGAAAGGGAGAAATGTGTGTCTGGCAGGAGGTCTCTTCCATCCCTCTTGCTGCTCGCTCCCTCTCCTGCCCCCTCAGAGGCATTTTCCAAGCAAGGCTCTGGACCGGGACCAGATTGCCACTCAGTGCCCCGGCAGCTCTTGCCCGGGTGCCTCTTGGCGGCCCCCAACTGTCCCGTCAAGATGGGGCTCCCAGCGAGGGACGGGTGAGCCCCTTGGCCAGCAGAGCCCCCTCCTCCTCCCTTGCCCTGGGAGACAGGGTGGCGAATGGGGATCCACGGTGCTGTTTCTGCCCCCCAGAGCCTGGCTCGCTGGGAGAGCGAGAACAAGATGGTGTGTGAGCAGCGGCTGCTGAAGGGGGAGGGACCCAAGACCAGCTGGACTCGAGAGATGACCAACGACGGGGAGCTCATCCTGGTAAGGGGGCTGCCCTCTCCCTGCCTTGTTTGCCCCAGGGACGGCAGCTGGGAAGGGCAGAGGAGCAGCACCTCTGAGGGACGCCGGGTGGTCACAGCCCATCCCTTGGTGGAGGACCCTTTCAGCTGGCTTGGGAGGGCACCGAGTGGTTTGGGGGAGCCTGGGAGCCCCCCAGCTTCACACCTGTGCCTATCCTCTCTTGCTTTTGCAGACCATGACTGCTGACAACGTCGTCTGCACCAGGATTTACGTCCGGGAGTGAGACGCCTGCTGGGGAAGGCAGAGGGGAGGGGTGCAGGAGCCAGCCCCCCTCTCAGCCACAGAGAAGGCCTTCCAGACTCCCACTGGGAGGCTCTGAGAGCAACTTCCCCCTTAAATTTCTCTGTCCATGCTCAGAGGCTCTGCATCCAGCAAGATTTAACAGAGTAGTTCATCTCCTCCTAGCTGTTTGTAACATTCCTGGGGGGTGGGGGGAGAAAGCTTTTCTCTTCTTGCCATGTTTGTGCCTCCTAGACTGGCTGGCTGGTGGGGGCCCCAGCTGCGTTTCACAGTCCTTGACCAGCCGACTTTTTTGCTTTCTAGAAGAAAACACCTCACCACACACAGTGTCCTTCTTTGGCAAAAAGAATGACAGAATCTGGGGGACATGAAGCAGGACATGCACGTCTGAGTTACATTCCCGCCCAGAAGGCACCTGCCGCCTCCCTGACCCCCGTTCCTGTAGCATAACGGAAACCCTCGGCAGAGAGAGTGTCACTCGCCCCCCGGCCCTCCCAAGGGCCCCCTCCTCCCCCTCCTCTAGAGCTTCTGCCTTAGGCTTTGGAAGTATTTATTTGCTCCTTGTGTACTATCAAACAAAGACCAGAAAAAGGCACCCCCTTCCTGTGGCTAGTGGCCTCTCTTTGGCCACCCTTTTCTTTCATGTTCTTCTGCTGTTGGGGCAGCTTTTCAGCTAATAAATGTCTTTCCAAAATGATTTCTGGTGGAGGAGCCGCTGTTTTTTGCGTCTGGCCCCCAGTCTGTGAGTTCTGAGGTCTCGGCTGGCCGTCTCCCAGCTCCAGCTGATGTTGTGTTGTGTCCAATTGTTTCTGACAGAGGCCTTCCTTTAATGGGGCTTTCTTGCCTTTGCCTCCCTGTGAGGCTGAGAGAATGTGACTTGCCCAAGGTCACCCAGTGGATTTCTGTGGCCGAGCAGGGATTTGAACCCTGCCAGAGTCAGTGTCGTGTCGTGGTTTGGGTGCTGGCCGTGGGGTGACCCTGGGCCCATCACACACTCTCAGCCTCAGAAACTGCCATAATAAGTTTCCCTTAGGATTGCCGTAAGTCAGAAGCAACTTGAAGGTGCAAAAGAACAACGACAACTGCAGAGACAGAGTCCAGAGCTCGAACCAATATGTGAAGCTGGCCCTCTCTCAGGTCCCAAAGTCACCTCAAGACTCTCTCCCCAGCATACCGTTCCACCGGTCCTGTAAGAGGATCTGCCCTGGAAGAAAAAGGGCTCTGAGTTATTCAGAGAAAACACACACAGAGGCCAGCACTCTGGCTGGCTGGTGGCTTTTGGAAAGCAGCCCCTCCGGGCTAAAAATAAGCAAACTGGCTAATGGCCTCTCCAGATTGAGCCCACACACACACACACACACACACAGACTCCGCCTGGTGTTTTGGCTCTCCTGGAGAGGGCAGAAGGAGCAGAGGGGGGGGGACTCAATAGTCACCCCCCACTTCCACCATAGCTGTTTGGCAACTGAATTAACAACCAGGCAGGTGCTAATTGCTTGTCCAGCTGCTCCCCCCCTCTGCAATCTTGACTTTCCTGCTGAGGGCTGTTCTATTTGGGGCTTTTCCGCGGGAGAGGGCAGGGGGCATGGAGCTGCAGCTCTGCTTGCCCAGCAAACACTGAGGAGTCCAACTGGGGTGGCACGGGGCTTAGCACACACGGGGAGGGGCTGGTGAGGGGCACAGGGTGGAGGCTGCCTTGGATCTTCTTTGCAAACCAAACGCAACCCTCTCCACTCCTCCTCCAGGATATACCCACAGGGAGGGCAAAATGAGGGCATTTCTCCCCTCCCAGTTCTCCCACCCATTGGAGTTTTCTTTCGCGCTTCCATTCCTAGCGCTGCAGTAACTTGAGACTCGATCGTTTAGGAATACAGCCGATGCCTCCGGAGCCAACGGCCAGAGCGCAGGGAGACCCAGGGAAACGAAGGAGGCCCAGCAGCCAAGAAGAAAGGGGTGCAGTCTCCCTTGCAAGGCTAGGAAGATGGGGCTGAAGGAAAAAAAATATGGGGGGGGATTACCTCATGTGACCTCCTCTTTGGTAGAAGCAGCAGCAGTGACTGGGGAAGGCCTCTCATGGCCGCCTCCTGCCAGGTGAGTTTCCAATAAGGTCACTCAGGAGGTCCTCCAGCCCTGCGTGATGGGGAGGGGGCTCTTCCCACCTCTCTCCCATTCTCCTCAAGGGAAGCAGGGAGGGGGAGAGCAGAGGGCTTCTCGGCCTCTTTGGCAGTGAGAACTCAAACTCTGCCTGTGGAGGTTGGGGGGGGTAAAGAGAGCCCAGCAACAAGCCTTTCTCTGTCAGGTCAGGGGGCCATGACTCCCAGGCAACTGGCCCGGGGTTGGACAGAGAACAATGAGGGGGACGGGGGGAGAGGCCTCTGGGCCCTGGAGGGTCAACTGGGGTTGCACCTCTCTTACTGTGCCCCCACCCCACCTGATGGCCTTTGGCGAGCCTGCTCAGGAGGAGGGGGTCCCCTGCCTGCCCACAAAAGAGCGCCCTTCCGGTGCCTGGCTGCCCCCCTCCCTCTGTCTGAGGTTAGGAAGGAACAAGCAGGAGTCCTCTGCCTGCCTGCCTGGGCTGGCTGTTGTGTTAAGGCCACTGCAGCTGGTAGGGAGGGAAGGGAGGTCTCAGCATCACCACGTAGTCCCCCCTTCTCCAAAAGTCAAAGCAGCCCCCTGTCCAAGTCCCCCCCCTTCCTTCCTTCCTACCTTCCTTCCTCCTTCCCTCCCTCCCTCCCTCCCTCCCCTGGGCCAGCTGGTCCCAAGGCTGAGTGGCCACCAGGGCTAAGCTGATGGCAGGTGGAGAAGGCAGAGCTCTTCAGCTGGTCTGGCACAGCCGGACCCTCCTGCACCTATGGCAGAGCCCAGGGAATTTCACAGGGCAGCTTTGCAGGACCTGAGATTCCTTTCTTCAGAAGACGCAGCTGGGAAAAGGGGGGCACAAGACCACCCCACCCAGGAGGAGTGCCTTGTTGTTGTGTGGCACTGCATGGTAGTGGTTCGCAATGGTTAGTGATATGCTCAAGCCACCCTTTTCTGCCTGTCCAGTGGTGGCTCCTCACGGCAAATCTCCCAGCCAGCCCCTCCCTCCCACTACGGACGCCAGTGCTGGAGCAAGGGGAGAGCCAAGGCGGTGCCACACAAAGGAAGCTGACCACGTTCCCTCCCTTGTTGCTGTTGTGTGCCCCCTAGTTGTTTCTGACTTACAGCAATCCTCAGGTGAATCTGTCCCGGGGAGGGGGCGGGCTTGGCAAGATCTGTTCAGAGGAGGTTTGTCATAGCCTTCCTTTATGACTGAGAGAATGTGGCTTGCCCAAGGTCACCAGTGGGTTTCCGTGGCTGAGTGGGGATTCACATCTATTCTCTAGAGTTGTAGCCCTCCACGCCAACCACTGTCCCACACTGGCTCTCCCTCCTCCCCTCTTGTTAAAAATGTGATTGTGAGCTGCTTGAAGGGGGAGACCCTTCCCTTTTCTCACAGCATCCCCCACCCTCACAAGCAGGGAAGTGGGTCACCCACTCTGCTCCGTTGTTCCAGTCTTTGTGTAGAGATGCCCTCTGTCAATCGGTTTTCCCTGATTGCTCTTCCTCTTGGGGGTTGACTGTTACCCAAGGAGGGGATGATGGGGGTGCTTAATTTCCTGTTATTATGAACTGCTATTCCTCTTTTAAAAACTCCAAGGTGCCCTCAGAGGCTCAGCCGCCTTTCCTTGTCACCAGTCTTTCCTTCCTGAGTCTCAGTAACACCCTCCTTCCGGCTTTGTGGGGCCAGGTGGGGCTGCCTTCTGCCCCTTTCCCTCATGGGGAGGAGAGGGAGATTCTGCCGCCTAAGGAGGGCCAGAACAGCCAAGGGCCAGACGGATTACGTTGTGCCGCCTTCGCACTCCCTTTTGGGTAGGCGGACCTGGCTCGGCACTCTCCTCACAGAGGCTGAGGAGTGCGGCAGAGGGCTCCTGCAGGCCCCCAGTTGCGGCTCCTGCTCCCCATTGGCAGGCATCCCCCCCACCGCCTGGGCCGGCCCTCCTGCCCTGTCCCCACCTCTCCTTTGTGCCCTCCTGCTCCTCCTCCTCCGCCTGCCTTTGCTTTCTCTGATGCCAAATTCCCCCCAATGGTGACCTTTGGCCTGGGGGCCTGGGCGGAGGAGGCCCAGGAGAGGGAAGAAAGGCGAGCCCCGTCCTGCAAGGAGCCCCTTTCCTCCCTTCTGCCCCTCCCCAGACAAAGGCAGAGGGGGCCCCCGCCCCCCTCCTCCCCCGCAATGGCGCCTGGCTTTCATTCATTCAGGCATTCATCCCCCTCCTTCTCCCTCCCTCCCTCCGGCGTGGGGCTCCCCTCTGACCCCTCTGGTTAATGGATAAGCAGGACCCCCTTCTCCCGGAGAGCCTCACGGGCCCCCCGGGCGGGACAGCTGCGACCCTCCCCTGCCCCCAACCCCTTTCCCTGATGGGAGAACTGATGGATGGCCCGCCGGGGGAAACGCTCCCGGCCCCCAGATTTGAAGCCACGGAATCGCCGCCTCGCTTTCTCCGCCGCTGCGGTGCCGTGGGCAGAGGGGAGGCCAGAGGGGGGGCTCTGCTTCCCTTTCCACCCCCTCGCTCCACAAGCGCACTCGCCACTCGCCCCCGGCCCCCCAACAAGCAACGGGAAGCCTCTCTCGCACGGCCAGTCTCGCCCCCTGGTCCCCCGGTAGCGGGGAGAGCGGAGCGCCCCATGGGGCGGGGGCCGGGGCCGGGGGCGCGGCGAGCGAGAGCGGCGTCCCCGCCGTCGAGGAAACGAGCTCTGCCTCCCGGGCTCCGGGACTCGTGGGGCTTTCGGGAGGGCCCTCGGGGGCGCGCCGGCTGGGAAGGTGAGCCGCCCGCCTCGCCCGGCGGTGGCACGACCCGGGAGCCGCCCCAGCTTCAGGTTGCTCAAGAGCAGGATCGGCCGGCTTGCCTTCCCCCCGAGGGAAGTTGGGGGTCCGGCGGGCGGGGCGCGTCTGGGCCGGGCGTCACCCCCTGGCCCCTGGAGCCGAGGGGGGCGGGTGGGAGCAGGCCTTCCGGAAGCTTCCTCCCTGCCCCCCGCCCCCCCGCCTCCTCTCCCGCGGCGGCAGCAGGAGGCGGGTGGGGAGGGGCGGCCCTGAATCGGGCGGGGGGTGGGCGATGTCCGAAGAAGGGAGAGTTCAGGGCGGGACGGGGCCCGTCGCCCGGCGGGTCCTCCTCTCGGGTGCCGCGCACGGAGACCGGGACCCCCGCCCGGGACAGGGAGGGGGCACCCTGAACCCCCCCACCGCCCCCCGGCTCTGCCTCTCGGCCCCGGTGCCTCCCGCCCCGCGGATCCGCGCGTCTCTTTCCTCCCGACCGCAGCTCCCGGGGCGCCAGAGGGGACGAGGGGGCGTCGCCTTACACGCCGCGCTCAGTCGCCAGGACGCCCCGAAGCCGGGCGGTCCGCACCCCCAGGCACGGAGGCAGCCCCCCGGCCTCGCGCCCTCCGTTGCGCGGGTGGGCTTTCCCGGCGGCGTTTCGGCAGGGAGGAGGGGCCGGCTCGGCCTTTCCGGCGGGGTGGCCCCCTCCCCGCAGTCCTCGGCCGAGGGACCGAGAGGGAGGCGGCCTCAGCCAGCCACCGGCAGACTGGAGAAGCCCCGTTTGGGACTGCCGCTCCCAGCATCCCCCAGCCAGCTTAGCCGTCCAGAAGTCTCTGGGCTGTTGCGTTGCTGACCAGCCAAAAAAACCACCTCGGCTATATGGAATCTTGGGGGGGGGGTCTCCCTGAGGTAAAGCTGCCCCACCCGAGGACCGATCTGGCTGCAGCGGCCCCTCCGAGGTGAGGCGTCCTGACTGAAGGGGGGGTCGCAAGAAGGTGTTCTCCCGCCCCGGGCGAGGGCTGCGGAGACGTCTGAGGTCCTGTTGAGGGGAGAGGGTGCAAGAAGGAAGGGGGCTCTCCGTGGGGCGACGGCGGGCCCCTCGCGCTCACTTCCAGCCCGGCCCCCCCGCAGGACCGTGGTGAGCTACAGGAGGAGGCGGAAGAGAGGCGGCTTCCGCGCTTTGCCTTTGCCGGAGGAGCGGTGGGACGCGGACGCAGCCCGTGAACCGCACGAGCGGAGCGCAGAGCCCGCCTCTCCCGCCATCGCGGGACCCCCTCCGGCCACGGGGCTCTGGCGGCGAGCGGAGCTTCCTCTGAGCCAACGCTGCCCTCCGGAGGCCCCGGGTGGCACTGCAACAGCCCCCCCCCGCAGTCCCGGGCAGGCCCCCTCTTCCCCGGGAAGACGGCAACTCTGCCACGGGGCGGGCGATCTCTCTCGGCCCGCAGACCCGCAAGAAGAACAGCAGGGGTGCTCTGCGCCCCCGCGACACAGACCCGCCCCTCCCCGCTTCCTTTTGCTTCGCTCTTTGCTCCAATAAAGAGACGGACAGGCGGTCTCTCTGTGACGGGGGGAGCTCCGCACTTTTAATTCAAGGTAAAAAACGCTTTTGAGAAAGACGCCGGAGTCAGAACAGGGAATAAATTAGGGAGAGGGATTCCCACATCCAGTCTCTCTCTTCCATAAAACCCCCAACAACCCCCCATACGAAGCCTAATTTAGGCTGCAGGTACAGAGAGAACAAGAGGGACCCCACTGCTCCTCCTAGGACATCCCCTGAAACTCAGGGGCCCCTAGGATGGACAGAGGCCAGGCCCAAAGTCCCTCTTGGAGCACAAAAAGGTTTCTCTCCCACCACCTCCATCCTGCTGTGAGGCAGAATGGCCCCGGGGCTGATCCCTCTCCGCCCAAGACCCCGTCCCTCCACTGCCTGGGCATCTGTCTGTCTGTCCTTGCAGGTGGCGGAGGCAGAAAGAGACCTCCGGGGGGGGCTCATGGGGTGGAAGCAGGAGGGGCCCATCAACCCTGGGCAGGAATACTAGCCAGGGAGGGGAACCTGCAGCTGTGGTTAGGCATCTTCCACATTTTAAAAATCAGAATTTGCATCCAGTGCAAGCTGCCCAAACTGCTGGGTCTGGGTACCAACACAGCCTTTTTATTTTTTGCTTTACTGACAAGACCTGGACCTTCTTTTTTTGTGTGGCCACCACATTTTCCCCACAGTCAGCCATGGGAGGGCATCAGCAAGCCCTCCCACCATCCAAACGCTCAAACCTAACCCGCCCCCCCACCCAAAGAGCACGCACCCCAGGTCCTGAGTTCTTAGCAGCTGGTGGTCCCATCCACCCCCAAGCCTCATTGAGGACTAGGAACTTGTGCCCATTTCAGACAGCAAACCCAACAACAGGCAATTGACCGCCCTTGTGCCCACTGCCTGGCCCTGTTCCCTCTCCAGCACACCTGAGGCAACTGCAGATGCAACCTCCAAGGGCAGCAGAAACAAGCCCGGGATGTTGGGCAGGGGCAGAGTCTTAGCTTTACCTTTCCGCTCGCCCATCAAACCAGGGGGGCGGTGAGAATGAAATCCCAGGTGCCTGATTCAGCCCCAGCACACACTGGCCCCCAACATCCCAGCCTTATCCCAAAGCCTCTGCATTCCTCTTTATCCCCCACAAGGGGTGAAGCCGAAGAACCCCCCCAAAGCGTTTCCTCAAAGTCCTGTTCTAAGTGACCCCCCCCATGCCTCTCCCATCAGCATCCCCCCTCACCAAAAGCCCTGGGGCTGCACACAATCAGCTTGTTGTGGTACGCAGAATGGTCCCCCCCACACCACTGCTAAATATCATCCATCCCCATTCCCAGCGTAATTACAGTGATTATTGCTAATTGCCTTTGCAAGGACAGGGGAAGGAAGAGCCCTCCAGGCCTGTGCTATGGAAAGAATGCAAGAGCCTCCACGGGGGGGGGTCCTGAAGAGAGCAGCTCAAATCCTCCTCCCTTGCCCCATGCAGGCAGGCCTTGCCCATCCCGCTCTTCCTCGGAGCTCTCTCCCGCTCTCTCTATGTGCCAGTACCACTCTGCGCTTCTTTAAGTCATGTGCCCCAAATTCAAGAGCAGAGCCAGGACAACCCCCCTGTGAGGCAGGCCCAGGCCCAGCCACCATCACAAGGCACAGCAGCCACCTCTGTGAGCCAAAGCCCCCCCACCAAGTCACAAGGTCTGCTTTGTGTTTGATTGCGGTGGGGAGGAGCCGCCTACTGCAAGCCCAGGGACCCAGTGGGGCAGATTCTGATCAAGGTCTTGGCGTGCCTTGGAGGGAGAAAAGGCGTTTCTGCTCCCCCTGCCTCTCCACCTCCAGGGCTCAGGCCCCTGCTCCCACCTGCCCCTGGAGACATTATGTAGAACACAGGGGCACCAAGCAAGGTCCCCCAGAGAGCCCCCCAACAGAGCTGAAGCCTCCACCCTGGGAAAGGGCTGCAACAGGGGGATTTCTTCACTCCCCCTCCAACTACTGCCCCACTTCTGAGGCCCTCCCAAGACCAAGGGTTAGAGCAGACTCCGCATGTTCTCCCTGGAGCCTCTTGTGAGGTTGGATGGAAGGTGTGAGCCAAGACCCCACGGCTCTTCCCAAGGGATTAAGAAACAGTTCAAAACAGGAGAAGCCATGGGGGAACCTGGGGAGGGGACAGGCGCACTCCCATCCTTCCCTTCCCCGGAGCCCCCACAGCTCCATTGCCACGGCTGCTCCCAGTCCCTGCACCCCAACATCCCTGGCATGCCAAGGCCAGCCCCCCAGGAGACGAAAAGCCCTTGCCAGAAAAGGAGGTGGAGGAAGAAACAATCGTGCAGAGGCTGCCTTGCAACAACGTGAAGGTCATATGGGGCAGGAGCTGGTGAGAATACCCCCTTTCCCCACCTCCCCCACAAGTCACTCCAATGTGCCCGTGGGAGCAGACAACCAGGGAAGCCATTTGTGGGGGCTGGTGGCCAGCTCCCTGAAGGCAAGATGGTCCCAGGGAAGGAGGCTCAGACCCTTCATGGACAGGCAAATGGTTGGGGGACAAGGCTCTCCCTGCACTCGTTCCCTGACAGCGGGATGGAGGGCAACCCCACTGAACTAAGGGGCTGTTCCCTCACTACTCCCCCCACCCACCCCGAAGGCTACAGGGCAGCTCTATTGTGGCCTTAGGAGGTATGGCACTGGACGTTGTGCCGCAAGGGGTCCTCGCAACCGTCCTCATGGAAGGCCTCGCTGGGGAAGTGCCTCCTGCTGCCAAACCCCGGCTGGGGGAAGTAGTCGCGCAGCTCTTTCTCCTCTGTGCCTTCAGTGACCATGACCTCCTCACGAGGGGGCAAAAAGGCCTGGAACTGGTGCAGCTGGTGGGTGGGCAGCCAGCCAGGCTCTGGGAACTTCACCTGGAATGAGTGGGGGGGGAGAGAGAGAGAGAGAGAGAGAGATGTGAGTGGGGGACAGACCCCTCCCCATATCTTAGGGCCCCCTTGATGCCCCAAAAAGAAGCAGCCAGGTAAGGCCCAACTTCTGGCAGCCAGTGGGCTCTTTCCGGGGTCATTTCCAAGCATTCCTGGTGGTTGAGCCACATACTGAGACAGGTGTGGCAGAAGGGGAAGAAAGAAACACCTTCCAGGGGACCCCTGTGGCACCACGTG
Source organism: Ctenosaura bakeri (assembly GCA_948474755.1). Lineage (NCBI taxonomy): Eukaryota > Metazoa > Chordata > Lepidosauria > Squamata > Iguanidae > Ctenosaura > Ctenosaura bakeri. The sequence continues at coordinate 143,358 of CAOLHI010002020.1, forward strand.
TTCCCCTGGGACGGTTAACAACATGGCCTTGGGAGGAGCAGCAGAGAGGAAAATGGGGTGCCAGGGAAGCTGCCCCCCTCAACTGTCTCTGCTTAGATCTTGGCCTCCAGAACCCCATCTGCTCCATCCAAACTGACTTGGACTCTCTCTCTACCACCTGCCAAACTGCAGGACAGGGGGTTGGTCAACCCTATGGTTCCCCTTGGCTTATTCACTGGACCCTGGCTTCCCCACTGAACCAACCACCTCAGCCAGCACCTGCCCGCCTGCCATTCCCAGTGATTGGTGGTCTTGGTACCTGGAATTCAATTATCAGCTTCCCCTTCTGGGAGGGGCACTGGTAGATTGGCATCCCTTCGTTGGGAATGCACTTCCTATCCCCCGGCTTGATGATGGTTCCTGAGGGAGGGCAGAGAGAAAGGGGGTGGGGGGCTTAGCAAAGCAGAGGCAGCCCCCTAATCACCAGCCCCCAGTCACCACCAGTCAGGCCAACCCACTGGGCCCTGTGGGCACAAGTGGTCCTGGCCAGTCAACAGCTGCCCACCTCTTCGTGTGCTGAGCAAGCCCCTTTCCTTGCTCTGGCCATCAGAAGCCCTTCCCTTTGGGCCCTTCTGCTCCTCTTCCCCACCCGCACATCCCAAACTGACCCATGGGCCCTGATCCCCCCTTGCTCACCTGGCCGTGAGGAGAGGAGGAGGCGCCTGTTGTCCAGGGTGTAGATGACCAGCTTGCAGCCACAGAGGGCGTCCGCCAGGGTCACCTCCCGTCTGACCAGGAGATCGTTGCCCTGGCGCTGGAAGACCGGGTGCTGCTTCTGGTCCAGGACGATGATGAGGTCTCCAGGCTGGATACCGGGAACCTGGTCGCCCTCCTGGGAGAAGGTCAACTTCTGCCTGTCTGCCATGCCTGGCAGTGAGAGGAGGGCGGGAGGCACATGAGCCAAAGGACACACCAGGGGTCTTGAGGGTGGACCCTTACAGAGCTTTGGGGAGCCCTCAGAATCCCCCTGCCCCTAGCTAGCATAGCCTGCCCCCACCAAGGTGAGCACAGGTTCCAATTAAATTATTGGAAAGTGGGGGGGGGAATGGAGATCCATGGAGGGAGGCCCCATAAGGAATCTCTGCACCAATTTCTGCTGAATGCACCCCCCTTCCCTGACCCTGGCACAGAGCCTGGCCGCCTCCCCACCTTTCTCTACACAGACGTCAAGGATCTTCTTCTCCCGGGACACCTTCCTGCCGTTGCAAGTGAGGCAACGGTCCAGGGGTTGCATCCACTCCCCCTGGCCAAAGCACTGCGAGCACATGGCCTGGACCTGGTGGATCACGTTTGGGCTCAGTCGGTGAAGGATCACCTCCACGCCGGAGCCGTGGCACTTGGGGCACCTCAGGTCAAGGCCTTCTCTGCCTCCACGGCCTGGAAAAGAAGCAAGGGGTCAACTGGGGAGGAGACCTTGGAGATCCCAGCCTCGAAGTTGGGGTGGAGAGAGAGAGAGAGACAGAGAATGTCCTGAAATTGGGAGCTGACCGTGGCACATGGGCTGCCTCCTTCTTTGGAGGCCTTTCTGCAAAAGCTGATTGTGGCTGTCTCATAGGAGAGCTTTGGCTGTAGGTTCTTGCGGTGTGAGGGGGACAGATGAGGGAGCTGTCCAAATTCTGTTTAAGGAGCTCCAGAGAAGGGAGACATCCAGCTCCAAGGGAGCCTGTTCCATAGCCAAATTTCCTTGGCTTTCCTTTCAAGCCCTAGAAATCTCTTATTTCTTTCTGCCTTGCCCAGAAACCCAGGGGTGAGAATTGAGGAGGGAGAGAGGAAGCAAATTGTCCTCTCGGGGGGGATCAGTCCAAAAGCCTTCCCAGAACAGTGAGCCAGGCGGTGCTCCCCTTCTCCTGTGTGTCCACCTCTGTCGGCCCCCCTGGCAGGAATGCCAGCCCCCTGCCAGCCCTCTGGGCTCACTCACCTCCACAGCTCCTGCAGATGACATTTTTCTGGATGGAGATCTTTCGAGTGGCACCCTTGTAGAGCTCCTCCAGGGTGACAGACAAGTGATGGAGGGCTGCCCGTCCTGAAAGGAGAGCAAATGGAGGAAGCTCTTGGAGCCCCCAGCCCGCTTACGAGGCATAGTGGGGAGAGGTCCTGCTTACTGGAACAGGAAAGGGGCCGATGGGAGGGGACGGAGACTCGGGGGGGGGCAAAGACTGCCAGTTTGAAATATCTGAGGCACTAGGCATGGGTCCCGGGTCGAGCCAGCCTCCACTCCATAGCCCTGGGGGGGAGCTGGGAAGCCCGGGGGTCTAAATCATGGCAGGACAGTCAGGGAAGGGCCAAAGGGCCACTCTGTGGCCAGATGGAAGGGCCAAGGCCTCCCCCGCCCCAGAAGTGAGAAGGAGTTCCAGGGTTGATCGAGGGGGAGGGAACTGGGCCCCCACCTCTGCTGCTGGGCCCCATTCCATCATTCCCCTCAGCAAGCGGTGCAACACATCTCGTGCACCTCCATGCCTCTCCCCTCCCGCCCTACAAACACGCACACGCAAAGCCCTGGTGTGCGGCATCCCCCAGTTTCAGAGGAAAGCAGGGATCAGGCTTGGACCGCTCCAGGACTGAGGGCTCCCAGCCCAGCCTCTCCTGGCTCGCGATCCACCCCGCAAGGTCTGCCCGGGAGAGCGCGCCCCGCCGGGTCTCCCCGCAAAGCCCCCTCCCTTCCCGAGCGCCGCCGAAAAGCACGCGCTGCCCGGGAGGGAGGGCGCGGAGCAGGGCGCCGCCGTGAGGAGGGGAGCCCCTGCAACGCAGGCGGGTTAAGGGGAGCCACCGGGGCCGGCGCGGCGCGGACTGGGGCTCCCCGCTCGGCCCTGGAAACCCGCCGGCTGACCGTGGGCGCATCGCGCGCTCTCGGCCCCGGGACTGGCACAGGCGTCCCGCCCTGAGCTTGGGAGGAGGAGCAGGGGAAACGGGGGGCGGGGGGGCTCAGAGAGATTCCCCCCAACAGCACCCAGTCCTCCCCCCCAAGGTTTCCGTTCACCCCTCTGGTGGAGGGGGCTTTGCTGGGTCCTGCAGGAGGGCCGGGCAGGGGATCCACGGGGAAGGCCAGGAGCGCCAGCAGGCGGCTGGAAGCGCCCCGCCTGGGCTGCCCGTCTCCCTGGGAAGCCAAGCGCCCCCTCCCTCCCTCCCTCCCTCCCGGAGGCGCAGCGCTTCCTTGCAAAGCCTGCGCAGCCCCGGACAGAGAGCGAGCCCCGCTCAGAGGCAGGCCAGCAGCCACAGGGGCCCCCGGGGACCCTGTCGGAAGGGCAGATTCCTCAGGTGGAACCCAGAGAGGTCCCCCCGCCCCTCCCCTCCCCCAGAGAACCATGGCTGGGGGGCCCACACCCCGATCACCGGGCAAAACGCCTCCTCTCCCCCGCAGGCAGCGACGGAACCAGGAAAGCCCACTCGGGCGTCGTGACCCACGGCAGGCCCCCCAGCCTTCTCCCCCACGTACCTTTCCTCTCCACCCGGGGTCCATGGGGGGAGGCCCCCCCACCAAAGAACAGGTTGAAGATGTCCATGGGGGGCCTGAACCCCCCTCTTCCTGCTGCTCCCCCTTCCTTCATGACCCTCTCCCCACCACGGTCGTACATTGACCTTTTCTGGGGGTCCGACAGCACCTCGTAGGCCTGCGAAATCTGTTTGAACTGGAGACGGAAGGAGGGAGGGGTGTAAAAGGGGCCGCGGCCGCCACCACCAGCCCCCCAGCCCAGCCCAGCCTCTGTCCAGGACGGTCGCACCCCGCACCTACCCGCTCCCCTTCGCTGGGGTTCTTGTCCGGATGGTACCTCAGCGCCAGCCGCCGGTAGGCCCGCTTGATCTCCTCCATCGTGGCGCTGGGCTTGACCCCCAGCAGGTCGTAGTACTCCGTTTCCTTCACCATCTTCCCTCAAGGGTGGGCTGGATCAAGCGGGGAGGCACAGAAATGGAAGTTTAGCGGCTGGGCCTCCAAGCAGGTAAGACCACCTGACACCCCCCAGCAGTCCTGAAGGTCGGGGGCGTCCTGGCTCCAGGGAGCCCATTTCACATACACAAAAACAGCAAATAGCCAATGCTTTTAAAACCAAGAACAAAACCTCACAGGCTGCTTTTGAGAAAGATAAGTATCCAGCAGCCCAGTCAACTGATCCCCAGCAAAAACGGTACCCCGGAAAGTCTCACTTCCAGCGGCAGCTGACCTTGGAGGGCTTTGGTTCCTCCCAGGGACAATGCGGAGCGCGATCCACCGCCTGAGAAATCGCCCCGCACCCAGCCGCCTGCTGCCTATCCAGCCACTGCCAGGCGCCCCAGCACTGCTGCTGCCTCACTAAGTGCCTCGCGGTGGAACAACCTGTTGGAGGAAGCCGGGGAGGGTGTGTGTGTGTGTGTGTTGTTTGGCAAGGAGTGTTGTGTCACATTCCAAAGGTAGTCATTACTTGACCCACCTCACAGGATGAGCGTGTGCACCTTTTAAGCCGTGCAGGGCGTGGAGCGCATCACAGCAGCAGCAACACACCCAAAGCACAGGACGAGCCGGCTCCGTCTGCCCTACTTTCGGCACCCTTTTCCCTCTCTGTCCTCCAGCTGCCATCCGGCCCCACCCTTTGGCTGCCCTCCTTTCAGCTGGGGTACCTGCTTGCCAGGCAGCCCCCAAGGCTGCCATGGGGCCCCCAGCCTCACGACAGGGACCAGGGCAGCCCTTCAGGGCTTCAGCAGCCTTCTCCTGGGCTCTCTTTTCTCTCTACCAAGAACTCTACGGCTCTTCAGCCAAGGTTGCATGCAGGCCAGCTGTCCCTCCACCCCTTTGCCACCCCCTCAAAGTACCTCTCTGGTGCAGGGATGCAGGAGGAGCTCAGGGCTAGAATGCCTCCTCTGCATGCAGGAGGTTCTGCGTTCAAATCTTGGAAGCACTGCCAGATTGGGATGGGGAAGGAAGCACACTGCCTGAAACCGTGCAGAGCCACAGCAACCTGTGGTCGAAACTAGCAGTGCGAGGGACTGAAAGGCTGACCCAGCCTCAGGCGGACACCCAGATACCTCCCTAGCTGGCCTACCCATCTCCTGGCCATGTTGCCCCTCCAGGGCTGGAGAGGGAGGGGAGCCCCAGATCATCCCGGCTGACCAAGAGCTCTTGCTTAAACCACATGGAGGAGAAGCCCACTTAAAGAAGAGTTTATAAAACCCCTGGCAGGATCTGCTTCACGCAACCCCCAGCGGCACTCTCCCTCAGCCCCGTCTTTGCAACTGGAGAACGGGAGGGAAACACACCTCCTGAGTGGGGGTCACCACCACATGGTCTCCCACTCCCCTCGGCCCCATGCCACCCTTTCCTCCTCACTCTACCCCACAGAGATTTTATTTTTTTCATTTTTTCATTTTTTTAAAAAAAATAATCTTTATTATTTTCTAAAATACATTAAAAAGAAAGAACAATGGTACAACAAATAAGACAACAACACCAAGTAACAAAACAAGACAAAGCAAATAGTAGCACTAAAAAGTCAACATTTAAAAAAACACTTCTTAACTCTCTTAAACTGCAGTTCTAATTACATACATAGAATTTCTCCTCTCTGGATTATTTCTCTTTTCTTATCTAACTCTTCTTGTATTCCTCTGATCTATTCTATTTCTATTCTGTTCTCTTTCTTTTCTTCTTAAATATCAGCACTTATAATTGCTCTTTCTCCTCTTTTGAACTCAATGTATTCTGTAAAAGGTTTCCAGTTCTTCAAAGTATTTTTGTATAGATTTCTCCTTAACTGCATTTGTCAGTTTAAGAGATTTTGAAGGGCGTCTCTATCCATCAGACTGGCTGCAGGGAGGGCTGGAACTGCCTCGGGCTCTAAAACAAACTTCTGGATGGAGGAAGGGATCCAACAGGCAAAGATGGAGTGGCGCTGGCAGGTTCCCAGGCGGTCCTTCTGCACCGTCAGCCCTTTTGCAGGTGCCAAGGTGGCGGCTGAGCTCTCCGTTCACCTGCCCAGCTGCAGGGGTGCTGCATCAGCATCAGCAGCAAAGTACCATCGCCCCCTGGGGCCCTGGCTGTGCAGGACCGCTGGCCACCCGCACTGTCTCAACGGATGCAGTGTAAACACATGCTAGATTGGATGCCACGTGGGCTCTGGATTCTCCTCTACCTTTCCTGAAGGCCTTTGTGGGATCTGCCCCCTCCTTTGCCTTTCCTGAAGGCCTTTGTTTACTACAGCTAAACTGGCCAGTGCAAGATTTGCTCCCGCTGGGACCTGACGTATTCCCTGCGCTAACTGGTGCCCAGCAAGGGGTGAGGAGACACGCTGGTGCTCGTTCGGCAGCTCCCTAGACCAAAAAACCGTCAGTACCGATCTTGACAGCTTTGCAGTTTCCCCTTTGCAAAAAGATGACACTACCCCAAATGCCCTGGACTGCTCTGCTGGGCAGCTTTCCAACACCAGCCTCTTTAGTGCCCGGTTACCACCTGCCACAAAAGCTGGCCAGGGCAAGGAACTGGCCCCTTGTGATGAGTCAAGCAAGGATCTGGCAAAGGGCAGGTGGCCAGTTGAGGTCTACAGAGGGAAAAGGAGGGCAGGGTCCTTTCATCTGCAAACCTTCCTTGCCTGGAGGAGATCCTGGCTGGCCACCAGTAGGCAGACAAATAGCAATTCACAGAGAACAGTGACTTTCCAAGGCTACTTTGGCATGGGGAGGTACAGAACAGTCACAAATTTACACCTCCTGAAGAGGAAGAGCGTCTCTGCAGGTTGGAAGAAAAAGAACTCAGCTGCCACAAGGTTTTTTTGTATGTGTGAGAAAAGACCCATTTCTTTTTGTCAGCAGCAATAGCAGGAAACTTAATACAGATTTTTTTAAACAAAAAACTCTGTAATATGAAAAATCATTGACAAATAACCTCTCATAATCTTGCTCAGGGTGGATTGAGCTTTTGAAGTTTTTCATTCTGGGACGTGGACGTGAGAAAGCTGAAGCCTGAGAGCCTTACTCTGGAGTTGGGGCCAGCGTGCGGCTCGGCTCCAGCCGGACTGCCCTCTCCAGCTGCGGCCCTGGGCACCCCCAGAGCCCATGGTGGGGGCAAAAGGACCACCGAGGTCCAGTCCTGCCTGAGAGCAACAGGGCCCTCTGGCTCTTTAATAAAGAAGGGATGGTGCATCCCTGCTGGAGAGCCACCAGAAGGAGACACTTTTGGTGGGAAAGGCTGGGAAAAAAGTCTCCTTCCTGGGACAAATCCAGGATTCTCCTGAATAAGCAAGAAAGGGAGCTCTGCTAAGCAGTTTCCAAGAGCTGAGGGAAGGTAGGAGCCTTTGATCTCCTTGGCAAAGTAGGGCGTGACGCTGGGCAGCCAGCTGGGCTGGTTTGCTGCTCCCGCTCTAGGGAAGAGACATTCTGTGGGCCTCAGAAGATGCTGAGTCCCCTGCCCCAAACAATGCCAAGATCCACAGGACGGGCTGCAAATTACAGCAGCAGCAGCAGCAGCAGCAGCAGCAGCAGCAGCAGCAGCAGCAGCAGCAGCCCGCCGCGTCCCAGGCCTGGCCATATTCCACAACAAAGGAAATGGAAAATGCCGGCCAGGGCTTTGTGAGTGTACCTATGCTTACCTAGAAAACAAGGCTGTTGCTCTCTAACCACAGTGTTGCTGAGCTTTTCAAATGCATGAAAAGCTGTGAGGAGAGTCTGAAGAGGCCCCAAATAAAGAGGGAAGGAACTCTCCAGGCCTCCAGGCAGAAGGTCCCAGCCCCGGCTAAGGCGCTCCATGTGGGGTTTGCCCTGAACCACAGAAGAGGGGGGGAGAAAGGGGCAGATTGCATTGTGTCCCCCCGTTCCCTCGCTCTGTTTCTGGGGGCTCCATTCCTCCTCCCATTGGAAAAAAGGTCATGACCCCCAGGCCAGAAGGGTGAGGGGACTCTCCCAGGGACCGGCCTCCGAGGGGCAGCCTCGTCTCTTTCTGCCCCATGAGCTCAGCCTCAGCTGTTCCCACAGATGCCGTTCAAGAGGAGTGTGCCCAGCACTGCCCGTGCAGAGGCCGAGGTGTGACTGTCACAGGCGCCAAGGACATGACACACTTCCTCTGCCAGTGTCATCACCAGCAGCCGCCGCCCCTGTGTGTGTGTTTTGTTTAACAACACCAATTTACTCTCTGTGCCAACTAGTGGCTGGCCCAGGCTGCTCAGTCTCTGAAGAAGCCCTTTTGCCCTCTGAAGGGAAACAACCTACTGATCCCGGGCCAAGGGGGAACCGGAAAAGAACAAGAGGGGTGCGCTAGGGGGCTACCGCTGCTCAGAGGTGGAAAGAATTTCCTCAGATGGTGGGGGGACTCTCCTTCTTTGGGGTGTTAAAACAGAGATGAAACTGCTTAGATTAAATGGGCCTCTCTCTGGGGTGCTGCAGTTGCATCTGACTGCGTGGTGGAGGTGGGCTTACACGACCCCTGCAGTCCCTTCTGCAGTTCTTTGATTCTGCACCAGGCAAAGTCCTGCCCCTGGGGTCCAGACTCCCCTTTCTCTGCTCAGTTTAGCACCCCACAGGGTCTGGATCATGCCAGCCAGGGCCATCGCAGGACCCAGGAGCTGTTGGGGGGTCAGGACTTGGGGAGGCCGGCAGCAGACAGGTGACCTGGGGGTCAGACCCTGCTTCCCCAAGGAAAGGGAAAAGCTAGGGGCCAGGGCAGGGAAAGGACCCAAATGATGATGATGATGATGGGGGGCGCTTGGAGCGGGTGAAGAGTCATCCCACCAGGTTTCAATGATGCCTATTTTATCATATTTACTTTGCTGTGCTAGAAGTTCCCCCGTTTATTTCCCACATTCTGTGCAGTAGCGTAGAGGCATCCGAGACCGTGGGTCTCTCTCCCAGCTGCTTATTGGATTTTCTTGCCCTTCCAACATTGGGTCCTCTTGCTGTAAGCCCGGTTCTCCCCAGAACATTCGGGCTGTAATTTCCAGCACTTGATGAACTCCTGCTCTCTGGAATGCTGTCTTTTCTTAACTGCTTGCTCACATTGCTAATTTGGACCATGCTGCTGGGCAATGAGTCTCGCTCTTGTGACAGCAGCTGGACATACGTAACCAATATTTTTAAAAACTCCTTCATCAGGTCTTTATTGAGGCGTTGTTCTCACTTGTGGCCACAGCAGGGCAGCAACCTCCAGGTGCAGCACAGTTGGCCAAGCCGGGCCATTGAGGGCAGGTGGCAGCCCCAGAAGACCAGGACAGCCCCAGAGGGTGGCACTAGGGAACCAGCATTTTAGGGGGAGCAGGGCTGCCTCCCTCAAACAAGCTGGCTCCCCACTGTTGCCTTCTGGGGCTGCCTTTGTCTGCTGGCCGGCTGGCTTCTGGAGGTCCTGAAGGTCAGGGGGGAGGCAGAGGTGAGCTGGCTCCCTGTGACAAACCAAGAAACTGCTTCTCTCCTGGCCAAGGACAAGAGGTCCATCACAACTCAATGCAGGAGCACAGCAAGGGGAGGGCGGCCCCCGGCAGGCAGGCAGGCGGGCAGGGGAAGGGGAAGGGGAAGCCCAGACTCAGCAGTCCTTTTGCAAACAGCCCCAGCAGAACCAGGTGGATGTATTTTCAATTGCTCTGTGCTGTAGCTGCGTGCAAGGCCTTCAGACCAAACAGAAACTCAGCCTGAGACGATTCCCTGGACGACAGAGAAATGCGAGGATGGGGCCTCTTCCCAGCTGTGGGTGTTAGGACACAGCATCTCTCGTGTGGAATCCAGAAGGAAGTGTTTGTCCCACGGCAACCAAAATGTGTATCATTAACTTACCAAGGTGGTCACTCCTCTTCTGTCCAAAAGCAAATTTTCAAAGAGCAGATGGAGATAACAATAATTGCCCTGGTTGCCAATGAGCTTGCAGCCTGAATTCAAGGTGCTAGCAATGGCATATATAGTCATCGGTGGCTCAGGACCACTGTACCAGGTGGAGCACCTCTCCTTACCTATGCCTGCCCAAGACCTGAGGTCTGGTGGACGACCCTCCTCCATGTCCCATGAGTCATGGCAATCGGCTGCCATAGGACGTGACAGTGAGACCCTTCTCTGCTGTGGGATGGAGTTATGGAATATCCTCCCTTGGGGGGCTGAGTGGGTCAAACTTATGTTGCTGTTGTTTGGGTGCCACATGAAAAAAATGGTGGTTTACAAAAGCCTTTGGGGCCTCGCTGGTTTCATACAGACCCACATTGGGGCATGGCTTGGAACTGTTTTAAAGTATTCTAACTGGTTTTAATCCGTCTTCTTTTTGTTTAATACGTTTTCAGCCTTTTAAAATCATTTGACTGTTTGCATGGTTTTAAACTGAAAATGCTGATTTCATTGCTGTCCTGAGAGAGAGAGAGGACAGGATAGAAATAGTTTAATTAATGAATGAAATAAATCAGTAATTACACCAAACGTGGATTTGAGAGCGCAGCACACATTCTTCATACTCAGGTGGTCAATTCGAATTTGTCTGCACAGGAAAGCACTGATTCTGGCTGGTTAAGTCCCCCACCCTCCCACCCCTCAGAAGCCTTGTCTCTGGCCAAGCAGAGAGGAGGCCGGCTGATTTTCCAGTCCCACGATGGACGATGGACGGACAAAGGGGTTCCCTCTGAAGGCGGCTGCCTCTCTGTGTCACTAGGTGGCACCCGCCGGCCTCCCTTCCTCTGCTCTCATCAGCTGTTGGCTTTACATCACCCGGACAGCTGTGTCAAATGTGCAGCCCTTCCTAAAATACCTTACTGCCTGACAAGGTGCTGGAACTGGATTTAACCACCTCTCAGCTTCTGGGTGCCTGGTTGCTATTGCCTTTGTTCTGAGGAAGGAAGAAAATGGAAAACGCATGGAGGTTGTCATGGAGCCCAGTTGAGACCATACAGGGCAGAATTGATAAAAGGGGGCACATTTTGGTTTTTTTTGTTTTTCCCCAGTTTGTGAGTAGGGAGAAGTTTGGCTCCACATCGGGGCTCTTGGATCCTCCATGTGCCTCTGAAAACCCAGGAAAAAGGAAGCATTTCTTCATGGAAGCATCAGACATGGCTTCCGAAAAGGCACATTTGGGAGCCTAACTCAAGAAGAGCTCCATGGTTCACCCCAAGAGGCACAACATTCACAGGCCTCTGAGGGGAGGGGGCCGGGAGGATGCCAGGCTGTATGTGCTCTCCCAAAAGAAGGAAAGAGAGGGAAATGGCTCCTGGAAATGGGGGCGGGGAGGTGTGGGGCTGTGGCAGTGGGGCAGACAGAAGGGGTGCTCCAGACCTGAGCTAAGGGGATGTCTGGATTAGACCACATGTGGCAGGGGCGGATGGGTGGGAGAAAGAGGAGCTCTGATTGTACCACTCTGGGAAAGTTCAATAACAGGCTAGACAATCAGTGCTGTTTCAAAGATGGCTTTTTAATTTTGGATTGAGTTGCTCCCATCTGCAAGCGAGGGAGAAAAACAGGAAAGGGCCCCATGAAACAAGCAGCAGCCTTTTCTTTCAGTTCTCCTCAGAATAATAATGGCATTTCCAGACTCTTTCCGAGAGGCATTACTCAGCTCCCGGAGTCTGATGTCATCCCATTATCTGCAAAGGCTGGGAGTCGGGAGACGGGTGGGGGGAGGGATGGCGATGAAAGAGAAAAAGGCTCTGCCTTCACCCGGCATCACTGGGGACTCCAGCCAGGCATTCTCCACTCTCCTCCTCACCATTTTTTCCTTTCTCCTGCAGAATTAACCCTGAATTAAACCTAAAGATATCTTTCCTCTCGGAAAGATCCTGGAGCAGATCATTAAGCAGTCAGTTTCTAATCATTTAGAAAGCAACGCGGTAATCACGAGAAGTCAACATGGATTTCTCAAAAATAAGTCATGCCAGACTAATCTTATCTCTTTTTATGATAGAGTTACTAGCTTGATAGATGAAGGGAATGCTGTGGATGTAGCATATCTCGGTTTCAGTAAGGCCTTCGACAAAGTTCCCCATGACATTCTTGCAAAGAAGCTAGTAAAATGTGGGCTGGACAGGGCTACTGTTATTTGGATTTGTAATTGGTTGACCGACCGAACCCAAAGGGTGATCACGAATGGCTGCTTTTCATCCTGGAGAGAAGTGACTAGCGGGGTGCCACAGGGTTCTATCCTAGGCCCAGTGCTGTTCAATATTTTTATCAATAACTTGGATGAAGGCATAGAGGGCATGCTCACCAAATTTGCAGATGACACCAAATTGGGAGGGGTTGCTAATACGCCAGAGGACAGGATCAAAATCCAAAATGACCTGGATAGATTGGAGAGCTGGGCCAAGGCGAACAAAATGAAATTCAACAGAGATAAGTGTAAGGTCCTACACTTAGGTAGAAAGAATGGAATACAGAAATATAGGATGGGGGACATGTGGCTGGATAGCAGTACGTGTGAAAGGGATCTAGGAGTCTTCATAGACCACAAGCTGAACATGAGTCAGCAGTGTGATGCGGCAGCCAAGAAAACCAATGCAATTCTCGGCTGCATTAATAGGAGTATGGTGTCTAGATCGAGGGAGGTACTGGTACCACTCTACTCTGCTTTGGTTAGACCCCATCTTGAAAACTGTGTCCAGTTCTGGGCACCCCAATTCAAGAAGGATATTGACAAGCTGGAGCAAGTCCAGAGGGGGGCGACCAAAATGGTGAGAGGCCTGGAAGCCATGCCCTATGAGGATAGACTTAGAGAGCTGGGGATGTTTAGTCTGCAGAAGAGAAGGCTAAGAGGGGACAGGATAGCCATGTTTAAATACTTGAAGGGATGCCACGTAGAGGAAGGAGGGGGCTTGTTTTCTGCTGCTCCAGAGACCAGGACAAGGAGCAATGGATTCAAGCTGCAGGAAAGAAGATTCCACCTGAACCTCAGGAAGAACTTCCTGACAGTCAGGGCTGTCCGGCAATGGAATCTGCTGCCTCAGAGTGTAGTGGAGTCTCCTACCTTGGAGGTTTTTAAGCAGAGGCTTGATGGCCATCTGTCGGGATTGCTTTGAGGGTGTTCCTGCATGGCAGGGGGTTGGACTGGATGGCCTGTGTGGTCTCTTCCAACTCTACATTTCTGTGATTCTATGATTCTATGATTCTAACTTGATCCAGACTTCAGACACTGAAGAAGTTGAGGTCAAACCTGAACTGTGCCTGGGAGACCAGTGGGGCCCAGTTCAGGCCCTGGAGGGCTCCCAAGCCCAGCCTCCTTCCCCCTTGGACAGTCTGCTGCTTTCAAGAGGTAGACAAAGGGCCAGCTGCAGAAATTCTCCAACCGTGGCAAAAAGAGTGGCCAAAGTCTTTGGAAGAGATGCCTCTGCCCATCGCCACAGGGTGGATGGCCTCCCTCTAAAGGCAGGGAACCTCTCACCATCCATCTCCACCTCCTAGTTGCTGGAAGCACCCTCCAGGGATACAGAGCTCGCCGTGGTCAAGCAGCATGCCAGGGAACCCTGGAAGCAAGCAGAGGACAAATCCTGCCGGTGGGCCCAGCATGCAAGATGGTGCTTAAGAAACGTCGGCTCAGTCCCAGGTCCCAGAGCCTTCCTTGGCAGCTCGTTCTGTTTTGTGCACAAAGCAGAGCCTCAGCTTTATTAGCCAAGGGTTCCCTCTCCTCATTGCCCCTACTGAGAGGGCTCCTGTGCATGTACAGAGCACTCTTCATTTCCTGCCCAGTGAAAGGAGGATCCCAGCCCCTCGCCTTGCATTCTGCTTAAGCCCCTGGCTGGCACAGAAACCGTCTCACCACAAGGACCCAGGCCGCCCTGGGTCTGACTGCGCTGTTTCCACCCTGCCTCAAAGGAGGCTATCGGTCTGTTTCCTAACAACCTCAGAATGGAAACCTGAGCCCAGCAGACAGTTGGCAGCCAGCTGGTGTGAAAATAACCCCTGTCTCCTCAATGGAGCTGGCCAGCTGGAACGGCTGCTCGGATTCCTCCGGGTGCTGCTGTGATCTGTGATACTTTGGAAGGCAGCCACTCACTTGGCTGGCTAGTTTGTCTCCACTTCAGGTAGCCCAGCCAACTGCCTCTGAGGGGTCCTGGACAAGAACAAGCACTGAGGACAGAAAAGAGGGAGGCCTCATGATCCTCATGAAGCAAAAGGGCTTTGGGGTTCTGCTGTGCAGGGTCTGGAGCTCACTTACCTCCCCCTGCCAAAAAAACACTCCGGATAAGGTTCCGAAGTCCTGAATTTCAATTTACTAGATGGAGCAGAACAGGGATTATGGGCTCAGGAGCAGATCAAAAGGGACAGGGAGTTGTTGGTCAAGACTTTATGGTCACCCGGGAGTCCCTGCAGACACAATGGCCTCATGGCTATCTGCGCCCATAGCACTCACCCCACAAAGCCCTAGAGGACGGGCACTCAGTTTGGCCCTCGGTCCCTGTCAGTGCCACCGTCTGCAAGGTTGGAGAGCCCAATGTCTGGGTCCCAGCTTATGCATGGAAGGAAAGTGGGGGAGTGCTGGGGAGGAAGTTCCACATGTGGCCAAGTGATTTCCTATCCCCGTACCAACTCCTTTCACTGCACACACACCCTTTTTCCATTTGGAGTGAATGGGCAACAAGCATTCTGTGGTGCAGATGACATATGTGTGCAATATCATTGTGTGGTCAAGATGGCAAAAGCTAAAAATGAGGAAGAACAGATAAGCTAGGACAGGCTGCAGCCATTTGCTTTTACTGGAGCCTCCTGGGAAGGGCAAGACTCCATCCTCCTCTTTCCTGTCCCCCCAGCAGCTGAGTTAATGGAGACGGAACTCCTTTTGCACTTTGAACTTGGTTTGCAGCAGCTGAAGCAAGCTGAGGACAAAGGGGGGAAATGGGAAGAGGAGAGAGAAATGGAAAATTTTAAGAGCAGCTAAAAAGTGGGAAAGGCAATCCCATTAACTGGGGCTGTCTCTGCAAAAACCAGGCAGTTGGAGAGCATGAGACAGGCCACCCTTTCTGATATTTTGCCAGGATTTCCACCTTTGAAGGACAAGGAGATTAATAGATTCTAAAGCCCCAAGATTGCTAGAATTTGAGGCATTTAAGGGTATAATAAAAACCAGTTGCTGTACCCAGGTTTAGTGAAATAGACTCTTGGTATCAGTTGGACTTGAGCTGGTAATGAACAGTACAGAAAACCCCCACCTTTTGAGGCCCTGTTATCTGATAACTCACTCTTTTGACACTTCCAAATGGAGAATAAGCACCATTAATATGATGTGAGGTCTGATCTTTTGTCAGTTTTTGCCTATGGAGGCGTGCTTGGGACTGCTTGAAGCATCTTTAGTCCCAAGTCTTGTCCATGGAAAGAGCAGATCCCAGGTCAAATTAATGGAACTTGTCTGTATTGTAAGTATCGAAACAGTGGGCTTACAAACAGCTTGCCCCGTGGTTGGTCCCAAATAAGCCTCCATAAATCTTCCACAGTCCCTACAACATTCATGTTCCCTACAGTGGGTTCTGCTTTGCTTCCCTTTCCACTTTCTGACAGTGCTCCGGTCCTTGTACGGCGGAGGCACCTGTATGGCCAAGTCTGGCTCCAACCCTTCATCTCCTTTCCATGGACCCGTGTGGGCCTGGCCACTCTGGGTGGGTCTTCCTCCTGCTTCCCTGCCCTCCAGCCTTGCTGAGGCTGACTCAGCTGGTGTCCAAAGGCCCAGCAGTGGTACCCAAGGTGGAGCTGGGCTTGTGAGTGACAGTGAGGCTCTGCTAGAGAATGCTCAGCATGCTCGGGACACCTGCTGCTGGCGCTGGTGTCCTGGGTCCACAGTCCACCCTCCCTTCCCGGGGGAGTGTGCGTGGTGCCCCTCCTAGAGTTCAGGCATTCTGGGCTGGATTCCATTCCAGGCTAATCTCTGCTCCGTGGGGAGCCAGCTGCTCTCTGGCCTCCTGCAGGATTCCTCTGTGCCCCACCACCCAGCTTCCCTCTTGGCCAGAAATAGACATTTTGAGTGAGGAGGAGGTTGGGGGTAGAAAGAGAAGGGTGAGGAGGGCTGCTCCTTGCCTCCCTCCCCTTGTTGGGGTGGCTTTCCAGACCCTTCTTCTCCCTCAAGTCAGTTGGGGCAGGCCCTGAGAGAGAGAAGAGGGTCCTGAAGCCTGGATAGGGGTGCTGGAGTGGGGACCCCTGCCTCTGGAGGGGCCCTGCCAGTCTGCCAGCCCTTCCTCTGCCTCGTGGGTCCTTCTGCCCAACTCTCCCCCTGCTTCATCCCTGCAGGGGATTTGTAATTACGGGGCTCGGCTATCCCAGTGGAATCAGGGTGTTTTTTACTCCCTTGGAAATTGCTGTTTACTGGTACCAACTATGGACCCTTGGGGACTTTTTAGGCACAGGCAGTGATGGTTATTTTTGTCATCTGCTTTAATATTCCCTTGCTGTTGCTGAAGTCCCCATGAGCCTGCCAGCCTCAAAGGGAAGTAGTAAATACAGCTCTCTGTAATAGCCAGTCTTTCCCTTCCGCACGCACCCACCTCCTCACCCCCCGTGATTCATGGACTGGTCCATTCAGAGAAACTGTCTGTGCTCATCTTGGGACTCGGGCTCAGAGGCAGGGAGGCAAGAGGGCTCCAAAGAGGATGAAGCAGAAGCCATGTACTCACTGCCAGGTGGGCACCTGAAACCCCAAAGGGTGATGCTGTTGCCTCGCCTTCTCCACAACGGAAGTGAGAAAAGGTCTCTGCTTTGACCTGTCTGGGCTGAAAGGAGGCATTTCTGGTCCCAAGGCTGAGTTCCCTCCTAGGATAATGGCTAAGGGGGCGAGAAGAGTCTGCTCATGGATCATGCCCATGAATGCTTTGTTCCAGCATCCGGTCTTCTACCAGAACCAACCAGAAATCTCTGGAAGCCCACCAGGAGGAAATGAAGCTGCAAAGGCCAGCGTGAGCCTTCCTGGCAGACACAGCAGGGGCTCTGTAGATGGTGGGATTTAGATATCTGGGAGCAGAAGAGAGTGAGGTGGTGCTGGTGATGGTTATGCCATAGTCAGATGCCAGGGAAAGGGAAACCCTTGTGACATTTGCTTCCATCTCTGCCCATCACTATCCACAGACTTACTTATTTCCCTTCCTTCCTTCCTTCCTTCCTTCCTTCCTTCCTTCCTTCCTTCCTTCCTTCCTTCCTTCCTTCCTCACTCCCTGAAGGGATGTCATATAGAAGATGGAGCCAGCTTGTTTTCTGCTGCACCAGAAACTAGAACAAGAACCAGTGGAATCAAATGACAAGAAAAGAGTTTCCACCAAAAGATTAGAAAGAACAACAGTGAAAGAGTTGTTTGACAGTGGAAGGGGTGTGTGTCCCTCAGGGGTTCCATAGCTGGGGATTTCTGCATGGTAGAGTGGGGCTGGAGTAGAGAGCCTTTGAAAGTCCCTTTCAGCTCTGCGATTTCTTCCGTCCCTCTTTTTCTGCATGCGTGCATTCACATATCCATAGGAACACATATTCTATACATTCTTCACTAATTCTCTTCAAGAAGGAAGCAACAATATACTTTAGCAATTTTCTTCCCACTGTGGGAAAGTCTTTGAAAATGCCGGTTTTTGAACACTATTTGCAATTCCAGTCTTGTTCTGCTCAAAACTGGCAGTTGGTTGTTTTACACAAAAACCAATATTGTTTTCTGTGTAGAAAACAATATTTCTGTACAGGAATATTATTTTCTGCACAGAAAGTGCTGTTTCCCATGCAGAAATAATTATTTTCTGCACAAACCAACCACATGCGAATTTTGTGCAAGCTGAGTCCTGGACTGTAAAAACTCTTGTCAGCTTGGGGCTCCTGTTATCAGGGTTTCTTGACACTCAAGAAATATTTTTTATTACCAGATTTTTTTAAAAAATATTTTCAAATATCCTTTCTATCCCAATGTACATGCGACAATTAGACTGCCCCGTGAGGCTTCTCTGGGCAAAAGGTCAGCTTTTGAGGCGCGTGGAGTCCTTTCCGGCGACTGCGGCGCTTTCCGCCTCCTTCCCGCACGAGGAGGACCTTGTTCCGAAGGTGCTCCTGGAACAGACACTGTTGCCCAACAGGGACCTCGTCTGCAGGGGTCCACCTGTCCGCACAGTGCTTTGAACAAGCGTCAAGAGACTGAGCACACACGCAGGATGGTCTCGACACCTTCTTAGTTCGTGGTGAGGTTTGCAAGAGGAGGAAAAGGGCAAAGGTGTGCCCTTGGGTTGGGTGGTTACAATGGGGAGGAAAGAGGTGACCAACAGGTTCTTGGCAGCCATTCTATTCTCCCTGGACGGATGCCCCCCAGCTATTGGCACAGCTGACCAGGCAGGCCCGGTTGCTCCCAGTTGCCCCCCCGGCCTTGAAATGCCAGAATGAAAACTGGTAAGGGATCCTGTCCCTTTAATGGTGGCACAGAGGAGGGGATTTCACAGAATCTTAGAGCTGGGAGGCACCTCAGGGCCATCTAGTCTCATCCCCTTCTGCCACACAACCTTCCATTTCAGCAAGAGAGGCTTGTTGCCTGGTTGTGTGGCGAGGCACACTGACTGGCACTCCCTCTTTGGCGCAACCTTTCAAGGGAAGAGAGCTGCCTCTCAGTTTCGCTCTGGCATCCCAAGGCATGAAGCCCAACATGGGGGTGGGGGTTGAGGGGTCTCAGAGCAGAGCAGGGACAGCATCTGTTGTGGGCCAGGCAACCGCTCCCCCAATTTCCATGAAACCAGATCCCTCCTCCTCGCCAGCTCAGTTGCTCCCCTCTTCCTGACCCCTTCCTTCCCTCCTGCTTCCAGAAGCACATTCCAAAAGGCAGACCCCTCCCCACAGCTGAGGGGCTTCTAATCCATCTCCATGGAACCCAGTCAAAGGTGAGAGGCCTCTTGTGATCTCCCCTTTCTGGAATTTAGACACTTCAAAAAAAAAATCCCTCATAGTTGTTGTTTTTTTTCCTTCTGGGGCCCTGGGCTGGCAACAGCTGCAGATTGGGGGGGCTGGCAGGCCAGCAGTGGGGCGGGTGTCCCTCTGCTGAGAGGGAGGCCTTATTATAGAGCCAGGACTGAGCCAGCCTTCCTTTTCTGGCCCTGCCGCGGATCGGCTCCCCCCTCCCGATTTATCTCCCTTTGTTGTTCGGGACCGGAGCACCAAGGAGATGGCTTTATTTGTACTTGAAAGCAGAACAGAGGTGGCCGGGCCGGGGGCGTATGGGAACCCTCATCTCTGGAAAGTTCATCACACAAAGGATGGGGGGGGTCATAAAGCTCCTGCTTGTACCATCCCCTAACAAAAAGTTGTCCTCCCACAAGCCGGGAGGGAATTGGAGGGGAGAGAGTCGGGGGTCTCCAGAACAACAGCCCTGAGAAGAGAGCTTGGGAGGCAGGTGGATATGTCTTAAGCAGAGAGGGGAAAAAGACACAGAGAGGGCAGGCTGTGGTATTTTTTCTAATGCTCCAAAAATATCTGAAGCAGGATTCCCCTGCATTGACAAAGACAGAATACGGAGCATGGGTTTTGAAAGTGGGGATTGAAGATCACCTTTGGTTAATTTGTTCAAGCGAGATTTACTTAATCCTAAGAAACTTCCCACCACATTAGACTGTCTCCAATTGGCACAGCACGCAGTCCGGCAGGCTTCTCCCTTCCAGGATGTGCTGCTGTTCTCAAGGGGTTTGTATTTTCTATACTGTCCAGGCACCTGGGAGGATGTGTCATTTCTCCAGCAGGTGGGACATTTGTCCATCACAGGACCGGTCAGGACCAGGGACAGCACTCAAACCCCACCACACCGTCTTTCAGTTGTCATTCTATATAATTCTTTGACTTTGCAAGAGACTTATGATCCTCTATTTAACCCCAGGCAGCTCCGATTTTAGGGATGGGGTGGCTGGGATGTTCCCAGACAAGCAGCCGTGCCACTCCTGCCCTTGATGGGGCCCCACATGGAGGCGATCCAGGAGTGGCACCCATGGAGCTGTGGGGAACAAGGGCCCTTTCTTGGGGTGTGCAATGCTGCCTCAGAGTGGAGGGCGGCCCCCCATTCCCAAGCTCTGCTCTTCACCCAAAGGGAACAAACAGCCAACCAAGGAGTGAATTTGGGCTGCTGAGGTGGTGGTGGTGGGGATTGCGAGAGAGAAAACAAACCTCCCAGACAATGTTGTCCTTGACATTTTTTGTGTTCCAGGCCATTTTCCTCCTCTTCCTCCTCCTCCCTGACATTCCTCCAGGGCTGCAGGAATCCTCCCAGTGCATTCCTCCCTCTGCCACATTCCCTCCCTCCCTCCCTCCCTCCCTCCCTCCCTCTGTCTGTCTGTCTGTCAGTCAAGGAGCCTCCATTGTTCTGGGTCTTTGGGAATGCAACGAGGGGCTTTTTCAGGAGGGGGGGAGTTGGGCTAATAAAGAGAGCAGCCCCCCAGACACACAAAATGGCAGGTGGAAGAAGGAGCCAGGAGGAAGCGGAGGAGAGGCTCCTGCCTTCTCTGCCTGGAAGGCCCACAGGGGTTGGGGGTCTGCAGGCTCCTCTTTCTCCCTTTCCTCCTCCTCCTCCTCCTCCTCCTCCTCCTCCTCCTCCTCCTCCTCCTCCTCCCGCTCCCACTGTGCCTTACAAAGCAGCAGATTTTGGGAGCTGCTCTGGATGAGGTCATTGCACTGAGGTCATCCTCTCTCTGTTGCTGCTGCTTGTCCCCCCCTCCCTTCCCCAAGAGCTGCTGCTGCTTTGTGTGGCCTCCTCCATTGAGTCTGCCAGGGCTGAGCAGTCCAGAAGGAAACAAAGGCCTCCTTGCGCTGGATGGGGGCCAGGGAGCGCTGAGACAGAAGAGGGAGGCCCCCTCCCTTGCTGCCTCCACTACCGCCCCGCAGGCACAGGAGAGACCCCATCCCTCCGCTTCAGTGGCTGGGCACAGGGTCCTCCTGGGGGGGATGGACGGAAGGAAGGGCAGATGGGTGGGGGGGAGAGGGAGAGAGAGGAGCCCCGGTGGCATCCCTGTGCCATGCCCAGTCTCCAAATAATGCCCCATTTCTTGGCTTTCTTCTTCCTTGCCAGGGCTGATTTTAACATAGGTCAGACCAAATATTTTCAGGGCATCACATGGATAACGTGAATATTGGCCATGGAAAATGGGGTTCAACAACACATTCAGAATGTAGTTCTTCTTTCTCTGGGACACCTCTGAACACTGACAATTAAAAACCTGCCTTGCATGTTGAGCTATAAACCCAAGAAACATCCCCTCTCCCTCTCTGTGCTGTATTGCATGCATTTTTTATCGTTTGTTGCTACCAAATTTTTCAATTTTTTAAAAAAATCTTTGCCCTTTCTGTCCTTCCACTCTCTGGACGAAGGAAGGCTCGTTCAAATGTGTGCCTATTCACATTGTTGTTGTTGTTGTGTCCCACAATCCCATGATACGCAAGGACACACGGAGGGGGGCTTCCCACCGCCACCTCCATTCCCAAATTAGATTACGTGTGCTCCAGCGGCTGCATTTAACAAGCCCCAACCGTCTGTCCTGGCACATAAATGTTACAGAGACAATGGAGGGACTTAGGTTTGCTTCGGTGGCTTCTTGTCTCACAAAAAGACAGAGAGAGAGAGAAACAGGGATGGGGTGGACGTTGTCTCTTGGTTCCTTGCTCCATCTTGGGTGTCGGTGCAGAATGGAGTCCTGGATGAGCAGAAGGAGTTTGTTCTCTTCATGACTTCTCACAAATGCTTCTTTCACAGCACTCCCTTTCTGTGCAGACCTGGGATCAGCCTGAGTGGGTCCCCGTTAGGTTCAATTCCTCTTCTGTTCCCTGTCCCCCTCCCTCAACACTCGTTCCATCCCCTTTTCACATTCCTTTCCAGCGTGCTTTTTAATTTCCCTTCTCAGTTCTCAAGGGAGCAGAGTCTGCTCCATAACCCCCACCCAGCTGGCTCTTGTCTTCTCTCTCAGCTTCCTTTGACTGGGAATCTGGGGACTCCCCCAGTTGGAGTTATGGCTGCTTCTCCCATGCCCCCCCTTTTTAGGGTCTGCCAATTACCACCAAGGCACAAATGTGGAGCTGCTCTCTCCCACATGCTCCCCCACCTCTGGTCCAACTGGCATGAGCACCATGCAGAGCCCAACACTCCCCTATGTGAATTGGGGACCCTCCTCTCCTGACCATCTCTCCTGGCTGCAGACTCAAAAAGAAGGGGGAAGGCAGGAGGCCGCCCCTACACTGGGGGCCCCAGCGACGTCAGCTCACAGAAAGCAGAGCAAACCCACTCTGTTCTGCATAACCCCAGACCTGCTGTTTTTCTGATAGTCCAGGGCTGACCGACCAAAGCCACCTCCCCGGGTTGCTGTGCAATGCGTCACGCCTGAAGACGCTCACAAGCACTTAGAGTGAAAGGCCAAGGCACCAACCTGCCCCCAATGGAAATGAGGCTGCCCTTTGCAAGACCTGAGTTGCCCAGGCCAAGCAGAGGTCCTGGCGGGAGCTCAGGCAGTCTGCAGGTGAGGTCCTGGAACATCACAGACAGAAGCAAGTGGCCCTTTGCAAGAGGAAAGAACCGCCTGAGTGAGCGTGGCTCCAAACCAAAGGAAAGGCCGTCTGGAGAGGGGAGGCCATGTGCTGGCCAGTCTGCTGTCAAGATGGAGGGAGAAGGCAGCTGCTGCTTGGCCAAGGTGGCGGTGCCGGGGTCTTTGCACCAGGGCTTGCTCCTGATGAGAGCAAGAGGCCCTTTTCCCTCTGCCCTGTCCTTCAAACTCCGATCTTAAAAGGACTCTGTGCCTGGAGGCTGTTTTTCTCTTCTGGCTTCTGGCTCCAGCCCTTTTCCCCTGAGAGCGGCTGGCTGGCAGGGGCCTTGCTGGTTGGGACCCCTCATGGATTTGCCCCGGCCTTGGAGTGAATCAAGTGGGCCAACCTTGCCTACAAAGATTTCTGGGCCAGGAAAACGAGAGACAGAGAGAGAGAGATTGAGAGAGAGAGAGAACGACTGAGTGAGGGGAGAGAGGGAGGGAGGGATTGGGGCCCGGCAGGCAGAGCCTTTGTGTGTGTGTGGCCACCGCCGCCGCCTCCCCCGCCTCCCTCTCCGGCTGAGGACAAAGAAAGGGCCAGGGTGAGCAGGGAAGTCCTGCCACTGTCCCATGATCTCCTTGTATTATGAGGACGATGGGAGAGGAAAATCTCCCCGTTTGCCCACTTTCTCCGAATGAGCTCATGTTCTCTTTGAAGGCAAACGGCCATCTCTCTCTGTGTCCTTTGGAGTGGACTGGCCTCCATTGCATTCCCTCTTGTCCCCAAAGGCCAGAAGCAGAGGAGTCCCATTGAGAGACAGCCCCAGACCCACGACAGACCGGGGACCATCTGCCCTCTTTCCAGCCCAAACGGAGGGACGGACAGGAATCTCCACAGAGACCAAAGTGACTCAGGCCCAGGCATTCCTGGGCACAAAGGCACCCTTCTTCTCTGCCATCCCATCGTGACTCAGCAGCCGGATCACCAAAGGCCCGGCTGAGGCACGCCAGGCGCCCCTGGTTGGAATGCTATGGGCCGGGTGGCACTGCTGGGGGTGGGCACGTGCCACCTTGAGAAAAATCATTGAGAGGGGGCAGCAGCTTTGTGGGATTGCAATACGAAGCCACAAGAGGAGAAAGGGATTTTTCCTCTCTGTGTCACGTACTGGATAACCCACACTCCATAAAGCTCACTCTGAGGTGGACAGCAGTTTATTTTTATGGATGAGCACGAGCAGCCCAGAGCACTTTCACAGGAGTTGCTAAGACTAAAGGAGATGTACAGCTTACAGCTTTTTTAGGCTGTCAATGCAAGCTTAGGTGTGTAGAGCATTCACTGTCAAAGCGTTAAACCTCTCCATGTGTCTACCCCGCCCCCATTTCTCTTCCCAGGCTGGGGCCTCCCACAGACCCACCCGTGGTCCTTGACCAAGATGATCCTCTGCCTGACTTCTCTCTCTGGCTCCATTCCACTCTGTTTTCATAGCACCCTAGCACCCTCAGTCTTGCCTTTCATTTTTCCAGCCGGTTCCCACTCTTCTCTAACATGAGACACAGTGGGGCAACAACTAGCAGTATTTAAGCCTGGATGCATAACAGCCCCTTTTTGCAATGGTTGCATTCATGATGGCCATTAGCAAAGAACAGGGATGCCAGGAGCAGCAGCAGCAGGAAGGGGCGGCGGTGTCCTGGGGTGTCCTTCCCTCCCCTGGCATGGTTGCCTTGAGTGGTGTGGGGTAGATGGTTCCATCTCCCCGACTCCTAGCACAGGCTCCTCTGTTTCTGGGTGGGGAGAAGGCTGGACATATTTAACTCTCTTCCTCTTCTCAAAATATCCCCGTCCGCAAGGGAGGGGACGGTGATGGCGATTATCCTCCCAGGGTTGCATCAGCTGGGCGCATACTTCAGGCCTTCCATCAGAGGGGCTTTCTGGCCTTGTGGGTGCTATAAAAGCCTCCCCCCTGCCATCTCCCCTTCTCCTCCTCCTTTTCTTTCCACAAAGAGCTGGAGGGGGCTCCCTTGCTAAAGGAGGAGGAAGTGGGGAGGGGACTCCCTTCTCAGCCTCAGCCTCTCAGCGCCCCACTCTCTCTTGGTAGGGATTTGGTCAAGTTGATAATGAGGGCATGTTTGGCCAAGGTGGCCAACAGTGTTAAAGAGAATGAACAGACAAGTGAGAAGAGCCTGGACCAGTTGGGTTTTGCCGGAGCCTCCTGGGAAGGGCAAAGTTCTGTCGTCTTTTCTCCTCTCTTTCCTGCTGAGTTAATTGTGGCCAAGCCACTCCCACACTTTGAACTTAGTTTGCTGCAACTGAATAAGATGGGGACAAAGAGGGCAAGTGGGAGGAGAGAGAGAAACTGAGCTGAAAAAGTGGCATGAAAAAGATTAACCAGGACTGTCCTACCAAACTGGACATGTGGTGGTGCTGGGAATTCTGTGCAGCCCCCCAGCCTCCTCCTGTTCTCTCACCCCCCATCACCTACCCCCAGCACTGGCAGGCCCTCCAGCCCTTCTCTAGGCAGCTTGGGTGCCAGCTGCAAGCCGTCCTCACAGGCAATTCTTTGCTGACATGAAGGACTCCTCCACGGGGCCCAGCTGTTGGAAGAAGGCTTGAGAAGAGGAAGAGGGATCTTCAGCACAGTTGCTTGGGGAAAGGGTGGCCTTCAAAGGGCCTCCTTTTGCCTGCTTTCTACCCCTTTTCCTGTCAAACTCTACTGGAGGCCCGTGCCAGACGTGTCTGCACCCTCTGCGCCTTCTCCCTTGCTTCCAAGGTTCACCTGCCCAGGTGGGGGAAAATAACATTTTGCCTTCAAATTCTGAGTTTTAAAAGCAAGACACGGAGAGTTTGAACGTGGTGTGAAATAACATCACTTTATTAGCTTGAGAAAGAGGCACAGGCATCAGCTTCTGGTGGTTGGTCGCACTGGCCTTGTGGCAGAAAGCCGAATGTGAGGGGGCACCTGTCCATGAGGGAAAACAGAGAAACCCTCCCATCAGTTAGCTTGACAAAGAACCAGGGCTGGTAGCCCTCCTCTCCCCAAGGACGACCACCACAGCGCAGCTGCCTTCCCTTTAAGAGGTCCCTCTGCCTGGCAGGGCACCCCGAGGCTCCAAGGCTGGGAATCTGCAGCTCAGGACATCTATTTCCTCCCTTGAGTTCAAGAGATGAACCTTGCCATCTATGCCAGCCCATGGGCATCCATAGGAGGAATTGACAGCCTATGGGCCAGCACAGATTTGTTACGTGGAGAATCTGCTCCAAATTTCGTGTCACAAGAGGAAGTGTTTCTTAAAAAGCTGATTCTTCCCTCCCACCATGAATGTGGCGGGGGGGGGTCCCATAGCTCTAAGCCGTAACACTGGCAAACCCAACACCCCCACAGCCAACAAAACTGAGAGGGGCCTGCGGGCTCCCCCCACAGCCTCCTAGGAGGACATCTCGGGATATAGGGTGCTTCATTATAGAGAAATCAGCCCTGGGATTTCCCTTCTGCCCCTGAAGGCTCTATTCTGGCCAGACTGGCTGTCTGCCCAGGTGGCCATGTTTGGCACCTGGAAGTGTGGCCCTATGGAGGACGCGGCAGTGCCCTGCACTTTGAGAGCCCTTTGCAAAGTGTCCCTGGAGAGGATGGGTGCCTCTGTCCCGTGGCTCCTGGGCTGCGCTGTCCCCCCAGCCACAGCTCCTGCCCCCCTCCAGGGCCCTTAGGTCAGAAAAAGAGCAGGACGGCAGAGGATGTCCTGGGGTCTGAGCAGCCAGAGAGCAGGATGTGGCTGCTCAGCCACCAGAAGGGAAAGCTACTCTGTGGCAAAGTTACTTTGTTCCAAAAGAGGCATTCCTCTGCTGTCAGTTGGTTGCCCAGAGTACAGTGCCACAAGCCACCTGAGCCTTGCTGTTCAGGACTGGCATCCAAAATGGATGCACACCCACATGCACACAAACATGCACAGAAGGGGCAGGATGTGACCTTGTAGAGTTCCAGAAACACCAGAGTGTGGGTGTCCCACCTGTAAGGCTACCCCGTGGACCGGTCTGCCTGCTTCCCCAATAGGCCCACCAGCAGAAACAGTCAGCACTGGCGTTTCAGTTTCCCTCTTTCTTCTTAAAAACAAGCAAAGTCCTGGAACCGATGCACACAGAGAGCACAAAATGTTGTTGCTCTTAAATTATGCACTCACAAACACACAGACAAACAGACAAGCAGCAACCGAAAACAAGCAAGAAATGGATTAGAAATTATCTCAGGGAGAACAGTGTTAAGAAAGAGAAAGTGGGAGAGGGGGAGGGAAGGTAACTTTATTAATTCACATTGATGCTGAGGACTTCCAGACTTTTTCCAGAGTCCGCCTTGAATTTCCATCCCTCCTCAGTTCTAGACTCCTCCTGTTGTGGGGGGAACAGGCAACCTGTGAGTCTGGCACCCACTTTTCATGTGGTTCCCCTTCGAGCCAGGTTGCCTAATCCAGAAGCAGTGCTTTCACTAGTCTAGCCAATTGCAGCCCAACACCGTGTTTTAAGGGTCTGGGCCAAATGAGGCCCTTCTGTGGGCTTCCCTCCCTCCCTCTGCAAGTTACCCCTGTGGGCTGGCATCACGGCCTGTTGCTCCAGAGGAAGAACTGTCTGTGCCCAGCTCAACGGCTCAGACCCCACAAGCAAATGGAGGATGCTGTGGTGAAGAGAAATCAATTCACCTTGATGACCATGGAGGCGGGATGCTCTTCTGCATCAACAACCGATGTGCTCCCCCCACCAAGGGTTAAAAACGACAGGCACCTTTTTTCACCTCTTTTTGGCCTTTGCAACATAACTGCCCTCCCCAATACAACACTCTAATGATATTTGGGGGAGCTCTGGTTGCTCAAAACATAAAGGGTATCTGCATAGAAGGTGAGTGGGTGAGTGGAAACTGAAGGCCACTGACCCACTCATTTCCCCACAGACACAGCCAGCACTAGAGGTAACGCAGGGCATCTCCCAAGGAGCCAGTGATGTTTAAGGAGAAGGCAAGTCCTCACAGTGGAAGACCCAGCCCAAAGGCTCCCCCCATGACCTGCAGGGCACAGGACCTGGATTCTCCTTTCAACACGCAGGCTACTTAAAAGGGTTCCACAGGGTGTTATAAAGGTAAATATTCTATATGTAATCAAAACTTTTGATTGGTGCTTGGACTGCCTTTTTTAAATTTCCCAATGGAAAGAAGGGGAGCTACAAAAAGTGGGGAGGGAGGGAATTGGGGTGGAAAAAAATGTCCCCACGGGTCAGCCAGGATCTGGTTTGCCCCGGGGCAAGAGTTAATGGTTGGGCTGGATGGCATTTCAGTTGTCTTCCGATGACCATGGTTCATCCTCCTCTTCTGGGTGGAACTTCTGGTTTTGGCTGGATGGCAGGCAGAGAACCTCATCTCCAAAGTCTGGAGTGAGGGGCATTTCTTCCGGCTCTCTCTCTTTCCCTCCCTTCCCACGAGCAGTCTGGAGGATTTCAGCAAAGATGCTCTGCTGTGCATCCAGGGCCTCCTGCCCTCTGTGGTCCAAAAAAGCTTTCTCGTGGGTTTCAGAGCCAACTTCTCCGGCTCTTGGGGCTTCTTCAGTGGAGAGGGCCTGAGGTGGGTTGCGGCTTATGGGCTCCACTGTAGGGAGGTTATCGTCCATCTCCCCTCTGAGGAGCTCTTGAGGGATTGTGACCTTCTTGGCCTGTTCTTTGCCAAGAGCGCTGGCATCACCCTCTGTGCTTCCGGGACAGAGGGGCTCAAGGCTGTTGAGGATCTCCTTAGTGAAGTCGGCCAAGCTGGGATCCACCTGCAGCCCATTTGTGTTACTCTCAGCCCACAGATGAGCTGGGTCTTTGGCTTTGGGGGAGGAGATGACCACTGGCACTTCCATCTCAATCTGGGGCTCGCCACTGTCTGGTGATACAACAGAAGCACTGAGGATCTTTTCCTCTGGGGAAGGGTGTGTGTCTCCCCCTGGGGATGGTAGACCAGCCTCATCGCTCTGCTCAGCTGCCTTGATCTGTTCCTGGTTGAACTCCAAGGCCTGCTCCACAATCTCCAGGATGTCAGCGTCTTTCATGGTGTCTACTGAAGTGCTCACACTCACCTCAGGTGATGGGTCTGGGAAAACCTGGGACTTTGGACTGAACTCAGATGGTTCTTCCTGTTGAGCCTGGTCTCCCCTTCCTCTGCTCTCCAGCTCAAAGATCTGATGGGCATCGTTGTCATCTGGCCCAGTCTCAGCGCACTCCAGATCTTTGGACTCTGCCTCTCCGGCCTGCCTGCCTCGGGGCTCTTCTCCTTCCAGCACAATCTCCCCCAGGTCGGCCACACTGGTCAGGGGAGAATCCTTATGGGAGCCTTCAGAGTCTGCCTTCTCTTGGCCACTCAGTTCCAGTAAGCCATCATCCTCCACAGGGACATCTTCCTCAGGACTACTGGAATCAAAGGGATCTGCTTGGAAAATGTGGTTTTTCTCTGGCTTCCAAGCGGAATCTATGCCTGTTTCTCCCTCAGTGATCTCCTCTACCAGCTCAGGTTCTGTTTCCACATCGCCTCCTTTTTGGGGGCTTCCTCCTTCAGCCTGTGTCTCAGATTCTGCCCCCAAGTGTTCAGGACAATGTGCCAAACTCTCTTCCACTCTGGACAGTTCAGACTTTGCTGCGTGTGAGTCTTGGTTCTCTTGGAGAGTCTCTGGCCTTTCAGTCTCAGTTTCTTCCAAATCTTTGGCAGCTGGACTCTCCCCTGACTCTGCATGGCAGCTCTCTTCCTCCTTCATGCCTTCCTGCTCTTTGTCATTTTCGTCTGGTGGGAGGCTCCTTGGACTCTCTTCCTTCAGCACCTGCTGGGTCTCCTCTTTCACAAATTCAGAGCTGTCTGTGGTCAAAGGAGGCAGCTTGGCAGCATCTTTGCCCTCTGAAAGTGGCTGGGATTCTCCAGTTGTGGCCAACATCTCTGCCTTGTGCTCATGCGAGGGTGTGTGATCTGGCAAGCTTTCCTCCAGTACAATCTGCTGGCCACTCTCCAGCTCGCTTTTGATCCCATCTCCATTGTAGGTGGCATTTGGGGAGGTATCTGAAGATTCGAAGGATTCCTCAGACTCCAGAGAGTCGCTCTGTGGCGGAGGGTAACTTGTGTCAGCATGGCCGGTGGCTTCAGGCCCATGGGGGGTGTCACTCTGGATGTCTGAGGGAGCCTCTGCCTCTTGGTCAGCATCGAGGATGGTGCTATGCCCAAGGGCAGCATACTCCTGGCTCTGGGCAGCCTCCTCCTCTTTCCCAATAGCAATCTGCTGCTCATCCGCAGCCCCTCGTTCCTCCATCTTCTCCTGCTGGTCCTCAGGCCTCTCTGGGGGTTCCTCCTTCTCCTCCAGGTGACCTGGGCTGGAGCTGCCTATTATGTCTTCCATCTCCAAAGTGCCTTCAGCCTCCTCACTCTCAGCCTGAGTTGCTTCTTTGCCTTGTGACAATTCGGCTCCTTCCACAGTATGACCATCACTCTCAGGAGAAGCTGTGATGATCTCCTTTTCCTCTGTCTTCTGCTCCCCCTGCAGTTCCTGGGGGAGTCCTCCTCAATCTCTTCTGTTTGCCCTCCTGTGTTGACCTCTTCCTCCAGAACATTCCCCGCCTCCTTGCGCTGCAAGATGGCTTCCAGCTCATGGGCGCCGTCTGGTGAGCCAACATCCTCCGTTTCCAAGAAGCCTTCTTTCTCTACTACATCTTCCTTCCTCAAATCACTCTCTTCCTCATTGAGGTCTCGAGGCCTGGAAATATCTTCTCCCCCCAGAAGCCCCTCCTCTTCCTCAGCCCCTCTGCTGTCCATAACCCTGGGCTTGTCCAGCAAGGTGTTTTCTTCATTTCTGGTGGAGTTATGCCCCCACAAGAGTGTCTCTTCCGGACCCAAAGGTTCTGGTTCCAGAAGCACCTCTTCTGCTTCTTCTTCCGGCAAGGCAGAGTTGGTCTGGCAGAGCCCTTTTGGCTCTTCAGGCTTTTCCTGCTCCACCTGGAGAAAGAGATCCTCTTGACATCTTTCCAGAAGAAAATCTGTGTGGCTCAGGGGAGACAAATCCCCAGCAATAAACTCTCCTTCTGCCTGCCGAAGCTCACTTCCCAGTCTCCCTGCCTGCTGGTCGTAATCCTCATTCTCCCTAGAGGGGCTCCAGAGATCCCTCCTTTCCTCATCCTCTGAGAGGTGAAGAGCTTCGATACTCACCACCTCCAGGTCTTCTGCTCCTCCCTCTGTCTCTTCCAAGCACCCTCCCATGGCGCCTATGGGGTCCTCGCAGTAGCTGGTGGCTGGGTCCCAGCTCTCCTTCTTGGCATGTGCCTCCTTTCCCAGATGACTTGCTGATGCTCTGCATTCAAAAATCTCTTCAGGCTTGTCCGCCTGGAAGGTGGGCATAAGCTCACCGTCCTCGCCTTCATTCTGCTCTGGAGATTTGGTTTCTCGGTAAATCTCTCTTTCTCCAGCAACAGGAGCCTCAATCGCAATTTCTTCCCTGGGTCCTTCTTCCTCTGACAGTCTGGTCTCCAGAGGGGAGGGTGGTCCTGCCTCCTGGGACACCCACAGCCCCCTCTCCTCTTCTTGACTCTCAACAAGGGCTTCTTGGCCACCGTTTACCTCACCAGAGACTTCAAAGCTCTTGACATCCTCCTGCCAGTCAGCCTCTTGGTCGCCTCCCATCCAGTCTTTGTGCAGCTCACCTGTGGCATCCAACTCTTTCCTGCTTGGAACAGAAGCTGCTTCATTTTCTTCTTCTGTAGAACAAGAGTCATTGGAAAGAAAGCCATTTTGTGTCTCCTTCATGCTGAACAAGCTGGATTCAGGAGGAACATCTCTTGCATTCACTTCTTTGATTGTGATTTCTGAAGCTTCGGTGGCCAGCTGGCTGGGGTAAGGCGTCTTCCCTGGGGGTTCATCACAGAGCTGCTTCCCTTCCTCTTCCTCCACTTCTTCAGAGGACGCTTTGTTCTCTTCTGTTCCCTCCACCTTCTTCACATGGGCTGCAGTTCCCCCTCTGTCTTCTCCTTCTTTCAAGCCCTTCTCTGTGATACTGGAGCCTGATTCTTCCAAGACGTTCGGAACGGTGGAGCTGACTGAGTTGAATGCTGGGGAGGATTGCTGGAAGAAGGACTGGGAAACACTTTCAATTTGGGTGGCCATTATCACTTGGCTTTGCTGGGATTTGCCCAACTTAAAAGCAGCCGAGTCAGTGAAGGCTGGGGCTTCCCCCCGGGTCAGGGCCATACTGAAACCTTTGGGAGATTGGGCCTGAAGGACAGTGTTGGCCTTCTGGAACTCCCTGGCCACAGGCCTTCTGCTCTTGGGCAGAAGGGGAGCGGGGCTGGCCGTGAAGGGGGGCTCTGCTGGGCTCCGGGGCGACCAAGGCCTTGCGCTCCCTTTCAGGAAGGAAGTGGGGCTTGGACGGGGGTCTTGGAAACACAAACGCCCCCTCTCTAGAGGCACCTCTTGGGGTTCCGCTCTCAGATCTGCAAGGGCACAAAGAAGGAAAACAAAACAGTTGACTGTTAGCTCTGTAGGCCAAGGAAAGAGACAATAGCTCATTCATCATATGGATGTTGGTAGACCAGTCCAGAGGTGGGCACAATCCAAACTGGGATACGCTGGTAGATTTGCAGAGGATTGGCAAAGGATTCCCACCTCCAACTGTCTGACAATACCAGCCAGAAACATATACAACTTTTTCCTGCCTGATCTAGGGTGTTGAAGGAAGTGTTGGGCAATTTGGGGTAGGAGCTGAGACCTCTCCTCCTCAGCCCCTTCTTTGCTTCAGAAATATCTCTGCATATGCCCAGAAACCTTGCAGACCTTCCTCTCAAAGTCTTGCCCCAGGCTCTGGCTGGGGGTCTTGGGGTGCCACCAAGAAAACCCCGAGTGTAGCCAACACCCGAAGTCTGCAGATCCTCCATTAACTGACCGGTTGATCTAGCAAATCTGCAGTGTTTTATCTAGGATGACAGAAAGAGTAGCCCTGAGGAAGGCATCAGGATTCCTCTGAGCTGAGGTTGCATACGCCAATATGCCACGGGGGAGTATGCCACAGGGGAATGCAGTCCTAAAAGGAGGTGCCCCTCCTTTCCCTCGCATAGGAGAGGACCCTCAGGGCTGGTTTCAGTCCATCCACCCATCCCTTTATTTATATCCTGCCTTTCTTTCCCCTCAAAAGTGGATGCTCAAGGCAGCTATTGGCCATCTATACTTTGCATTTAAGACGACTGCTGAAAGAGAGGCAAGCCAGCTGGCGGAGTAGCAGGGCCGGCTGCTGCGTTAGATGACCAAATTATTTTTTTTTTAAATGGGAGTGGCCCTGGGATTCCCCTCCTCAGAAAGTGAGCCCGAAGCCCGTCTGGCTGATGCAAGTCATGTACCTGTGTCTCCTGTTTTGAAGGGAAGGGTGCTAACCCATTAGTGTTATCGGCAAAGAAGGAAAGGTGTGTGTGCGTGTGTGCGTGCGCGCGCGTGGCCGATCCCCGATACCAGTGCAGGCAAATGCCTTGGTCCAGTCCAGTCTGGGTTGGCTGGAGAAAAGAAGGGAAAGTTGCACGGGAGGGGGGCTCCCTGTCCCAAAGGGGCTCCCTCTGCCTTCCTACCTTTGAGGCCAGAGGGCAGCTTCAAGTCCGTTGCCGCCATCATTGTCGTCGGCATCTGCAGCCGGGTGCTCTCTGCCTCCAGAAGGGTCCTGAAAGGCAAATGGGGGGCGGGGGACTGAGCCTTTGCGCTTTCTGGGTGCGGCCACAAACCTGTTTCTTAATCCTGGCTAGAGTAGATCCATTCAGTCAGTGGGATTTACGCATGTCTCAACGGTTTATTGAATAGGCCAACTGCAGCTGGAAATAACCAATGGGGTGTGTTTCAAGACAGGGACTAGGAGGGCAGAGTTGCTGGAGCCGTTTGCACCCCTGTCCTGCTGGCGGAAGGTAGGCAGGCAGGCAAGGAGTCACACAGAGCTCCATCCATCCATCCATCCATCCATCCCTTTATTTATATCCACCCAAAGGCCAGCTGGCCGGTTTCTGCAGGGCAGAGCAGCAACTCCTTGCAAGAGAAAGTTGGCCAGGTCCCCCCCGCAGTCCTTCCTCTGACTGGCCTCCTCGGCAGGGAAGCTGCGCTGGACCAAAAGGGGCTTCCGATTCAGGTGGGGGATCTTTCCCTTGCAACAGCTCGTTCACTGGTGCACTTTACATTGCTCTGACATTTTCTTTCATTTGTTTTCTGTTTCTAACTCAACTTGTTTTGTTTCATTTTACTGCAGCCAACATAGATTCCCGTTTCTTTTTTCAGGTGGGAGACAAAAAGGGAGAAATACTAACATTCATCTGTGTAAGTGGGGAGAGGAGGGGATTTGAGGGTCCCTGAAAGGTTCCTCGGTCGGTCAACAAAGTCTCTCCCATGCCCCCCCATGCTACCTTCAGAGCACCCCAGTTCCTCCTTAGTGGCAGCTGCCAAGGCAGAAGAGGGGTCCAGAGCTCGGCTCCTGGCCCCCCTTCCTCCATTGCAATCCTATTGCGATCCTATGGCCTGGCTCACAGCCCTTGGGCCACCTGGGTGACATCACAGCTGGCCTTGGCTGCTGCCTCCCCTGCTGGGGCCCCCATTGTCATGCTAATGGGCAGGCCCCCTTGTCCACCTCCCTTCCTCCAGCCCCATTTTTGTCTTGGGGGAGTAGAGGAGGCATCAATGGGGCAGGAAGGGTCCCCCTTTTCCCATGGGTTGAGCCCTTCAGCAGGGTGGGAAAGGAGAGGTGGAGGAGGGCCGCCTTGGGGATGAAGCAAAAGACTCATTGAAATGGCTCCCTTTCTTCTTTTTAGGGGTTGGCAGGATGTGGGGGGGGAGACAGGGGCACAGACCTTGAGGCCCCCCAGACAGGCAGCAGAGGCCTCCATTCAAGGGAGGGGGCTCTGGAAAGATGGTGGGTGGGGTGGGGTTGCACAGCAGTGGCTTCTCTTCTTTGGAGAAAAAGAGGGAGAGTCTGTTTTCCTGGGGGGGGGTTGCAGAAAGGAAGCCTCCCCGCTACCAAAGTCAGGAAGGCCAAAGGGGGTGAAGGGCTGGGGCAAAGGAGCCCAGGGGTGCCATGTGGAGATTGGGAGGGTGGGTGGGGATCCCCTCTCCCCTCCCCCTCCTCACCTGTAGGTGGCCACTTCCAGGCTGAGGGACATCTTGAGGTGCATCAGCTGCTGCCGCTCCTCCAAGACTTGGGCGATCTGAGCCTGCAGGGAGCGCTTCTCCTCTTCCAGGGACTCCACGGCCAGCTGGACAGAGAGCGGGGGTGGGAGAGAGCGCACAGGTCAACTCATGTGGCCGAACTGACCAGGGTCTCTGCCTCCAGCTCACCTGGAGCCTGTTGCTGTTGCTGGCAGCCCCAACCTTCCTTCCTTCCTTCCTTCCTTCCTTCCTTCCTTCCTTCCTTCCTTCCTTCCTTCCTTCCTTCCTTCCCTCCCCTTGTGCTGCAGATGCCCTCAGGAAGCAAGGCGGGGTGGAGGCTTGCCAGCTGTGCCTGTCCTGCCACCTGGTACTGGCCGAGCAGCAAAGCTCCAGTTCCTCTCCCTGACAGCTGATTTCCATCCTGGAAGCAGGGAGAGGGTCTTGGGCTCTCAGGGCAGCTGGGCTTTCTCTGGCTCTGCCTTCCCTGGCTAGCTGGGCCTTCCAGCCCCTTTGCAAGAATCCCCATAACTGAAGTCTGAGAGGAACTCTCTCTCCCCCAACGGCCTGTGCCTGTGCCAAGGAAGCCGCTCCAATCTTTGCAGGGATAGAGGAAGCCTCTAAAGCAGTCTCTCACGGCCCCAGATGATGGGAGCCTGAGGATTCGTGGCCTAAGGAAACGCTATGGAATCCATGGGAGCACCATAAGTTGATAGGCGACTTGAAGGCACACACACTAAGGGGCTGGCTGGCTGGCCAGCTGCCAGGCACTGTTGGGGAGGTGCTGCTCCAAAGGACTTCCACATCCCCTGTCCCAAGGGGAGTGGATGCCCGACGTGCAAGGGCCTGCCCCCCACAGCCACCCAGCAGCCCCACTGCTCCCTAAGACTTTCACATCCCCAGACCCCTGTCTCAGGCTCTGAACATCAACACAGCCCCCCTGAGTGCATGTGTGCATGCCTCTGAAGACTTAGGTTGGCCATTGCTAACTGGGCATGGCCAAACAGAGGGGTATCTAGGGTGGGGCAAGTGAGGCACATGCCCTGGGCGCCAAAGCCAGCAGGGTGCAAAAAAAAAAGTGCATGTAGGGGTGGGGGTAGGAGTAAGAAGGTAGGGTCACATCTTCCACGCTTGCCGTCGGCACTGTTTACGCTAGATATGCCTCTGCTGCCAGATCCGTGAGACTACAAATCCCATCAACCCCACCAGCCGCAGACATGATGTGGGGAAGGCTGGCTGAGTGAAGCTCTTCTCAGGATGCCTGAGGCAGAGGAGTGGGCAAGGTTTCTCTCCCCAGTGGGCCAGGAACCGGCACCCTCATTGTCTCCATTGATACAGTTGTTTCCTTCCTTTCCCAGAAACTCTAGGAGTGGCC
This sequence comes from Ctenosaura bakeri, assembly GCA_948474755.1. Classification (NCBI taxonomy): domain Eukaryota; kingdom Metazoa; phylum Chordata; class Lepidosauria; order Squamata; family Iguanidae; genus Ctenosaura; species Ctenosaura bakeri. Next base: position 179,246 of record CAOLHI010002020.1, read on the forward strand.
GGGAGTGGCACCCGGACTGAAGCTGGTTCACAGATACCACTTTGCGTAGTTCTGACTCTGATGACCTCCCCACTGTTGTGCTAAGAATCTGGAGGAGTGGATGATGGGACTTGCAGGGAGCATGAAACCCCCATACCTGGGGAGGAAAGAGGTTTTTGGGGCCACCCTCAGATGGCAGCCCCTCTCTTGGCCCCAGAAGACAGAGGCACAGATGCAGCAGCCCCCCCCCCCATGTGCAGGAGAAGCATGGCTGCATCCAGTAAGCGCCGGCACAAGCAATCAAGCCAAGCCCCACACACAACCCTGGGAAAAGAACAACCCATGAATCACAAGCTGCTCAGACACATTCCTCCACAGCTACACTCACCGCCCACCCACAGATGCCTGGGGGCCAATCCCACAGCTGCTACCCCTCCGACAGCGTCTCAGTGACTTTCAGCCTCGGGCATGTCCATCTGAGGCTGTCACAAGTCCTGAGGCTGAAGCAGGGGCTCCCTGCCCACAGAGACCGATGACCCCACCCGGCCACTCCCTTCCTCAGGCTTCCTCCCACTCCCACCACCCGGTTCCCCCGCAGGAGCACTTGGGGGTGCTTCTGCCCCACACAGCCCGTCCTTTGGGCCAGAGAGAGAGAAAAGTGAGGCGCTGAAGGCCTGAGTTGGAGGGTGGAGGGTGTCTGGACCAGCTAAGACCCGACACATGGAGGGCAGGAGTTGCTCAGAATCCTTATTTTTCCTCCTCTCACCAGCCAAGGAGGTGAGGCAAGACAGATAAGAGGGAGGGATGGGAGGAAACTGAGGGGAACAAGTCAGGCTGGATGAGGCCTCTCGCAAAGGCATCAGTGTGACTGTCCTGGGGGGGGGACTTCACTGCCACCCACCCACCCACCCACCCACCCACTGACCCTTGGGACTGTCTTTCCCTCCAAGGGAGGAGCCCACAGTGTGCTCAGCATCTGACATATTGGCCCTTTAAAAGGCCCCTTGCACAAGCGCCAGAGCTAATGCCCTTCCTTGGTGCTTCCAGGGGGCCTTTTACCCCTCTTTAGGCTACAAGCTGTTCTTCCCTTGGAAGGGAGTCTGGGGACAAGGAGAAAGGGTCTTGTCTACTCTGGCTGATGGAGCTGGTGGGAGTGGCAGCATGTCATCTCCTGGAGGCAGTTCTTCAGAAATTAGGGGTCCTGGTGAGAAGGTGCCCCCAGCCAGCCTCCCTCTCCCTCCCTCCCTGGACCCCACCATGTGCACCTCTCGCACCCAGCCCCTGCCCACCCACCTGGAGCTTCTCGGCCTCCCCCTGCTGGAGCTGCGACTGGTGGGAGAGGCTCTCCTCCAGGGCTTCTTTGTGGTTCCTCAGCCCGGCCAGCTCAGTCTCCAGCTGCTGGAGCTGGAGCTGGTTCTGTCGGTTGCTTTGGGCGGCCTTCCGGAGCTCCTCCTTGGCCTGGCTGAGGGAGGCCTCTGCCTGCGAGACCCCACACTTGTAGGTCTCCACTGCCCCCTGCCAGATGGCGGAGAGCCTCTGGGCGTAGTCCTCCACCTCCCGCGGCTGAAGGCAGCCTGGGGCCACCGTGCGGAAGCCCTCCAGGCTGTGGGAGAAGCTGGTCGCCTCCCGCTCAAGCCCGGCCATCTCCTCCCGGTGGGCTTCGGCCAGCCCCTCGGCCTCCTTCTCCAGCTGGGCCGCCTTCTCCCGCAGCCACAGCTGGGTCCGGCGTTCCTCCTCCAGTTCCTTCTTGCTGGCCGCCAGGAGCCGCTTGGCCTCTTCTCGAGCCACCCTCTCCTTCTGGCACTGGCCGTGCATCTGCTGGACCTGGTCATGGAGGGCCTCCCGGGCCAGCTTGGCTGCGTGCTTCTCCCGGAAAGCCTGGTCCAGGGTGGCTCGCAGGGCAGCCACCTCTTCCTCATAGTGGGCTCTCCAGCAGAGGCCCTCTGAGGGACCTGCCCGCAGGGTCTGGATCTCGGACCTGAGCAGCCCGTTTTCCTCCTCCAGGGACTTCACCCTGGCCAGGTAGGCCTCCAGGCGCTTGTTGAGCTCCCACATTTGGAGGGACTCCTCGCCCAAGGACCGAGACACCAGGATGCTCTCCATGGCCACCCAGCAGAAGGGCAGCAGCAGTGTCTTCTCTCGTGCTTCCTGCAAGAAGAGAGTCCCAGACAGAGGGGACGTGGAACTAAGTCTTGCTGCGCCGGCCACTGAATGAAAGAGACCTCCTGCCACCGCCTCCTCCTCAGACGGCTATTCATACAGTGGGGGAGGCTCCTCTAGAGAGGAGAGGCTGGGCCGGGCCGGGCCGGGCCCTCCCCTTCCATCCCTCCCACCCTCGCTTCTCTGCACTCCCTCCCTCCCTCCCTCCAGCCCTGGGAAAGAGGCAGAAGCATTCCCAAGGAAGCCCTGTGGTGGCCACGGGGAGCGTGACCCTGCGCTGGTCAAGCCTCGTCTGGAGCCCTGCATTCAGTTTGGGGGGCCTCATTTTAAGGAGTGTATGGACAAGTTGGAGTGGGTCCAGAGAAGGGCACCAGGGAGGATTAGGGGCACGGAGAACAAAACCTACAAGGAGAGGAGCTGGGCTTGTTCAACTCACTGGAGAGAAGACTGAGGGGTGACCCTCGCACACTCTTTAAACACCTCAAGGGCTGTCACGGAGAGGAGAGGGCTGATTTGTCCTCTGCTGCCCCAGAGATTAGAACTACGCCTGATGGCCAGTGGGCATGCGGACAAAGGGTTTCCCTGGCTAAAGCCATCCTTCCCCTGCAGGGCCAGTTGGAGGGGAGTGGGCCACACTGTGACAGTGAGGCTTCTTCCCCTTCTTCCTCCCTCTCCATTTCTGACTCTAGGCCAGTCCCCCACCCCGGGTCTCCTCTGGCCACTGCCCCACTTTTGTATGAAGGGAAACACAGGGGCGAACTGAGGAGTGGTGGGGGACAATTTCCCACCTTCAGCATAGAAACGTTTAAAAAGAGAAAGAAACAAAGGGGAGGAATCAACAGGGAGGGGCTGGGGGAGGAAGCAGCAAGAGGCAGCCACCCAGATGGAAGCCTCCGGCCAGCAGCAAAGCCCAGAGAACTGGAGCGGGGGGGGGCGCTTCTTGAGTCTGTCATCCTGCCCCCCAGGTGCTCTCCCAGGGAAGAAGCACCCCCCTCCAAGGAAGAGAGGGCAACTTGTGGTGTTCCCTGGCAACTGGGAGGAGAGCCGCAGCTGACACAACTGGAGAGACAATAGCCACTGTGGCTAGTAGCCATGGGTGGCCTGATCCTCCACAAATCTCTCCATCTTCTCCTTTAAAGCTGCCTGTCCATATTGCTGGCCACAGCCTGTCTCCTGGTAGCCAGTGCCATTCTTCAGCTGGCACCCTTTGACTTTGGGGGTCTATGAAGAGGCAGTGTGACTTAACCACCTCTGGTCATCTCTGCTTACTGCCCCCCCACTTGTGGGGCTCACACCACTGTCCTTGGAGGCATTGCTTTGCTGGATCACAACTTCGGGGTAATGTAATCCCAAAAAGTAATTGATGTTTCAAAACTCTGCATGGTCCTCCCCCCTCCCGCTCTTTTTTAAGGGAACAAAATGCAGGAACTGCTGGGACAACGTGGGGGCCGTTATAGCAGATGCCACTCCAGGGCAGGGGCACAAAAAAGTGAATGGGAAAGCCATGACCCAGTCAACTGAACACAATTATAGGAGCCATGAGCCCAAGACCAGCAGCAGAGCAAAGGGTTGAATCCTCTTTTCCTCCAAAAGAGGGGCAATGGCACCCCCTTGTGGACAGAGCACCACACTCCCCCAGCTGGGAAACCCCTGCAGAATTTTCAGAATAAGAACAAGAGAAGACACAAAATCCAAAAACTCATTGCTGATGATCTCTTTGTTGGTCTAACCAAAAGGTGCAAAACACATTATGCAAGATTTGGAAGCTCATAGCCATCTTCATCACACAGGGAGGTTAAAAGTCATTTTAGGGTGGAGGGTCACAGGGCTGCATCTTTCTTGAGGTGTTGGCATTGGTGGTGGAGGGAGGTTGGATATAGGTAAAGGTCACCCCCCCTTACTGGCCAAGTGGATCAAAACCTCCTCTCTTCCCCCAAACCTGCCTACCTGCCTACCAGGCTGCCCTGGGGCTGGAGAAGCAAAGATCTTGTCCTCCCCAGGAGGACTGGGGCCTCCTGTTGGGTTTGGGGGCACTTCCTTTGGGGCCTAAATATGGGAGGCATTGGGAGGATTTCCCACCCCCCACACACATGCATTTTGAGGCAGCTGCTTAAAAACTCAGGTGCCGTCTCCAAGGGATGCTCCTGGTTTCTCCACCTACCTGTTACAAACTTCCCACCCTTCAGAGTCGAGGGCCCAGGACACTTGGGAGACCTTGGATCGGAGGTGTCCCCCTCCCCACACCCAGCCAGGACCCTGGAACTGCAGTACAGCTTGTTTTTAAAAGGTATGTCCCCCTCCTTTTAACAATACCTTTCAACAATACCTTTCCAAAAGTGTGGAAAGGTGGGGGGAAAACCCAGGCTGGGGTGCCACACAGGCACCCCTTTTCCTTCTGTCTCTTACTTGTGAGAACAGTTCCCAGATCACTGTTCAGATGTTCAGCTGGGGGCACATCTGTATTAATTCTGCATTCTAGCAAGGGGAAGGCCAACAGCTTTCCACTCCCCTTAATTTTGCAGATTCCTGCAAGCATCATATTCCCTCCTACATTTTCAATGTCACTTACTCCCAAGTAAACATTGCAGCCCTTAGTATTCCTTGTGGCCCCACTGACAACGGCTGCTTAATATTTCTTAGTACTTGATCATTGCAGACACTGTTCTCACTGATTGCTCTTGAGGAAGCTCAACCACACAGGAGTTTCAGTTGTCCAATTTTGCTCAATTATTTCAGTGGGGGGCTCAGCCCCTCCAGCCGAGTTATAGTGGAGCTTGAGCCCCCGGCTCTCTCCCATTTTCTGGAGTTAGTGCTTTTCAGCAGGTCTTCCCTCTAAACCATGTGAACTGTTGGAATTGTGAATCTGAAGTACATGGGGAGGGGGGAAAAAAAGGGTCCCCATCTCTGAAGCATTTTGGGGTACAAACTGTGGGTTTGGGAAAGTCCATGTGTGGAAAAGCAACTCTGGAAGCTTTTTTCTGCACAGAAATGCTGCAATTGAAGCTTTGTACGTAAGATTTACCGAGGGTTCGGTTACACTGAAAACATTTTCTGTGCGGGAGTTTTTTCTGCACAGAAAGTGGTAATTTTGTGTGGAAATATTATCTTCTGCATGGAAAGTGCTATTTCCTGTCCAGAAAATGCTGTTTTCAATGCAAACCAACCACATGCAAAATTTGGATAGAGTATGCCCCAAACTGTAAATAGGTTTTGAAAACTGCATGGTTTCCAAAATCTTTCTTGCAGAAGGAAGAAAATTACCTGTTTTCTTCAAGAAGAAAATCAGTGAGAGATTGCTTCCTCACTCAGTAAAATAAAATGCTCAGGAGCCACCTCTGGGACATTGGGCATGTGAGCATACTTGCTAGGGGTTGCTGGGCACATGGACGTCCTATTTCTCTTTCTCTCTGTGGGTGGGAGGCAGCCTGGCTCAATAGTCAGAGCAGATCTCTTTAAGAGGCAAAAACAACTACAGTACTTTTATTGTGGACAGAGGGTGGAAGCACGCTACAGCCCAACACAGTCCAACCGCCATCCCATGTGCCCGTGCTGCCTGCCCTCCTCCCCTTTTCTGCAGCACCCAGGCAGGAAGGCTCTGCCCTTCTCCCCCTTTCCCCTGGGGAGGAGGGCCTCCAAGGGTTCGGGGTGTGTGTGTCAGAGGGCTGCCCCTTCCCACTTTGCTCCCTCCTCCTCTTCTTCCTCATCCGGCTGATCCCTGCCAAGTTCTCGGGGTGGCACCTGCACACCCAGCTCGGACTCCACCTGGCAGAGTCTCGCCCGCACCCCCTGCACTTGCCTCCGCAGGGCCTTGGTGGCTTTGAGGCACTCTTGGCAGTGACGGAGGTCCCTTTGGCCTGGAAGAGAGAAGGGGGACCGGTCAGGAGAGGACCCGGGGGTGCTTGGACCTTCCTTCCCTGCTTCAGCTGCACCTTTAAAACTGTCAGCCGTGAAAAGCTGAAGCCAGGTAGCTGTGCTGCAGAGCTGGAGTGTCCTGGGCAGGGCTAACCTCCATACTTCTGTTGCATATCCTGGATAATAACATGTTCCAGCTTATTAAACTCTGTCTGCTTCACAGGGATTGGTACAAGGATTATAGCTTAATCCCATATTGCTTTTAGGCACGATACAGGTAAAAGGCATGCCTTTAACATAGCTTCTCTTTAATACGTAGAGCCACAGAGTCTGGGAAGAGTGGCGGGATGTGTCTGCTTCCCGGAGGGATAAGTGGGCAGGGAATCAAGGCCGGAGGGGGGTTGTCCTAGTAACGGGGAGCAAGAGGGAAAGGAGAGTGGTGAGGTGAGGGTCCTGACCGGAAACGGGCAAAACTGAGCTCTATCGGGTATTGCTGTAATAGACATGAATGTAACTACATTTTGGTTCTAGCAGTTGCCATATATGCAAATGTTTGATTCTATCCTCAGTAAAGTTACTGGATTTCCTGAACTTTGCTGCTGAGGTCTGAAGTCTCGCTGTGTATATCCCAAAGCCATGCCCCCCAGCATGTTCTTCGAGCCCCTGGCTCGCTGCCAGGCTGGCCCACCTTGGCTAGCCAAAGTCCTCCTGCACCCAACACCAGTGCGGGGGCCCCATCTTTCTGCTCCCCTCAAAGCCTCCCCTGAGGGCTCCTGGGGCATGACTGCTCTTGTGTGTGTGACTGCAGTTCCCCCAATAAAACAAATAAGCTTACTTTTGGACCTCTGGCCGGTTCTCCACTGCACCAGTCCCAGTAGACACAGGTGTCCTGTAAGTTTACCTCCCTCTTGCAGCCTCCTCCTTGAGCTAAATATTCCCCACCTTTTCACAGAGGCACTGGTATCACATGAAGACCCCTGAGGCACCCATGTTTTGGAGGAACACTGTTGGCCACCATCTTTGCAGCCGGCACCCTCTTTTGAGGCCCAAGATCCCTTGCGGTGGGTGCAAGGGGGGCACCAGAGAGGCAAGGAGGGGAGACCCAGCGGGTAATTGGAGCGAGGGGTGGTGGATGGTGGGTGTCTCCACCGCCTACCCCCACTGTCACCACCGTGGGAGGGGAGACACTTACGGTCCTGGAGGTGGTGGGCCTGCAGGGCCAGGAAGGTCTCCAGGGCTTCTCTCAGGTCCCTGAGCTCAGGCTGCAGTGGAGGGGGGAGGGCGGCGGAGGGGGGAAGGGGTGAGCTGGGAAGAGGGAGATGCTGGAGATGGCTGGGGAGGGGGAGAGGCGGGCAGCCCCCTCCTGGCAGGAGCCGGAGAAGAGGAAGGAGGAGGAGGAGGCAAGGGAGGGCCGCGAGGAAGCCGCCGCCACTGCCAGGGGGTCTCCTCGGGAGAGGCCTGCAAGCAAAGGGGAGAAGGAGGTCACACCTCCAAGGCTGGCCGGGGCCATGGGCCCCTAAGGCACCACGGTCCCCCTCACCAGCCTTCCTGGCGCCTTACTGCTGCGGGTCATCTTGAGTGCCGGAGGAGCTTCTCGGGGGCCTGAAAGAGAGGAGACAGGAGGCCTCTGGGTGACACTCCCTCCCCACTGCAGGCCCAGCGGGGGCCTTCGGTTCCAGAGGGGGAGCGCAGTGGGGTGGAGTTGGAGTGGGAAAACTGGGGGGAAGAGTGGGGGGAGAGGGGGAACCTGGCAGTCACCTTCTGGCTCTCGGTGCTGCATCCTGACCTCGGTGCGGACGAGCCGCCTGCGTGCGCGGGAGAGCTGGAGACTGAGCGTCCGTAGGGAGCGAGGGAAGAGCCGGCAGGCGTGGTGGATCTTCAGCTCTGCAAGTAGGAGCGAGAGGGGGCCGTGGGGCAGAGCGGTGGCGGGTAAGCATGCCAGCCACTATGGGGCAGTCTCACCAGCGCCAGTAAAGAGGTCCAGGTGTGGTGGGGACAAGTGGGTACTTACGCTCCTGGAGGTACTGGACCTGCAGCTCCTTCAGCGCTTCCAGTTGCCCACGAAGGGCCTCCAGGGTCAGGGGGGCTCCGGCCAAGGGAGGGCACGGGGTGCTAGTGGCAGGGGCTCCAGGGGGCCAGGGCTTGGGGGCACAGCGGCCCAGACTGGAAGAGGCTCCGCAGGAACGGCTGGGAGATGCCCTGCAAGAGGCAAAGTTAGGGTAAGCCTTGTGTGTGAGAGAGAGACTGGAAGCCCCGCTTCCTTTTATTGTCTCTGGAGAGGATGGGCCCATGGCCTAGACCCCACTCACCATCCTCCTGGTCCTCTTTCTCCTCTGGCGGCCTGAAACAGGAGGGTGAAAGTCCTTTGGGAAGTGGAAAGGCACTGGGGAGGCGGGGAGGCCGCCAGTGTGCCCTGGGTGCCAGCCTTCCTCCTGCCTTCCTGCCCAGGCACCCAGCCCCTCTTCTCACTCTCCAACCACCCAGCAGCCCTGCTAAGGGTGGTGGTGGGGAGTCCAGGCACAAGAGGGTCCGGCTGAGAGGGTCCGCCTCTTTTCTGAGGCCCAGTTTGCCCTAGGAGGAGGAGGAGGAGGCCTGGGCATGGCGACCTGCCTGCCTCTCCCCTTCCTCCCTTGGACGCAGGTCTCTCCGGCACTTCCAGGGCCATTTCCAGCAAAGGCAGTGGTGTGGGGAAGCGCTTCATCAGGTGGACCCTTCCCCATGTGCACACCCACAGCCCTGCCCCGTGCAGCCCAGAAGGACCTCCTCTGCCGCACCCTCCTTGCGATGCCAGTGGACAGGTGGGTGGCAGCTGGGTGGAGGCAGCCTTAGGAGCCCCTCTTCTCCCCACGGCCCATGGCCTGAGGAGCGGCTGGTGGGCGGGTGCGGAGTGAGGAGAACTCACTTTGCTGCATCTCCATCAATCGGTTGACCGGATTTCCTAGAGGAAAAACGAAGGGAGGGAGGTGGTTTGGGTTCGTTCAGGAGGGCAGAGGTCAAGGGGGGCTGAAGGGAGAAGGGCTGCTGCAGCTGAGCAGGGGCTGAGCTGGGTCTGCCCAAGTTGGGGGGCTCCTCCTCCCCTGAAGGCACCAAACAGGTGACCCCCCACAACCTCCGGAGCCCCCAGCAGGACAGGCCTGGGGGGAACGGCATCCCTGGGCAGGGACCACGCAGCTGAGATCCTGCCTGCAGGCCCTTGGAGGAGGCCTCCGTCCCTGAGGACAGACCCACACCTACGGAGAGCCCCTCTGTACAGCGGGGAGAGGCGGGCCTGGGAAGCCTGGGGGTTCTCTGCTCCCACACCTTCCGAAGTGTACATGGGGCCCCTTGGAGGCCCCGGGGTGGCTGGGCTGCAGACCCAGGACCTCCAGCAAGAGGGCCAGACGCCCAGAGGCCGAGGAATCATGGCAGGTGGCCTGTGTGAGCATCACAGCAGAGCACTTCTGCTAAATGCTCCCAGGGTCCCTGGCAGCTCAGTGCCCCATGAGAAAATGCCTGTATCCCCCCCACTCCCCTGGCTCCTCACTTTACCTTCTGGGAAAACAGGAAACCCCTCCTCCCATTATGCCACCCTTGAGGAGGAAGAGGAGGAGGAGGAGGAGGAGGAGGAGGAGGAGGGCCGGCCTGGGCTGCCAGCTGGGCCAGTTCTGAGCCTGGCTCCCCCAGCTGTGCTCTGGGGAATCCGAGGCCTGTGGGATTCCGTGGCCGTTTGTGAGGTCAGCACAGGGTGGACCACAGAGCCCCCTACTGCCAGGAATGAGACCCCAAAGATGGACGCAGGGCATCAGGGGTCCTTGAGGTGCTGGAAGGGTCCCCCTCCCCTCCCATGTTGCTTCTTTCTTTCTTGAGCAGCACCGGACTGACTGCCCCATTCAACTTCCCACAATGTCCCTGTGCCCAGCACCACCCTGGAGCGTCATGGAAGCCAACAGATGCTCAGGTGGGGCCAAAGCCCCCCCCGCCTAAATGCAGCTCCCCGCCCCCCAGATACTCTTGAGCTCCAAGGAATGCTTGCTCAGACCCCAATGCAGATCATTAGAGATGGGGGAAACAGCAAGGACGATTTCTGCCCCACCTGGCAGAGATGCTGCTGCCTCTGGTGCCCTGGGCAAGAAAGATATGACGGCTGTGGTGGGAGGAAAGGGAGGAAGAGACGCTCCCCCAAAACTTCGCTGCTGTCTCTCGGGCAGAACCATGCGCCAACCAATGGGGGACCCATCAGAGCCTGACAGAATCCTCAAGATGCACCGCGACATCATTTCATGCTCCCCTTCGCCAAGGGAGAGAAACACACACAGGAAATATGCAGAACAACAGTGAGTTATAGTTTTATGTTTCCTGGGTGAGGGGGATCACCTGATTTTACTGGGCCTCTGCCTACCAGGCTGAAAAGAGCCGAGACCTTTTGGACCAAGGAGTGGGGGGGGGACAGAGGGTCTGGCCTGGGCCCCTCACTCAAACAAGGCAAGGCCTCCAGAGGTGAATGGGAGGGGGGCCTTCTGGGTCCTGCCTGCGCCACCCTCCTTCATGTGGGGCAGGAACACTTGGCACTCCCTGAAAGACATGGGACATCAATTTTTCTTTTTTGTTAGTTGGCATGGGGGAGTCAGAGTTCCTTTGTATGTTAGGGCAATTGTGTTTGGTGTAAGAGACGAGTCATTTAGTAATGGACTGCATTATTATGTTTTAATTTTAGTTTGATTTCACTTTAGTTCCAGTTATATATGTGTAATGTTTGTATGTAGTCTGCTTCTTTTCTCCTTTTTCTTTTCCCTTTTCTTCTTCTTCTGTAGTTATGGACTGATTTGTTTGCCTGTTCTGCTAAACTATAAATATTAAATTTCAAAATGTGGAGCACAAGCACTCTTCCCAATGAGGCTTTGGCATCAAAGCCCCTCCAGCAAACTTCCAGGATTGTCATGTCCTTTCTCACCCCCACTCCCTCCAGACCTGAGATCCACTCTTCCCATAGGGATGGAGGGGGAGCGATGGGGCAATTTGCCCCTGGTGGCAATGTTTTTGGGGTGTCCTAGCTCGTGACCTGTGCACCATGGTCATGCCCCTATGCACTGTGGCCCCCCTCCTGCCCCCCATGCACTCCAAGCTTCACCACTGACCGTCCGTGCTGAGCAAAACCACAGGCGGATGGGCCAGGATGTCTGGGTGGCAAAAGCCCAGGGCTGCCTAACCCCACAAAGGCAGCAAGGGGCTATGGCTCTACCCCCAGAGCCGTCTGCCACAAGAAGAACCACTCAGGGGCATTTTTTTTTCTGAAAAAGGCATTCAACTGCTTTTATTTCAAAGTGGCTGCTGAGCACTCCCAACCCCGAGAAGTAACTAACTCAAAGCGCGGGACCGGCAAAATGGCCAGCCGGGAGAGACGCAGGTTGGCCGGGTGGGACAATTTCCATTCCATTTTCTGTAGAAATGTTGGTGCCTTGAACACGGATCTTCCCCCTCCCTCCGAAGGGTGGCAGAGACGGCAAGCCAAGGGAGGCAAAATCTGGCTCTGAGCACCCGGGGAAACCAGCAGGTCAGGATCGGGTCCAACGAGCGGGCCAGGCCGGCCAGTTACAGACTAGGGGGGCAGAGGAGAAAAGACAACTGTCAGGGTCCCAATCCACAGTGCTTCAGTTTCCTGGGTCGCCCATGAGTGGGGGGCAGCGACCCTCCAGATGACACAACTGCCCTCCCAGAAGCTTTGCCACCTCAGGCCAGTGTGACTGGCAGCGGCTGGGGTGGGGAATATTCGGCAGATTGTGTGGGCTCCAAGCCCCCCACCAGCCCAGTGACCAGAAGGGCAGGGACACCCTCGGGTTCTTCTGTTGCCCCCTGCCCCCTGAGCACCCGCTTCTTCCAAATGAGAAGAGCCCCCACCTGCTCCCAGTTCTGCCCTCCCAGAAACAGAAGCCGCTCTGCCCACACCCACCTCTCCTTGTGATCTCTGCTCTCTTCTTCTTCTTCCTCCTCCTCCTCCTCTTCCTCCTCCTCCTCTTCGTCCTCGGTGGAGGCTTTCTCCTTCCCTTCACCCCCTGCCCTGGGCTTGCTGGAGGGGTCGCTGCCCCCACCTCCACCACTGCTGCTGTTCTTCTCCTGTTCTCCCCCCTCCGGGAGGGTGGGCTTCTGCTTCTCGGCTGCCTCCTGGGGGGCGTCTTCGCAGCCCGGCTTCTCTCCAGCATCCTCTTGTGCCTCAGCTTCCTTGATGCGCTTGGGGGACGAGTCCTATGACAAATGCGGTGGGTGGGGGGAGAAACAGACAGTTCAGGACATGCCTGCCTATATACACACACCCGCTTCAGCCCCAATGATCTGGAAAGCTGGCAGACTGTGGCAAGTGGCAGTGGCTCATCAGAGACCGCTGCCTGGAGGGCACATGCCTGTTGCCTGGACCCCCTTCTCAGGAGGAGGTGGATTTGGGCAGCTCTTGCCCTCCAGACCCTCCCAGAAGGAAGCAAAGCAGAGGTGCCAGGCACAGCCCTGCCAAGACAAACCCTTGAACCTGGCTGTTCCAGTCCCTGGGCACATGGGTGGCACGGTGGGTGGAGGGAGCCCCCCGGCCCTACCTCCAGGGTGTCCTCTGCTTTCCTCTTATTCCCGGCCGTCTTCTCGTTCTTCTCCTTGGACTGCTCGTCAATCACCAGGTTGCCCTCCTCATCACTGCTCCCTTCGGGGCTGCCTTTCTTGCCGCTCTCCTGCTGGCCCTCAGCGTCCCCCGTGGCAGAGGCCTTCTTCTGGGTGGGCTGAAGGACAGCGGGTCAGAGAGGGAAAGAGTCAGAGAGTAAGACCCATATACCCCTACATGCATGGGTGAAAAGGGGCAGCAGGGGGAAGCCATACGTACATGGGCCAAACCAACCCAGGCGTTCGCCCTTCCGCAGGCCTGCCCGGCCCTCCTTCTCCCGTCCGAAGGAAGGAGGCTGCTTCCCCCTGTGCCAGCCTGAAGGGCCAGTCACCTTCCCCAGGTAAGCTGGGAGGGCTCCTCACCCCACCCCAGCAACCAAAGCAACCCCAAGGCACTCTGCCTGCACCACCCCACAGCAGGCAGTGTGGGGCAGAGAGAGGCTCTGCGTGGGGGGGGGTAGATGGTGGCAGGGGCTGTCCAAGTGAAGAGTGCAGCGTCTCCCTGTGGACCCCAAAAACTGCCAATGGGGGCAATTGGGGGGCAGGTCTAAAAAGACCAAGTGGTGCCTAGTGGGAGCAGCAACCCACCCACCCTGAGGCCTACCTGGTATCCCGAGGCCTTGACGGTAGGGTTGTTCTCAATCTCCCAGAGGCCTTCACTGAAGCCTTTCCGCTTGTTGGCCTTGCCAAACTTTGCCTTGCACTCCTCATACGGAAAGAGGTCCTTGGGTCCCAGAAAGGCCCTGCAAGGAGGGAGAGGCAGGGAGTCCATGGGGCATGGCACGAGGTCCATGGGCGGCCTGCCCCCTGGCATGGCCTGGAGGCACAGGTAGCCAGTGAGGAGCCGGGGAATCTCAAGGGTCTCCCAGGACAGCTAGGAAAGGGACCCCAAAGCACGTGGCTGCACGCTCCCTCCTGCATCAGGGCCTGCGTGGGGGCAGCTTCCCAAAGGCAACACAGGCAGGAGGTGGGGGACCTGGCACGGCGGCCCCTCAGTCCTCCTGATGCTTTAGCATACTCACGTTTCATGAGTCCCAAAGAAAAAGACTTGGTATTTGTTGGAGGCTGACTTGACGGCCGACTCTGGCATCTCATCGATCTGAGGGAAAAGAGGAAGAGCTGGTGAGCTGAATGTGGGTTTGTCTGAGTTTCATTGCCCTTTTTTTTGTGGGGGGGCAATGGGTGAGTGGAGATCCCTCCTGGCTGAGGACTTACTACATCCTCCCCAATGAGGCCAAGTACCTGCTGCAGCTGCCATCAGGTGGCGGGGGCTCTTCCCGCAGGTAGGGGCACAGACAATGGGAGAACTGCCTCCCGAAATTTCTAGCCAACGAGCCCCCAGAGTCCCAGGCCTGTTTGCACCACACAATTAGGGCACTATGGTTCCATCCCATGGAATACCAGGATTTGGCATTTGGGGAAACAACAGAGGAGCTCTCTGGCTGCAAATTCTAAATGCCCCTTCCCAAATTGCAAATCCCAGGATCCTATAGGGTGTTGTTGCCATGGTGGCTGAAGTAGAATCACAGTGCTATAACTATGTGTTCCCAAAGGACTCCTGGTCTATTGCCCCATGGCCCACAGAGACAGGAAATGAGCTGCCACTGGCCACTGCTTTGGGTGGCTTTAAAAAGGCTATTAGTGAAAGCTCTCAAAGGGGGAGGATGAGTTGCCTGCGGGGAGCAGCCAAGAAAAGCCTGCACGTGCAGACGCACTATAGCTCGGCCTCAGTATTTCTAATGGCTTAGGGGGAGAAAAAACCCCTGGGTTGGTGGCTGGTGGTTTTTGTGTCCTGCCAGTGTGGTTTCTGCTTGGGCACTGGACCAGCCAGTGTTGGAAAGAGGGCGCTGGGTGAGACACAGACCTCGGAAGCGACCGGGGAGAGGTGCCAGCCAGCCCCCTCCAAGGGAATGTGGTTGCCACTGGGCGCAGAGAGCCTCCCCTGGCCAGGCTCCAGGCAAGCAGCCCACCCCCACAAGGTGGACACCCCCCCTCCACCCAGAGAGAGAGGTACCCCTACTGCTCCTTGCCCACCTACCCACCCTTCCCATCTCTGCCTAGGAGGCACTGAGGATGGGGGGGAGGAACTGGCTCTTTTGGACCCCCACCCCACCCACTCCTGTCTAGACTGAGGCATCGTTGGCTGAGCTCAGCACATTCTGCAACCGGGGAGGGGAGAGGGAGGGACACACAACGGAGGCCTCCCCTCCCCTGCTGATCTGGACAAGCACAACTCTACCTCACATTCCCCACCCACCCGAAATGGCTGCCAACTTTGCTCTCCACCCACCCCCTCGCCCTCCTTCCAAAAGAGAAAAACAGCTCTCTCCCTCCCCACACCTGGGACCCCGTCACCCATGTGGTCCACCCAGCTCCACAGAGGGAGGGAGGGAGGGACTGAGGGGCTGGGGCGGCTCTGGCTCCCCACCACCAACCCAGCCCAGACACTCCCCTCAAACAAATGCCTGGAGGAAGAGAAAGGGCAAGCTTTGGGTAGCCACACAGGGCTCCTCCTGGCACCAACAGCGATGCCCCATCCAGCGGAGGAGGCCCACTGCAACCGGCCTGCAAGGAGAAGCGAGGAGAAGGAGAGGGGGGCACCCATTAACCAGAACAGACATCTGCTGGGGCAAGCATGGGGGTGGCTGGCTGGCTGGGGATTCCCCACAGCACACACACACCCTGGGCCCAGAGGGGCCGCGGGGGGCTGGCTCCCACAGCCCTGGCCTGGTCTAGTGAAAGAGGGCCCCACGGCAGCCCCACTCGGTGGGACCAGAGCCACCACCTTCAGCCTTCTCCTTCCTTCCCCACTGACTGCTTCCAACCTTTAAAAGTCACATATACATGAATACAGAGAAGCCATGCTGCAATAATCTCTGGTTACGATTATCAGTAACTCTAGTACGCTGAATGCGTACAGATCTGTAGTGGCAGAATAAAACGTGGGATGCTAATCAGTTTTAGCTTTCCATTATGGTTTCACGGGGGGGGGATTAAGTTAGTGTAGGAGGGACGTGTTCAATGTCATAGATCAATCTTTCACTGACAGGTAACAGCATCGTGCCCTAGTTTCAGTTTAACTCAGCAGCAGTTTTAGTTATACATGTATATTTTCTATGTATACTTTATTTTCTTTTTTCTTTTGTCCCCCGCCCCCGCTGGTAGTTGTGAATTAGTTTGCTTGTATCTTTGAACTAAAATTAACAAATATTAAATCACAAAACATAAAATAAAAAATAGAAATTCCAAACACAGGAACAGACCAGACCCTCCCCTGGGTCACCAGGAACATCTCTGGGCTTTGGGGCCAATGTGGATGCCCTCCTGGAGGGGGTAACCCGATATTCCTGAGAGAAGGCAGGGAGGGGACAAAGACACCCTCACAAAGGAGGGAGGAGGCACCAGATGCCTGAAGCATGCTCCCCGCCCCCCCACCTGCTGCCTCTCTCCTCCTTTCTGGAAGCACTGTCCTGCCCACCAGACTCGGGCCATGGCCCACCTTCTCTGCTGCAGGACCGCTCATGCCGCAGCACATGTGAGCGCCTGTGCCCCTGTATGAAGAGTATGTGTGAGCCCCTTTGGCTGATCTCCTCCCAACGCTCCCATGCTGCTTTTTAACCAGCGCTCCCAAAGGGCAGCACAGGCAGCATTCAGACTCAAATGGGAGGAGGCAGATCCCCTCTAAAAGGGGAGACTGCCCCCAACTGCAAGGCCTGTCAGCAAGGGCCCCCTTCCTGGGCAGGGAAGATCCCGGTCATTCCCCCACATTGGTGGAGGGCCTTCTGTCCTCAGCCCCAGCCCAGAGCTTTCCTCATCTTGCTTGCGGTGGGCTATCTCCCTGTCCAGCCCCAGGATGTGGCGGAGGGTGGCAGCCACGCTTCCCAAGACGGGCTCTGGAGGGAGAACAGGGACTGGGCCCGTCAAAGCCTGTTCTCAGTCGTGCAAGCCCAGGAAGTCCGTATTGCAGGGTGGCCAGCGGTGGTGGGGGGAGGCTGCTCTGAGCACCCCAGTGCCCAGCCAGTGGGCTTGGCTGCCTGTCTCCGTGCCCACCCTTCCCCGGCTGAGCCTGACGTCCAGCCTCCGGCCATGTGGGGAAACCAGATCTGCCCCTCTAACTCTTCCTCCTTTTGAGAAAACCTGGCCCGCCCCATTCAGGGTGGCTGCCCACCCCCTGCCGGTCTTCTGCTTAGTCATGGGCACTTCCAAGGAGGGGTGGAGGGGGCCTCCTGGCACCAGGGTGACAAACAAGCAGGCTGGGAGAGCGGCAGCACCCAGGCCGCTCACAGCAGCCAAGGAAAGCTGGCTGTGAGGGAGGAGGAAGGGGAGCAAGGAGACCCTGGGGCCTGGCAAACGAGACCAGCAGGAGCCTGCCTTCTTTGCTCTGTCCCCAGTCGTGAGGGGTGGGGGACCACAATGGAAATTGAACGTGAGGGAGAGCTCAACTTCAGGTTGGGATGCCCTGCTGTTAGGACAAAGAGGAAGGAGCCCAGCCACTCAGAAGCCCTTGCTGACTCCAGGAGGGCCTGGCTGGGGGCGCCGGGGGGCCACTGCAAAGGCAGCCATGTTGCTTTGGCCCCTCCTGCCTCCCTCCCTTCTCTCTGGTGGATGGGGAACCCAGCGGCAAAGAGGAGTGTGGAGGGCAGCTCCAGGGAGAGGCCACCCACCCGTCCAGCCTGGCGTCACCCCCTCACCCTCCCATACACTAACACATGCATGTCACGGCCATTTCAAGAGCTCTGCCCTGGCAGGAGGGGGTGCGTGGGTTTTGCAAGAGGAGGGTGAAAGCAGAAGCAGACCCCCTTCAGGCTCCTTGCCCTGAGGGACCTGAATTTGTGCTGGTGGTGTAGGCAAGGAAAGCAGAGAAGGTGGCCACAGCAGGCCAAAGAACCCAGCACAGACACGAGGCTCACAGAATTCATCCCCACGTTCCACCTTTCGCCCCAGCTGGTTTGCACAGCCAGGCCCCAAAGGAAAAACACCCCCACAGGATGCTCCATCGGGGGAAGCTGGGCAAACTGGAAAAGCAGCCTTCCCAACAAGTTCTCCTGGACAAGGTTGAGGGGATGGCCCAGTTCAAGTGCCCCTGGGCGGATGGGCAGATGAACAGCAAGATGGAAGGAGGTGAGGGGGCAGAAAGAAGTGGGGAAAAGAGAGGGATCAAGTCTTTGAGAATCTG
Organism: Ctenosaura bakeri; assembly: GCA_948474755.1. NCBI lineage: Eukaryota > Metazoa > Chordata > Lepidosauria > Squamata > Iguanidae > Ctenosaura > Ctenosaura bakeri. The sequence goes on from CAOLHI010002020.1 coordinate 197,031, forward strand.
GGGAGCCACAATGGGGTCCCTTCTGGACTGGGTCCAGAAAGATTCTGACACCACTGCAGCCCCCATCATTCCAGCCACCAGCACACCTGCTGCTCGAGGGTCATGCCCCTGGGATGTTGCAAAAGGAGGCCTGCCTAGGAGTGCCCACAGGCCCCAATATCCCATTTCCCTCCCTACTCGCTCCCCCACCTGGCTAATAACAGCCCAGGGGAGGAGGCGGGCAGACTTTGAACAGGTGGGGCCAGGAAGCCACTGACTCCATGGCACCGGCCGTTGGCTGGAAAGGGGCAGGGAAGGTTTACACAAAGAGACGGCGGGAGGGGTGTGCGCCACAGTCTCCTCCCTCTGCAGAGAGTAGAAACGGGCCAGACCCACGGCAGAAGTGGCCATCTTGGGCTTTCTAAACACGGGGTGGCTAGAAAACAAGCCACACACTGAGTGCACAGGTACACACTCCTACATACACGTGTATCTCTACACACTCACATACCACACACAGTAAACTACAGAGAAAGGGGCCCTCTGGAAAGAAGAGCTGTGCGCCGAAAGGGGCGGGAATCAAAATGTCAGAGGGGAGAGCTACCTTTGGTTTGCTGATCACATTGGCAGCCAAGCGAGGAAGGAAGGGAGGCTGTTGGCTGCAGGCCTTTCTCACAGAGGACTAGCACAGGCCGAAACCACCTTTTCACGGCAACAAGAATTTGTGGCGATATGGGATTCACTCTTCAACCATTTCTATTATCACCACTTTTGCCATCTTCTCCCCACCCTAACTACCCAGAAGGGCAGTTATCTGGAGACAGCTGGAGAACCCCAGCTTCAGCACGCTGTGTCAACCACCAGCCCCCCTCCACGAAAGGACCCTCCCTCTAGAAAACAGTGGTGCTGGTTGCAGACTCCATGAAACCATGATCTCAAGTGCACAAACTTTTTGAACATCATCTCAAAGACGTGAGTCTGTATGTTAAATCGATATGTCTAACCAATGCTAAAGATCACAAACACACACAACAGTGTACAAATTTATCCCTCAAGCTGATTAAGGTGGAATAAGCCATTGACTCAGACTCTTATTCCAACCTGTGACCAAGTTTTGCTTTAAAAGATGGTGTAAAAACAGTTCAAACAAAACGAAAAAAGGGCATGCAACCAGCTGAGATCTAGGGTACCCCAAGAGCTGCTTGTAAACTGAGGTAACTTTTAAGGGTGGTGGTTTATGTCTTGTCTTCAATTGATCTGACTGCTTGTTTCACTTCATTGTCTATTCATTATTAATTCTTTTTTGGAGAGGGCAATCCCACAGAGCAGGAGGAGAGACTCCCAGGCAGCAGAAAGACCTCTTCCTACCCCACTGAGCTTGCTCTGGGGGTGTACAAGATGTCTGCAGAGGGGAGAATGGGGGGCTTTCCTCTTCTTCCCTCCCAGAAAGGCTCAAGAAGTTGGATCCAGGAGATCTGGAAAACCCTATGTGCTTTCTCAGGGACCCCAAGACTCCTGCCTTTAGGTGTTTTAAAGGATTTATTAAAATACCCTCATACTTATTCTCAAAACCCTCATCCCCCACCCTGCAACCTCCAAGGTCCACTTGACACTGCAAGCAGTGTGAGGGCAGGGACTCATTTATTTAGTATTTTATTAAAATCTTTATATCCAGGCTTATATCATGTGATTTCACATTGGCACACAAATAAAGTCACTTTGGATAGTGGATAATAAATAACAGACTACCACTTCAATATATTACAACAGCTGCAAGCATGCAGGTTACCCAAACTTGCACTGAAGTACCAACGGCAGAAGAAAGGTTGTTAAAAGTTGCAAATCTTGCCCAAGTTGCAAAATCAACATAGATTTTAAAAGATAGACCAACTGAAGATTTTTTTTAAAGAAAAAAAATCTAATGATGAAATCATCTGTGGTTATGATTATTAGTAATTCTAGTAAGCTCAACATATATAGACCTGTAATGCTAAAATAGGATATGGGATATTAATATATATTTTTATTACAGTCTGTATAGTGGAGAGAGTTCTTTTATGTTTCAGTTAGTGTACATAGGATACATTTAGCATAATATATTACTCTTTCAATAATGGGTTTTGTTATTATGTCTCACTTTTAGTTTAGTGTAATTTAGTTATACGTATTGTTTATCTACAGCTTGTTTTTTTCTTCTGTTTCCTTCTTCCTCTTTTCTCTGCAGTTGTCAATCAGTAGTATCTTTGAACTAAGAATAAATATTGCAAGTAAATCAATGACAAATAAAGTCAATTTAAGCACATCAAAAACACTAAAAAACAGACTAAAAGCACATTTGAGGATTAAGCAAGTTAATGCAGGTTTTTAAAAAGTTCAAGCAGTTTAAAAGCATGTGCATGAAACTGGACCTGTTTAGTCCTGACCGATGAAGCTCAGGAGTTAGGTTATTACGCAACTTAACTGGACTATGACTCTGGAGATCAGAGTTCAAATCCCCACTCAGCTATGGAAACCCACTGGCTGACCTTAGGCAAGTCACTCTCTCTCAGCCTCAGAAGAAGGCAGTACTGGCAAACCCTTTCTGAACAAATCTTGCCAGGAAAGCCCCAGGATAGGTTTACCTTAGGGGCTGCATAAGTTGGAAACAACACAACAACAACAACAGTAACACAAGTGGCAGTGATGGAGAGGATTGCTTTAAAGCTTTTTCACCCTTACCCTGCTTCTGGGTTTTATATGTCAAAAAGTTTTGTTCTCTGATAACCAGTTTTATTTCTTTTTCAAAAAAAAAAGCTGCTTCTTAGCATTTGTTGTATTATATTACTACTGCATTTCTAAAAGACTTCATATTTTTAACAAACTGAACGCTGCTCAAGAAGCTTTGCCTGGTGGGCAATTTCAAAATGTGCTAAATTAGCTGGTTAAAAATCAGCCTCAACCATCATCGTGGCGTCACTCTGCAAGGCCCGCAGTGCCAAGCGCCACGGCCTCGGACGGTGTCAGGAACAGCACAGCTAATCACAAATTTTAAACAGTAACAAGGAGGCGGGCACACGCCCATGACTGAAGCAGGCCTGGGCACGGGGCGAGGGTGGCTCTGGCAGGGCACAGGCCTGGTGGCAGCCGCTCTGGCAGGGAAAGGAGGAGGCGGGGAGGCGGCCATGTTGTCCTGCTGGCCTGCGTGGGGAGGCAGTGCTTGCAGGGGGGCTCCAAAGTGCTGAAAGAGGAGCCCCGGGAAGAAAGGGCCATCTGGCGTTCCCTCCTCCCTGAAGGACTGGCACCGATAATCCAGGAGCCACCGGCAGCAAGATGGGCCCCCTCCTCCTCCTCCTCTGAATCAACCGACTTCCAGGCCCTCTTGTGTTGTGGCGAACCACAAGGCCCGCCTCCCTCTCCCTCCCATCCCCGGAGAGGCAGCTGCCGCCTCGTTTGTCCCTCCTCGTTTTCCCTGCTGCTTCTCTGTCTTCTCCCCGTCTTCTCCCCGCCCTGCCAACGGTCACAGGCCGCAGCCAGGAAGGAAGCCCGGCCTCCGGGAATGACGGTGGTGGCGGCGGCAGCAAAGAGGCTGCCATGAGCCCGTGCGTGCGGGGACACCAAAACCGCCACTCCGCCCCCCTGAGGCTCCCCCACTGCTGTCTGAGGCTGCGGAGATAAACAAAAATTAAAACGGCACCACCCCCAGAAGGGAGGTATTACGCTCGCTGGTTTCATGAGGCAGAGAGAAAACCAAAAAAGAAGGCCGAGCAAGCAGGAGGAAAGCCTCCGGGAAAAGCTAGAATTGGGGTGGGACGGAAGAAGAAGGACAGCAACAATGCCCCCACGTTTCTCCATTTCTGTATACGGATCCCTTGGCTTCTCGCGGGGGGGGGACTTTCATTCCATTCATGGCTCACGTCTGCTCCTGAAAAGACAGCGTGGCTGCAACGGGTGTGGGGAGGCAGCCCTTAATAGCAGCAAATGCAGCCCAGCCCTGCGTAGTAGGACAGATCAATCGCCTCCCAAAGCTGAGGGGCCCAGGGAGACGGTCTCCTCTTGTCTCCCCACCATATTCTCCCCCGCCAAGTAAATACTCTCTCTCTCTCTTCTCACCCCCCCCCAATTTCAGCTGCTTATGAAAGGGGACGCGCGGACACATAAATCAAATCTTCTATTGACCGCTTTGTGCGCTGCATCAGCCTGACCTCTGCCAGAGCAAATCAAGCAAGAAGGTCGCGAGGGCTGACTGGCGCATTAACAGGCCTGACGGAGGCCGCCGGCGCCGCCACATCACGGGGCACCTCGCTGCTCCTTCATCAGTTTTCGCGCCATGTCTGTGGTGGGTCATGGGGAAATACGGGTTCGTCCTGCCTTCCCAGGCCCAGTGGCGGGAAACCTGCAACCTTGAGCGCTGTGAGGAAGTCTGGAGGACACGTGGAATGAAATGTGGTGATAAACCCCTAAGATGGGGTTTGGGGTGACCGGCAACCAGCTGCACGTGCCATCTTCTGGGGCAACTTCTCTTATCAGGGTGGAAGAAAACAGAAATAAGTTTGGGTTGTCTTAAAAAGGTATAAATATGTTTCTGTGGCCCCGACTTAGGACACGGCTAAGGAATCCGGATGGGTTGCAACAGGCAGCCTAAACAGTCCTGGCACGGATGTTCACGGAAGAGCTGGCAAGGGGCAGAGGGCCCCAGAAATTTTGAAACCAGGGTAGAGGGGTGGCAGTGGTTGGGAAGCAAATGGAAATCGGGAAAATTTTGAATTGTGTGAAATACTTCTCTGCATCCCTAATGGACCCTAAACTTATTTTACACCAACACTTTACCGATAAGTTAGGCAGCACATACCATTCTCCTGTTTGGGACATTAGGAAATTTTAAAATATAAAAATCTTAGTATTTTAGAAGCAGAACTGTGTATGTAACAGAGAGAGAGAGAGAGCGCCGCAAGTTGCACATGTACTGGTATCTTTTTTTTTTTTTTTGCTACATCCATACACAGTAAAAAGAAAACAGAGGGAAGAAAACCCCATAACAGAAACAGTCAATGTAACCTCTGTCTTAAGAACTACCGGTAATCTAGCTACATATTTGCATGTAAGAATATAAAACATATAAAAGTCTTTAACAGTGTTGAAGTCTTCAAACAACATAAGCAAAGAAGTCCCCCCCCCAACAATATTACTAACAAGATGAGAAAAAATGAAAACAAACAAACAAACCCAGAATTTTAAAACCAGAGCCACCAATGAGAAATCCAGAACGAAAGTGTTACTCCCTGTCTCAGAACCTTGGGAGCCCTTCTGTCTCCTTCTCTATTCATAAACAGGAATTTAGTAGTTTGCTCCCCTCAACAATGTGGTTTAAAATGTTTGAATATGGAAAAAAATCACATTAGAGCTGACAGCCCTACTGTTGTGCCTTTTCTTCTGCTCATTTCATATATTTAGCATAAAAATAAAAAAATAAAGTCTATTGTGCGAAGGATTAACAAAATCTCTCGCTCATCGAAGAGCATGGACATTTATTTCCCATTTCCCGAGAAAAGCTCTTCTGCCCAATACATGCCAGTCTTCCTTTCTGGAAAGCACTGAACACTTCAAGGAAGTGATCTCGCTCAGTGTCCTTGCATGGATACAAAAAACCTTTCCCATCACACGGACTCCCTCATACATGGGCTGGACCACCACACCTACCAAGCCACAGGTTTCCCACCCCTGTTGTAGGTTATGTTGAAAGTGGCCTTCAAACTCCTTTCCAGGAAATGGCCCCCATCCCCTCATGATGGTTCTGTGAATAGAAATGTCTGTCACAGGGAACAACATGGCAGCCAGTCTGGGCACCCACTGTCAGGGGCAGAGAAGAGAAAGGTGTTGGGAAGAATATCCCAGAGTGGGTCCTTGTGATGCACCCTGAGGAAGAGTGTCCAAGGCGAGAGGCCCCAATGAGGGCATCCAGCCACCCCCCTCAAGAAACACCCCTGCCACCAGGCCTTTAAGACAAGAGTGGTCCATCTATGTGCTCCTCCTCTGGGAAGACCACAGTGTGCTTGCTCTTCTGAGACACTTCAGGGCCATCTGGTCCTCAACACTTCTTGCCTCGTTTTTATAGTGCACGAAGGTGAGAAAGGGCCCAGCCTAGGGAAGTGTGGCCCTTGAGATGTGGTTGGATCCCAGCCGCCACCACTCACCCATTGGCCAAGCTGGCAAGGGGGGTAATGCAAACTTCCGCAACCCAACCGCCTCTGGACACGATTCTCATCACTGGCCTAAACCCAGGATTGTCACAGACACGAGGAACACCGCCACGGCCCACCTTTACCACCAAAAGAAGCACATGTGGGTGAGTGTCAGGAAGAGCCTTCCTCTCCCCTTCCCAGAAGGATGAGTCTGTTCTCTGTGACTGCATTTCCCTCTTCAGGATGAGAGGGATTTGCCCATAAGTCAGCCGCCAACCCCAAATTCTAACAGCCCGCTTGCCTGCCATTGGGTTGAGCTCTTCTGTCTGGTCATCTGGAAGGTAGAGAGGCAAGTCATGACTTCCCAGGCCAGACAGAAAGGCAAGAGCAACCTCACATTCCCCTTGGGCTCAGCAGCCATCTCAGAGCTAAGTGAATGGGGTGGGGGACGTGTGGCCCCGCCAAGGGACAGCTCTATCCAAGAGCTGAACGCTCAGTTTATCCTAAGAGACAAAAGCATGACTGTTGCTTTCATGAAGCCACCACAAACCAGGCCCTGGTGCAGAAGCCCCTTCACCCTGAGCAGACAAAACCCACAGGTTCTGGAACCATACAAAGAAAGCACATGGCAGAAGACACACACACACACACACCCCTCCAAGGTACCCGCTTCCTCCCACGTCTGCAGTCAGGACAAAGACCGGACAATTTAACAACTAAGAGCCCAAACTGCTTTAAAATCCTGCTCTGTGGCAACACACAAGAACACAAAGTCAGTGCCTCTGTGTTAAGATGACATGAAGGCCCGAATGTTTACATCGGTCCATTAAAACAGAGCCCTCTGTCAAACCAGCTAAGCAGCCAATTCTCTGAAAGCACACGACACTTTTTAGGCACACGAACTACCTTAAGAGGCATTCTCTCCCCAGCCCAGCTTTTTTTCCCCTCTTCCCAGGAAGGGAAGACCTCTTTCGAAGGCAGGAGGAAAACATGCACAAGCTTATTACGATCATCACCGGGAACCTCAGGAAATATATTTTCTGTTGCTTTCCTGTTTTATGGTTGTTCTATGGCTAACCAGTCCACCCAACTTTCTCTGGTGAAAAATGTATGCAGAACTCTCTGTCCAAAGTTAATTAAAACTCACATCCTTAATGCACTTTTTGACCTGGGCCATTTCCACACTAGACTGTCATAGCACTATTATTCCATTTGCAACCTCCTCTGGAATCCTGGGGTTTGCAGTTTCGGGAGGGGGCGACTGGCTCCTCCCGAAACTGCAAACCCCAGGATTCCGTAGGAGGTTGAAAGTGGAATCATTGTGCTATAACAGTCTGGTGCGGAAATGGCCCTGGCCAAAGCCACTCAGCCTAGTCCCACGCCTGTTTACCCAGAATCAGGCCCCCGTCAGCTGAGTGCCGTTTGCTTCCAGGTAAGCAGGGGCCGCGTCCCTCCCGCCAGCGCCGGCCCTGTGGAGGGGAGCTGCAAAACCACCGCTGGCAAGGAAGCCACTCCGCTCCACCAGTGAGGCTCCTCCGCAAGAGGACTTCAGTTCCACCGCTCACTGAATATGAAAAGAGAGATAAGGTCCAGATACCAAAAAGGACTTCCACAGCAGCTTATATGACACAAAAGGCCACACACCAAAAAGCAAGGCTGGGGAAAAGAGAAAAAGAAACAGCCAATAGAAAAGCGTTTTGTCCTCTGATTGTGGAAAAGCTGCAGGTTGTTTTACGGCACTGGGACCCGGCGGGCGGGGCTAACTCACCCTCCCTATAGTTTGCGGTGGGGTCTTAAACAGAGCGTGGAAAAGCCGCTTCTTTCGCTCCGTCCCCAGAACCCCCCAGCCAGCGAGGCCGGTCCTGAGCGCTGAAGCCCAGGCGGGAGTCCCGCTGGGGGCGTCATCTCCTGACCGCGACCTGGGGAGCCTCTCCCAGCATCCCTCTCCGCCCACCGGCCAAGGCCGCGCGAGGCTGATGGGCGCTGCAGTCCAGCCCCGCGGGGACTGTTCCTCCCCACAGGCTCCGCAGGAGGGGCGGGTCGGAGGCCCCCCCGCCGCCCCTCGAGGGCTCGGTCTGGGAAGCGGGAGCCCCTCCCCCGGCCGAAAGGCGCGTTCGCCGAGGGAGCAAATCGGCACCAGGCAGGGCCGCGGACCCGGTCCGGGCGAGGGGCCGCCGCCGGCCCGCCTTCCGCGCCCCCCCGCCTTCCGGGCTCCCGGCCCCCCGCCCGCCCGCCCGGCCCGCGGCCGACTCACCCGGGCGGGCCAGTGCGGGTAGCCCTTCATCTTGGCGAAGACCAGGTCGCCGCACTTGTACTCGCGCTGCCGGTTGGAGCGCGACATGGCGCCCGCCGAGGGAGGGGACGGGCACAGGGACCGGCACCGCGCCGCCGCCGCCGCCGCCGCCCTCCTCCTCCTCCTCCTCGCCGCCCGCCTTCGCCGCCGGGCCTGGAGCCTGCCCGCCTGCCCGCCTGCGCGCCGCCGGAATGGCTGCCGGGTGCCGCCTCCGCCCGCCCGCCCGCCCGCCCGCCCGCGAGCCAGCCAGCGAGCCGGCAGAGGCAGGAGCGCCGCCCGCCCGCCCTTCCGCCCCGCCCCTTCCGCCCGCCGGGGCCGCCCGGGTGGGCTCGCGGGGCGGACGCGGCGAGGCGGTCGCCTCTCCTTCCCGCGCCTCGCCGGGCGGAACGAAGCCGCGAGGAGGCGCCGGCGGCGGCGGCGCCGGGAGGGGAGAGCGCGGAGAAGGGCGGGCCGGAGCCTCCGGAAGGGTGGCGGGCGCGCCCCGGCGGACCACGAAGCCCGGGGCTCGCCTCCGCTGGGCCTGGTCCGGTGGCTCCTCCGGAAAGGACCGCCGCCCCGTGGACCGGCCTGGAAGAGGCGGCGGCGGCGGCGGGTGCCCCGGGGGGGTCCTGGCCCGCAGCCCCGAGCCCTGGGTTCGAACCCCTGCCCAAGTCCCGCTCCCCCGGCCTGAGCGGAAGGCGGCGGCGGCGGCGGCGGCGGCCCTCTCCTGACTGGAGGGCGCGCAGCCGCGGCGGCCTCCCCGCCCGGCTCGGGTCCCGCGAACGCACCCGGCCGTGTCCACCGCAGGGCCTCCGCGGGCACAGAGCACGGCGGGGTCCTCCCGAAGCACCGCGGAGCCGTGCGCCGGGCTCGTGGGTCCCTGTGAACCTCGTGCCGGCGGACCTCCCCCGGCGCCCGGCGGGCCCCCAGGGGACCGGCCATCCCCGGCCCGCCTGGTTTCTCCCGGGGCCGCTGCGCGTCCCGGGCAACACGGCATCCCTGGCCCGACGCGGACACCCCTGGGCCCCGGGGAGGCTCTCGTGTGGGGCCCCAGAAACCGCCGCCGCGGGCGGAACCCTAAAAGCCGGGCCCCGCGCAGCGTCCCCCCAGCCTAACGCAGAAACACGGGGCGGGGGCGGGGGCGGGCGTTACTAGATCGCCTGGTCTGGCAGCCCTTTCCGGGGGGTCCCCGGGGCCCCGTCCCTCGGCAGAGTCGCCCGGCTTATGGACCGGTCTGCAGGCCCCAGCGGGACAGCGTTATTTGGGGGCCCTCGGGTGGGCCCACGGGGAGAGAGCCTTGCTGGGCCCCCCGGGAAACGTGTGGGCCGGTTCCCGACCCCTCCGTGCAGGTCTGTGGGCAGCAATGCCGCGCCTGCCTCGGTGGGCGTTTTCCGTGGGCTGCGCGTGGAGACGGGCTTGACCGCAGCCCTGTGCCTCAGACCGGCCTTCTCGCGCTCCGGCTGTGGGAGGGGGCTCCTTATCTGCGGCCTGTGGGCATGATCTGGCAGGTGGCTTTCAGGTGGGCCCACGAGGGCCTCTGCCCTGATGCTTCTCCCTCGCGGCCCTGTGGGTGGGAACATGATGCATACATTCTTTTTTCCGGCGGATCTCCTGTGACAATCACTCGGGCCTCTGAGCATCCCCGCCCCGCGTCCGCGTTTCTGCGCCGTCCCGGCCTGCCGGCGCCGAGAGGCCTGACGCTTGCGGCCCGGCCTCGGACTGCCAGCGCGATTCGTGCCCTGATGCTCAGCTGGGTCGCTCTCGTGCAAAGGCCACTCGGACCCGCGCGTGGCGCCCGTGTTTCCTGAGCGGGGTGGCGCCGCCTGCGCCGGCCCAGGGGTGGCTCTGGAGGCATCCTCTGCAAAGATCAGAGGGAACCAGGAGCCCCCCTCCTTGATTTCGGATCATGCTGCTCTGGGGGCAAAGGGCATTTCCGCACTAGGCTGCTATAGCGCGATTATTCCACTTTCAACATCCTGTGGAATCCTGCGGTTCGCCCTTTCGGGAGGGGCCGGCCAATCTGCCGGCTGGCTCTGTGGCCGTGGAAACTCCACGGCGGCCCCCCGTCCTCTTCCCAGGCCCCCCTGCCTGCAGGCTCCTCGGGGCGCCTTTCAAAGCTGCGGCCGCTGGTGCTGCTACGTCACGCCTTGGCCCCGCCCACCCCGCGCGGCCATTTCGAGTGCCTCTTCCCCGCTCCTTTCTCCTCCGCAAAACGCGCGAAAAGGAGGATGGGAGAAGTGACATTTCCTCCCCCGGAGGTGGGAGGTCCAGGCGGAAGCGCAGGCCCAAGACTCCGATTCCCGGCAGGCGCTGCGCGGGAAGATTGCAGGCGGGCCAATGGCTGCTTCCGGCGCAGCGACTTCTGGGAGCCATAGTTTCCCTTCCTCGCCGTTGGATTGAAGAAGGCGGGAGGAAGAGGGCAAAATCCCCCTTTCTGCTTCCACGGCAGCCGCCATTACCCGGAGCCGAGTCCGAGGGCGCCCCAGGACCGCGGCGGGCAGTCCGTCCGGAAAGGCGGAGCCCGTCCCGCTTCCGGCGGGCGGTGGCGTTGCCATGGCGACCGCCGCGGCCTAGCGGGCTTCGCGCCGGGCAGTGCGGCCTAGTGCGTTGGGCGCAGCTTCGGCCTCGCCTGCGAGCCACGGCCCGGAGCCATGTCTCTGGTGGCCTACGCCAGCAGTGAGGAGGAGGAGGAGGAAGAGGACGAGGAGAGCGACGCCGCCGAGGAGGGGGAGGAGGAAGGGGGAGCAGAAGAGGAGCCCGAGGAGGGCCGGGCCGGGGCGGCAGCGGGGGAGCCCGGCGGGCGCAGGGGCCTCTTCTCCGCCCTGCCGCCCCCGAAAGCCGGTCTCGGCCTCGCCTCGCCGCCGCCCTTCAAGCCCGGCTTCCGCCCTCTTTCCCCGCCGCCGCCGCCCCCCGGGGCCTTCCCGCCGGGCCCCTTCCCCGCCGGGCTGCCCTCGCCGCCGCCGCCGCCGCCGCCGCCGCCGCTCCTTCCTCCCCCTCCTCCTCCTCCTGCGGCCGCCTCGTCGGAGCCGGGCCTCCCCGCCAGGCCCAAGAAGAGGGCGCAGCCCGTCCGCATCGCCGCGCCGCAGCTGCGCTCGGGAGACGTGAGTGCCGCGCTGGGGGGCGCTGGGGGTCGTCCGGGGCCGGGCCGCCTCCCCTCTTCCCTGGCCACACTCGTTCGCCTTGCCTCCCAAGCAGGCCCTCCCCGCCCCGTCCCGCCGTCCCTGGCGGCCTGCTTCCAAATTATTAATTGGAACTGGAACTCAGTAATTAAGCATGTAGCTGAATGAGCCCTGGCAGTAAAAGCGCCGTCTAAACGCAGCCCAAAAGCAGTTAAAAGTCTCGTCCTCCGCACTCAGGAAATCGCCAGAGATGCTTCTGGATGTTTAAAGGACACAGTAAGGGTCTCTCTTTAATTTGGCATAATTAAAGAAAGTGGCTGTTTTGAGCTACAGCTCCCAGCATCCTCCAGCCAGGCGGTTGGCCAGGGGACCCAGGGACTTGTTGTGCCAAAAAGTAACTTTCCTCCCTCCGGCCAGATTGCGAGTAAGGGCGCAGAGGGAGACTCGGAAAGCAGCTGCGCGAGAACCGCGAGCAGCGGGGAAGCCCTCCATGTGCCCCTCCGCTTCTTTGGTGGGTGGCGGCGGAGGCAGCAGCTGGCAAAACATCCCAGAGTTTTCTCTGGCTTTCGTCTCCAGCTGGCGCTTGGTTGTGCCCCCCTCCTTGGCCTGCGTTGGCATCAGTCCTGGGCGAGGTGGCACTAAGGTTGCCCTGCCGGAGAGAGCCAGAAATGTTTATGGCAAGGGTGTAGCTATGGGGTGGGAGTAAGAATTTTCCACTCCCCCGTGAATTTCTTCTTCTATCCCTACATTTCTGTCATTGCAGAGGGATGCTGGAAGTGGTTCACTCTTAGGCCTGTTGTATTTGCTGTGTCCGCCTTCCCTTGGTTACTTTGCCGGCCTCTTTTCTTGGGATGCCAAAACTGCATCTTTAAATGCTCCATTGAAGCTTTACAATGTTGTAGTGCTAGAAATTTGGGGACTGAAAGATTTTGCTTGTGCCCAGCAGCACTCTGACTCCATCCCATCGTTCTGATGTGGCACCAGCAGCCCTCCTCTGGCTTGTGGCACATTTGGGTTATCCTCTGGCCGTTTCCAGGACAGTCTGCTTGTCTGGTGTAGTTGGTGCCTGCAGCTTGTTTTGTCAACACCAGCTGCCCTAATCTCTTGGGGTGAGGATAGGGTTGCCAGGTAAAATAAGGCAAGGGGGATCTTTTCCCTTGGGGTAGTTGTGTTGGGTTGAAGAGGGAATCTCAGCAGGGGCTGTTTGTCCCACAAGCAACTCCTGCCAAATTTCCCTTGCAATTTGCAACAGCACCCCCTCCTTAGCTTCCTTGCCATTTGCAACAATAACCCCCTCCTTACACTGAGGAGCGCGTGCCACTGAGAGCCTTGGAGATCCAGACATGGGTATAAATATACATACGGAGAAATGCCCTAATTCTTGTTGACTGGGCCATTCGGGTATGAGCCAAGGGAGGAAGATGGACACTGTGATGGGCTGTGAAGGTGCACTCTCACATTTTGTGTCTTCTCTGTCCCTCTCTGAGTCTTCTGTGGAAACTACCCCCCCCTTGGGAATTTCTGCTGGTTTTTACACAGCTAGGAACTTTGCTGTTCCCTCAAAAATGTAACCCAAGAACCTTAAACACTGTTCTGCTGGAGAGCAAGCTTTGCACTTTTTGGCCTCTTCCCTAAACCTTTGACACTACAGGGAGCTTTGAGGAGAGCGCAGGCGGGCTGGGCATGGTGAGAAGCTGGGGGGACTGGCAGAAAGAACCCCAGCAGCGGTTGGTGGTGGGACTTTTGGTATGCTCCTGACTGCTGTGCTGTGGAAGACGGTTGCTGGTGCTTAGCGGTTGTGGGAGGAGAGGCGTTGCCAGGACATTCTTGTCATGGTCGTGCCCTGTGGGGGCTAGTGGGGGTTAAGGACCAGTGATAGGCCGGTCCAGTATCCTTTTGCACCACCTGCTGGTTTGGCATGCTTTTCTGGCTACCAAATAGTCTGGTCCTTCCCGCCGCCTCCAAGCAGCATGCCTCCTTCAGCCCTTTCCTCGCTGCCTGCTGGCCTGCCCATTGTGTCGGGTGTAGGCGGGCACCCAAGGCCTGTTGCTGCCAGACTTCTCGAGGCGCTCCTCCCGTATGATTATGGCTTGGGGTGTGAGTTGCGCCCTGTAGTTTTGGTCTCCAGGTCCAGCCCTGGGTGTCACGAAGTGGCCTTTACAGATAACTCCAGCCTCTGCTTTGGGAAACAGCCCCTGCATAAGACTCTGGGGTGAACTGACAGCTTTCTCTCCCTCCTTTGTACTCAACACTTTCTCTCTCTCCCTGTTTCTCTCTCCCAGTCAGATTCTGAGGAGGATGAGCCAGCCAAGAAGCAGCCCACCTCCCAGGTGAGAACTAGTTTGCACGGCCCTCATGTAAGAGATGGAGGCCGCTCTGTGTGTGTGTGTGTGGGGGGGGTGTTTGCAGGAGAGGCCTGGATGCTTGGCCATGCGGATCTGAGCGCAAAGGGCGAAGAGAGTAGGACTCAAGTATCCAAGGGGTTTGTTCGGCTTGTGTTATTTCCCTCATTAGGCTGCATGTAAACCCACCCACCCAGCCAATGTGTGGCTGTTCTGTTCTTTAACCGAGCCTGGGCTGTCATCAGTAAGCCTTTTCGTGGAAGTGTGTGTGCCCGCCCCACCATCCTTCTATCTTTGGAGAGCAGCAGCCACTCTGCCAGGCTGCTCCTTTCTGCCCAATTGTACACCTTGCCTCTCTCCTTTGCAAGAGGGTGAGTGAAATGCAGTGGGTGTGAGTGAAACAGTGCCCAGCCCTTCAGTCTTGGGACCCTTCCTTTCATTTGTAGTTTGCATAGGACAGAAGGAGGCCTTGGCCGGATCTTGGGTTTAGGCGGCTTGTGCTTCCCTGTTGTGTTGGCTGGATCTTGGCACAGCTTACTCTAACCAGCCAGTGGTTGTGGTGCAACCCAGCCCAGCTTGCCTGTCCCTGAGTGTGTACGAAGCAGCCACGGAGTTGTTTTTCATCACCTCTGCTCCTTCTGTCTTTCCAACAGGGCCAGGGCTCCGGCTTATCAGCTCTGCTTCCACAGCCCAAAAACCTGATGGTGAAGGAGACCAACCGGCCGCTCCTGCCCTATGTCCTCTCCCGGAAAGCGGCCGAGAACTCGGAGGAGCCCAAAGGCCCAGCCTCGGTGGCGGCAGCCCCCACCAGGCCCAGTCCCTCCCCACTAAAGGCCCCCTCGGCCATCATGACCACCCCCTCCCCCTCAGCCATCAAGGCAGCGGCCAAGAGTGCTGCCCTGCAGGTGACCAAGCAGATTACCCAAGAGGAGACGGAAAGTGATGAGGAGGTGGCCCCCGAGAACTATTTCTCCTTGCCTGAGCGGAGAGAGACACCTGTGCCCACGGGGCCCGAGCCCTTCGTCTTCACAGGCACGGTGGTGCCGGACGACCTGCCCCCCGGGACAGAGCCTGAGGGCCAGGATGCCACCACGGCCGCCGCCAACGCCCCCTTGGAGTTCAAGACTGCTCCGGGCTCAAGCTCAGTTTCTCACGGCTGGGCACCCAGGCCAGGCGAGGAGCACAGCCGCCAGCCCTACCGGCCCTACCCTGGCTACGGCGAGGTGGGGGCTGCTGGCAGTTACTACCAGGTGGGAAGGCTCCCCCGTCCTGCCAGTGCTTTGGCCAGGGAGCTTTGGTTTGGGGAAGCTGGGCCAAACCAAGGCAGGTGCTCTGTGGGCTTTGGGGTCTCCATGACATTCAGGTTGCGGGGGGGGCTGAAGACAAGGCAGCAGGCTGGGCTTCTGTGGAGAGAGGAGAGAAGAAGAGGTGGGGCATTTGGATGTGGGCAGGAGGGGTATGTGAGAGGAACTGGGTGGTGGAGCCGCAGCCTGCCAGCTGGAGAGGTTGGCCCCACTGGTGTAGCTCCTTTCTCACTGAGGGCGTCCTTCCTCCTTTCTCTCTGTGCACCAGGATTACTATGGCAGTGACTACTACCAGGAGACAGACCCTGCGCTGGGGCCGTTGCTGGAGACCAGCCCCGACGCTGCCTCTGCTGCCACCTCCTCTTCCTCCTTCATGGACGATGAAGCGGTGAGCAGCCTCCTTGGGTTCCGCCTTGCTAGAGGCTGGCCAGGCACAGGGGCTTGTGGGCCTTGGTGGGCCCCACTGTTGCCAGGGCGTGCGCGCGTGTGTTTTACTCTCAAGGGAGGCCAGAACCAGAACCGCCCTTTTCCCCTCCACCCTTGTGCAGTTTAAGCGCCTGCAGGGCAAGCGGAATCGTGGGCGAGAGGAGATAAACTTCGTGGAGATCAAGGGAGACGACCAGCTGAGTGGGGCCCAGCAGTGGCTGACAAAGTCCCTGACAGAGGAACAGAACATGAAGTCCTTCAGCAAGGTGAGGTGGGGGTCCCTTCAGTTCTGCCAGGGAGACTGAGGGGGCTGTGGGAGGGGCTGCTCCCTCTGCTTGCAGAGAGATTCCCTCCACACCTTCCTGTCCTCCAGGTGAGTCTCTTTTCTCTCCTTTCAGAAAAAGGGGGAGCAGCCCACAGGACAGCAGCGGCGGAAGCACCAGATCACATACCTGATTCACCAGGTGAGAGGCACCCCCCAGCCCCTCCTGGGTCAGGCCTGTGTTTCCTTCCTTTCCCCTGCTGGAGGCGCTGCCCGGGCCCCTTCCCGTCTGGTCTCAAGGTACAAAGTGGGCAGTCAGTGAGCTCCAAGGCTGTGGTTGCTTCCTTTGGCTGCCCAGCTCCTCCTTGAGGGCCAGGCCTTGGTAGAAATGGTTGCATGATCAGGTCTCTGTCGCCAGGTTGCCCTTTTCCACCCAAAGTCATGCTGAGGCCCTCCTCTGCTTCTGCCTTCTTTCCACCTCTGCTCTCAGCTCTTGCCGGTTTGCACTCTGCTTCCATCCTGCAGCCAGGAGGTTGGAGAGGGGGATCTATTTGGGGGGAAGGGGCCTGTTAGGGGCGCCTCCTCCCAGTTGTCTTTGTCACAGGCACAGCCGGGGAAGGACAGAGGCAGAGGGTGCTCAAGGGCTCTTTTCTTAGTTGCATGGAGCAAAATAGTAATTCACTTTAATTCTGTCCCCTCCCCACCCCTGGTTCTCTTCTCTGGATCTTCCAGGCAAAAGAACGAGAGCTGGAGCTGAAGAACACGTGGGCGGAAAACAAGCTGAGCAGGCGGCAGACACAGGCCAAGTATGGATTTTAGGACCTCTCTTCCTGGCCTGCGGCCGGCCAGCCAATAAGCCCAGGCAGCCCCCAGAACTCCTGCAAGGAGGGTGACCAGAGGGGGTGATGGTGGAGGTGCTTGGGGACCGGCCACTGCCTGCCTGCCTGCCGAGGGAGGGGCTCAATGCTGGCATGTCTCGACCCTTTCTAGCAGAGAGATTTGGCTGGAGGGGCTCCTCCGGAAGGGAGGATGAGCAGGCCGTCCTTGAGGTCTGGAACTTTCACTCACTGGGCCCACAGGATGGACGGCCTTCCTTTCTGACCTCTCTTTTTCCTTCCCGGGAGCCATTGGGACACGGAGCTGGCAGTGCCCGTTCGCCTCCTTCCTCAGAGGAGTGTGTCTGTTGAGGGGAATGAGGTTATGGCTTCAAGGCCTCTTGCTTGTGTGGGGGCTGAGACAGGCCTGGCTGAGGGCCCTCCCTCTTTCTGGGGTGTGTTGGTGTGTATTTGTGTTCGGGGCCTCGGCTTCCCAAAGAGTCCCCACCTTGCTGGGTTTGTGGAAGAGGGAGAGCTGCTCCCTCCCGGTTCCTTCTTGAGTACCCCTGTTCCAAAAGCAGCCCTGGTCTCCATTCCCTAGTGGGAGCGTCCATGTGCTTGGTTCCTCATGCCGTGGGAGGGGGCCCTGTGTGTCTCCCCAGCCCTTGCCCTTTCATGAGCCATAAAAACACATCCGCGTGTGGCCTCTACTTGCCTGAAGGTCTTGGGCCACCTCTGCCCCACCAGGAGACCCCTGGTTGCCTTGCCAGCAGTGGGTGCTGCCAGCAGCAGGTGGGCCTGAGCCTGGCACCCCCTTCCCTCCCCTCCCAGCAGAACCAGCCCTACTCATTGGGGGGGGGTCTGCACATTTTCCTCCCCCACCCCACTGCGGAGCCTCTCTGGAAGAGGAGGTTCTCCTTTCTTCCGGCTGTGAGGTGCGTTCCCTCTCTTTCTCCGTCTATAGAGGCTCTTTTGTCCCCCCCCGGATTCCACAAGAGGGGACTGCCACGTGCCCAGGGCTAAGCCAGAGCCCCCAACCACCCCCTGTTCTCCACTGTAGCTCTAAAGCTGCCCCCCAGCTCTCCTCCTCTCCCATGCGCTCTCCTCCTTGGGTTGTCTTGTTCTGCGTTGCTGTTGTCACCATTGTCCAGACTGCAGCTGCCTCCCTTTTGGAAGATGCGTCGTCTTCGCTGCAAGCATCGTTGGGTGAATGGTGTTTTTTCTAAAGGAAAATTCTAGTTTATTTCCTTGGACTCTTTAGTACTTAGGAGAACCGCTTTTTTCTTTTCAATATTCCAAAATAAAACTTCTCATTCAGAAATTTATTTGTGTTTCCTAAAGTTGTCTGGAAAGAGATCCGATGGAGGAATCCTTTGCCCTCCCCTTGCCCCCCTTCCCCTCCAGTGCTGACACAGAATTGGTCAGGGCAGCCGGAATGGAGCACCGGCCTCACTCTCTCCTACTGGCCCCCGTCCCTCCTTCCAGCTACCCCCAACAGCGTGGGGTGTGTGTGACAAGCCAGCGTGGCTCAGGTGCAGGAGAAGCGGCCAGGGCCAGGAGTCCAGGGCGCAGCAGAATGAAAAGCATCCTTTGCGAAGAGAGGCCCGGCTGCTTGAGAGCCTTGGGACCACCTCGGAGAGTCTGATGTTGAGTTTTCAAAAGTCCCATCTCCCAAAGAAAGACCATTTCTGTGGAGTTTTTTAGAAACTGCTTTTCTCCTCCTCTTGCTGGGCATTCTGCCCTGCTCCCTCTCCCTCTCTGATTTCTGTGGGTAGGGGAGGGAGGGAGGGACAGGCAGTGGGGGAGGCCGCCCTTCCCGCCTGTCCCGGAGCAGAGATGGAGGGCAGCCAGCGGGGGGGGGCTCGGACCCTCCTCGCACCCTGAGTTTCGTCATCCAGTCCAGGCAGAAGAGTTCCAGGGCGGAGGGGCTGCCTGAGGCTGGGGGGCAGGGCTAGAAAGGGGGCCGCACCGGCCACGGAGGAGGAGGGGGCAAGCATTTGGGATGGCGGCAAGGTCTGGCTCGGCAGGAAGATGCCTGCCTGCATCGGTTCCCACGGGCAGGCTGCCCCTGGCCAGGGAGGAGGCCCTGGGGCACCTCCGCCCTTTGGGGTGGCTGGACAGAGGCCCCGCCGGGTGGGCGGGCCGTGGGCCGGCCAGCAGGAGAAACGTCATCCCGGAGGGAGGAGCGGCCCGGAGCCCCCGGCCCTTCCGCGGAGGCCTCAGGTGGCACCTGCTGGGGGGCGGCCGCGGCCACGCCGTCCGCGGCTCCCGGCCCTGCCCCGGCGGCCCTCGGCCGGCCCTCCCCGCCCGCGGTCTCCCAGCGCGCCGCCCGCTGCGCCGGGAGTTCCGCGGGCCAGCCTCCCTTCCGCTCTCGGGGCCCCGGCCGGGCGAGGGGGCGGCCCTGGAAGCAGAGCCAACGGCCGCCTTCTCCCCTCCCTCCCTCCCTCCGGGCTGCGGCTGGGCGAGGACGGTCCGGCGAGGGAGGGACGGAGGGAGGGCGGGCGGCGCCGCGCCACGGCCGAGCGGACCCGGGCGGCGGCGGCGGCGGCGGCGGCGGCTAGAAGGGGCCGGAGGAGAAGCCGCGGGTTGCCCGGCGGGGCGCGCGGGAGCCCGGAAGACCCCCTCGGCCGTTCGCGCCCCCTCCCCCCGGCGGGCTGCCCACGCTCCCCCTGCGAGGTAGGCCCCCGCCCGGTGCCCCTCCCGCGTCTTCCCGCCGCCCCTCCGGCCGCGTCTCGGGGCCCCCTCCCGGGCGCAGCGGAGGGGCTGCTCTCCGTGGCGCCCCCAGGGGCGAGGGGGGCTTCTGTCCCAGGAAGAGGAGGCCGGCCGCGGTCCCCTCCTCGGGCGGTGGGCTCTCCAGCGGGGCGGCTCCGGCGTGCCCCCAAAGGCGCCCCCCTCCGGCGCCCTCGGTCCGAGGGGGGGCCGGGAAAGGGCGCCCTGCCCCCGCCCCACTTGGCCGCGGGAGTCCCTGGGGGGGCGGCGGCGGCGGAGGGCGCCCGGGGAAGGGAAGCGCGACTCCGGCTGCAAAAAGGCGGTGCCCCCCGCCCCGTGTTTGCCTCCCGCCCGGGCGGGCTGGGCTGGGCTGGGGCGCCCCCGCGATCCCCGGACGGAGCCTCTTTCTTGTCCAACCTGGGCGGGGGGGGCGAGGGCGTCCACGCCCGCACGGGGGGCTCTGGCGGGGGCTCCGTCTCCCGGAGGTGCTCGGCTGGGCGGGCGCCTCCTGTGGATTCCCCGGCCCTCTGCCTCCCCCCGCCTTCCTCCTCCTCCTCCTCCTCCTCCTCCTCCTCCTCCTAGAACCCGCACCCGCGGGCGCCCCGCAGCCCCCTCCCGAGCGCCTCCCTCCCTGCCGCCGCCGGCCAGGAATGCGCTGCCGCTGCGCTTCAGGGCGCGGAAGTCCCGGCGCGGGGCGAGGGATGAGCTCCGGCCGAGGAGGGCGGGCCGGCGGGCGGGCGGGCGGGCCGGCGGGGGGCGCGCGGAGTCCGGAGGGGCCTCTCGCCGCCCGCGCCCAGGCCTGGCCCGGGGAGGCCGCGGGGGTCCGATCGGGGGGGCAGTCTGGAGGCGGCGCCCCTCCGGGCGGTCGGAGGGAACCAAGCGCGCCCGTCGCTCCCGGAGGGCCTCCCGAGGGGGCTTTCGGGGTCCCCACCGCCTCCCTCGCCTCTCTCGGCCGCCGCGCTTCTCTTCCTTCCCTCCCGGGGGCCTCTTCGGGGAAGGGTCTGTTGGAGGGGATTGCGAGGGGGGCGACGAGGGGCCTGGCGGGCTGGGTGGGATTGAAAGGGAGCCCCTCTCTCCAGGAGGAGCCCCCCCTTCTTCTCCATCACCATCACCACCACCTTCTCCGGCCAGATCCCGGGAGGACAGCTCAGGCCCCCCGCCCTGGCCCCCTGCGGATGCCCCCCGCTTTCCCACAGTGCCTGTTTTTGCGGGGTGGGTGCTCTCCCTCCCCCCACCGGTCCAAGAAGTCCGAGGGGCTTTTCTTAGGCCGGAGCAGCCGCAGAAAGAGGTTGGGGCAGGACCACCCTCTGGCCCTCGTCTCTGGAGCTGAATTCATCTGGAAAAAGCCCCCGCACCCCAGACGGGTGAGGGGTGAGCACCCAGCCCCAGGGTGGTCTCCTGGCCCCCACCACCGTCATCTTTCCCCCCCCCCCGGGAAGGAGAAACTTTGTTATCTGCCCTGGGAGGGATAGTGGAACCATTGGGGGGACGGGGCCATAGGCCCACTTTTGGGGGAGAGGTCCAGGCAGGCCCCCCTCTGAGGAGAGGGAAGCAGCGAGGGGCAGGGGGTGGGAGGGGAGGGCAGAGGGCCTCCCACTGCCCTAGTCCCAAATTTGGCAGGGGGAGCTGGCCTCACGATGAGGAAGCAACAGGGTGGGGGGCAAGGACTATTCCTGAGGGGCGGGATGCTCAGGGAGGCGTGAAGCCCCACAACCCCCGGAGGTGAGGAAAGGGGCTTTTGGTCAGGAGGGGGGCAGATGGACAAAAAGCCCCCCAGCAGATGGCTCCCTCTGCCTGCCGGAGAAGGAGGTCCCCTTTGGACTCCCTCATGCACAGCCTCCCTCCCTGTGGAGCTGCAGGGGGAGTCTGGGGCTACTCGGGGGTTTCTGGTGTGCTCTGTGTGCGTGGGGGAGGAGGGGCCTCCCTTTGGGTCTCCTGAGGGGGAAGTGAGCAGAGCGCTGCCTTCCCTGCAGTGGGGCCTCATCCGCACCCTCTTCCTCCTCCTCCTGCCATGCCTGGGGGTGGAGAGAAGCCTGTGGTGCCCGGGTGCCAGTAAGCCGGCCCCCCCGGCCCCCCATGCACACCCATGGAGAGAGAAGACTCCTTTCCTGTCCCTGTCCAAGGGAAGCTGGTGGAGGCTGGGTGCGTGGTGGGAAGGGGCTGGAAGGAAGTGGGGGTGGCTCCCCCCAGGGCCCAGGGGGCTGCTGAGGGAGGGGGCATTGGCCCAAAGGGGAGGAAGCAGCCTCAGTGGCAGAGAGCTCACTGTGAAGCCCGCTGGGAGGGGAGTAGATCTGGGTGGCGCCCAATGGGCTTGGGGGGATGTCATGACTGTGGTTCCCAGGAAGGGGCCCCTCTTGGCCCCCTGAGTGTGGGGGATGGAAAGGGGGGGTGCAACAGAGAGGAAGGAGTTGGCCGTGGAGCTGAGGGGGGCCCTCTTTTTTGGCAGCTGATGGCCAAGGATGGCAGGGTGGAAGTCCTCCCCAGCGACGAGATCGTGAGCCCAAACAGAGGCGCCAAGGTGAGGAGGGATTTTGCCTGGGGGCAGGAGGCCATCCATGCCCGTGGGTGTGGGCCCCGGGGGGGTGTTCCTGCAAAGGGCAGGGGCCCACAAGCCAGCCGAGGCTCTGTCTTCGTGGCGGCCGGAGGAACTGCAGCCCGTCTCTGGTTCACAGGAGGGCGCGTGTGGCAAAGCTGCCTCTCTGCCAGAGTCCCTGGGCTCAGTCCCTCCTTGCCGGAGACAGCCCTGGAGTCTGCCCTGGAGTGAAGCTCCTCCTCACATTCCCCCTTTTCCTCAGCCTCTCCTCAGTTTCAGGCCATGACTGGCATCACTTTCCCACACGGGCTCCTCACGAGTTAGAGAGTATGTCCCGGTACAGGGTGGCCCATCTAAGTAATGCCCTGTCTGATGCTCCCTGCCCACTGAGCCCCCTCCTTTTTGCTGCTGTGTCTGCCATCCCATGTGGGCGGGCTGGCAGGCAGAGGGAGGGAGGGAGGGAGGGGGCTGGCACAAGCGGCACCACCCCTTCCCCCCTCCTCCTGCCCCTCCGTAGGAGACCCCCCACCCCCTGCAGGGGGACAAGAGGGAGGACGGTGATGACGACGAGGTCTTTGTGAGCGCAGAGGGCAAAGCGCCCGGTCCCAGTCCCACAGCCTTCCAACACAGCAGCGTGGAGGAGCTGTACGAACTGCTGGAGAAGCTGGGCAGGTGAGCAGCTGGCTGGGTGGGCTGGGGCCGGGGCAGACTCCCCCTCCCACGGCACCCCTTTGAGAGTTAAGCTGGTCCCAGGCCTTCCCTGGGCTGAGCAGGTGTGGAGGAGCTGTACAAGAAGCCCTCCTGCTGGGCCAGGCTGGCCGAGAGGCTCTGGGGGCCACAGTGGAGCGGGACCTTCCTCCTGAAGCTCTTTCTGCCCTCTTCCTTTCCCCCCTCCTTGCCCCCAGTGGCCACTTTGGGGTGGTGAGGCGCTGCCGGGAGCGGGAGACGGGCACCTTCTTCGCAGCCAAGGCAGTGAAGGTCCGGAAGCGGAAGGGCAGCCGGCTAGGCCTGGACCGCGGGCAGGTGGAGCGGGAGGTGGCGATCCTGCGCCAGCTGGAGCACCCGAACATCATGCGCCTCCACGACGTCTTTGCCAGCAAGGCTGAGGTGGTCCTGATCCTGGAGCTGTGAGTGCCATGGGTGTGGAGGGGAGGGAGTGCGATTGTGTACGTGTGTGCCAATACACTGTTGCGTATCTCTTGCTGAAATGCTTCAAAGCAAAGCACCAATGTTTACCTTTCAACTCCCAGGAGGTGGGAAGCAAAGAGGCCAGACGGCCTCAGGGCTGGTGTGGGTGGAAGAGCAGCACTGGGAATTTACAACTGGGATGTTTTCCATATCAAGGGGGGGGGGTGCCTTGGCCTGTGGTGGGGGTCCTCGGTATTCCATGGAGGCCCTTCTGGTTGCCCTGTGTCTCCACCACCCACCCACAGGGCAACTGGGGCACTGGCCAAAGGCAAGAGGGACAGTTGGGAGCAAACTGAATGGCCTGTTTGCAAAAGAGACAAATCTTGCTTCTTAGTAGAGTCCCCCCGAGCGACTGGGGTAGGGTGGGGAGAATGCCCCCAGGCCTCTCTCAGTCTCCCCCCTTCCCCCCTTCAGCATCCACGGGGGAGAGCTCTTTGACTTCATTGCTGAGAAGGAGATACTGACGGAGGAGGAGGCCATTGCGTTCCTGCAGCAGATCCTCCGGGGGTGGCGTACATGCACTCCTGCCACATCGCCCACTTTGACCTCAAGGTACCCGTTGTACGAGGGGCCCAGAGTCCTCCGGATGAGGCCTTCCCTGGGCCATGGTGGCCCTCCAGCTTGCATGTGGCCCTTCCATCCCTGCCTTGGTCCTCCAGAAGACTGGGGTGGTTTAACCAGAAGTGGGAGACCCAGACCTTAGTTTGCTGAATTTAGCACAATTTAATCCCTATATAGCAAAGAGAGAAGCGGTTGTCTGTCAGGGACTGTCTCTGCCCCTCTCTCCTCCTGCGGGTGGGCAATTTGGGCAGGGGGTGGCTCTCACCGGCCCTCAAGTCCCACATAGCATGCTTGGTCCCTCCTGCAGCCGGAGAACATCATGCTGTTCCAGAAGGACATAGCCAGCCCCATCATCAAGATAATTGACTTTGGCCTGGCCCAAAAGCTGGAGGAAGAGGTGGCCTACAAAAGCCTCTGCGGGACCCCCCAGTACATTGGTGAGTGGGGAGCCGGCAGGGGTCAGCCTTCAAGGGGAGGGCAGACCCCCACAGGCCACTCCAACAGCCACGCAGGGTGGGGTGGGGGTCCGTTTAAACAATTATCCAGCAGAGCTGCTGGGGGTGGGTGGGTGGGAGGGATGCTCAAGCCTTCCCTGAAAAAACTGGACGCTCTCCCTAAGCCAGGGGAGAGCCACACTCCACAGGCAGAGTCCTCAGGCAACGTGGCCCACTGGTTGTGGGGATGAAGGAGTCCCGACAGTGTTGCTGGGCTTTTCAAAATAGCATTAAGAGACAGTTGAAATTCATGGCCTGCAGGGTTGACACTCATGAAGGAGCTACAAACAATTTTGTGTTCCACCCAAATACCTGAGAAGATGGTATTGATTTCAGTCAACCTAGATGTGTGTTTATTAAAATAACATGCTGTCCACATTAAAGACCTGCATGATGCAGGAATTTTTGCCACCTTGTTCAGTTTCCATAAAAGGAAAGAGAGAGAGACAAGAGAGAGACAAGTTGAAGCCACTTTGTGCCATTTCAGTCTGTTGGAAGCGGCAGCATCTGGGGATTTTTCCTTCAACAGGCAGGCTGGCCCCACGTCCCGTTTTTTTCAGATGAAGTGGTGGTTAGTTGGGGAGCAGAAGCAAGCCCCAAAGGGCTGTGGCTGCTCTCTTGGGCCAAAGAGCCATGGGCCCCTTCGTCTCATGGAGACCCTGCTCCCAGTTTAAGCATGGAAAAGGCATCACCTTGCTCCTCTGGAGACCCCCGAGTGTGACACCCCCTTACCCGTGTCTCCCCCTCTTCCTCTGCTATCTCTTTTTCCTCAGCTCCCGAAGTGATCAACTATGAGGTTCTGAGCACAGCCACAGACATGTGGTAAGTTTCCATTCCCCTCTGTTTCTGTCAACACTCTGAGCACCTGACTTCTGGAAAGGAAGAGAGCCGGGCGCTCCAGGAAGTGGTTGCAAACTGGACATGCATGTGCACGCATGGGTGTGCATGCTGTCTCTCTCTCTCTCTCTCTCTCTCTCTCTCTCTCTCTCCTTCTGTGTTTATTTTGTCCCTCTGGGCGTGTCTGAAAAGCAGACACACAAAAAGGCTTTTGTTGTGGGGGCATGCCCTGTAAAGTAGAGAAGGACCCCCGGGGTTGGTGCTGACTCTGTGTGTGTGTGGGGGGGTCATCCCCCAGGTTCTCCCATGATGTCTGGCAGCCCTTCTTCACCAGCTGCTAAGCAGAGTGGATGCCTGGCTGAAGAGCGGAGGCTCCCGAAGCCTTTTTTTCCTGACATTCCCTCAGTTTATACCTTCCTGCTTCTTTTTTTTAGGAGCATTGGTGTCATCACCTACATCTTGTAAGTAACCAGGGGGGCCTTTATGTTGGGGCACGGGGGAAGAGGAGGGGAAGCCTTGGTACCCAACCGGGAGTGCCGAGTTTGTGATCCCCCCACCCGCAGCCTTGGGCTCCCAGTGACACCTGTTTCCTCCAGGAAGCTCACGAAGGAGCAGGAGCAAAGGACGTTTGGCCAGGCTTCCTCAAAGCTGCCTCTGTTCTGGAGGAATGAACCCAACCCTCACCTTTGCCTTCTTTTCTCCTCGTGATTCACCTTCCTCCTCCTCCATTTTCTTCTTCTTTCTCCTCCTCCTCCTCCTTTTTCTTCTCTAAACGCTAAGCCTGCTTCAAGAGGCCCACATTTTCCTCTAGGGCTTAAAACACAGGAGCCACAGTTGCAAGCAGCCTCCCCTGCCAGACTCTGGCTGAACCTCTTCTCCTCTCCCACCCCCCACCCGCCCCTGGCAGGCTGAGCGGCATGTCCCCATTCCAAGGGGAGACGGACACAGAAACCCTCTCCAACGTGGTATCCGGCAACTACGAGTTCGAGGAGAAGTACTTCAGCCAGACCTCGGAGATGGCCAAGGACTTCATCCGGCAGCTTCTAGTCAAGGAGCCGGGGTAACGCCCCCTGGGCCTGTCTGGGGGATCCCTGGTCTCACCCTCCAGGCCTGAATGTCTCCGGTTGAGAAACAGGAAGGGTGCTCTGCCCCATCTGCTCCCTCTCTCGTTGTACCTCAAACTGGGGCTGATGCAGCAGAGCCCGGTGCATTTCCAGCCGTGTGCCTCTGCACAGGCATGGCTGTGTAGTGGGAATATTTTTCTTAAGTGACCCAAAAGAGAAGAAGGAGCAGGGTGATCTACGTGAGAGGGACGTGCCTGTGACATCTTGGCTTCTGCCAGTCCTTCCCCCGGGCACCCTCCAGACACGTGGGGGCGGTTGGGCCGGTTGGGCCCCATCTCAGAGGCCTCCCCTGCCCGCAGAGCTCCCCTTGCTTTCTCTTTTCTCCCCAGCTCCCTCATGGTGGGTGGAGAGGAGGGAAGGCAAGAGCTCTGCCTGCCAGGAGGAGAGGCTGGAATCATTTGATGGGAGGGCCTCTCTCTTGTGTGTTTCAGGGACCGAATGGCGGCCAGCGAGTGCCTCATCCACCCCTGGATCAAGGTGAGGGGCCTGGGAAGGGAGGCTCCAGCAGGAGCGGGGCAGGTGGCCAAGGCACGTGGAGGGATGTCTCTGTCTCAAGAGAAAGAGGAGGGTCCTGGCCAATTGGCTCTCATGGGATTTTGGGGAACCAAAGGGCGTGGCAGATGGGGGCCCTGTGGACGGCTCCTGGCCATAAGGGATTAGCGCAGGGCCGACAGAAGCCAGGTGGGGGTCCTATGCATTGCTTGGAGGGGAGTGGGCAAGGGTGGGCCTCTAGGTGCTGGACTGGAGGAGCTTCACTCATTTCCCGCCGTTGGCCAGGCAGGGGCTGCAGCCCAGCATGACCTAGAGGGCCACAAATCACCCCCACACTAAAGCGTGTTGCCTACTGCTACCTCTGTCCGTGGCTGTCCACAGCAGCTCCTTCTCCCCTTCCCCCCAAAAGACTGGAACAGAGGGCAGGGAGGGTTGGGTGCGTTGACCGGAGTCACAGATGCCTCCCTCCCCGCCTCTTCCCCCCAATGCCTATTCCAGCCCCTGAACCGGAAGCAGGCCATGAACCGGAGTCGCTCCTCCATTAACATGAAGAACTTCCGCAAATTCAATGCCCGCCGGAAGTGGAAGGTAAAGAGTGGTGGGGCTGAAGCCCCCCCCCCGAGGTGCAATGTCTGGAGGTCCCAAACGTCAGGCACTGCTGTCCAAAGGGAGGCCTCTGTGCTGAGGGGAGTACTTGCTCCTGGACCACCAGCTTGTGGGGGCCCCTTCCTTTCCAGCAGAGGTCGTGCAGGCATGGGGGAGGAAAGGGGGCACGATCCCCTGCTGTGCCGCTCCAGCGTGTCTCTCTCAACCCCTGCACTGCAGCTCTCCTACAACATGGTGTCGGCCTGCAACCGCCTGTGCCGGATGGGGGTCCTGTGCCAGCAGCAGCGGAGGGCGGAGGAGGAGGAGAGCCTGGTGGGTGATGCTTGGAGGATGGGAAGGGTTCTGATCCTCACGCCTGCTTAAGATAGAAGGGTGGTTGGGGGAGAGGCTCTCTCTCCCCCCACCCCCGTCCTCTGCCCCTGCTCCTTCACACGGCCTTTTCTGTCTCCCCCTCAGCGCAACTGTGAGAGTGACCAGGAGGAGGCGGCCACCAGCCCCGTGGCCCTGCTCCGCAGGCGAAGAAGCACTTGCTCCTGAAATGTGGGGATGGGGGAGGCAAAAGTGTCCCCATGGGATGTAGCCACCCGCCTGATGCTAACCCAGCTGCATGGAGGGCCGGGGAACCCAAGGGACCCTCATGGGGTTGCTCTATGGAGAAGCCACCGCCTGGTCTTGGGGCTCGCCGTGGACAGCCGGCAGATGGCCACTGCAGCCGGCCCTGGCGGGGTCTGTAGGAGGTGTTTGCGGGATGGGAGGTCATGTGGCACGAGCCGAAAGCACAGGCTGATGTCCCATGTGCTCCAGTTGGGATCAGATTCAGGGGGGCTCTTTTGAGGTACTCCCTTGTCACATCTCCCCCAAGCACGATGGGCAGCCTCCATCTCATCCCACACACCCCTGCTGACATTTTAACAAGTGGGGGCAAGGCAGCCCCATAGGCCCCCTTTTAATCCCAGTGCCAGATGCAGGGAGAGCACCAACTGCTCAGCCTCCCCAGGCTTTTTTGCTCACATGTGGGGACACCCCCCAAGTCTTCTCCAGGGAGGGGGTTCCGGACAAGAAAAGCTTCTGGGGGCATGTGTGGCCAAGCGTGGTTTTATACATATAGGTGTACTAAAGAAATAACATCTCTTAAACTTTCATCTTGCCTTTTTTTTGGTTTTATTTCTGATTCTCTAAAAAGTCTATCTTGGACAATAATGGTTAGGATTGCAAGGTGTGCTTCTCCAGAGGTTCTTTGTTCACATTTCACACCTTCCATTATCTTGTAGGAGGGTGGGGAACATGTGGCTTGTATGATGGTGCCGTCCCCTCAACCCTAGTGGGTTTTTTTTTTCTTTACTTCTTTGACTGCAAAAGGGACTTGCTGCTGGATTCTGGGAACTGTTGTTGAACAGGGTACCCTTCCCACTTTTGGTCTTTTCTGAATGCAAAGGTCAGCAGTTGTGGTGCTCAAAATAGGCACCAGAGGACACTTGGATAGAGGGCAAAACGTAAAGGTCCGCAGGCTCCAGTCCTCAGATTTAGCCGCTGGAGGCTGCTTGGCTGTAAGGAACCCGGTCTGGAGACACAAAAGTCCCAAGGCTGCAGTGCTGAGTGTGGCCAGCAGAGCGCACACACACGTGTGGAAATAAATTGAGGGATCTGGAGACTGGGGGGTGGGGTCAGTGGGCTGTAGTGTTCGTAGGCAGCCATAAGAAGATGTGAGGTTTTGGTGCTCAGAGTTGCCACCCCAGGGGTACCCACTTTTAGGACTGAGGCTTTTGGGGCGCAAGATAACAATGGGCTGCAGTGCTTCAGTGGTGCCACCAGAGGGCCCTGCAGCGTAAGGAATTGGGCGTTTTGGTGGTAAAGAAGTCAGGACACAAATCTGGTCATCGCAGTGTGCCCCAGGATGAGGAACATGGATCTTTAAGGGCCAAGAATGGTCAGCTGGCTGCCGGTGAGCTTGGGAACTCTTCTTTTGGACTAGTGCTCCCACAACCCCTGGCTAGAGGATTTTGGCAGTTATAGACAAAAACCATATTTTCTAAGCTCTGTGCTGCAGCACTCAGAATAGCCGAAGGCATTTCAGCATACTCTTGGGGCTGTGGAAGTCAGCAGGCTGAAACAGCTCTTGGAAATGATGCTTTTTTGGAATATGGCCCTAGAATCCACAGCCATCTACTGGCCAGGCTGTCTGGAGGATTATGGGTGTTGCAGTCCTGTTTTCCAGGTTCCATGCAGCTAATAGAGGACACTGTAGCGTAAAGGAAGGAGGGACGCAGCGAGCAGAGGGACAACTAGTGGGAGGACCAAGCTGGGATCACAAATGTCAGCAGGCTGCCGGGTGCTCTACTATAAGGATGCTCTGCTATAAAGCATGAACTCACACTTTACCACCATGTGCCCATGTGTTTGTTCAATGACATCCATGTGTACTGTGGCACTTGAATTCGGTTGTGCAGACAGGGCTGCACACTGTGTAAGTGCTGAGCTGCTTCTGCTTCTGTTTTAGTTCCACATTAGTTTTATTGCAATGTGATGTGCTCTTTGTACAGAATGCAGTTTTCAAGGCAACCCATAAATACAGCCAATGAGGAAACTCCCTCTAGCAGGGCCCCCCTCCAAGGCTATCACCACACAAGGCTTTTGCAACCCAGACCCCTGACAACAGGACGGGGGGTGAGGAAAGCGACAACAGTAAAGCTGACACACACACCGGCTCTCTTCTTCCCACTCTGCTGCCTGTGGGATCGTTCATCCTTTGGGATCTCATCCCAGTGCTGGGGCGAAGGATCTGGCACCAAGCCCCGGAGGGGACCCCTCTTCCCCCAGTTCTTCTTCAGCTTCCCCCTGGGGAGGGGGTCTCATGCCCAGCTTGGCCTCCACCCACCAGAGGCGGCTCTGGACAGACTGGAGGTCCTCTCGCATGGCCTTCAGGGTCTTGAGGCACTCCTGGCAGCTGCGGAGGTCCTTCTTGCCTGCAAGGGAGGAAGGGGAGAGGGTGAAGGTGGCAGGCAGTGCCAGGCCCAGGAGGGAAGCTCAGATGTGCCCGGTGGACAGCTGGTCCTGGACCTGGATGACTGCCCACAGAAGAAGCAGCCTTCCATTGTTTTGCATGACCCTACCATTTTGACTTTCTGTTGCTGACATTCTCCTGGTTCTGCTGGACCAGAAGCGGGAGAGGAAGCCCCCCCAGCCCCACACCCTAGCCAGGTCCCCTTTCTCACTTTCATCTGAGTCAGGCTCCAATGGGATGGGTGTTGCCCAAACTTCATCCTGGCAGATCTTGCCTGCCATCCTGGAAGCCAGGAGCCCTCTCTCTTTTGAGAAGGACAGGCAGAGGCTCTCTCTGTGGAGGGGCCGGCACCTGAGCCCACCTTAGTGGCAGCCTGAGCAGGATAGGTGTGGGCAAAGGTGAAACACTGTCCTACTCACGCTCCTGCCGGTGGGACGACTGAAACTCCCGCACCGCCTCCAGCTCTCCCATGAGGGCCAGGATCTCTTGGGGAGGCCCAGGAGGGGCTGGCACAGGTCGGGGGGCCTGGGGGTCTGCTGGAGGGAGGTCCTGGGAGGGGAAGGGGGCTGGAGGCAGAGGGGCCTCAAGACCCTTGCCGGGGCACTCAGGAGCACCTGCAAGAGAAGGGAAGGAGAGCAAGGCTAGGGAGGGAGGGAGGCAGGTGGGCAAATGCGAGGGCCCATCGTTCCCCGGCTCTGGCCTCCCCTTTGGGCATTCACCCTCCTGAGCGGCTCCTCTGTTTTGTGGGGTCTCAGAGGGAGGCTGCAGCCGAGGTGGATGGCCTGGAGATACAAAAAGTGGGGGGAAAGAAAGAAAATCAGGAGGCAAAGGCATGGACAAGGCATTCAAAGCAGCCTTGCCACCCAGAACCCCCCCCCCGGGTTTGTATGGGCCTCTCTCTGCCTGTCGTGCCTCCCCTGGGAGCAGCCCAGTCTTCCTCAACAAGTGAGAGGGGGTCCCCCTGGCTCTGCTGGGCTCCCTGGTCTTTGCGGGAGAGGCCAAAGAAGGGGGCTGAGTTCGGGGCCTGCCAAGGAGACTCTGCCCCCTCTCCCCACAAGAATGGCCTCCTCCTTCTCTTCCTTGGGAGTTTGGCACCTGCTGCTTTGAGCCTGCCTGGCAACTTCTGTGCTGCCGTGTTTCTGTCCCACCCCGGTACAGAAGGAGATGAGGGGTGGCGGCCCTCTCTCGTCCAAGGCAAGCCCTTGGCTGGTGGGGGGGGGTCTCATCAGTGGGTGTGCGTGGGCTATGGGGAGAAGTCTTTGTCCCCCCCCGCCACCGCCCAAGAGAGCAGGACCAAAGCCCCCACATGGCCTGGCCTGGTCATCTTCTTCCATCTTGGTGTAGGAGGGAGGGGGCCCAGAGGGCCTGGGAGAGGGGCTGCTGTTGGGTTTCTTCTTTCCTGGGAGGGAGCACTTGGTGGCGTCAGGGGCCAGCAGTGCCAGATGGGGGTGTCTGACTGAGCCCCTCCTTCACTGGGAACTGCTGCTTATCCCCCACCCACCCCCCGCCCTGTCCAAACCAAATGTTTCTTTCTCTAAGCACCAAATCTTTTTGGGTGGCTAAGGGAGACCTGGAAATGAGCACCCCCAAACCCCCTCTCACCTTGCCCCACAGCTTCCTCTGCCCCACATTGTTCCCGCTGCTCCTCCTCCTCTTGCTCTCCATTTCTTGTCATCCTGGAGGTGCCAGCAAAGACACTCATGGTCCCAAATCACCACCACCAGAGACACCCGTCCAGCCCTCCAGGGGACCAGACTGCTGGGAGCCTCCTGGCAAAGAGAAGAAGACTGGATCTGGCCCAGAGCCCCTCCGTTTGCACTCCCCCAGATCACAGATCCCCCCCAGCTTCCCTTCCTGGGTCAAAGGGTTGCTGGCTTGGGGGCACAAAAGGGGCCAGTCCCCACCTTGAATGTTTCTCGTAGCTGGATCTGGAAGAGGAAGAGGAAGGCAGGGGTCAGGCAAGTAATTTTGGGAACTACGTCAGCTTCTCTTTCTGGGAACAAAGTTTGATGCTTCGAGGTCTGAGGAAGCAATGCTGGCCACTGGGTGGTGGTGGGAGGGAGGGTTAAAGGGGTCAGAATGCCCCCTCTTTTTCTTGCTGTTGTATGCATGCATGCTTGCACACATACGCTCTCCTCCAGGAGACAAATGGAGGTTCTCATCAGAACTGTCATCAATGAGCTCTCCTCCACCTCCCTCCCCCACCATTAGAGTCCCCTGTGGCAACTCTGCTGTGCCCAGCATGGCACGGCCCAAAGGGAGCTGTCCCACACTCCATGCCCCCTTCAAACTGCAGCTGCTGAGGAAGAGGGCAAACCGGGTGGGGGAGACAGATTGCTTTCTGCCCAGCGACCTCCGTCACAGCCCCTCTTCTGCCGGGCATCTGCCAGCAGCCTTTGGCCCTCAAAGACACCCCGATAGTGGAGCAGAGGCCTCTTTGACCCCCCCACCTCTTTTCTCCCTCTGGCCCTCTGTACCTGTGGCGGCACTTGCGCAAGAGCCAGGCCCGCATGGCGCAGCTGAGGAGGTGGCTGGGGGTCCAGCCCCTGAAGCCCATGGAGCTTGTTCTGCTCAGAATCCTGGCAGGGCTCCAGGTGACCTACAGGGTTCTGGTGCCAGTTGTGAGGTCACCACTGCCCAGTCAGCTGGTGGTCACCGAGCTCTGGCCTGCCCCCCCCAAAGGATGGGGAATGCAGCTCAGTATATAGAAATGCTGCAGGGCAAGATATACAGTCAGCCCTCCGCATTTGCAGCTTTCACTTTTGCGAATGTGATTATTCACGGATTATTTGCTCCCACCTCTGCTGCCTCCCTATGCCATTTTTAAGAGGGACTGCAAGCCTTGTGAGACTGAGAAACTGTGAACGAGGCTTGGAAGTCCCTATTGAAAATGGTGTGGGGCAGCCGTGGAGGTGTCTGGAAGCCCCACCAGCCACCTCATGAAGGAATCCTGATGCCTCAAAGGAATTCACGGTGGATTGAATATGGTGATCATACTGTTTTTCTGGGTTAAATATGGTATGGGAGGGCCTAGAGTTATTCACGTTTTTTCCACCTTCATGGAAGATCCTGTGCTCCTAATCCTAGTGAATGTGGGGGGAGGACTGTGCTTCCCTAGGGACTCCTTGGCAAGATTTCTTTGGAGGAGGAGTGCTGTTCATCTCGGGCCAAGGCTGCATCTGAACCCTGGTCTCCCAGAGCCCTAGTCCAACGCTGTCACCATGGCTCTATACTTCCTCTTCCAGGGCTTTCTTGGAAAGATTTCTTCAGAGGATATTTCTTCCCACGGCCTTCTTCTGAGGAAGAGGGAGCATGACTCACCCAAGTTCGCCCACTGGGTTTCCACGGCTGAGGGCTGCTTGAACCTGGGCCTCTCAAAAGCTCCCGTCCAGCCCTTCAGTCCACAATGCCACGCTGGCTCCCACACATGAACGATCAGAGTGGAAGAGGGGCAGCAAAGATTACGGGAAGCATAGCAGATTAAAGCAATATGCAAGAACGCACCAAGCAGGCAGGAAAATATTTCTGCTTGTTGCCAGCAGGACGGGCGCTTGGCAAGGACAAGGCCCCCAGGGGGAGGCATAGCGCCTGGAGCCAAGGGTCTCAGCCAGAGCTCGGAGGAGGGTCTGAGGCGTGCCGGCTGGGCAGGCTCCCATGGGAACAGGCAGCCTCAGGGGAGATCAAGGACCCCTGTGGAAACGCTGGGCTGGCCAGACAACGCGCCTCACTCACCCTGAGGAGCAG
This sequence comes from Ctenosaura bakeri, assembly GCA_948474755.1. Taxonomy (NCBI): domain Eukaryota; kingdom Metazoa; phylum Chordata; class Lepidosauria; order Squamata; family Iguanidae; genus Ctenosaura; species Ctenosaura bakeri. The sequence continues at coordinate 230,997 of CAOLHI010002020.1, forward strand.
AGGAGTCTTGCAAAAGGCGCCTCTTCCACCCACCCCAAGAAAACAGAGCATCACCTCCAGAGCCTTAGTGTGGCCCAAGTGCTTGTGCAATTCCAGAGGCCTCCTCCGAGGCAGAACTTGTTGCGAAATACTTCAAAGTCCAGTTTTGATCGATCAGAGGCTTCCAGCGGGCGAGGGCTTCAAGAGGGCTCTGAAGATAACCGGAGCGGGGCTGGGAACCAGGAGGGTGGCAAAGCGCCTCTTTGAAGGTGCAGGAGCCGAGGACGGCTAAGCCAGCCACGCTGGAAACGAGATTACAGCGGCATAAGTGCAAGTCAAAGCGAGAGGCTTTGCAAACAGCGACTTGGCTTATGGTCCTGCCATGTGAAGGACCAAGGGGATATTCTGTGCACTGTGATGACATTTCTCTATTCTAACTGCGGCACAACTGCCCACAGCTAAGCGCCCTGCCGAAGAGGACGGGAGGCAGGACCCGGGCCTTCAGAGCCGCACCAGCAGCAACGCGGCACTAGAAGTCCAAAGCCTGCCTCCCGTTCAACCGGCGGGACCGGGAACCAGAGGAAAGGGAGACCGCCCGCCAAAGGGTGGCTGCGGGCGCCCGGGGAAACCGGAGTTCGACTTCTGGGTTACCGGAGGGGGGAGGGGAGCTGTGTGTTGCTGCCCGGTGGCAGGAGGGGGGTGGGTCGGGCTAGACGGCCCTCACGGTTCCAACCCTCCGCGGCTCCTCTGTTTGGGCTTATGTTGGGCGGGAAGCCAGGAGTCAGCGGGGCTTTCTCTAAAAAATACTCCCCAGCACCTCATGAGCTCAGGCACTTGAGCCAGAACAACTGCCTCTCTTCCTCCCGAGGCAAACGAGGACGTAAGAACAGCTGCTCTGCGGCACCACAAGGCCAGCAGGGAACACTGAGGCTGCAGCCCAGAGTCCGACGCGGGGGGGCGGACTGGTGGCTGCCTCCCTCTGCACTCGTTCCCTGCTTCTGAGCGCGTCTCAGCGCCTACGGAATCCCGGGCTTGCAGTTTGGGGAGGGGCCGGCCGGGACCCCACAGGACGTCGAGGGCGGAACCATCGCGCTGCAACAGTCCCGCGCGGGAACGGCCTCCTGCCCCGCCTTGGCTCCCTGCAGCCACCGCCGGCCCGCCGCCCCCTCTCGCGAGTTCGGCCTCGGGGAGTCTGCGCCCCCCCTCCCCCGGGGGGCCTCGCCGTTAACTCCTCCGCGCCTGACCAGGCTGGACCCGGGGCTCCTGGGCGCAAGTTCCCGCTCCTTCCGGCGGCCGTCGCGCTGGGCGTCCTGGCCCTCCCCGCCCGGGTGGGGCCGAGCGCAGGGCCAGGCCCGCCGGGGAAGGGGGCGGGGGCGGGGGCGGCCCGGGGTCCCAGGCAGGCCCGGCAGCGGCGGCGGCGGCGGCGGCGGCAGCGGAGCCCTCCGCCAGCGCAGCCGGGGAAGACCTGCGAGAAACCGGCTCAAGCGGGTAAAAAGCCCCGTTTACTGGACCACAGAGCTCCCCACCGTGGGACTGCCTGGCAGGGCCCGGCGGGGCAACCACTTGGGCACCAGCAGCTACAGGGCCGCCGCCGCTCCCGCTGTTAGTTCCTATTAAGCCCGGGAGGGACCCTCCGAACCCCAAAGGGAGGAGGAGAGGCCGCCCCGCCCGCCCCGCCCCGCCCCCCTGCCGGAAGTGGCGCCCACCGGCGCCCCCTCCCTCCTCCGACGTGACGCGGGGTCCCGTCCTCCATTCGGAGCCCGGCCGAAACCATAGACGGGGAAAGGGTCCCTGCCCGGAAGTAGCGTCAGTGGAGGTAGCCCGTGCGTGGCTGAAAGGAGCCCCCTCCTCCCGGAAGTGACGGCGGGGGTGAGTCAGGGCAGTGGGTGGCCGAGGAGAGGCGTTTCCGCTTCCGGTGGCTGGAGCTGGGGGTGGGAAAGGGACTCCGGGGGAAGGAAAGTGGGAGAGAAAGACGAGGAAGGAAGGAAGGAGGGGGGCCCGACCGACCCACCGACCGAGAGGCAGCCCCGCAGGCCGGACGGAGCCAGCCCGCCGCTGCCGCCGCCGCCGAGGCGCAGGTGAGGAGCCCGCGGGCCCAGCGGGAGGAGCCGGGCGGCGCTCGGGGCCTGGCGGCCGGGGACCTGCGGGGAGGAGCCCCGGGAGGCGCCGTCTGTGGGGCGGCTGCGGGGCGGGGAGCCCCTCCTGGGCGCCGCTTTCCGGGTGGCGGCCGGCGGTCCCGGGGGCGCCGGGGTCGTCGTCGCTCGCCCTTCGGCCGCCTCCGCCCCGGGGCTCGCGTGGAAGTGCCTCGGCCCGGAGCGGCGGGAGGCCTCCGGGGAGTGGGCGCCGCCGCGGGGCCGAGGCAGAACGGCGGCCCCGCGCCTCGCGGGCGAGGAGCCCCTTTGCTGGATGGCGGGCGCCGGGGGCCCCTCCCCGCCCCGCTCCCTGGGAGATTTCGGGGGTCGTGGTCCCCCGGCGGCGGCGGCGGCGGCGGCGGCGGCTCCCGGCTCTGCCTGGGGCGGGTTGGGCGGAGCGGGGGAGGGGGGAGGCTGGGGGTGGGAAGCGCCTCGGGAGCCCGTCCTTGCCTGGGCGGGCCTGGTTGGCGACGGCCTTGGTGCGGCCGGGCTGCAGCAGAAGGGCCCCGGGCGCTGTCAGGCTCCCCCCGCCGGTGCTGGCAGCGGCTGCCGACGGGCCTGCTGGGCGGGCGGGGGGCCGAGCGGCTTTCCGGGGGCGCCCAGGGGGCTTTGGCCCCGCTTGTGGCTCGGCGCCTTCGCCGGCGTGGCCGGTGGGTCCCGCGCGGGTGCGGGGGAGGGGGGCCGGGAGAGCGCGCCTGCGAGCGTGGGCAGCAACGGGCTGGGGTGGCCCTGGAAGGGGGTTGCGGGCGTTCGCGGAAAGGGGGGAGGCGCCCCCGGTGGCCCCGCGGACGCCGCGGCCTCCCTTTGGTGGGGGGCGGCTGGCGTCGGGGCGGCGCTGAGGTGGCAGCTGCCTTCTTTTTCCGCTGGAAGGTCTGCCCGGCTTAGACGGACTGGGACGCATCTCATAAAATCTGGCATCAGAGACAAACTGGGTCTTGGGGTTTTTGAAAAGACCTTTTAATCCGCAGCTGGCGCCGGTTCCGTCCTGAGCCTCGCGTGGACGCTTGGCCGGATCTGGCGGGGCTGCTTCTGAGGCCTGAAGGGGCTCCTTGCCCCGCGCCTTGGGTGTCCCGGGGCAAAGCGAAGTGGGGGCCGCAGGAGCCGCCGTAGGATACGTTGCTGAGAGATTCCCACCTCCGCTCTTCCGCCCCGGCCCTGGTTCTGTGCAGCACTTCCCAGCTTCATGTGACGGCTGGAGGGCTCAAGGCGCGGGGGAAGCCGACCGGGTCTTTGGGAGGAGAATTTCAGTCCAAAATGTGAATGAAGGGAAGGGGGTTCCTGAGGAGGAGCCGTGCAAATCTGTGACAGGGAGGCCTGCGGGGACTGCTGGTGAGAGCTGACCATTCTCGGCTGTCTGACCCCAGGTCATCCACCTGTGTTTCCCCACCACCCCTGCCCCAGTTTTCCGTCCGGGGAACCCGGCACAGGGCGTGCATTACTGTTCCCCGCCCCCTCCCCCCACCCCCGACGTTTTATCTGTACAGCCCTGTGGTGGAGTAGGGTGGACTGGTTTGAATTCAGCTCTGAATCAGTTCAGCTGTCACCTGCTCCGTAGTGGTTCTCGTTTGCAGGCCCTGGGGTGGTTTCCTCTCGGATGGGTTGGTTTGTGTGGTGAAGCCCTTTTCCTTTGTGACTGGATTCTCTCTCTTTGTTAAGAGGACTCAGTGGTTGAACTCGATGGCCCTTGTGGTCACTTCCAGTTGTACGACTCTGTAAGAGGAAGGCTGCCTGCCTTTTGTAGCCAGCAGGCAAAGGGTGTGTGTACAGCAGGGAGCGGGGCTGGCGGAGGAAGAGGGAGGGCTGTGGATCATGGCCAGCCCAGGGAGCAATCCCTTTATTGCCCCCTTATCAATTCTTGCCTCTTTCTCCAGCCCAGGAACAGTGGGGGTGTAATCTGTGGATCTCCAGTCCTGGTGGTTGGACCCTGGGGGTTTCTCCAGGCTTAAAATAGTCTCCTAGTGACTTCACTGTTTAAACATGGGTGTGCCGTAGACGAAGGAAGCCAGCAAGGGAACTCTCCCTGCCTCTCAGGCTTTGTGTGTGTGTGGAGTGAGAAGATGGCTGGCTGACAACTTGGAGGCATCCCGGTGGACTTTGCCAGCCGCGTGGGTTCCCTCAGACAGGTATGCTGTCCTTGGCAGCCAGGCAGGCAGGCAGGAAAGCCTGTGAAGTGGACAGTGGCAGAGTTAGAGCTTGCTTTCGGATGCGGTGCTTTCCTTGATGGCAGATCTCGCTCCTGGTGTGCTTTCCTCTTTCCCTTAGTTCTGTAGCTTTACAATTTCAAAATACAGCCAGAATGCGGATGCCTTGAAGGCACGAGCTCGAGAACAGCCCTTTTGTCTTATCCTCTCCGTTGCTTTTGGGACACCACTTGGGGGCTGTGGAAGCTTCTTTCACAGGGTGCGGTGTATGGGAGTGTGCTCTCTGTTCCAGGTCGCACAGGACGGTGCGGCTGGGGCTTACGCTTCCTCTTTGTGCTACCTGGAGACCAATGTCTGGGCTTTCCAAAATGTGGGTTGCACACATTTTTATTCTAGAAATGGAGAAAGTAGATCCGATCCCCCTGTCCTGCCTCTCGGCTGTGGGGCTGACAAGTATGGAGGACAGGCCTCTCTTGAAGGGAACCCCCTCCTCGCCCTGGCTGACTAATTTTTCCCCAGCTCTACCACTTGTTGTCTCCTTAACTGGCTGTTTTTCCTTTGTTGAACAAGGAGCTGAATGAATGTGAAACGCCTTGCTTGTGATCTGTGGTTAGAAGCAGACAGGCAGTGGTCCTTGGTCACAGGTTTTGATAAAACAGCAAAACTCCTTATGGATAGGGACTCGGGGACAGGAGATCACTGGATGTTTGGCTTCTTTGGGTGAAGGAATGGGAGTGCCAGGAAAATGGGGAACAGGACATATATATTAGGGAATAATTGTGCTTTTTCTTTTCTCTCCACCCCATAATGTCACTCTCGAGCAGGAGCAGAAAAATGAAGGCAGGTTGTCCCATTGTGGAGAAGCCAGAAGCAGGCGGAGGTAAGAAGTCGCCTTCTGCTGCCAGACCCTCAGGCTTTGCCAGGGTCATAGAATCATAGAGTTGGAAGAGACTGCAGGGACCTTCCAGTCCAATGCAGGAACATACATCAAAGCATTCCCACCAGATGGCCATCCAGCCTCTGCTTAAGATCTACAGAGAAGGAAGAGACTCCACAATGCTCCATTGAGGCAGCATATTCCACTGCCAGACAGCTCTGACCATCCTTGATCTTGATCTTGTTACTTTCTTTCTCTGCAAACAGTTCTGATAAACCCCTGAGGTCTTATGCCTTGAAAAGTCCCTTTGGCAGACTCGTTCATTCCAGAGCTGATTCAGGCTTTGGCCCCTTTCTTAGATTACTCCTGCAGTTGGGGCTGCTAGCCAAAACCATTGGCGGTGGGTGGTAGTGGGACATTCCAGAAGACCCTGGTGGTGTAATAATGCCACTGTAACTGCTAGTCTTGTCCTTCGTAGGAGATATTGTTGATGTAAAGGAAGCACACAAATCGCATACAAATATGGAACTGGCAGATGCCTGCTGCCCAACTGAGCATGACCTACAGAGTTTTGTGGGTTGGGGGTAACTGGGGAGGAAGAATGGGGCCATGGCAGAGCCACAAATCTTCTGCCCAACCCCCTTCTGCAATGCAGGAAGACACAATTTAAAGAAAAGCTCCCACCAGATGGCCATCCAGCCTCTCCTTAAAAACTGCCCAAGAAGGAGACTCCACCACACTCTGAGGCAGCATATTCCACTATCAAATGGTTCTTACCATCAGGAAGTTCTTCTTAATGTTCTGTGGAAACTCTTCCTTTAATTTGAAGCATTGCTCTGTGTTTTAGTCTCTGGAGCAGAGGAAGAGAATGTGTCCCAGAGGAAGCTGTGACTTCCCCATGCACACGCTCCACCTTGCGGGAAGGTGCTTTTCTTGCCCCCCCCACTTTCCTTGTGTTATCTCTGTGAGGGACGTCAAGCTTCTTCTCCAAACAAAGGCATTACACACAGAGCACCCCCCAACACCATCATCCAGTCCAACACTTTATTGATTCTTGCTTTGTGATCAAGGATACATTTTTGTGGCTGAAAATGAACAGGTGGTGGGTAGATTATTTGTTTGCCTATTGCATCATTATTTCTTATTATGAACTTGGGTTTCATTTCTATTAAAATGATTGTTCAGTACAACTTAGAACAGGAGGATTGGGTGGCTCAAAAACTGTGACAGACTGAGTCATGTGTGGATCTAGTGGCTGACCACTGTAAGTTCCCTTGAGGTGGGATTTTCGACTTGGAGATGTTTTCCTACCTACACCTGATGGTTCCCTCTGTTGTCTTTGGCTCTTCAGGCTACCACTTCCCTGACTGGGCCTACAAGACTGAATCCAGCCCGGGGTCCCGGCAGATCCAGCTATGGCACTTCATCCTGGAGCTGCTGCAGAAGGAGGAGTTCCGGCATGTCATCGCCTGGCAGCAGGGGGAATACGGGGAGTTTGTCATCAAAGACCCCGATGAGGTGGCCCGGCTCTGGGGCCGGAGGAAGTGCAAGCCCCAGATGAACTACGATAAGCTGAGCCGGGCCCTCCGGTGAGTGCTGCAATTCCACAAAATGGTGGAGATGCTTTGGGGTGTAGGGGCAGAGAGGGTGGCACAGGTTCATGTGAACTCAGAAGAAAGCAGCTGTCTTAAACAGAGGCCTCCAAATCAAGAGGGGGCTGGGTTGTTGGTGAGGTTTGCACAGGAAGGGGCCTGCTGCCTCTGGCTCCTCCAGTGGACTAGGATGGTAGAAGTTAGCTGCCAGTACAGCTGGTGAACAGGTCAAGAGAGGCAGTGGGCACCTCCCTTGACTTTTGCTCCTGGGAAGCTGTGGCTGGCAGCCAGGTGCCCTCTGATCCTTCTGCAGCAGCATAGGCTGAAAAAAACAAGGAAGCAAGGGGCAAGATTTGCATAATGGATCAGGAAGGAAGTAAGCAAGGGAAGAAGGCCAGCAGAGGCCTTGATTGATGGGCGCGGGAGCCGGATTCTTCCCTGAAATTCCTCCACTGTCCTCAGAGTGACGCAAGGGAGGCAAACTGGCACAGCTGGTTTGATTGGCCAGCAGAAAGGTGAAAATAAAGCAATGTACATGCATGTGTGTGTATGTATCTACACACACACACAGGTCTTGGCACTGCAGTTGCTTTCTGGGTGGACATTTTACTGTTTTAGTGCATGTGTATTCACTTCTCTCTTCTCTTGCCAGATACTACTATAACAAGAGAATCCTCCACAAGACGAAAGGGAAGCGGTTCACCTACAAGTTCAACTTCAATAAGCTGGTGATGCCGAATTATCCGTTCATTAACATCCGGCCCACTGGTGAGCAGGAAGTGAGGTCTTGTCTCTTCAGTTGAGCGCAGTGGCCCTGGTTAGGTGGCCGACAGGGAGTCGTTCTGGGGCAGCTGGTGGCTGGGTGGGCCGGGGAACACGTGGTGGGTTTGCATGCTTGTCCTGGGATGGGAACAGCAGCAGGATTGGCTTTTCAGCTGCCCACCCCCCCGTGCCTGCCGCCCCATCTCTCTCTCGGTCTCTCTGAAAGGCTGCTGCCTGTCTGTGGCATTGCTGGCAGTGCTAGTTCAGCTGGGTGTGCATTAACCTCTTCTTGGGGAGCTGCCTGTGTCTGAGCTGCTCTGTTTTGTTGATTCCCCTTTCCTGCCATTCCAGGTTGTGGCACAAGCAAAGCTGCCTTAGTCCCCGTCAGGCCACCAGTCTCTGGCCAGCAGGCTTCATGCTGGCCAGAGCTCCTTCCTTCCCAGTCCCGCTTGGAGACCTCACAGCTTGAAGGTGGGGGCTTTGCAGGCAGAAGCAGCCCACTCTCTGCCATTCAGTTCCGGCACTCTGGGTTGTTCCTTGGGGTTTTGGCCAGAACTGGCTCTGTAGCTGCCTGGGTTTCTTTTCTTGAGTTAGACTTGTTACTACTTCCCTTGGAGAAATGGGTACGTTGACCAAAATATCGGGAGTCTTCCGCGTGAGCCTTTGGCAGGCACTGTCTGTAAACTGGCCTTCCTCCCTGGAATGAGATCACATTACCATTGTGTTTATTTGCCAGGCAGTTGCTGGCATAATGCTGTTTGTGAAGTGAAGCCAGCTCTTCCACTGCCTCCAGCTGCTCACGCCATGCCCACCTCCTTTCCGCTTCCAGTCTGATCAGCCCACTGTGGTCTTTGGAGATTTGTTTTTGTCAGGCTTTTAATTATTTTTATTTGCATTTTTTCCCACCACAAATCTTCCTAAACTTACGGATATATGATAGTGTTCAGTTCTGTTTCCCCCACCGTCTTAGGTAATAAGCCACGTATGTTTCACTTTATATCATTGTGAATCAGAACTGGCCAATGGGTTATAAATTGTTCTTAACATTCAAAATACAGTTTTCCAGAAAAAGGAAATACACACAAAGCACTTCAAATATCCAAGTGTGCTATTAGGAAAGATTATTCCATTTACAGAGGTATTCTGTTCACATGTACATAAGAATAAGACCCAGTTGACATGCTAGCATTCTGTCCTGGCTAAGTATACCTGGAGTTTCAATCTCAAAAGCAGAAATGCCTTTCTGTATGCTCCCCTTCACATCCAGTCAGAAGGAGGTCTTGTTGATTTGCGGGGGGTATTCCCATGTAAACACATAACAGCATAATAGTTTTGGTTTTGGACAAACCAAAGGACAACTGGGATGAAATGCCACCAGCAGCTGAAACCTTGCCAGGAGAAGTTTCCCAGAAGATTCCAGCCCCAGATGCCGTTTCTGGGGAGGCGGCAGCAATGAGGTACCCTGTGTGTGGGTGTGTCTGTAAGGCACAAATGAATTAGCACTCAGGAATGCTGGAGACTGTCCTGCAGGAAAACTTCCATACAATAAATTTGTAAAAGCGTTTGTTTCAAAGGGGATTCTGAAGAAAAGATCGAACGCTATCTCACGTCTCCATCTTCCCAAGTGCCAGTTCTCGTGTTGGGAAAATCTGATGTCTAGAGGAAAGGCTGGGGGGGATGTGTAGTGCCCCTCCCCTCTTCCTGGGCCTTCACATCCGTCACTCAGAAAGGCCAGGTAGTTTAGTACAAAGGCTGCTCTTGCATATGTTTCTTTATGGCATCTTGTTATAATGGTATTGGAGGAGAGGGGGCTTTGAACTTTTTCTTTCCTGCTTCCTAGTTGAATCATTTGTTCCTTTTTTCTGCATACACGTACTCTTCTCTCTCCCTGCTCCCTCCGTTCCTAGTCAGAAGTGCATTTGATAACATGACTTTTGCCTCTCATTTTTGTTCTCCTATTAGAGTGGGTGTTTAAATTGTTGTAAACAGTGTGTTTCTGCAGATTCTTAGAGGAAAAACAAAGGTGTATCAAGAGGCAGTGGGCTTTTGCCATCCATATTTGTGCCATCTGGCTGGAAAATTATGTGATCTAGATCTTGCAGATCTTGCATTTTTTAAGTGTAATGTGCTGGTTGATGTATTAATTTTTGGTATGGTTCTCCAAGGGCTCATCCAGAGCTCTCACTAAACTCCAGCCTTACTTTATTTAGAAAGGATGAGTAAAGAACTATTGGCCTGTTCAGAATGGAATATGTTGCTTGGAATATGTTGTTCTAAGCTTGAGGGACAGTCTCATCTGACCTTCATTAGGCCTCCTGTTCCTCCTTGGTGGAAGTGGGGGTTTATCACCCCATAAAAGGATGAGGGGTGGCAGAAGAGGAAGGTTTGAGGCCAGAAGCTGCTTTGCTTCAGAGAATTTTACCTAGCTTCTCTTGGCTCAAATATTTTTTAATCTAAAAGTAGAAGTAAGAAACTGACCTTTAATTCAGCAGTGCACAGCTGCAAAATAAACACAGAAACTTAGAAAGGAGGCACAGGTGAATTTCAGTTCAGACACTTGGGGAGTCCCAACAATCCCTGATCCCACCCAGATGTCACATTTTTATGAGGTTGCAAATGCTGCTTCAGACACAAAGGTAAGGAAGGTGAGATTTTTTTCAGCAAGGGTTTCCCACAGCTGAGAAGTCTGTGCCCCTTGTTGGCAAGGAATTGAGGCACAGGCCGTTCATGCTGGGCTTACTGTGCTGTCCAGAAGATGAGGGAAGGGAAGAGAATGATTTTCTCACGGCCCACTCTCTTTAGAACACTATCCTAAATAGCCTAAAGACACCAGAGTCCATCTGATCTTGGGATTAAGCAGGATTAGCCCTGGCTAGTACTTGGATGAGAGGCTGCCAAGGAATGCCAGATGCTGTAGGCTCCACTTCAGAGGATGGAACTGGCAAAACTGCCTCTGAGGATTCCTTTCCTAAGAAAGCCTCATGAAATTCGTGGGGTGGCTGTAAGTCAACATAGGCACATCTATTCTCTTTGGAGCTTGTGGTGAACTGACAGCTAGAGGTGAGCCTGGTGATGGTAAACAGAAGGGTTGGAGATCTCACTGGATCAGTGCCTTTTGCCCTGCTCCTGCGCGGCATCTGAGTGGGCAGCTCGCCAGAGCAGCAGCCCTGGATTATGGCTCGTCTTGGTGATAAGGCCGTTCTCTGACCAAGTCTTCCCCTGAGCTTTGGCAGATCATCATTGTGTCTGTTTCTTATAGAATTATAGAGTCTTAAAATTGGAAGGGGCCCCATAGGGCAGTGGCTCTGATCTTCTCTTGTAGCTTCCTCTGTGGGGCACCCTGTTCTTGCAGCTCCCAGCCTGCACCAAGCAAGGACTGGTGTCAAAGAGGGAAGGCTGAAATGAGGGAGCAGTGAGGCCCAGGGTGTTGCAGACGGGGGGCGGGCGGAGGGAAGGCAACACTCAGCAGTATCTCTCTGCTCTTGCATGATTCTCCTCCATGCTTGTTGAGAGTTTCACAGACTCAGCTCTGCATTCTGGTGCATTCTGAAGTCCAGCTGGAAGGTTGGGGCATTGGCTTTTTTTGAGATGTGGTGCCTGGACCCTGGTGCATGGCGTGCCCCATTCCCTCATCATCTTTGGGAAGACAACAAAGCTTTTTTCTCCCTCCCACCCACAATATTTTGCTTAGGGCAGGGATGTTCATCTGTGGCAGTGTGTCTTGGACTTCTAATTCCCCTCCTTCGTGGGTGGTGTTCCTTTTCTTCTTTGGGAAGAGGGTCCCTTTGACAGCTGATTCCCTTCAGTGTGGAGAACCGGCCTCGGCGGCCTGGCTGTGTCTGTCTGCTGTGCCTGGGCCTTGTGGGCTGAGGCGGGTACAGGGCAGAGCCGGGGCTTCTGCTGGGACAGGATGGCTCGAGGAACAAGTCTGGGCAATGCCTGCCTGCCGCTGCACACCTGGGCGGCTTTCCTCCTCGTGGGCGCACCCTGCCTTCCCTGAGGCTGGCATTGAACAGGGCTGACGAGGAGAGGTGGTGGAGGTGACTGAAGGCCTGGGAGGCATCTTGGAGGCAACTTGCTGCTTGTTCTCTTTCCTCCCCCTGGGGAGGGCGAAGGGAACTGAGGCATCCAGCCGGCTGTGGGGAGGATGAGAGAGCCAGAGCCAAACCGGTTTGGCAGAGGCGGAGCTGGAGGGAGCTGGAGTGGCATTTCCCCTGGTGGTGCCATGTGCGGCTGCTGCTGTGGCTATTGAGGGCAAGCAGTGCAGGTGGGAAGACGAGGCTGAAGTTCTTTCACCCAACACAGTGCAGGGACTGGGTTCATTGTGCTTTGCCACACATCTGAAAGCATACTTGTGATTCTAGTTTGTTTCCTGTGAATTGGTGGTGGAGGGAGAGAGATGCTTGTGAACAAAAACTGCAAATGTTACTCAGAAGTTGCCTTATGTACAAAATATGATGAGAAAAGAGCGTGCAAGCTGAATAGCAAAATGGTGTATGTGCAAAGTCGCATGCAACAAAATGCAGCTGAGGATTCCTCAGAAAAGACAGTATTAGTGTATAAAGGACAATGATGGATTTGATGGTCGACAAACTCCGTGAGTTGATGAGTGCTCCGTTTGCCACTGTTGTGCCTTTAACGCTATGTGCAGAAGTGTGTAGCTGCTGTGGTATTCCCTTCCGTACATTGCCATTCTGTGAGGCCAGTCTGCCCCCAGTCCCAAAACAAGTCTGTGACTAGCTGTTCTGACACCTCTTTTCCAGACAGGATTGGCATCCTGACCGCTGTTTTCTTCTTCTTCTTCCTCCTTCCCAGGGGTCGTCCCGCAGAGCGCTCCTCCCGTCCCCACAGCCTCTTCCCGCTTCCACTTTCCTCCTTTGGACGGCCACTCGCCCACTGAAGAATCCCAGCCCAGCCGCTTCTCCGGCAGACCCTTGGTGCCACCGCCCGGCACAGAGGCTCTCAGTAACGGTGCCATTGGTGAGAAGTCATCCCCAGTGCCCGAGTTGGACGGTGGCTCCCCGGACTGGCGTCGCGGCCTGGACTCCCTGGCCTCTCGCAACTCTTCCTCCTCCTCCTCCGCTGCTGCCGCGGCCGCCCTAGGTGGGGCAGGCCCCCAGAAGCGGAAGCCGGACCTAGTGCTTCCTCTCTTTGGCCGGTCGGGGATGTACCCTGACCCACACAGCCCCTTTGCTGTCTCCCCGCTCCCATCCCGCGGAGGGGTCCTGAATGTCCCTCTCTCTCCTGCCTTGTCTCTGACGCCCACCTTCTTCTCCTACAGCCCCTCCCCCAGCATGAGCCCCTTTGCCCCAGGGAACAGCTGCTTCTCCTTCAACCCCGAGGAGATGAAGCACTACCTCCACTCCCAGGCCTGCTCTGTCTTCAATTATCACCTGAGCCCCCGGACTTTCCCTCGCTACCCGGGCCTGCTCGTGCCCCCCATCCCATGCCCCCAGATGCCTCCAGAAGATCAGCCCACCTTTCCCATCAAGCTGCAGCCTCCACCGGTCGGGCGCAAGAACCGGGAGCGGCTGGAGGGCGGCAGCGGAGGGGGACTGGGGGCCTCCCAGCCTCCTCTGGCGTCGCCTCCCCAGATTAAGTTGGAGCCCGTCGTGGACCAGGAGATGGAGCCCGGGATGTCCCCAGAGAGAGACCAGATGGGGCAGGAGGAAGGCATCAGTGCAGCCGAGGGGGTCCCCAAGGGCCAAGAGGAGGAAGAGAAAGACACTCTCTTTGCCAGGCCAGTTGCCCCCTCGTGGGCTGCAGCGCTGCCATCCCCCAGCCAGGCCAACGTCCTGGCCGTTGATAAACCGAAGCAAGAGGAAGGAGTAGGTGAGAGACCCAGCCCCCCAGAGTCCGCAGGGGAGCCGGGGGCACCAGAAAAGAGGGAGGATGCTGTGATGCCCCCCAAGCTGCGCCTGAAGCGCCGCTGGAATGGTGACCGGCAGGCAGAGGCCTCCGAGGAAGGCCAGGGCAGGCACCCCTTCTGGGGTGGCCATCTGGACACCCCCATATCCTCCTTGCCCCCAAGGCTGCCATGGATACTTAGACTTGTGGGGCCACAGCTGAGGGCCCTTCTGTTTTCATGTAGCAAGCTTGGCCTGGCTGGGGCTGTGACGGGAGGAGGAAGAGGGCTGGAATGGTTTGCTGGATTCTAGACATTTTTGTGGGGGAGGGGGGTTTGCTTTTTGTGTGTGTGCGTGTGTGTGCGTGTGCGCGCATGTTAATCGCAGGTAAGATGCGGTCTGCCATGTTTGGAAGGAGGGGTATGGGGGGGGTCAAAGAAGCGAGGCTTGCCTGGTGGGTGCACAGAGCTGCTTGGCCAAATCTGCAGAAAGGACTTCTGAATACGACCCCCACCCACCTCCCTCACCCCCATTTTTTTACCTGTAACATTTTATAGAAGCAAGACTGAATGTATATAGATTCCTTTTTCCAGGGAGGCTGGTAATGAAATTGAGGAAGACTTCCTGTTTGTCAGAACTGGAATGTGTCTTGTGTCAAAATGGGGTGGTGGTGGAACATTGCACTGTCTTTTAAATTTTTAAAGTGGAAATTGCAGGAAGAGAAGACAAAACCACAAAGCCAGCAGCGGGTCGGCCATTGCCCAGAGAGGGGCACGGGTGGGGGGTGCTGGTGCGATGGAGGCTTTGCGACCCTTACATGTTACTTTCCGGAGGGGTGTAGAGGGGAGGTAACGTTTAAGGGAGTCTTTTCACAAATATTGAAGAAGCCATGATGAGGAGTCATGTTAAGATCTTTTCAGGGATGGGAGAGGAATGTGGATGTAAAATATATATCTCTATCTCTCTGTGTAAGAAAACAAAAACCCAGTGCCTTTAATAAGCTGCGCTTCTTGCTTTCCCTTTGTGGTTGCTGTGGATGGAGAGGGTCTGCTTAGGAGCATCCGGGAGATGGGTTGGGGGGCTCCCGGGACAGAGGAATGTTTGGGCTCCCCAGTCCTTTTCTGTCTTGCCTTAACTCTGCTCCTGTGTGAGATCAGCATCAGGGAAATGTGGGCTGGGGTGGGGGTCTGCCTTGGTGTGTCTTTAAGGCCAGAGGGGCAGCCTGGAGAGGGGGCCAGGCACTGCTCAGGGGGTCGAAGCCACGGGGGGAGGGGAGGTATCCTTGGGAATCAGGTGTGTTGGTAATGCAGAGCCTGGGATAGATAGGAAGGGAGGAAGGAAGAGAGGCTTGCTGGCTGGAGGGTGGGCTGGTGAGTCACCCAGGCTGCCAGGACCTCTGCCATCTCCCAGGGGAGTGGGGCCTTTTCCACTGGGAGAGGGTGGCCTCCAGCAGGTTCCTTTGCCTGTTGCCTCATGGCTTCCTTGCAAAAGAAGGCTTCTCTGCATGGGCTCTTCCTTGCTTGCAAGACTGTTGGCGTGGTTCTTGTCGACCTCAGGTGCTCTGGTCCTTGCTTCAAGAGGGAAGCCTTCCAGGTGGGGGGGCGAAGGAGGGTCATTGCTGTGCTTGCTTTGAAAGTTGGTTGGTGAGTCCCGCTGCCCCTCCTCTCACCTCTGTGCCGCCTGGCCGAATGATCCCAGAGGGGCTGAGCTCTTGATTGCTGGGGGAGGGAAGGAGGTGAGGGAGCCCTCAGTGGGCCCCTTTAGAGAGGGCTGGTCAGGGGAAATCCCACCAGAGCCCTGGGTGGGTGGCTGGGTGGCTGCTCGGCTGCTCCTTTGGGGAGTGCACACCTGGTGTGCCGGCTGGTTGCTCACTCCTGTATGTGGGGTGGGGGTGTGCTGGTTTCATACCCAGGAAAGCATGCCGTAGAGGCTGCCTGGCTCTTCTGTTCCCCCTGCAGCTGACCTGCGACTTCAGCCCCTCGCCCACCCACCCACCTACCTGTTACAGCCATACCTGCCCCTCCAAGTGGGGTGAGGCTTCTGGGACGCTTGGAGGCATCCCTAAAGTAGAAGGGGCTGGCAGAGGGGCCTCCTCAAAACTCAGGAACTGAAACACGGGGCCTTTGGGGATAAGGATATGCCAGCCTCCAGCACCCCGTAGTACCCAAGTGCCAGAATTGAGGTGAGGCTGATGGGGGGCTCATTCTGTTGTCGGGGGAAGCACGAGTGTTGCCCAGAGTCTTTCCCAGTTCTTGCAGTTGGCTTGAGGTGAGGGGCTGCCTCCCTTGCTCGACGGTCTTCAGGGGCTCTCAGGGTCTTGGGCAGTGGTGGAGGGCATTGCTACTGCCGCCACTGCCGCCGGGCAGGGATTCTGCTCAGGGAGGGGGCAGGGCGGTGGGGCTCCCGGCTCCCTCCTCTTTTGGCTGGCTCAGGGGGCTGCTACTGGGGGTGGTCGCGTGGCAGGTCTCCCAGCCGCGTGTACTTGCAAGTCAGTTTTTTAACCTCGGAGGAATAGCAGCACGGGGAAACAGGAATGGCTCTTTCTTGTGCCAAACGCTGAGGCTGGTGGAGGGAGCGTGGGTAGGTGGAGTGCTGCCGGTGCTTCATCAGGGGGGCATCAATCTTTTTACAGACCATTTTGATTTTCTAGCCAGAGTTGTGGGGGCACGAGGACAAACAACACTGAAGCAGTAACTTCCACCTCCCCACCCCTGGAGGAGGAGGATGCTCTGAGGCTTGCGGATGAGTGACTTGCAGGATTGCTGCGTCTCTTTTTTGCCACCTCAGTTCTGGATGTTAACCAAATGCCCTTGGCAAGGGGGCTGTCTCCGTCCCTGCTGGAATTCCTGCTCTCTCCAAAAGAGCAGCCAAGGAGTGTCTTGTGTGCCTGGGTGGCAACAGTGGCACAGGGAGGAGGGGGACATGCAGGGCTGACCCCTCAGAGCTGTCCCCTGCTTGGGAGCACCTTGCCCTGACCTGTGCCCAGAGCCAGAACCCCGCATGAGGTTTAGCCCTTGCCATCTGGGTCAGTTTCTGCTGACCTTTGGGGAGGGTGTCCCTCCCTCCTTCCTGGGGTCAGTGACGATCCGAGCTAGGAGTGGGGGATGCTGAGGGGCGGATGCTGCCCCTGGAAGGCGACTCCAGGTAGATGCACCATTTCCCCCACCCTTCTGTGGAAGCGTTGAGAGGTCTGCATCTTCCCTCTGAAAACAGACAGCAAGAACGTCTGGCTTCCACAGAGGGTTCGTTTTGCCTGGCTCCCCCTTCATTTCCATCATTGTTTTGCTTTTCTAAAATGTTGGTTCTTTTTTTTTTTTTTTGGTTTTATGGATCGTGGTGGGTTGTTAGCAGGAGAGATTTCTTTGCTTTGAAATATTTCCTATTAGATTTCTTTTCTTAAAAAAAGGAAAAACTGTTAAAAGTGTTAAAGTGACAAGGTATTTACTGATAACTTTTTTTTAAAAAATCATTTTTTTTCATGAGACACGGTCCTGTCTTTATGATGCTTTGATTCAGCAGGGACTAAACGCATTTGAGCAACAGCTCTTAGCTTGAGGTATTTGTCCATGTAAAGCAGGATTAAAATTGTGTGTAAAAAAAATGTAAGTAGTCCTCATGCTTTTGTGCAGTGCCTTTAGACGTTCCACTTTCTATAAAGTCTTCAAAAATTTGCATATATATTATATATATGATGTAATGTTATAGAAATATATGTATAATATACATATTTTTTCCAGGGGTATCTGATAGCTCTGTATTTTGTTATGGAAGTTGATATGAAAAGTATTTTACCTCAAATTTTAAAAAGTTAAATAAACCTTTTAAATAAGCTGCCGTGGATTTCTTCCATCCTTCTGTGAGCTTGCCAGGGTCCCAGTGGCACAGGGGTGCGATCTGGCATCTGCGCTTTGCGGGAAGGATCTGAGGATGGTGGGACTGGTGTGCCAGCGGTCACAACATACGTGCAGGTGAGTTTCTCACGAGAGGGTGTCGATTGTGCCAGCATGGCTGACGCCTGCTCCTGGGGAAGGGAGCGTGGGTTTGCTCAGAGCGACGGCCAGCCTGAAGCTTCCTTTCTAAGGCTGATTCTCAGACAGCGCTGCTTTCACTGCAGAAGTCACAGAACCCTAAAGTGGGTTAAAAGTGGGAAGAGGCCATCTTGTCCAACCCCCTGGCAGTGCAGCGATTGCGCTGAGCAGGTCGGCCTGGTTAACGCCAGTCGGGGAGACCCATCTGGACACACCCTCTTTCTCCCTCCACCTAGTATCCTCCTTTGAATTCTGTCCGGGAATAAAGTTTGGAGGGAGGACAGCGGTGGAGGAAGAGAGGTGAATCTTCAGACAAAAAACAGGCATTTTATGGCCTTTTGACATTTGGGAATGCTTTAAACCAGCTTAGATCGCTACCAGAAAAGCGGCCAGGCCTGCTGTACAAACTGACCCTGTATTGGTAAGTTCATTTGTGATGTGCGCCTTCAGGTAATTTCAAGTACCAGGGCAGGGAAGCCCAGCTGACCTGACATCCTGCCCCCCGAGACTTTCCCCTCTCCCCTTTCTATATTCTGGCTTATTCAGGTAGCGATCATGACTCCTGTGAACCAAACGGGGCTCTGATACGTTGGCCATCAACCAGTTCTCGTTCACTGGCGGCCAAGTGATTCCAACGGACAAGGCATTGAAGTTTTCCCTTGTGCCGTCTTCAGAATTTCAGAAATTTCAAAATGTTGATCCTGCCCCACTCCAGTTGGTGAGGAGGGGCTGGCCATGATGGATGCCATTTGTCTGGCTGCCCTACTGGTTTGTGGAGGCTCAAATTTAAGTAGGTGGATTTCTCTTTGCAACTTGACCAATTCTAATTCATCAGTCACATCATTTACTAAGCGATGCATTGAGGATCCAAAGTCTTTGAAGATGGGGAGAGGCATTTCAAAAATGTGGATAAATACACCACATCCTCTGGTTTAAAGTCCCAATTCTGAGCTCTTGTATGATCAGTGTACCATTTGTAGGTGTTTTTGGCACGGTCCAAAGCTGAGGTTATGGCAGCTGAGCAGCCTTGACCTTTTGTGTCCATGCAGCCACGGGGGTGGGTCATTCTGGATGACCTTGTGGGTGGCATATGTTTCATAGTTTGTCCGTTCACACGTTTACACTTTCAAAAGGGGAGTGCCTGGTACTTTGATGGATGGCACTGTTGTATTCAGCAAAGGAAAGGAGAGTTTCCCAATTGCCTTGTTGAAAGTTCATATAACACAGTAGGTACTGTTCCAAATTTGATTAATTCTCTCTGTCTGTCCATCTGTTTCCAGATGGTGGGCTGTGCTCATGGCTTGCTCTACCGCCTATAGTCTTAAAAACACCTTACAAAACTGGGATGTGAATTTGAATTCCTTGGTTGGATCTTAGTTTACTAGGCACCCCATGCAATTAGCATATATGTTGGATAATTAGCTTGGCCAGTTGTCCGGCCACAGTGCTTTGCAAGGTACAAAATGTGCGTGTTCAGAAAACAAGTCTATAAGCACCCAAATGTCTGTCTTTTCGTCACTCGTAGGGGAGTCGGTTATAAAGTCCATACTAGTGTGTGCCCGTGTGTGTGGGGGCGGGGCGGGATATGCAATGGCTACAACAGACTCCTTGGTGTGTCTCCAGCCTGCTTCTTTTGTGCACGCACAGTGCACCTTTTTGCATAGTTTTCTGCGTCCATCTTCAGTCCGGCCCACCAATAGTCCCTTCTCACGTGGTGAAATCTTTTGACAAACCCAAAATGCCCAGCAGGTTTGACATTGCGGTAGTGTTGCAAAATCTTTTCTTTCAACTTCCCAGGGACATAGTTTTTTCCTCCTTTACACCACACTCCCCCTCTGTCCGTGAGTTCCATGATCTTTGACCCAGCCACCCTCTCCCATTGATGGGGTTTCCCTGGGAATGGTCGTAAGACAGGTTCCCTGCCTGCCCGTTTGGGCACGGTGGCCCTGTGTTCCCACTGTCTCCTACGGGAGCATTCCAGCATTGCCACGGCCCTCCTCGAGTCCTTCTCCTCCGCTTTCTCTCTTGTGCAGTCATGTTCTTTGCAAGAGCCCTCTGCCTGATGATGGAGGGAGTGGGGAGAGGATGGTATTATTGATTTGTTAGATTACTCAATTTCGCTGGTATTGATCAGGTAATTGCTTTATCTCGGTTCTCGTTTGGAGACGGCATTGCTTTCTCTCCTCTCCCTGCTTCCCTGAGTGGCCCAGATTCCCTCTTCTGAGCAAAAGCAAAGTGCAGTGGGGAGGAGGGTCTTTTCCTCTGGGCCTGGAAGAGCCCTACGTGCGGAAATGCCTTCCCCAGACAGACCAAGCTACAACAACCGAGGTAGCTTCCTTCGCACCAAGTGCCCGTGGGAAGCAAGCCAGGTGGACCCATTATTCTCTTCCATTGTTGGCTGGGGGACTTTGGGAGTTGTAGTCCAATGCCTCTGGAGGAACCCAGGGTGAGGGAAAGCTGCCACATTCAATGAGACCGACCCCCACTTCCAGAAGCATGCTCTGCTTTGCTTCCCCATCTTGCTTCCTGAGGCCTCTTAAGTCCCACGGGTGGAAGAAGCTTCCCTTTTCCCGGCCGGAAGCTACCGTGTGGCCAGGAGGGTTGAGCGAAAGGAGGAGCTGATCAGCAGAGCTCTTGGGGGATTCTGGGAGTCCTGGCTTTGGTATAGAATCCTAGAGTTGGAAGAGACCCCAGGGGCCCTCCAGTCCACCCCCCTTCTGCCATGCGGGAACAAACACTCAAAGCAGCTCCAGCAAATGGCCACCCAGCCTCTGCTAAAAACCTCCAAAGAAGGAGAGACTCCACCACGCTCCATGGAGGCAGCAGCCAGTTCCACTATCGAACGGCTCCGAGTATCTACCTGAGGAGCTTGTCTAGTTCCTTCACTCTTTGTATATTCCTATTTTTTAAAAAAGACTGGATCTCATAGTCTTCTTTTGGGTTAATTAATTAATTAGTTAAGAAACCCCACCAGAAAACTGTGACATCCAGTTTTCAGATATTTAAGCTGAGTTGTGGCCTTGTGTAGAATCCTGTTTCTATGTGCGTGCTAATGTTTTTGCTGCGGCTTTCAGGATATTCGCCCGCCCTCCGTGTGGCCCTGCGGGCTTCGCGACTGTCCCGGGCAGCCAGGATTCGAGGGAGATGTCGCGTCATTTCTTCCTTAGCAGGCCAGAGCAGGAGGGAGCAGGGATGCCTCAAAGCCTCCTGCTGGAAACCAAAGCCTTTTATGTAACCCTGCCTTACACAAGGTAATTAAAAGCACCTCTAGCCTCCATTCCTGCTTCCAGGCTCCGTGCTCCTTAATTGGCCCTGGAAAGGTGCCTCCGGCGCAAGCAGAACCTCCAGAGCTGTCCAAAAAGGACCAGTTCCTCCTGCTCAGCAGGAACGGGGACTGGATGAGCAGGTTAGTTGTTTCTTTAAAAAAAAAAAAAGACACACAAAAGGGCCCTCTCTCAACTTGGAATATTGGGAGTTCCTGTGCCACCTGAACCAGGATTTCAAAGAAGTTCTGCAGAGGGGCTTCTGCGCCTTTGCGCTTTATGAAAACAAGCGCACATGCCCCCTTCCGTACGCCAGCCACTGGGAGCAAAGTGGACTTTCAGAAGTGTTTTCTTTGGTGCTGGAGAGGAAAGAGATTGTGTAAATACATTTCCATCCAGGAGGCTACAGTTGAAAGGAAGGTGACTAACTTGGGTCTGAAACTCCTCCTTTGGCCTCCTCCCAGCTCGCGGGCAGGCAAAGAGAGCACAGAAATCTCATCTCAGTGGGTGCGGGTGTTAAATCTCTGTTGCTGCTACAGTAAAGGAATCCTTGGGGGAAATACGGTATTACCGAGAGTGCAAGTCACTCTCTCTGGCCCTTGTGTCCCTCTGCTGCTCTCGGTGTGCTGAGCTGTGGTCCAGGTGGTACCTTGGGATCTGGGAGTAGACCCCGTCCCAAAGAGTGGATCGCCCCCGAGCTCACAGGGGAGAAAGAGAGGGGAGATGGGCAGAGGGGTGGGTGGGAACAGGCACCTGCGTCCAGGATGTGCTCAGATCAGCGTGACTGCAGGAGGTTTCCTCAAAGAAAAAAGTGGCCGCCAGGAAGGGATTTCAAGGAAGGAAGGAAGGAAGTGAGTCCAGCAGGTCAGCTACAGGAGAGCCACCACTAGCAGGACAGAATAATAGCAATAATTTTTATTTCCTACCTGCTGCTCAAAGACAGTGTTGTTGTTCTGTGTCTCCAAATCATTTCTGACTTATGCCGACCACAACAGTTTTCTTGGCCAGATTTCCTCAGAGGGGGTTTGCCCTTGTCTTCCTCTGAGGCTGAGAGAGTGTGACCTGAGCTGCTGTGGCTGAGCAGGGATTTGAGCCCTGGTTTCCGGAGCTGCAGTCCAACGCTCAAATCTCGCCACCGAGCTGCCTCCCGAAGACCTGCTGCCTCCGTGCTGCCCAGCAGGGCTGCTTGCAGTGCCGGCCTGTGGGGAACGAGTTAAAAGCCTTTTTCTTCTGACTGGCTTTTAGAACGGAAGGTTTTCAAAGTGAGGGCTTTACGGCTTTTAACAAACTGTTCTGTAACTGCTTTTTGTCCTTTTTAGGTGTATGTTTCATATGGGTGAAGAGTAATTGCATTCTAATGTTGACGTATGTTTTTAGCCATACTTGCTTAAAGCATAAGCCACCCTAAGTCCTAATTTTGGGGAAAAGGTGGGATTTAAATAATGTGAATAGCCATATTCTTAATCATCACCCACAGTCATAATTTACTTGTTGTTTGGTATTATTTGAAAGCAGCCCTGAGATCTTTCTGATATGAGGCTATGTTCATTGTAATAATAAATAATAATGCAATATAAATAATTACAGTAGCACCATCACCTGGCCAGGTGCTTTGGGGCCGGGCAGCCAAGTTGGATTCCCCCTGACTTGTGGGGAACACGGCCAACCGACTTGTTAGCCATGACTCTGTGGCCGGCCGGCCCCTCCCTAAACTGCAAACCCCAGGATTCCATAGGATGTTGAAAGTGGAATAATAGCAGTATAACTGTCTAGTGTGGAAATGGCCTAAGTGTCTGGAGCAAGGTGTGCCATCTGCGGAGGGGGGTGTATGAGAGAGAGAGACCCCTCCGGGTGGTGGTACCATGGCAGCCCCCAGCCCCAGGCAGAGGCAACGTGGGAGGGGTGGCTGAGCAGAGGAAGGGGAGCGCAGGAGACGTAGAAATGTGAGCGAAATGGGTTTATTACTCAGAGTCTCTTTGCCGCGATTGGTATCGACCCGCGGCTGTCCCCTTTCATTGCTGCTAATGGGAGATGAAGAGGATTCTGCAACCAGAGTGAGTTCTCTTCTCTCCCACTCCAACGCCTCCTCTGTCACACACACCACACACGCACACTCCCCGCTTCCTCCCCCCCCCAGCCCTTGCCTCTTCCTCCTGGCCTCCCGCCTAACTCCAGGGCCCTCTTTCTTTCTTCCAACGACACTCTCTGGCTTCCACCCCTCAACCAGGTCCCTGCCTTTGCCAAACTCTGGCAGGCGAGAAACTTAAATATCTGTGGGGGGGATCCAGTGCTTTGGGGTTCAGCCAAGGCAGGGGAGCAGCTGTGTCCCCAAAGCATGGGAGCAGGGACTCCTTTTTGCCCCTTAACTGTTTGCTATTTCAGACAGAGCAACATGGGGAGAAAATATAAAACACATTTTATACAATGGAGTAATAATCAGAGAAGAAAGAGATGTACTCCTGTTCCTTGCAAATGAAAATAAAATACCCGTAGCTGCTGTTCACTAAGCAATTCCACAATATCAATTGAGGCTCATGTCTGCATGGGAGTTTCTCCTCTTTTGCTTTTATACCCAGACTCTGAAGCATGGGTGAGAATAGCAATAATCTTGGGAATGTTTGGGATTTCACAGCTCATTGGGTGAAATGAGGAGGGTCCAAAACCACCACCCACCTTACAGATTTCTTGGACGGAAGAAATGTGAAACCTCTCTTCAAAAAAATGCTTTGGCAAGTAAAAGTGTGTCAGACTGAAATCCCATCATCCACAGCCAGCAAGCCAGTGCTGGGTGGAGAGGATGGAGCCCGTGTTTCTTCCCATAAGCCCGCCTGAGTCCTACAGTCTCTGGGTGAGGGCTTTTTCTCTGCCCCTCCACCCTCACACGCTCATCTGGTTTGGGTACGGGAGAGGACCTTCTTGGTGGCTGCTCCACGGCTATGGGACTCCCTCCCGTGGGGTGCTTGGTCGGTTCCCCCTCTCTTCTCTTTCTTCCAGCAGGCAGAAAGACCTTCCTATCCAAACAGGCCCAGAACACGGCTTCCTGCCGAAGTAAAATTTTCTGCTTGGCAAGCCTTCTCTTTCCTTCTTTCTTTCTTTCTTTCTTTCTTTCTTTCTTTCTTTCTTTCTTTTTGAAAGCTCAAAACTACAACTGAAATGTTTAATCGTTCAGATCTTTTTCTTTTAAAGCAGAGTCCCATAACAGCATGGCCAGGGGAGTGCAAGGGGTCGTCTCCCCTGAAAGGATGTTTCCGTGGCCTTCGATGCCTTTGAAGCCCCCCGACTGACCTTCCTCTGGTCGAAACAGGAGAGTGAGTTTTGGATGGGGACCTATTATGGCTGAATGGCCAGTAGGGTAACATTTCTCAGTCCCCCTCCTTCCAGACCCCTGGCCTTCTGAGCTGACTCCTGGACCCATCTGTCTTCTAACCATGGAGGGTGTTGGGCTCCCAAATAAAGGCACTGGTTTTTTTAAAGAGCCCCTCCCCCAATCAGCTCAGCCTTGCCCATTCTCCTGCTTCACAAATAATAGAAAGTGCTTCCCCCGTGTTTGCTCTGCTTCACTCCCCAACAGTACCTTATTATTCTTTTAATTTAGGATCCCGTCCGGCAAATTAACCAATGAGAAATGACATATTGATTCCCCCAGGCGGAGGCGAACAGCAGAGTCCCTTTGGGCCACAAACTGGAATGCAAGTTCCATGCGTGTGTATATTGGGAGGGAGTGTACATCAGTATGTGCAAAGTCTTTTGTTCCTCCTTCTTGACTTTGGGGTCCGTGGGACTCTTTTTATAGGGAAGCTGCCTGCCAAAGCCAGTGTGTCTTGCACCTGAAACAGCTGGGACGGCCCAGGAGGGACCCCCAAAGAGCTTCCTTTTTAAGGGGAGGGG
Organism: Ctenosaura bakeri; assembly: GCA_948474755.1. Classification (NCBI taxonomy): domain Eukaryota; kingdom Metazoa; phylum Chordata; class Lepidosauria; order Squamata; family Iguanidae; genus Ctenosaura; species Ctenosaura bakeri. Next base: position 255,505 of record CAOLHI010002020.1, read on the forward strand.
GGCTTCCCTTTTTCCTTTTCATTCTTAACTCTTCTTACTGAGAGCATCTGCCAAGTGCTGGAACTGCTCCACACCGCTGGCTTGTCCATCTTAATAAAACTAGTCCAGTTTTTAATCTGATGCAGTCATCTACAACTGGTCCTCTTGGATTCCATCTCCCATCATCCCCAGCCAGCAGGGCAATGGCCATGCTGGCTGAGGATTGCATGTCTTATTGGCCGCCACATCGGAAATCACCTGGGGTCTCTTGGGGGGGACAAAAGGGCACAGCTCCAACAGATTTTCCAGGATTCCCATGGGCCCCAGGAACAAGGATCGGCTTCTCCCACACCCACCCCTGAATTAGGCACAAAGCTGCTGACAAAAAGCTTCTTTTTATGCCCATCTGGCAACCTCTTTTCCTTCTTCTTCTCTGTCTAGTTGAAAGCTTTTTAGCAGCATTGTCACTGAGGATGGTGCGGAAGGGTTGCAGAAGGACGCAGCCTCAAAGGCATGTTGCTGCAGCGGTGTGTTTGCAGTAAACGAGGCACTGGAGTTTGAGCGAGGAAGGAACAGGATTCTCCCGTAGCCCTCAGCGTTGGCTACCAGAGCCACCCGCAACAGGCCAGGGAAGCAGCGGCAGTGCCTCTGCAGCAGTCAGCGCAATAAACGGAGGCCGGGCTGGGAAAGAGAGAGGCCGTGCTCTCGCCGCTCCTACTTTATCTGCGTGCGCCTGCCTCAAATGAGCCGGTTGAACAGCAGCCGCCTCCGCCATCTTTCACGGAGTGGGCCTGAACGGCAAAACAGAGAGAAAAAGGGAGCTTTTGGCACTGGCTATCATCAGCATTTTGAAAAGAGCATGTATCTGTAGGTTTGGCCACCAAAATGGAGGTCATAAGAAAGGGGGAGACTAATGAAGGGAGAGGCATTTTGGAGGACGCTTTCAAGTGCTGTCTAGAAGGCTGGAAATGTTTTGAGTTATGCAAGGCTTCCTCGACCCCATTGTTTTATTCCACGTGGGCATTTATTTTTTGAATAAAAGCTGTGCTGACACATATTGAAGTGCTTGCCTCTGTGAGGGAGGAATCTCTCCCTATTCTCTCCGTGTTTCCTCTGCCTCTGCTACCAGATTTTCACTTGAAGTCATTCCTAGGAGCCTGGCAACTTCATTCACTGAGCTGTACCTGTGCAGGTAGGACTGTCCTGGAGCACATCTGTGTAAAAAAGGCCCTGAGGAAACTACAAATGTTGTGCCTCGTGCCGCGGGGCTGTCCCTTTCCATGTCAGACGCTAAACACTGTGTGAAGAGATGGGACCCCAGAGCCTGTCTCTGCTCCCTTTCTGGCCAAGTTGCTGCCATCAGCCGTTGCTGCGGATGTGGAAACGCTGCCCTTTACGGCGGGTCAGAAAGACCGCTCTGTTTGTAGAGCCTGGTATTGGCTCCTGGGGTCTGGGGCAGGAGGCCCTTCCCACCACCATCTACCCAGCATGCCCTTCTGTCCACGGGCGCCTGAAATTGAACCCGGGAGCTTCATTCAGCACTTTGGTCCATTTTTTTGCATCCGGTGGTCCTGACCCTGGGGTCTTGGACTGTCACCCCCAGAAAGCAGCCCCTTTCTCAAAAAAAGGGGGTGCAGCTGTAGCGTGTCCCTCCCCCTGGTATCTTGTCCATTTCCTCGTCGGATGGAGGCCAGAAGGCTCCCACCTCTGACCAGGAGAGGATGAGCCAGGAGTCCTGAGTCCTCCAACCACCTCTTTGCTGAGCCAAAAGAAGGGGGATGAGACTCGGCAGCCGGGGACCAGCAAGAGTTAACACAATTGTCTTTATAACCACAGCCGCTCTCCTGGGAGCGCAGAGTACTGGGCTTTCATTTTAAGTAACCCCAACACGGCAGCGTGTGATGGGAAGCACGGCCCCCGCCTGACAGTTGGAGAGCGAGAGGGGAAGAGAGGCGACCGGGAGGATCCGGGGGCTCCGAAAGGTAAGAGACTGGAGAAACCATGTTGCTTGGAGACACCTAGGGCCCGCTCCCTGGCTTGCTTGCTTCCAAGTAAGTCCCCCGGGGTGAGTGGAGCTTACTCCCAGGCAAAGCGTGGGATCTTCCTATGTGCCGCTTGGGACCTGGCACGAGCCACACCTGGACAGCGACAGAGGTCCCCATGTGGCCCAAAGGTGCCGCTCTCATCTTTAGAGCTTTCTCAAGACGTGGGTGCCCAAGTCTGTCATGGATGTGCTGTATTTCTGATCTGGAATGGCAAGTGGTTGGGTTTTTTATAGCAGAGGGGTGCTGGGGAAGGGTGGGCCTTGGCAGCTCTGGGTGTCTATGCAGGGGGGGTGGCAGCTTCTTCGGATCCGCAGAATGCCAGGCAGAGCCATGTGCCGTGCCCAACAGGTCGAGTGCCTTCCTTGCCTTGGCAGACAAAAGTCAGAGGGCAGCGGCAGCTTCCTTTGCTGGCTGAGCTGAGTGCCGTGTCCATCCCAAGCCAGAGAGTTACTTTTTCTGGTTGGTGTCAGTTCTCAGTTCTTTTGGAAAGTTTGGTAACCTGTTGGAATAGCAAGGAAATACCAGACTGATGGCAACTGTGCTGGGCTCCCTTTCGGGAGTTAGATAGGAGTGGGGATTGGTAGGAATTGTTGTCTCCCCTTTCTCCACTATCACCATAGAATTCTAGAGCTGGAAGAGATCCCAGGGACCACTGAGTCTAACCCCCCCCTCTACCATGCAGGAAGGCACCACTGAAGCACTCCTTTTGCCAGACAGCTATCCAGCCTCTTAAAAACCTCCAAAGAAAGAGGAAACGCCACCACACTCCATAGAGACAGAGTGGATTCCGCTGTCAAAGTGTTCCTACCCTCAGGAAGGTCTTCCTAATGTTTAGGTGGAATCTCTCTTTCCTGTAATTTGAAACCATTGCTTCATGTCCTAGTCTCTGGAGTAGCAGAAGAAGAGCTTGCTCCATCCTACTACATATGACATCTCTTCAAATATTTGAACATGGCTATTGTGTCACCTCTTAACCTTCTCCATGCAAAATATATCCAGCTCCCTAAGCCACTCTTTCTAGGGCATGGTTTTCCAGGTATTTTACCATTTCGATTGCTCTCCAGCTTGTCAATATCCTTCCTGAACTGTGGTGCCCGGGACTGGACAGAGCGTTCCAAGTGAGGTCTGACCAAAGCAGAACAGAGAGGGACTATTACTTCCAGTCAAAGCACTCCAAAACAAAAAAAGAAAAAGCCCTTCTTATTGTTTTTAACCTCTGGCAAGCCTGAGCTAGTTCTGTGCTTTAGCTTTCCTGACCTTCTCCCTACACTTGCTGGCTATTTGTTTGAATTCCTCTTTGGTGATTTCTGCCTCTTGCCATTTCTTGTACACATCCCATTTAAACTTTAGTAGACGTCCATCCTGGATTCTTCAGGCCCCACCTCATTGGAATGGTTTGAAATGATGCCTTCAGTACTTCACTTTTAAGAAACTCCCATCCGTTCCCTTCTCTTTTAGTATTCCTGACTCCCTGCTGCCAGACCCAGGCCAAGCACCTGCCCAGCCCACCCCTCTTCCCTCCTTGTCCTTTGCAAGTTTTGTTTTCCTGCTCGTAACTTCTAGGCAAGGTGGCTGGAGAGCAGAATTAGCAGCAGATCCCCCGGCATCTTTTGAAGCAGGAGAGCCTCCAAGAGATACCCTCCTCTGAAGGCTGCTTGCCTAGACAGGAGGGGGCCCTTCATCAAGGTCCATTCAGCCTCCTCCTCTTTATTGGCTCCGTGACCTTTTATTCCTTCTTGGGCTGCAGAAATGAGCATTTGCAGGGAGGGGAAAGTTCCAGGAGAGCAAGAGAAGGAACACTTTGCAATGCAGGTACTTGCTCAGATTTGTGGTGGATTTCGAGCGCCCAGAGTGTGCGGTCTCTAAACTCCACTCTCCTTCACCCCACTTAATGAAAACCACAGCCCGCCCATCCACCAGCCAGGGTGCTAAAAGTCTCCGGGCCAGTGTCTTCCTTTTTTGGCTTGCAGTGGGCGGGGAGAGCGGGGGGGGCGCTTGCTTGTCTACCCACTGTCCGCCTGCCACCTTGTTTCTTCTACGATGGGGGAGTCAGGAACACTTTGAGGTCTTGGGCGTGTTGCTGGCACGGATCCTGCAGTCATGAACAAGTGGTTATCCTTCCAAGGCAGAGTTCAGGAGGAAGAGCAGGAAGGAGGAACAGGCAATTTTGAGCTGCCTCAACAGGAGCAAAGTGATGGTCCTGCTCTCTTCTGCTTTGGCCGGACCTCACCTGGAATATTCCTGTGTGCCGTTCTGGGCACCGCAGTTCAGGAGGGATGTGGGCAAGCTGGCAGGTGTCCAGAGGGGGGCGGCCAGGATCAACGCAACCCCATGAGGAATGGCTGAGGAGCCGGATAGGTTTAGCTTGGAGAAGAGAAGGTGGGGAGGGGAATGGACAGCCATATAGGAGGGCCCGGTTGTTCTCTGTGACCTTCAGGCAGTGCCTTCACCAACCTCTCCCTCAACACACACACACACACAAAAGCTTGCAGGCTCACTCCACCGTCGTTTAGGGTTTCTCCTTTGTCAGTAGTACAGGAGCCTTTTAAATACCACGGTCCCAAGAGGGAACCGGAGGACTCAGTGGAGGGAAGGGCGAGCCTGTGGCCGGGGTGGAAGGGAGTGAGCAAGTGGGGCACAGAACAAAAAAACCCCCCAGATTTCACCCAGACATTCTTAAATTTCCACATTGCAACCCATTGCCCTTCTCTCAGCTTGTTTCGTGCTCTTGCTTCCTGAAGCAAAAACTCCCAAAGCGGTGGCACCTACCCACTCAGGAGGACACTGCTCCCGCCTTCCTTCCCGCAGCACTGACGAGCCCCCCAACAAGCCAGTCATCTACCTGGGGAAGGTGGTAACTGTGTGGCACCTCCGTTACCACCCTGGGCTGAAACTGGGCTGGATTTTCCACCCTCTGACTGGGAAACCCCTGGTGCCCCTGGGCTGGGGCTGCCCCGATGTGCCTCTGCAGCCTCTTCTCCTTTTCTGATGGGTGGGAAGAAAGCAGGCAGGTGGGCTGACCAGACGGGGCTATGACCTAAAGCAACAGCACCCCCCCCCAGAAGCCGTAGCACTCTCTTGAACCACCCCTCCGTTGCAAAAACTGTGCTCTCACCCCCTATTCTTTTTCAGGACTATACCACCTGCTTTCCTAGCTGACCTTGATTGTTCATTAATTAGCATTCCCTAATTAATCAGCCAAACTTACAGCTGAAAACAAAGGGCCGAGTACAGAAGACAACCTACATGAAAACGGCAAAGGTACGGATTGGATTGCACCTGCAGAGGAGGCCCGTTTGCCCCTTTCCACCTGCAGGACCGAGTCCCTCCCTTGATCTCCCTCTCACCCTCTCGTGCCCTCGCCAGTGCGCCCAAGGCTGCTGACTGCTCCGATGTCCTGTAATCCGCTTGCCGTAATAGCATTAAGGGGCTTTAAACAAACAGGCCTGTGACCTCCTTGGCCAGTTGATGCAAAGCAGGAGGGTGGCCGAAGCAGCCGCCCGGCCAAGCCCAGATCAAGGAGACGATGGAGGAGCCCTAATCAGATTGCAGCGGGATTGCGGGGGGAGGAGAGGCAGGAGGAAGATTTGGCCAAGACAAAGTGGCAGTGAGCACCCCCCCCCCTTTCCAAGGAGCTGACTCTTTTGGAGAAGGAAAATGCAAGGCTGGCTCTATAGCCTGAGCACCCGAATTTCCTGCGCAGGTGGAGATAGAGAAAGAGAGAAAGGATGAGGGTCCACTTTGGAGCATTCAGACAAGAGGTCTGCAGAAAGCTAGGAATCAGAGTGTGGCTGCCTTGGAACCGTCATGAAAGAAGCTTTATTATGTTGGAATGGAGCATAACCACCAAGGGGAAAGCTGGAAATCACCTTCCATTTTTTCTTGCTTTTTCTCCTGTATTTCTATCTGTTTCATCCTTCTGTGTCCTTTCTTTTTCCTTTTCTTTCTTTTTATAACTGTAATTTTTAGTGTGTTTGAAAAAAATGCTAGTAAACATTTTCTATATAGAAACAGCCTTCACCCACCTGCGCTCCTCCGGTCATTCCCATGAGCACGGCCGCCCTCCCTGCCCAAGAATGATTGGCCTTGTGTCCCGACAAATTCAGGGGGCACCAGACCGGTCAAAGGCCACCGCGGTCAGCCTTGCACGGCACGGCACCCATAGCAGGGATGTGTCTCCCCACTCCCAGTCTCACGTCTCATGACTCTTAGTCAAAGGAGCTCCCCAACTTTCCCCACGCTTCCTCCTTCTTGTTCTCTGTCTGCAACACAGAGACGCCAGCGTAGGAGGTACCGCAAAAGAGGAAGCTGCGTTGCCATCTTGTCTCCGAGGCACTGGTGCCAGCCAAAAGGGGGGGCAAGGGAGCCCCTCCCTGGGCTGAAAGTGGGGCTGCTGGGTGAGGGAAGGGATGGGGCTCCTGCCCCTTAAGGGCTGCATAGCAGAAGGAACTGGTGCCAGCATCCCACAAGCAGCCCCTCTTCCCAACAGCCATGAAAGCCCTCTCCCTGATTTCACCCAGCAACCTTACCTGTGCTCTTCTCCCTAATTTCCAAAAATCTCAAAAGCAGATCTTAGTTGGAGGATTCAGGTGCAGGTGTCTTTGTTATTGTGACTGATGGGGAATTTACACCACTGGCAAATCTGGACCCCCGCCTCATTGTAATTCCTGCAAACAAAACCTCTCAGCTTGTGGAGAGCACAAAATAGCAGATTCGCTTTCCCCAGCAGTCAGAATTTTAATCCGCACACCCCCCCATCCCTGGCAGTGAATTCCTTTCTTTGCCCCACAAGTAAGAAAGCAAGAAAATCCATTTAAGGCCTAACTGTGACCTTGGTCCCTGCCCATTTATTTATTAGGTCTTCGAAAGCCAAGCTAATTGACTGAAAGTGATCCCAGAGAATGAGAATCCGCAGCCCCTGAGCCCCTCTTGTGGATTCGCTCTCTGTTTCCCCTCTTCTCCGGGGGAGAGGGGTAAGAAGATTTACTATTAACCCCTTTCCTTGCCTTTATATATGGAGATGGGTCTTCCTGAAACCCTCAAAGGCAGAGAATCGCTGTCTCTCTCTTTCTCTCTCCCTCTTTGGGACCTGTGGCAGTTTCTGGCCATGGAGAATCTCTGGGATCCCACAACTTTCAGCTGCTCGGTAAGTAAGTGAGCAGGGGCCCCGCAGGGCCAGGCTGACGGCAGTTGGGCGCTGAAGCAGAGGCACAAAAGGAGCAACCTTTTTTGTGAGCAAGGAGTGGTTTTTCCCATAGCCCCTCAGGGGCCACTCTGAGCTGAACAACTCAGGGCTGAGAGACAGAGGGGACCCTTGAGATTCCCGGAGCCCTCCCCGGCTGCTCCCACCTGCCCGCCCTTTCTCTCCCCACCACCAACATATGCCTTCACTCCTCCCCTTCTTCAAATGCCTGGGTTTGCTTCCCGGGGCAAACTGGAGCTCAGCAAGTGCCAAGGTCAACTCAGACGTATGGCAACCAAGTCTCTTTGTGGCTTCTCTGGCCAAGGAGTGACTCAGTGGACTCACACCATGAGAACAGGTTGGCACTGGAGCGTTCCAAGTGGTATTCACCCCACGGTTTCTTTTTGGGTGAGGGGCAAGGGTTTGACTTGCAAGCCACCCAGGCTGCGTCGCTCAGCACAGGAACGTTTCCAGTGCGCCGTTGCTACACTTTGAGGAGCAGGTGCTGTGCCACAAAATCCCCTGACAGTCTCCCAGAGGATCCCAGTTCGCTGCACGGTGAAGCCGCAGAATCCAGCCGGCCTTCAGCGGAGACAGCCCACCTCTGCCTGCAGTGGGTTGTGCCGCACAGCATCCACCCAGAGCAAAGCTTCTGCTCTGCCCCCTCACTTCTCATCCCATAGGACGTGCAGAACCCATGGCCTAATTGGAACCCTTTGAGAAAGAAACATTTCTTTTCTCCTCTGAGTCAGAGGCTCCAGCATCTTTCTTCAGCAATTTGGAGTAACTATTCTGATCTCCCCTTGTCTCCTCTTCCTGCAACATTTGACCCTTAAAATCCCAAATCCTAAAAGATTCCTAGCAGCCTTCAGAGTCCAAGCCAAAACTCCCCTGGCAGCATCTTGCCTCATTCCACCAATAGTTCAAAGTGTTGCTGAGGCAGAAAGCTTTCCCACCATCAACTGACCGGGCCTTGAAATGTAGCTGCTCTGTTTCCCCTTCACTGCTCAAAACCCTTTGCAGGTGAGCTTTTCTTCCACTTCTCACTTGGTCCTCCTTTTCCTTAAATACGTGAATTCCTCCCTGGGTCACTTGCAGGGACCAGGTCACCACGTAAATAATTCCGAAATCATTTAACGCGAGGGTGGGGGCACTTCCGAGACCGAACTGAGGCACACAAGGGGCTTAGAACACGAAACGGACAGATATTTTGATTAGGAAGCGCATAATTGTTTGTATGAACATAGTAAGGAAAGTCATGAGCAGCAACAAGATTTTTTTAAAAAAATGTGACACTGGAATTACCATCTAAAACAAGAATAAATGAAGTGGCCATAAACACAGCCTCAAGGGTGCAGGGGGCCACCTTTCGTGGCCATTTCTCTCAGTGTGCCGTCAGAAGGAAGGACGGACCATGGAGAAGCCTGCTTGGATCCCACTGGGCTGCCAGGCACTGTTGCCACCGTCACCAAAGGGGCTCAGATTTTGCAACCAGGCTAAAATACGCAAGGGGAAGCACCTGGCTGCCTGATTCTGTCCTGACGCTGGTTAACATTTTGCAGGTCTGTAAGATGCACTGTGGCTGTGACTCAGGGGGGGCCCCTCGCCCCCAGGCTCCTACTGGATATCAGGTAAGGAGGGGATTAGTGGGCTCAGGGAGGGTGAATGGGCAAAAGCACCCTTTTGGTGCCTTGGCAGGAGGGGGAACACAGAGCCAAGAACAAAAGATGGGTACGAGTGAGTCCTGCTCCAGGGGCTCACTCACTCACTCACCTCCATCTCCTCTTTCTTGACCCCCAGGCCTGGCCTTCCCCGACTGGGCCTATAAGGCCGAATCCAGCCCGGGGTCCCGGCAGATCCAGCTGTGGCACTTCATCCTGGAGCTGCTGCAGAAGGAGGAGTTCCGGCATGTCATCGCCTGGCAGCAGGGGGAATACGGGGAGTTTGTCATCAAAGACCCCGATGAGGTGGCCCGGCTCTGGGGCCGGAGGAAGTGCAAGCCCCAGATGAACTACGATAAGCTGAGCCGGGCCCTCCGGTGAGGAGCGGGAGCAGGAGTGGTCGTGGGTTGCCCCCGAATTCCCCCCTGCGTGCTCCCTTGGGGCCCTTGGCATGGGGTGGAGTTGGGGGCTTAGCGATTCAGCTGTAACAGCTCTTGGCTACCCTACAGCCCTACAGCCCTGCACTAAAGTCAGCTTGCAACAAGGGAAAACAAAAAGAGCTGCAATTGTTCAGGGAAACTAATAAACTCCAGAGAGCAGAGAGACACCTCGAAGCAACGTTGAGATTGACTGAGAGAAAGAAGTTAGTAGCATAAGCTTTCGTAGATCTAAGTCTGCTCCATCAGATGCAGAAGTAGATTTAAATCTATGAAAATTTAAGCTACCAACTGTTTTCTCTCAGTCTCTAAGGCGCTGCAAAAGCCCTTTGCGTACTGACCCAGACTCACGTGGCTGCGTCTTTGAATTCTACCGTGGAGAGGTTGGAAAGTTATTTTTTAAAAAAGAAGTTAGCCACTGCTGGAGTGTTTTAAAGATGTAATTAATTGTTCCAATGCAAAGGAAAAAACATGATGCATCTCTTACTTTTGCTTCTTCTTTTTTGTTATTAAAAAATGTTACTGCTTAGAACAGTGAAACATAAAAAACATTATATAACCTGAAAAATTCCACTCAAAATGCTGCTTTTAAAACGTATCACAAAAGTTACTAAACCACTACTAGTTACACCAGTAAAGTAAGTTTGTTTCTACTCATTGCTTACTTCTAAAATAGAACTTAAATTTCACCCTCATTAACCCCACAAAGGATAACTTATTACAAATAACGGTGTTAACTTGTCACTCCTTAGTTCACAGCACAGATTAAAATGATAGCCATAAATTTAAAGCGGAGAACAGTTCCGCAGATCCCCCGGGCTGCTAAAACGACAAGCAAACGGGCCCTACCTAGAGCAAATCAGGGCTGAGTTGAAGGAGGGAGAGGCGAAGGTTTGGGGCAGGGACGTAGCCGGATGAAAGGGCAGAGGACGGCGTGGGGCAAATGGCGGGGGTACAAACTGTCGTGAAGGCAGGGGGTGCTTTTGTGGGGCTCTGCAGCCATTTTGGATTTCACTGAACTCATTGCCAGAAGCTGACAATGTCAAGCCGCCAGAGCCCATCGAACGGTAAGCAGAGGTGAGCGGTGAAAGAGATGCTGCTCCGGAGGGCCCCTCCGGCTCCTTCCTGGCGCCGTTAATTCCTGTCCTCTCTTCCTCTGCGCAGGTATTACTATAACAAGCGCATTCTCCACAAGACCAAGGGGAAGAGGTTCACCTACAAGTTCAACTTCAGCAAGCTGGTCTTCATCAACTGCCCTCTCTGGAGCATCCAGTCCCCTCTGAGGCCGCTGCTGGTGGGCCCGGCTGGGATGTGCTGGGCACACGGGGGGCCCACCCGTGTGCAGGCGGACGTAAGCAGAAAAGAGGGGAGTGGGGTGCTGGGGCGCAATGGGATGGTGCTCCAAGGATGGTGCTCCAGGCTCTTCCACTAATTCATATGTATCTCCAGGGCCAGGAACAACCCACACCAAGTCTTGGTGAGCTTGACAGGGGAAATCAGACTAATTGGAAGAGCTAATTTCTCGTGGCAATCAGCGTGATGTCAGAACACAGCACTTTTATGGTCACAAAATAAAATACCATCAAAGCAAAGTGTATGCACAGCTACAAGTGCTACCAGCCAAAATGCACCATGCAGTTATTCTGTCAGGGAAGAAAAAAAAAATGGGATGGACAGAAATGAAAAATGACGACAACAGTGTCTGGGGTCCCTCTGCAAAGTCCTGTGGCTGAGTGGCTACAAACAGAAGCCTTGGCTGGAAGCACCCCAAGAAAGCAGAGCTGCTGTGCTGGCCATTCTAAACAGTGTGTTTAGAATGAAGGGTCCCAACTGCGCTCTCTCCAGTAGCCTGGCAAATAAACTTGCCCCTGGACAACCACTGTTGGGTATAAAGGGAAATTTGAGGGATTAGTCACAATGGCTTTGTGAAACCTCCAGGCTCAGGAAGAATCTGCCTCTGGAGGAGACAACAGGGGAGTGAGAGAAAGTTGTGGGCTTCCCTCTGGAGAGATCTGGCTGAGTGAAAAATGGGGGCTGCTGGTGGGCTGGGTTGCCTTTTGGAGCTGGGCTGAACCAACAGTTACAACTGGGACGGCAGAATAGAATCTCCAGCTTGAGAAGACCAGTGAGCAGGCGCCGGGGGTGTTTGGGAGATCTCCAGAAATGCCTCCTGTTTGGGGCAATGGTCTTAAGTCTCCTGCTGATCCCCCCAGACCCAGGGCAGGGGTACTAAGGCAGGGCTGGTGGGTGGGAGAGAAACAGTGGTCCCAACTACCCCCGGCCCATGCTCTCCGTCCCTTCCCAACTTTTGCAGAACGCCGTGTTTGCGCGAAGGGCCTGTGCCGTGGATCAGCTTTTCTTCCCCAGGGGCAGCCATGGCCTGGGAGACCCCCGAGAGAAGAGAGGAGTGGGCACCATCGGCTGTGAGTGTGCTGACCTGTCTTTCTGGGAAGGGGCTTTTGCCTGCGGGGGGCGGATGGGGCTGGGGGTGGCAGCAGGAATCGGGAAGGGACTGTCAAACATTAACTAATCGGTCAGCTGGCCTGCCGATCGAAAGGTATTCATTGAAAAGGATGATGTATAATTCTTGTTCAAACTTAGAAGAACCGCTAAAAACTTTACAAGGACTAGTTGAAAAGTTAAATTTCGTGTTTAAATCATGGTAAATTCAATATTAAATAATTTTTTCACAATTTCCAGATGCCTATCAGACACATTTGTCTGTTGTCACAGAACAACCAATGGCCGCCTGTGCCCTCTAAGACAAACAGATTTGTTACGGCATGAGTTTCTGTGGCCTCCGGTCCACGACTTCCGTGGAATTCTGCTTTGAAGGCTGTTTGGCTTCTTTCTCCACAATTTTATGCTGAGTTTCCACTCTGGGGAAAACATAGAAGTGGCTGCTGAGGGGGCCGGTCTGTGGGTGGGCAGCCCCAGGAGGACTGCGCTGGTGGCTCCGGTTCCTTGCCTTCTTGCGCCCTCTGGCGAGAGATTCCAACCCAACCCCTTGCACGCATCGCGTCCGACTTCTGGCTCAGCTCACACTCCAGCAGGTTCCACGGAACAAATGGAGAGCATTTCAGCATCAGCCAAAGAGGGATTGGGTTTGATTTTTGTTTTTTTCCAGACTACTGGCTCATGGCACCAATAAGTGTTTTACTTTTCTGCTGTAAGTTCCACATGGAATTGCCAGTGAATGCCACACTCCTTTCTCTGGGCTCTGTCCACACCAACAGCCGCGGGGACTTTCCTTCGGAGATTCAAAGGGCATCCTTTTGATTTAGCAGCCACCTGAACCTATCAAAAGCTCAGGATACAGTTTCACTTCCCATTTCTTTTTCTGTTTTTTCTTTTTAGTGCTAAACATTGTTCTGGGCATATTCAAAAAGGCGTTAGAATTATACATAAATGCTTAAAAGAGAGACTGCCATAGAACTGCACTTGCATGGAGCCATATGCTTTTTAAAAGACAGAATGTTTTCCAGTTTAAGACAGTAATTAATGACAGTAATTGAAAAATGTTTTTTTAAATGTTTTTTTAAAATAGTGTTATGGGGCATATCACCACAGCCCTATCACGCTATAACCCTTTTAATTTAAGGCACCATAGTGGCAGGATTAGGCTGTCACATGGGAACAGTGCAGTGCTTAAGTATGATTTTCTTCTTGCTTTTCATTAAAACTGTACACAGGTATATTAATTTTTGAACACTGCACTTTTTGTAGCTGCTTAATCAGCTGAGAAGCTTTCAAAGCTTGCTGTGTTAACAAGAACAACTAACCACCCCGTTGGCGTCTTCTCTGTGCTTCCTTCCCTCCAGGTCTTGGTCCTGTCGTGCCCTCCGGCCACTTCAACTCCTGCTGCTGTTTAAGGAACCAGGAGAGATTTCGCCCTCTGGCCACCTTCCCCCCCACCTTACCCCCCCAGGCTTTGCCCCCCATTTTGGCCGGCAGCTCTGCTCCCTCCCCCCTTGCCCCCTCTCCAATTCCCTCTGCTTTTCTGGGCATTTCTTCCACCGAGGCCCGGCTGTCCTGCCTCCAGAGGAAAGTGCCACTCTGCAGACCTTGCCCAGCATCCCCGAATCTTCTGAATGCGGCCTGTTGGGTACGGGAAATCCTCGTCAGCAGCCAGGGGGACCCTTTCCTGGGCTCTCCTTCGTGGCAGAGTGCCACACGGGCATGCAGGGGGAACAGAGCACCTTCCCTGCTCATCCTTCTCGCCTTGGGAGGAAGAGGTGCTGGAGGAGTCCCGTCAGGACCCTGGTCCCATTGGCAGGGACTTCCCTGGGGTGAAGCTTCAGCCGGCACCCCAGGCCAGCCAAAGCAAGGTATTCCCGAGTCCCCCGGTGGCAGAGGGAAGCCCCTCGTGCTCCCACAGCAGGGCAGCCGGCAACCCACTGCCTCCCAGGCTGCCACCGGCTTTAGGCTGACAGCCGGCTTGAAACTGGACTGGGCCAGGCATCCCACTTAAGTCCCACCAAGAGGGCCCGGGTGTCCCAGCCGAGGAGCTTCACGGTCTTGCCACACCACTTCACTCAACCAGTTCAGCGCCACCTGGCAGGGCCAAGTCCCTCTCGTCCTCTTCAGAAGGACCCAGAAACATGCCTGAGCAATTCTGCTGCACAATTATCAGCACTTGCTCCACCCCCAAAGCCAAAGTGGGGGTTCTGGTGCATCGTCCCATTGCCCGCTCTTTTTCCAGGGGGTGGGGTGCCAGGGCTCGTCCAGCCAGGGCTCCATGGTTGGTCATTCCAAAATACAGATGCCGCCTGCTCGCTGCCTTTGTATTCCCTCGCTGAGGTGCTTCCGTACGTTGTGGACATATCAATAAAATATCTGTGACGGCTCTCCTTACCAAGTGCCCCTCCTGATTGCGAGGCAGCGATGGGCCCGCCGTCCTGGTTTCATTGCCACGAGGCACAGGCACAAAACGCCTGCGCACTCAGCTGCCTGAGGGAGACAGTAGCTTCTGCCTGGCTACCTGTGCATACAACAAACTATTCAGAAACCACCTCATTGGCTTGGTGGTTTTGCCGGAGAAGCTGGCAAAGCCACAGAGAAGGCAGCTGTGGTCCTCCAGGTTTCCTTGGAATGCAAGTACCATCATCCCCTCATCACTGACTGGCTGTCTTGGGCTGATAGGCATTGCAACCGTGTGTTCCCCTCCCTGATGTCTCTGCCCAGTTACTTGGGGGTAAGCCCCATTAAACTCTTTGGGAACCAGTTATGAGGCGACACAGAATTCCCGTCCGTTCATAGACTCAAATCCCATTAAAACCAACCCAAAAACTTTCCCACTGGGGTACAGTCCAGGGCAGCCCTTCTCACCCTTTGGTCTCCCAGATGTTTTGAGCTTCAGTGCCCAGGAGTCCCCGCCAGCATGGCCAATGGTTAGGCATTCCAGGAGCTGAAGTCCCAGAAAAACCTGGGGAACCAAAGTTAGAGAACCACTGGCCTGGGTGGCACCCTAGATTTGTTTCATCCCCATCCTCTCAGCAAGGCCAAGCGGGCTGATTCCCAGATAAGCAGGGCCTGGGTGCTAGGGGCCCTTCTCCGTCCCCCACAGGTGCCCCTGGGGGTCTTCTCCGTGGCTGTCCCCAGGCCCTGGAGCTCCCTTCTCAGGGAGGCAAGACTGGCACCCCCCTTGCCCTCCTTCCACGGGCAAGAGACGGCCTTTTTGTTCTGACCGGCCTCTGAAGACTGACTGCTGAGCGGAACAACCCTCCTGTCATGCACTGAATTTTCTTTCTTTTTAAAATTTTATTTCTTACTTTTAACGAAGTTACATTTACTTAATAAGAAAAAAGTCCAGGTTAGATACAATTATAGGGAAAAAACCAGTAGAACAAGAACCTAAAACAAACCAAAACAATACAGATTTTTTTTTGTATTTGCAGCTTCCTTTTTAATAGTTTATTTTTCTTTGAAAGTGTAATTACATTTTGTAACTTTTCTATGTTGTGAATTTTTTGCTACGTTTGTTTTAACGGCTGTAAACAGCATTGAGTTTGCAATTGCCGGTCTGGGTTGCATCAAAAGGCGTACAGCATCTAGGTCGAGGGAAGTATTAGTCCCACTCTCTTCTGCTTTGGTCAGGCCTAACCTGGAAAAATCCTGTGTCCGGTTCTGGGCCCACAGTTCAAGAAGGATCCTGGCAAGCTAGAACATGTCCAGAGGCGGGTGACCGAAAGGTGGCTGGGGAAATTTAGCCTGGAGGCTAAGAGAAGATTAGGAGGTGGCACGTTTGAATATTTGAAGGGATGTCATATATAGGATGGAGCAAGTTTGTTTTCTGCTGTTCCAGGGACTAGGACATGGAACAATGGCTTCAAACTACAGGAAAAAAGATTCCATCTAAAAAGTAGGTAAGAGCAGTTCAATAATGGAATATGCTGCTGCATCCACCGAGTGTGGTGGAATCTCCTTCTTTGGAAGTGTTTAAAGGGAGGCTGGATGGACTCCTAATGCTTTGTGCATTCCTGCAAGGCAGGATGGGGTTGGAGGAGACGCCTCCATTTCCCCTCTTATCTTGTGGAACTTGGCCTCCGAGTTCTGTGCTTTTCAGTTTCATGGTACCGTAAAAACGAAGGACATTCCCTCACTCCCTCTTTAGTACCAGAGCAGTTGTTTGTTGGGGGAAAGAAAATACTCAGGTCTCAAGAAAAGACAAGGGGATGGACTCAAAGGGAGGACTGTGGCCCCTTTTGGCTGAAATCTTTGGCTATCTATTGTGAAAAGAGGGAGAGATGCCCCCGGCCGGCCGCAGGAGGAGGGGCCTCCCCAGGTTTCCACGCGTTAGGTGAGGAGGCCGGCTAAGCACCCCGCAAGGCAACGTCCCCCCTTGTGGTCTGGGCTGGAGGGGGCCCCACGCGGCATCAGCCCCCCTGCTGACCCTCTGGGATCACTGCAGAGGATGCTCCCCTGCCGGAGGGGCGATGGGAAGCTTCGCACACGGAACAGAGGAGGGCAAACTTGCCGCAGACCCAGTTTGACTCTCCCCCGGCATCCCATCACCTTTGGCATCGTGGGACTTGCCCCACACGCCCCACCCCGAACCGTTTAGTGCCAGCCGCTGCTGTTGCACACCCTTCTCAAACAACTAGTCAGATAAATAAAGCAGAAAAAGAGGACAAAGTAATGTGCAGTTCATGGCGTATCCGCGGTGGCTGAAATGACTCCTTTTCTGACACAGCTGAGCAGACCTAAAAGGAATCTGGTGACCCCGGTTGGGTGACGAAAGCTGCCAAAATCCCCTCCTCTGCCCGGCCATGGAAAGCGCAGGGCCCTCCCCGGTTCTCCGGGTGGCAGCTCTAACGGGGTGCATTGTGTGTCTCCAAGTCCCCCATCGACATACAGCGATCCCACGCATTTCCCCTGGCATTTTCCGAGGCCAGGAATCCTCAGAGGCGCCTCCGAAGGATGCCCGACAGCACCTGGGATTCACTTGTGGTCTCCCATCCAAGGACTAACCAAGGCTGGCCCTGCTCGGTGTCCAAGATCAGACAGGGTTGGAGCCCTTTTGGGTATCTGGGCTGCAGAATTCTAATCGCTGTTATTATAAATACTGCTGTGATGGCAGTAAAGCTTTATCAGTGTATTCTTAGACTGCTTTCCAACTCAATAGTGTTTTAATATTATATTGTTTGCATTTCATTTTATTGAATTTTCTCTTTTAAAAAAGACACCCAGGATGGCTCACAAGTTAAAAAGCATGATTGTGCTTTATGTTACCTTAAAGAAAAAAAATAATGTGTATTTTAAAGATATTTTATAAACTTTAATGGTCCACCTTGAGTGCCAGTTTTGGAAGAAAGGGGGGTTATAAGACGAAATGCAGCCGTTCTTAAAATAGTGATAACTCCTGGATTGACACTCATGCTTTAGCGAATAACACAAGCAAAGAGATTGCTCTCGTCTCTTTCTAGAACCTTGTAACTCCACCAAGAAGCTAAGCTTAGGATATAAAACATCGTTCAAGATGATATATTTCCCTTCTATTGTTTTTTTTAAAATATAAGGCATTTGCTAAGGAACTTTGCCTGGATCCATACCAGCGCCTGGGATGACTCAATGCGGGATAGTTCTGTGTTGTGTTTGGATTGTGCCACAAAATCAAACAAATAACTGTTTATGGGGAAAAAATGTGTCTATAATATGAAGCAGTAATGCCAGTAATAAAATTCCAATATATTTGAATCAATCTAAATTGTGGGCGGACCCGAGGTCCCTTCAGTGACACCTGAGAATAAAAAATTTAAATCATCATCACTGTAGATTTTTCAGCAGATCTGGCTCACGGATTGAACAAAACTTCAGCAAGTGACGCTTGGCAGAGTGTCTTTGAAATAATAATAATAATAATAATAATAATAATAATAATAATAATAATAATAATAATAATAATAATAATAATAATGGTAATAATTCGTAGATTTTTGGATAGAGTGTGAATAGTTGATGGGCTGGAACTCACGTCCGTGACTCTTGGTAGCCTGTGGAGAACCAGGATAGTAACTCCTAGACTTTTAGATACAATCCAAACCATCCAACCACGAGGGCTCAGTCAGGGACCCCTTGGTGGCTATTGAACATGATGATGATGAGGATGATGATAGCAGGGATGCTCCTTTTCTTCTGGGCCCCCGAATCCGCCCGGGGCTCTCCTGCCTGGAGGTGGGGGGGAAGGCCGACCCCCTAATCCCTGGGGCCCGAGGAGGAGGAGGAGGAGGGGGTGGTGGTGGCGGGGATCCCTCCTGCGGGGAGGAGGCGACGGAGGAGGGGGACGAGGGGCCGGGGCGCCCCTTCTCCCTCCCTCCCTCCCTCCCTCCCTCCGGCGCCCAGAGGGGAAGCCCCCCCGCCGGGCCTCGGCCCCTCGGCCCCCTTCCCTTCCCTTCCCTTCCCTTGCGGCCCCCCTCCCTCCCTCCCTCCCTCCCTCCCTCTCCGGCCCCACAGCTCAGGAGAAGGGCGGGGAAGCCCGCCAGGAAAGGCTGGGGCTGCGGCGCTCCCGCTAGGCCGCTTCCCGGGAAAAAGCCCGCCCGCCGGCCCGCCGGCCTCCCTGCCGGTTGGAGAGGGCGGCGGCTGAGGCTGAGGCGGCCGGAGCCTCTGGCGGGCGGGCGGGCGGCGGGGCGAGGCCTCCTCGGGCGCTTCCCCCGGGCCCCCCGCCCTGGGCTGAGGAGGAGGCGCCGCCGCCGCCGCCGCTTCCTTCTGGCCCGGCGAGGATCCCGGAGGGAGGGGAGGGGAGGGGAGGAGGGGCCCCGCCGCCGCCGCCCTCTTGGATGGCGAGGCGCCTTCCCGGCTGGGCTGAGGCAGCGCCTGCGGGGCCTCCCTGGCCGCCCGGGGAAGCCGGGCCCTCGGCCGGGCGGGGGCGAGGGCGGGGGGAGGGCGCTCGCCCGGCCTCCCAGCGGAGCGGCCCCGGGCGCGCGGCCGCCTCCATTTCTGCTCCGGCGCTGGCGAGGGCTCCGCGGGCGTCAGCCGGGGGCTCCGGGGAGGAGGCGGGCCGAGCGCCGGACGGCTGACGCGGGCGCCGCCCCCCGCCGCTGCCGCCTCAGAGACAGAGACACGGACGCGCGCAGGGCGGCCCTGTGCCCGGCGGAGCCCCCCGCCCGTTCTCTGCCGACCGAGGAGCGCCGCGGGTCGGGGCCGCGGGATGTTTTGATCCGCGCTGGGCGGCCGAGGCGTCAGCCTCCGGGAGGGAACCTCCTCTCCCGCCCGCCCCCGCTCCCCGCCGGCCCTCCCCGGGCGAGAGGGGGCTTTTCCTTTTTTTCAATTTTCGGCTTCTGAGGGGAACGACGGGGGAGGAGCCCGAGGAGCGGGAGCGGCGCGCGGGCTCGGAGGCCCCGGCCTCTCGGCCGCAGGAGCCCGGCGGGCGGTCGGGCGGTCCCTCCGGGGGAAGATCCGCGGACCCGGATCCCGCCCAGGCCGGCGGACCCACCATGAACATGCGGCCGCCTCAGACCGCGCTGGACAGGTACGCCGGGCGCGGGCGGGGGGCGCGGGGGGCCCTTTTGGCGGGGGGGCCGCTCCCGTTGAACGGGCAGCGCCGGCCCTCGCGCGAGGGGGCGTCGGCGGGGGTCCCGGGACTCGCCCCCCTGCCCAGAAGAACGCCCCTGGGGCTGAAGCTGGCCGTGGGGCCGTGGGGTTCTCCGCCCCCCCGCCGCCGCCGCCGCTTTGCCGGGTTCAGCCTGCCGAGGAAAGGGCGGCGGGCGCTGCCGGGCCTTCTCGGGGGGGGGGCTGGACATCCCTCTCCCAACTCCCGGGGTTCCTGGCGGAGGGGGGGAAGGAGGGGGGAGCCCCAGGCCTTCCGCCGCCCCTCCTCCCTCGGAGCCCGGGCCAGGCGTCGGGCGGGAGGGGCTTCCAAGTTCGGGGGGATGGTGGGGAGGCCTGCCTGGCCGGTGGGCGTAGGGCGCAGTCCGTTGCAGCTCGCGAGGCCCCCCTGGCAGAGAGCCCAGGTGGGGAGACCCCTTGCAGGTGGACGGTGTGACCCCCCCGCCTCCGGCTTCCCTTGAGTGACTCTCGGCGGCGGGGTCTCTGTCCTGGTCAGCCTCGCAGCCACGGGCCTCACCGGCCGTAACCCCAGGTGTGTAAAGAGGAGGAGGCAGCCGCCAGGGGCTGCAGAGGCGCCCCGGCCTGGCTAAGCGGGCTGGGCCCGGGCCCCAGTGGACCCCAGCGGACCCCAGCGGGCACCGTGTCCGTAGCGCATTCCGGAGCCAGGGCTGGTGGTGGTGGTGGAGGAGGAGGAAAGGCCCCATGTCCGGTAGCGCGGAGTCCGGCATTCGGAGGATGCTCCTCAAGCAGGAGAGGGAGGGAGATGCCACACGCTCAGGGCTCCCGTGGGCAGGTAACCAGCTAGATGTGGGGGACCTTTGGCCCTCTTGGGTGCTCCCCCAGGACCACCTTCGCTCCCTTGGGATGCCGCCCCACGGAGGTCCCCCAGCTTTTATCCAGGTTTCTCTTTCCGTGCTCTAAAAGGGGTTTGAAGTGCCTCTCCTAAGGCTTAGTTGCGGACAGTAAGCGCATTAAGCTAAAATAAGCCGGTCTCTTTGGTCTCGCCTTTTGCCTCTCCCGCCCCTGGAATGTGGCCCCCAAGACTCCTCTAAAGTTGGATTTGGCCCCGGGGGGGGGCGCATGAAAGAGGTCCCTCCTACTCTTGTCCCAGAAGATCCAGCCTCAGGGCCTTCCATACCGACAGTTCTTTCAAAGTTTGTGGCACCTGGAGCAAATTCTGCTGTGATCCGAAGTGCCTCCCCCACTCCCGGAAAATACCGTTGGTGGTAAAAGGACATTGCAGTGATTGTTGACAGATGTATTTGTAAAGAACCAAAGACAGCATAAGGCGCTTTATACAGCTTTCCCCCGCTTACCTGATGGGTTAGGGGCCAGAGCACTGTTAGAAAACAGAATTGGCTGGAAAGCAGAACCCACGTGCTGTACTGTAGGGAGCAGGGAGGACGTGCGGAGGCTCACTTGGGGCTGACATGCGTGCGCTGCTTGCAAAACCCCTCAGTTTGCTTGGTGCCTTTCCCCCCTCAGCTCACTTTGCAAGCAACACACGTGCGAGCAGTTCCAAGCAAGACCAGTAGGCAGGAAGAACTGATGAAAGATCAGAACCCCTGTCAGGTTAATGGACTTGTCCTCGATTTGGAAGCCCTGAAACAGTGAGTCTTCAGAAAACGGGGTGTCAAAAGGCAGGGGCTTGTAAATACACGGGTCAATTGTTGTTATGCCTTTTTACCACCAGGAATATTTGCTTCCTTGTGAGTTGGCATGGTGTGGTTTGAGTGTTGCACTTGGACTGTGCGAGACCAGGGTTCAAGTCCCCACTTGGGTGGGTGCCCACTGGGTGACCTTCAGCAAGTCATCCTCTCAGCCTCAGAGGAAGGCCACGGTGGTGCACCTGCTCTGAACAAATCTTGCCAAGAAAATCCCATGCTAAGTTTGCCGTAGGTTCTCCGTAGGTCATAAATGACCTGAGCACACACACAACAACAACAATGCCGTATGGAGTATTGTGTACTGCATGTGCTCCAGATGGTTGGTGGTGTTTCCTAGTACAGTTGTGCCCTTTGCAAGTGACAGCTGGAAGAATGTGTGAATTAGGGTGCAGATGTCCTTTTGGGTTTGTTGTCCAGTTCCTTGTCTATTAAAACACCAGGAAACGACTTGATGTTGGTATTGAAAAACAGATGTGTCGAAAGTTCACAGATCCACAACTTTTGCATGAAACATTTCTGCTCAGCCTCTCCTTCTGTGTTGCCTGCTGAGGTGATTTAGAGCAGTGCAAGGAAGACATTTGAAAGTGTGGCAAAATAACATCCTCACAAGGCAGCAGGACGGAGGCAGAAGTCCACGGGCGATGTTCTGCAGTCCCACGAACCCCCTGAGATGCCCGCATTATCGGAGCGAATGCTGAATCCTCCTTGAAAGGGAGCTCTGTGTGGTGGTGGGCCCCTGGGGAGAAGGCCTGTGGTCACTTCTTGGACTGAATTCTGCTGGGGAAATGAATGTGCAGGGAGCCTTCTGAGGTGCTTCAAGGATGCTGTGACATTCTGGCCTGCAGGAGCTCTAATCCTCCATCAAGTTTCCTCTGGCGGTGCTTGCTGAACTATTAGTGGGTGTGTATAGAAGCCACCTGTTTATTTCCGTGTGGTTGTCCTTACCACCAGCCAGATGGCTTGCTGAATTTCCATGGGCAGAAAGAGAGACTCTTGCTCTCTTTAGCCCAAAGGCAGCCTTGGACAGGGATGGCTCCTTTGAGTGGTTGCATTGCCGGGGTGACTTATTTCACCCCCGTACCTTTTCCGGCCCTTGCCATGCTCCTCTGTGTGCCCCGACGGCAAGCAAGGCCTTTAGGGACACTGCAGATAACGGCTCCTCAAGCTGACGGATGTGCCGGGGACTGGTTATCTTTTTCCCCAGTATGCCAGGTGCTGTTGCCATATTTGTGCCATATTATTTTCATATTTTCCTGGTTACTTGGGGACCCCTTGTGGGCTGGCAGCTGATGGCTCCCATGACGGCACTTTCTGTGGTCTTGGCCCAGAAGACAGTGGCTTTTAACTCTGGGAATCAGGGGGAGCAGGGACCTTGGTATACACGACTCTGCTGGAGGGGGTACCTCAGCACAAAGAGGGTAGAAATACGTGAAGGAAAGGCTGCATTGCCCCCCCCGGCCAACTGCTGTTCTTCCTCCACCCCTCTTATTCGTACTCTTGGGCAGATGGATACAGACACGAAGAGCACTCTAGGGGCATTCTCCTTTCCATCCCTCTTTCTGCCCCTCTGCCCTTTCTAGCTTTGTCCAAAGGATTTTGCCATTAGTGCTTGTAGATGTCTAAATTCTGCCCACCCACAAGCTGATTTAAGCAGCTTTAAGCGCACTGAGCCATGTTTGGTTCAGGGAAGGGAATCCCCTTGGCTGGAAACGACGCCAAGGTTAGCTGCTGTGCCCCACCAGATGTTCTCCTTTTCTGAGGTTCTTGAGGCCTAGGGATCTTCAGAGCAGCTGAAGTTGACAGCAAGGCCAACTCTTCCAGGGTAAGTCCTGTGGATTTGGGGTGCCCACGCCACAAGAGGCCACCTGGTCTCTCCTCAGGCTCTTTGTCCTTCTAACCCAGCATTTGTCTGCTGGCCCTCCAGGGACTCGGGCAGAGATCAGCTTTCCCCACGTCACCTGCTCCGTTTGACCTGGAAGTGGGTTCTTGAACCTGGAAACGACCTCCTGCAAGTTAATCAGGTACGCTGCCACTGAACTTCCCTCCCTTCTCCAGTGTTACCTCACAGGGATGAGAGAAAGTTCCCCAGGGAAGGAGTGTGCCTTCCGTTGGGTAAAATGAGGCAGCCGGGGCATCTCTGCTTTGACAGCAGGCCTGCTACGTGAATCTAGTATGATGCAGCCGCCCAAAAGGCAGATCAATTCTGGGCTGTATCAACAGGAATATGGTGTTGAGGTTAAGGGAAGTGATAGCACCATTCTCTCCAGACCCCACCTGGAATCTTCCTGTGTCCAGTTCTGGATAACGGGAAACTGTAACGTGTCCCGAGGAGGGCGACCCAAATGTCAGAAGGCCTGGAAACCCTGAAGCCCTCTGAGGAGAGGCTTAGGGAGCTGGATATGTTTAGCCTGGAGAAGAGAAGGTGAAGAAAGAGGGGACATGATAGAACCATCTTTAAATGGGATGTCATGTAGAAAAGTATATAATTCTTACCATGGGGCAGTCCAGCCTCTGCTCGCATACCTCCTCTGCAAATAAGGGGAGCCTCTGTGCCTCTCTCAGCAACCTGCTCCACTATGGAACAGTTGCCACGGTTGGGAGGTTTATCCTAATGCTTAGCCAAAATCCGCTTCCTTGCATTTTTAGGGTCTCCAGGTGAAATAAGGAGATTGCTCTTGCCCTTTTAACTGTTGTGCAGAAGAGGGGCTTTCACTGGAATTGAGTTTCTCTACCCTGCTTTAGCAAAGAAGTCTTGCTTGCTTGTCATGGAAGCAGCACCTGCTGAAATGTCTTCTCCACAGTCACATCCCGTTTCCATCCATTTCTCTGAGTCCTCCCCTGGAGGAATGAAAATCAGGTCTGCTCCATCTTTTCTGTGATGGTCCTTCAGATGTTGGAAGACATCTTTCCCCACAAGGCCTGCTTCTCTGGTCTCACAAGGCCAGCTCTTTCCACCATTGCTCCCATCCTGGTCACCTTCCCGTGAATACGTTCCAGTTTGTAAACGTCGTCTTAAAATGGGGTGCCCGTGGGACTTCTGTGTTTGGAGCAAGAAAGCTGTCCCTGCTCTGCCCGAGTCAGACCAGAGAGGTCTGTCTAGTCTGATGCTGGTTTCTTTTATCAGCTGTGGGTTTAGGCCGGAGTCTTTCCTAGCTCCCCCTCAAGATCTCTAATCTACCCTCTTGGTGGGTTCCCATCCAAGGAGTATCCAGATTCAGCATTGCTTAGCTTGAGATCAGGGCGTGTTTAGCTATGGAGTGGTGGCCTCCTCCGGGCATCAATCAGGATATGTTTTGGCTTCAGGCTTTTCTAGTTTTAAACAGTTAATTACAATACTGTTTCTTTAAAATTAAAAGAAGCATTATTGTCATTAACTGCTTAAGTCCTGTTTCATTGTATGAGGGCCTGAATTCTCTAAAGGCACCAGATCCTAGCTGAACTTGGAAGCTAAGCAGGGTCAGCCCTGGTTAGTACTTGGATGGGAAACAGCCAAGGTATAAAAGCTGCTGTAGGCTCTGCTTCAGAGGAAAGAACTGGCAAAAACACCTGTGTATTCCTTGCCTAAGGAAACCCCAGGAATTTTAGGCTTACACCTGTCCCCTGTTGCCTTCCACGGCTTCGTAGGTGACAGACAACAAGAGGAAGGGACCAGAGGTTACTTCCTATCTGCTCTCTGTTTTAGAAGAGGGACTTTCTCATTGCATGATGTAAATGCTGTATTTATATATTTTCATGAGAAACCCTGTGGGCCTTTTGGGCAAAAAGGTAACATAAATTAAACCATAGTATAACAAATGTGGCAGATAGTTAAAGTGGAACTGTTGCTTCTCATAATTCTAACACTGGGCTCACTGTTAGTGCAGGCAGGGACTGTGTTTGCTGTTTTAGCTGCTGCATGGTGCTGTTGGCTCATTGGTTTGCTCGTGATCTAGTTAACATTTTTTAACAAGAAGAAACCAAAAGTTACTTCCTGTTTCCCCTCTGCTTTCTGGAACCTAGAATAGATGAGGCGGGGGAGAAAAAGACCCCCACGTTTCCTAGAGGTCATTTAGACGATTTGTGGGACAAAAACATTTTTTTTAAAAAATTGTTCCTAGGGCCACAGAGGACAGCCCCACTTCCTAGATGCTGAGCCATAGATGAGCAGTGAGGAGTAGCTTTGCCCAGCCTTGGAGCAGGCAGGCAGAGATTCCAGCCCTTTGGATGAGGGTGCAGTGTGAGTGACCTGGCCATGGGAATGCCTGCCTTCCAGAGTCTTTGTTCTGTGTGCCCTCCGCCCAGCCCTCTCTCAGTGCCACAGCCGTGGAGTGCTACCTGGGTCTTCAAGGAGTTTGGAGTCCTGAGAAATGCAGGTTTCTTAAAAAGAAAAAAAGGAAAGTTTTGCATCCCTTGCAGATGTAGAGAAAAGGAGGGTAGGGTGGGAGTGTCTGGCTGCAAGATGTGGCTGTGAGCCTGAGGGCAGGGGCTGAGGAAGAGCCCCCCTGCTTTGTCACGGTAGTGGTAGGAGAAAGGAAGACTTCTTGTCTCTGATCACTGATTTGAGATAAGAGTGGCTGGGAAGCTGGCAGAATGGATGAGTTTCCCTTTGTGCTCCCGTGTGCATGACTTGTTCCCCCCAGCAAGCAGAGAAGATGTTTCTGGTGCCTTTCTGCTTTGGTGGCAAAAGAAAAGGCGGCTGCTCTGACGGCTAGGGAAATTTCTGCTCCATCTGTGTGCCGATGGGCTGGCTCCATCTCCTTTGCCCTCCGGTCCTTCCCAGTGATACAGGTCTTGGTGCCGCCAGGCTCTGCTGCTGCTGCTGCACTGGTTAGGGCTTTGCCTGGAAGTGGTAGCCCACGGACTGTTGGTCCACCCTGAGAGGAAATCAGATTAACTGTCTGGACAGCACAGGCACCGGAGGGGGCGGCTTTAGGTCTCTGAATGTCAAGTGGTGGGGATGGAGGTTGGCTGGTTGGCCTGCAGGTAGCCCTGGCAGCCCTGACTCGGAGAAGCCGCTTGCCTGACCTCTGCGCTCTCTCTGCATCTCAGTTTTCATGCTCCCCTTGGTTAGTTACCAAGGCAAAGCAGAAAGTGAAAACAGCTCTCTCTCTGTCTCTCTCTCCCTCCCTACAGTGCAGCCTCCTTTTGAGTCATAATTCCCGAAAACACTCTGGTGACCCGTTATCTGTCAACGTGCTGCCCTTCAAGTGTCTGGACTAGAAACCCTTTGTCACCTCAGCCGGCAGTCACTGCTTTGGAAATGTTGGCACCCCCTCTTTTCTGGTCCCTTCTTACCTGGAATGCCCAGGGAGGGATTGGACCAGAGACCTTCTATGTGCCACTCAGACACTCTGCCACTCTGCTGGCAGGCCTCCCATGGGTCTGTGTGGCCAAGGTCTGGCAACTGGGCATGCCTTAGGGATGGTGAGCAGGTTGGCAGGGCGTCGTCCTTTGCCACTTGTTGCCTTTCTCGCCCAGAGGCATGGCACCGTCCTGGTGGTCTCAGCCTCAGGCAGCCCTATGGGGCTGAGGAGGCCCCTGGGTGGCTTGCAAAATTCTGGGAGCTGATCGGTGGGCGTGCATCTCTGTGACTGTGTTCAGCGTCCCTATTAATAGTGTTGGGAGAGCCACAACCCTCACGTGGCCGATGGGCGGGTGGCTCTGTTTCTGCTTGTGCAGCACCCCCGTTAGCCCGTCCGCCAGCACTCTCCCCCCACTTTCTTTGGGCTTGTGGTGAGCTGGAGGCTTACGCTGAGCCACTCGCAAAGCTCTTGTGCTGCTGCTGCCGAGTGACCCACTTTGAGGACTTGAGCCTGTTTTTCCCCCACTCTTAATCTCATAATTGTGGCATTTTGTTCCACTCTGGCTCTTGAGACAGCCGAGTTCTATTAGCCATGCCTAATATATTTCTCTTCCATCAGATCTTCCATGAGGTCTGATGGGCAAAGGGCCGTGTCCTTGTTTCCTCTTGGCCGCAAAGCCAGAGGGGTTTTCTCTGCTCCGTCTGCCTTGCCTCTGTCCCCTCCTTCCCACCACACACTACTTGGAGGGGTCCTAGAGGAAGTGCAGGGGGGCTGGAGACGGCTCAGGGGAGGGGAGGGGCACTGGAGAGCCGGCTGGAGAAGGAGAGCCCTAGAGGGGGCCTTCCGCTGCCTGATACCGGCATCCTCCAGAGTCACCCAACTTCCAGGTGGGCTCTGTTGTTCTTAGCATATGTCCAAAGTACAACAACCTCAGCTGAGTCATCCTGGTTTCTAGGAAGATTTTAGGCCTCGGACTCATTTAAATATTTGCCTTTTTAGGACTCCATGACATCAACAGATTTCCTTTTCCAGCACCATATTTCAAATAGGTGATTTTCTTCCTATCAGCTTTCTTCATTGATCAGCTTTAACAGCCATCCATAGCAGCTGGAAGTATGATGGCATGGACAAGCCTGAGTTTCGCATTTCTTTATACGTCAAGATCTCTCGTTCCTTCACAGCTCCCTTCCAAGTCCTGGTGTGTCAGGGTATTGGGTAAGAACTGAAACCTCTGTCTCATGCTCTCAGGTGTACATGGGGCTGGTGGGCGAACTGAATCTGTTGCAAGGAAATTGATTGAGGGCCGCGAGAGGGCTTCCTCTGTCTTCCTCCATCTGCACTGCTGTCAGAGAGTTCTTTGTGGATAAACACCTTCTGTTTGACATCAGCTTTTATGGGCTGAAGCCAAACGTGAGCTGCAGTCTGTGGAACCTCACCCCGTAATTGAAACGTTAGTCTTCAAGAAGCCACAGGAGCATTTATTGTGTTTGCTGGAGAGATTAGCATGTCTTCTCCCCCTCCTGGAGGAGATGAGGACTGGGGTGGGGTGTGGGTGGGGATTTGCCAGTCTTTCTTTTCTTAGGCTGTGGGTTCCTGTTCCCGTTAAAAGGGGAAGCGAGCTAGGGGAGATGTGAGCCGGTCTTTCCTGGGACACCTTCAGACCAAAGCGTGACTCCCAGAAATGTATTGGGGACCAAGCTGCAAGTACAGTTCTCTGAGGACCCTGGGAGCCCTGCGTGACTGCAGGACCAGCTTGTTTGTTTGTTCATTTAATTATGCTACTCATAGCCCACCCTTTCCCCAAAGGTGGGACTGGAGGCAACTGACGGCAAGGTCAGAAACAGGTGCAGGAAACAGACAAAAAGTTTAAATGTTAAAACATAGGCAAACTGTACTGTTAGAATGCTATTGGAATTGAAAAGTGATCTAAAAACACATCTGTTTGTTTAAAAAAAACTGCAGCAGCCATTACTGACCCTTTTTCAAAGTCATTTGGGCCAGTAGCGGCCGTCACAGCTTCTTGTGGCAACAAGTCCTGGAAAGGAATTGTGCACTGTGTCAATAAATCCTTTCTTTTGCCATTCCTCACCCTACTGTGAGAAAATTTCATTTGGTCACAACTTCCGTCAGCTCCCCACATTCTAGTGGCGAAACATGATTAGCCTTATTTCTTCTCTGTGTGTCGTGCAGCCATGAATGTTGGGGAAAAAAATCCAGATATTATGAAGAGGGGAATAAGCAAAGGCGGGAGAGCATCTATAGTTGGTCCTCCACATTTGCTAGGGCTAGGGGCTCAGGACCCCCATGAAAATGGAAAAACCGCGAATACCAAAATGTGTGTGTGCAGGTCTATGGGAAGGGGCTGAGGCATGATGGGGAAAAGGGCACCCAGGGTCCACACTAGGTCAGAGAGAGAGAAAAGGGGGTGGGTTGGCACGGTGGCCCTAGATTTCCCCTCCCTCACCTTGAGTGTGCGCGTGTCTGTGGAGGGCATCAAGAGAGGGTTTGTGGTGCTGAGAAATCAGGCTGCAGTCCAGTCCTTAACTGGCCAGGCGTTGACTGCTGGAGGAGGAGGAGGAGCAAGACGAAGACCAGAGGTGCGTTTTTAAAGGGCTGCCCGTGGCCTGATTGGAGCCACCGAGAGGAAAGGATTTTCCAGGAAAGAGAAACTCTCAAATAATCAAAACTTTGAAAGTGAAACTCACAAATGTGGAAAGGCCAGCTGTATTAACAATCCACCAAAAAAACAAACAAACAAAAAAAAAAAAACAAGAAAAGGGGGTGGGTGGGAAGAGGGAGAGAGCATCCTAAGAGGATGGAAGGGCGTGTTTGTTTTCTTCCAAGATGCCCTTTATCTCAGAGTAAAGCCCACGTTGAGATGTGCTCTCTCTTTATTGGGGAAAACAGTTCTTCCTGTTGGTTGATTTGCCTTTGGGTCTGCTGTGATTTGAGACTGTTCTGGTGGGATGGAGCTTGTGGGCCCTCGTACCATGTAGCTGCAGAAGGAGAAATTTCTCTTGCCAGGCAGAAAGTGGTATTATGGAAACCGGCAATTACTTGTGCCTGCCTGTTTGCTCTCCAGTTTGGCAAAGGCAGATCTTCTTCTTCTTTTTTTTTTTAAAGAAAGCAACCATGGGCCGGGTGAGGGGGAAGAAGGAACGCTGATCAGATGGAATGTGGATGTCATTACCTCCCTTGGCCTCCCTGCGCCTGTAATTGTGGTTTTGGGGAGACATTCTGTGGTGGAAATCTGCTTGCTGCAGCAGAGCGCTGAGGCCGTGGTGTGTCGGGCTCGACTTCTGCTAGTATGGGGGGGGGTGCTTTGAAATGTCAGCCCCCCAGTCTTTAGTCCTGTTCCCTGCCCTTGGTGGGCTCTGGGGAGATTCCCAACCTGTGTGACCACCTGCCTCTCATAATCAGGGTGGGAAGGAAGCGAGCAGAAGCCCTGTGGTACCCAGGCAGCCTTTCTCTTCCCCTGCTGGACACCTTGTTAGATTTTTCCAGCTGATAATTCTTTCCCTATGAAATACTGTTCTTTTTTTGTTTTCATTTCCGGTGGGGGTGAGGGTACTTTTTTGGGTAGGTGAGGGCCCACACTACCAACATGAGGGATGGGCATGGGTGTTTTCCTTCAAAAGACACAAAACAAGTTGTGGTTCAAGGAACGCTCCTCCCCAGACATCCCTCTTCCTCTGGACTCAGTTCACAGTTGGCTGGAAGGCTTGTGTCCCCACTACCCCGGCTGAAATTCTCCCACCTACTCAAGGCTCTGTCTGTCCAGAGCTCCAAGCCAGGTTGGGCTGGAGATGGCTTGTTTCTCCCACCCTCTAAAATTTGCTGCTTTAAGAGGGAATTAAACCAAACCATAAAGGAAGGCCCTCAGTGGCTATTGGCTGTGAGAGCCTCCAGGCCGAAGAGCAGTCCCCCTCTGAGCGTTGCGTCTGGTGCTGAGGTGGGCTGTTTCCTTCCTTTGTGAGATTCCTGGAAGCATCCAAAGAGAATCAAGGATGGACATCAGGGCTGGAGGTTCCTGTTGGTCTGATGGAGGCTCATTCCGGCCCCTTGCCCTGACTCATCCCTCCCTCTCTTGCGGCTGCCAGTCTCAGGGCAGGAAGCATGGCACCTCTGGCTGCCCCTTCCATGCCACAGGCGTGGTGATGCCAGGGCTGCTTCTTGGCTTCCTTTCTCCTTTCTGCATTATCTCTGCAATGCAGGAGAATGCAGAGCTTGGCTCCCAGCAGCCATTCGCGCCTGAGCTGGCCAGTCAACAGAAACAGTCATTAAAGCAGGGGGATGTTGAGCTGCCTTCAGGAAGGAAGAGAAACCATTTTAGTCTGTAGGCTTGTGTGGCTGTCCCAGCGTGGAGGCTAAAAAACAATGGTTATGACTGGCTCTGGATTCCTCCATGCATCCAAAGCTCTCGGTCAGGTTGGCTTCTTTAATTTACAGTTTCTTCTTGCTTATACTGGGCGCTGTAGCATTCCCGCCTCTGTTTACTCCTGGGACTCATTACAGCTTAAAAAATGTTTGTAGACCTCATGGAATAAATATGGCTTCAGGTTTGCTTGTTTGTCTCTTCTGGGATTTCCCTGGCCTGTGTGGAAACCTTGGTGCGCAGTTTTTGCCTGCCCAGGCTTCCGCACCCAGCCAGAGGTGTGTTTTTGGGGCCGTGTAGCCAGCTGCGTGCCCGATGTAGAAATGGTGCTGGCATTTGGATCTGCGGAGCAGAGCAGGCATTCTTCTTTGTGGATCTGGGAGATTAGATGGAACTCGGAGTGCCTCTTTGCCATCGTCACCCACCTTTGCTGCTTCCTCTCAGGTTTGGGAGACACTCCGCCCTGCAGAGGAGCTGGTTTGCTTTTATTGTTTCATTCCCCAGACAAAAATTATGTGCATCCAGTAGTGATGTTTTTCCCCATCATAATTAATTCCTGCTTGCCAGTGGAAAAACTCTGGGCACTCAGAAGTTGTGTGGCATAAAACAAAGGACAGAAACTCATCTTCTGCTGACTCACACCCTCACCACTTCACTCTCTCACACTCTTCTCTTAGCTTCAGTTTTACCGGAGAGAAGGGCAAATGAGGGGGAACTCCTTCATGAAGAGAAGTTTGATAAGTGCTGTACAAACGGTCAGGCATCGGAGTCACCAAATGGAAGAACGACTGCAGGTTTCCAAAGATGCTGCCTGCAGCACCGCGTCTGCCCTGGTGTGCCTGCCGTCTGGGGTTCTTCTGTGCTGCGATTCGCTCTGTCTTAGGCGTGTCTTCCCTTTTCTGGAGAGATGAGACTTTCAGGTTGCCAGATGACCAGCAGCCTGTTAGCCAGAGGTCACCCTCCCAGCCAGCAGCCAGGAAGGGTCAAGCAAAGAGGATGGGGAGACATCCAGTCATCTTGTGTTTAGACTTGTGTAACACAGTAGCCTTGCAGAGTGGACATTGCACATGCCCAGAGGCACTCTGACTCTCTGGCCTTGAAATTAAAAGAGACACCAGTTTCCCTCATAAATGAAATGGAACCTGAATGTGCTCAGGTGCATTTTGACTCAGCGGTTTTAACCCCCCCCCACACACACCCTGGAAACGCTCCCCTTGAGGAACCGTGATCCAGCCTTTGGCCTGGGGTCCCAGAAACTGTGTTGTTGCTGCGTGGCCTGCCTGTCTGTTCATGTGTTTGTCTCCTCTCTCTCTTTGTCTCCCTCCATGCTGTCCTCTGGCCACCATCTTGTTTGGGTATCAATTTCTGTCTCTTCCCTTCCTTGCAACAGACCAGCCAGTAAAAAGCACCCTCACCTGCCCAGGTAAGATGGGAGCGGGATGCAGGATTGATGGTGTGACCTTTCTGTCTAGCAGTGGTGGGTGTTTCGGTTTTTAAGAGGTCCGCTCTGTGTGACTGGTGGTTTTGTCTGTTGGCTGTGTGTGGTGAAAACATCCAACCCTGGTCCTGAGGGGGAGCCTGTCCGCCCCCTGCGTTTACACTGCGTGCAAATGTAGATCAGGGAGGGACAGAGGTGGAAAGAAAATGTCTGGGGGGTGGAGGTCGGCCTCCGTCGCCATTTTCCGTGAGCAAAATGGTTGCCCTTTGGGAGAGGACAGATGCCAGCGTGTCTGTGCCTTCCTCCCACTCCCCACTCATGAGGGGCCCTCTTCCACTGCCATTTTCAAATCTAACGACATGCTGACGTTGACAGAGGGTCAAGGTGGCACGGGTGGGTTTCCTTAAAGTATGAGCAGGGTTGAATCTTTCCAAAGCAGGCCCCTCCCTGGTGACCCACCTGCTTCGGAAAGTTCAAGGGATGCTTGAAACTGAGGGGGATGATGGGTCTTTCTTTTCAGAACTGCCCTGTGAGTGTTGGCCGTGGAGGCAAAGATATAGCAGCAACTGTATGGAATGG
The DNA here is from genome assembly GCA_948474755.1 of Ctenosaura bakeri. Taxonomy (NCBI): domain Eukaryota; kingdom Metazoa; phylum Chordata; class Lepidosauria; order Squamata; family Iguanidae; genus Ctenosaura; species Ctenosaura bakeri. The sequence continues at coordinate 288,194 of CAOLHI010002020.1, forward strand.
TCCTTATGGAAAGATTTCTTCTGTGTTGAAAAGGTTCAAGACAGCTTAACAGTTGCTCTGAAAATACTTATACATTGCGCCTGCTGTATGAGCATTGCATCCCATTGTACTCAGTGGAGGCAGTGTTCATGCACCCATGACTCTAAAGGGAGGCGACACTTGGGGCAGTCTTGTGTTCATGTGTGTGGAGGTCGTGCCGGAAGAGGGTACATTGCAAATGGAACGTGGTGTTTACTTGAAAGAGGCACAGGCAGCAGACTAAAAAAATTCTGAAAAATTCAACATCTTGGGGCACTTCAGAAATGAGAGCAATCTGAAATGAGCCAAAATAGGAGAAGGAGGCAGTGTTTCCAAGATGGTGGGAACCAGTTCCTTCTCAACTGGGGTGTTGGGGTGAGGAAGAGTCCCTGTGCCCTGCAGGCTGGAGGCTCTTTCTTGCACTCCAGCGCAGGAGTTGAGTGCCCGTTGTGGGCCCAGGACTTAATGTTCCCTTGTTGTTTGTCTTTCCACCCATTGCCGCTTTGTCTTGTGTTCTTCTGTCAGCCCCATTGCAGCCTGGTAAGATCAGACGTTGATCTCTTGTTCTCCCCCTGTGCCCTTTGTCTGGCTGCTGGCTTCCCCCCATGGCTTGCGCCTGTGTAGTTGCCCCTTCTTGCTTTCTGCTGAGGTTTGGAGCCCGGGACACTATAGCCCCCCCCCCACTAAACCCTTTTCCTCCCTGGCATTTGGCATTGACCAGAGGGCTAGGTTGCCAACTCCCTGCCTGCCAAAATGGACGTGGGGCCAGGGCAGCGGCCCCAGGGAAGGCCGAGTGAGACAGGAGTCAGAGGGGAGCAACCAGTTGAGCCTACCTTGCAGGTGTGGCCCCCATCCTTTTGGACAGGGCCTGGTGTTCTTGCATGACTGGCCTTGCTCTCCCGGTGGTCAAAAGACTTCTGTCGGGGAGCAGCCAGGCTGGGGGTCTTGCAGTCACCTTTCCTGTCCAGAGAAGTCTGTCTGGGTTCACAGACTCCCCCACTCCTCCATTTCCAGAATTTGGCTCTGGTGTGTTTTGGGGCCCCAGCACAGAGCTTCTGACTTTGTTTGTGCAAGAACAAGAGTGGAAGCGTGGAGCCTCTCAGGCCCAGCTGTCATGGAGGTGGCTGCTTTTGGTGCAGCACAAGGGAAAGAGCCGTGGAAAGAGAGCTGCTTAGGGGTCTGCTGGCCGGAGCCCCTCTCCCATTGCACTGGGAAGGCCCACCAGGTGAGAATGTGGAGCATAGGGTTTCCACTGGAGAAGTAACTTTTGGCCAACAGCTCCCACAGTTGGCTGGGAGATCCCAGGAGGTGTAGTTCAGGAAAGCTCTGCATCTTGCCTGTGCACACACTGCCAGCCGCTGCAAAGCGCACAATGCTGGCCTGCTGCCCCCCTCTTCAGCTCCGGCGTCTTCCTCCCCTTCTTTCTTTGGCTGACCGTTTCCTCCGTTTCTCACCTGTGCAGGTTGAGCAGCCTGTCTTCTCTGGGTGACTCGGCTCCAGAGCGGCGGTCCCCGGGCCATCACCGCCAGGCCTCTGATGCTGGTGAAACAACAGGTAACTCTTTTGCTTTGGTGAGGTAGGGGATGATGGACTTTAGAGTCACTGGCAGTGCAGTATGTGCCCTTTGGCTTGGAAGAACTTACTCAGTGGTCTGGGCAGCCTTTGCTTATGAGCCGCCTGTTGGAAACAGTTTGAAGGCACACAACAAGAAAAACTTTTTAAAAAAACAAATGAACAAATTTAAAGATTCCAGACAATGTAAAACAGCTTTAAAAAGCTAAGAGAATTTTTAGAAAACCAGATAGATGCTTAAAAGTAAATTGGGCCACAAGACTTTTTAAAGCCCCATCTTTGACGCTGTGCTGAAAGGAAAACGTGGCAGCGCCAGTTGGACCAGCCTAGTTGTGGGGGCACAGCCAAGGACTGGGGCTTCCCCATCCTTTTGCCCCCCTGCCATAGGATGCAGGGGGAGCCCTCCAGCAGATCTCGACCCTTGGGCAGGCATAAGTGGGGAGAGGTGCTCCTTTAAGCACGAGCTCCCTAGCCGTTTAGCAAGCCTTTTTGGCAGGGTTATTGTGGGGAGCGACACAGCCCTATAGCTCTTGGGAAGCAGCATGGGATTAATGCCTCCTAATTAGCCTGACGATTGCTCTATTCCCCCCTCCCTTTCCTTGCAGGCTTGGTGCAGCGGTGCGTTATCATCCAGAAGGACCAGCATGGCTTTGGCTTCACTGTCAGCGGGGACCGGATTGTCCTGGTGCAGTCGGTTCGGCCTGGTGAGCAAAGGCCACTGTGGGCCCGGTGGCTCTTTGGCTGGGGGCCCCCTAGTCCAGAACAGACCGGCCTTATGCTCTTGTGGCTGGGCTGGCAGAGGGCCCCTTCCTCTCTTCAGGCCTTGGCTCCTTGGCTGCGAATGAGTTTCCTGGAGTTGCTGGGGAAGACTGTGGCAAGCTCTGCCCCCTCCTCCTCCACTGCCTGCCTGCCTGCCTTATGTGGGTGACAGTGTTCTCCTGCCTCTTAGGGCAGAGGGGAGGATGATGAGCCTGGTGGACAATCCCAACATAAGGTTCCTGCCTTGTTTGTGAGGCTGGAGGAGGGGGAGGAAGGGGGCCGTCGGAAGCCCTTTCCCTTCACCCCACACATTTCTGTGCTTCAGTCCTGGTCTTTGAGGCCATTCGGTGGCCCTCTGGAACAAGAAGCTGTGCTTCATTGCTCCCCAGACTCTCAAACGTGCATCCAGGGGGTTTAAGATCCCCTTGGGGATATGCAACCACATCTCTTCATTTCAGATATGGTAAAGCGGGGAGGGAGCAGTCCTGTGTTTGAGGAGACCAGGGCCAGCAAAGCAGCCCTTGTCCCTAACTGAAAAGGGGATTCATGCAGCCCTCTAAATGTTGGACTTCCCATCATCACCAGCCAGCAGAGCCAAGTAATGAGGAAAGCTGAGTGTAGGAGTCCAACAGGGGAGATTGGGGAAGGTGACATCCTGATGGGCCTCAAGCACTGAGGCCCTTAGAAGGGCTGGAAGCAGGGCTGGGGCAGGTCAACCTTTCTGCTGGTGGCTCTTTTGCTGGGCTTGGGAGACCCTGGTCTGACCCAGCAAGGTCCTGGCATGCCCTTCTTCAGCATGGTGGTGGATTGCTGTTGCTTAGCAGATCCTTCTGTGTGTTTGAAACACATTCACGTTTTAATAGAGGAGAACGGTGCACAAACCTGAGAGGAGCCCACCTAAAATATTGTTTAAAACTGTGTTTTTATTAATAAAGACATGTGTACAAGACTGTTGTTTCTTAGCCAGGCAGATGGAAGTAATTCCAGCCAAATATTTATTTTTAGAGCGGTTTAGATTTTTTAAAAAGATGCCACTATCAACAAAAACCCAGAAAGGGTTTATTGAGTACAGCCTTTTTTGTGGTACAAGCTGACGAGTGTGGCATTCTCTCTTTCTCTCTCCTGCCTTATCTGTGTGTCTGTCTGTCTGTCTGCTGCTGCTGGTGGTTCTTCAGGGGGAGCCGCCATGAGGGCCGGGGTGCAGGAAGGTGATCGGATTGTCAAAGTGAGTAGCAGAACTGAGCACACCCATTTCCAAACCCCTTTTGCTGTTTGTACCTCCTTCCACAGACACTTTTCCTAAAAAACACCCAGAAAGCCACGTTATCCTCCATCCAGAAGTCTGTATGTCTGCACTCGTTCCTTCAAGGATCTCAGGATGGTGTTGGATGTGTTCATCCTCTTTCTTTCTTTCCTCCCAACAACCCTGTGAGGTGGGATTAGGCTGAAGGTGGCTGAGGGGCCACTGGAGGATTGAAGGGGGATTTCGTAAGGGAGTCTGCCTGAGTCTAGCATTCTCTGTGGCAGTGGGGTGCTCCAGGACTGACTCGTCTTGGTGACCTACTTGGTTGCCTTGTTGCCACTCAAGAGTTGGCCTCCCTTGATTTCTGCTTCCAGAGCCCTTCCCAGAAACAGAGCTTTTGTTGACATGCTCTGTGTGTCCCAGTGTTAGAGGAGGGAAAAGGGAAGGCAGACTCAAGCCGAGCAGTTGCTGAGTGAATACTCTGTTCAGCTGCATGCCAGATATGGGGTTAAGGAGACCCTTGTTCCCATAGACACCTTTCTTAAAATAGAGCTCAAAAGTGTTAGTTTTTTGGACTACAATTCTTGCATTATCCCCCCCCCGCCAGGATGCCACAGAAGGCTTTTGGGGTCTGTAAAGGAATAGTTCCCTCCGCCATCTTCCCCATTTCTACTTTTGCTGTGCCCGGCTGGCTCTGATTTCCTCTCTTCTGCCTGCAGGTGAATGGGACAATGGTGACCAACAGCTCCCACCTTGAAGTGGTGAAACTCATCAAATGTGAGTCAGCAGGGGCAGCACCAGGAGGTGGGGGGTGTTCAAGAGCAGTGGCCTCCCCAACAGCATTGGTGTTGGACTGTTCGTTCAGGGGGCTCTTGAGTGAGAAGGAATGTGGGGGAAGCAGGAGGGAAATGTCCCTGTAAGACAGCTGAACAAATGGCCTGCCACCTTATTTTAGCAAATCCAAAAACCGAAAGCAAAAACCAAAAGTATTTTTAAAAAATACTGGTAATGACATGGATTTTTCCTGGAGGGGCTGATGTGGCTGGTGGCAGTGGGCCTGGGGACAGTCCCTAGAACCTCCAAAGTTCTCTCCCCCTGGTTTTGGGGGTGGCGTGTCTGTTCCCTTGGGTGATGTGGGGAGGAGTGAGTGGCTCCTATTTTAATGCCATCTTTCTCTGCGTCTTTCCTCCTCTTTCCCTCCTTGGCCTGCTTCGTTCACCCCCAGCCGGTGCTTATGTTGCCCTCACACTCTTGGGCTCCCCACCTGCCTCTGTGGGGCTCTCGGGTTCCCAGCAGGATGGGCACCAGACGGGGGCCCCCCAGGTCATACCGGCATGCCCTCCGCCGCCCCCTCCGCCACCGCTGCCTCCGCCACAGCACATCACTGGGCCAAGGCCCTTGCAGGTAGCGGGGGAGCCCTGGGAAGGGGCTCGGGGGAGGGGGCGGGGGGTAAAAGAGAAGATGGAAGCCATGAGCAGTCTGGACGCTCAGAGCTTCACGCTCTTTGCCTTTTCAAAATCCAGGACCCCGAATTTCAGAAGCATGCCACGCAGATCCTCCGGAATATGCTGAGGCAGGAGGAGGCGGAGCTGCAGGTACGGAGGGAGTGACTGGAGGCACGGACTGATGGGGAGTGGGACAGTTATTTACAAATACAGGCTGGTTCATTTCTTTCTCCCTTCCTTTTTAAAACATGTAATTCCAGAGAAGAGGGCCTGGTGCTGTGAGATCAAGACTTGCTACCCCTGTGGGCAGCTGGCGCAGGGGAGGGGAAGGTGGGCCTCAGTTGAAGTTGCAGGTAGTGACCGGCCCCACTGGAACTTGTGTTACGCGCATTCTTATAACAGCGGCTGGAATAGAAATCTGGGCACAGCAGCTGCTGCTGTGACTATTTAGTGTCTTTCCTGCTGCTTAATATATTGTTGTCACTGTAGTTGGTTTTGTGTCTACATAAGAGCCCAACAACCAGAACAGCCCCTCAGAGTGATGGTCAGCCATTAGGGGTCTGTTAGAAAATAGGTCGTCCTCCCTGCCTTGAGTCTGTCCAGGTGTTTGAGGTTTGGGATGGAGGCCCTTTTCTCACCAGCCCCCTCTCTGGCACATTTGCTGGGGACATGAAAGAGGGCCCTCTCAGTGGCTGCTCCTGGGATACTGTGCAGGCCAGGCTGACCCCCTCCTCATTTAGCTGTCTGCTGGTGGTCACAGGCCTTTCTGTTCTAGGCAGCCCCTTGGCAGGCAAGATGGTGTCTGATAAAAGGCTTTTAAAATTGCTTTCCATTCAGTTGGGTTTTTTAAATACAGGTTGTTTTCTTGTGTTTTACAATTACAACTTCCTGTGTTGTTCTTTGCATCTGTATTCTAACCTTATTGCGAACCACCTTGAATCCAAAATCAGTTCATGTCCTCCCTCTCTTCTCTCCGCCGTTCCTGAGCAGCGGTGCTATGAGGTCTACAGCCGGAACCCGGCTTCCCTGATTGAGGAGCAGATTGAAGGGGCTCGCCGGAGGGTCAGCCAGCTGCAGCTCAAGATCCGGCAGGAGAGGGGAGGGCTCATGGTGAGTGGGTGGCCGTGGAGGGCTGGGTGGGAGGGAAGGGGCTACTGGGGGGAAGCCAGAATCACCTGTAACCATTGTCATGTGCCTTGGGTGCTGTGTGGCAGGCTCAGTCGCCTCAGTTTCCCAGTCAGGTTTTGTGAAGAAGCTTTTGGAAAGCCTGAGTCAGAATGAGTTAGATAAACAAACCTGCCCAGTTCTGCTTTACACCCGAGGGGAAAGCTGTGAGAAAAGGTTGTTGTGCTGATTGTTCACTTCTGCCTAGGGCTGGACACTACAACTCTCAGAATCCTTCAGCTAGCATGGCCCTGGGCTTCTCCCCACAGAGCTTGCCTCTGGTCTGTGACCATCCAGATGGCTGTTTCCTCCCACTTCTACTCCTTTCTGTTTCTATTCCCCTTTCTATCCCCCATATGGGTGGCTGGCTCCCTTTTGGCTCTCCCAAGCCCCTTTGCTTGCAGTGGGGGTGGGTTAGGAGCTGCGCAGGGTGTCGCCGTGTGTCACTAAAGAACACATGAAATAGTGAGAAAGGAGGCTAAGATGGTTCTGAGTCCTCTGCTTCTTTCCTCTGTTCCAGGACTCCACCTGGCCGGCCAACGACTCGAGCTTCATCAACTCCCGCCTGACTGATGGTGAGTTAGAATCCTAGAGCTGGAAAAGACTGCAGGGCTGGCGAGTCGACCCCCTTCTGACATGCAGGACGACACCATCAAAGCATTCCCAACAGATGGCCATCCAGCCTCTGCTTAAAAATCTCCAAAGAAGGAGGAGACTCCATCACACTCCACTGAGGCAGCAGTGTATTCCACTGTTGAACTGCTCTTACAGTCAGGAAGTTATTCCTGATGTTTTGGTGGAAACTCCTCTCCTGTAGTTTGGTGCTATTGCTCCATGTCCTCGTCTGTGGTCCACCAAGACTCCTAGACCCCTTTCACATGTGCTGTTGTCCAGCCAGGTGTTTCCCATCCTATATTTGTGCATTTCATTTTTTCGCCAGGTGTAGGACTTTACATTTTTCTCTGTTGAAATCCATTTTGTTGGTTATGGCCCAGTTTTCTGATCTGTTAAGGTCATTTTGAATTCTGATCCTGTCCTCTGGGGTACTGGCTATCCCTCCTAATTTGGTGTCATCTGCAAATTTGATGAGTATGCTCTCTATTTCATTACCCAAGTCACTGAAAAAGATGTTGAATAGCACGGATTGAATGAGGTGTGCTCCTGATTGCCTCCCTTTGTCCCCTTGCATACCCCGGCAGTCCCATTTGGAATGTCTGGGACAATGTGCTGTTCACCTCCCCACAGGCTGCCAGGGTTTTTGGTTTTGGCTGGGGGCAGCCTTTGTTTTTCTGCAGGTGAGGATTCACATTCTCCTTTTCAGTGTGCTTCAGTGTCGGGCTGTGAGTGTTTTGTTGCTGCTCCTGACCTCAGGGATTCCCCTGGCTTTCGGTTTCATTTTTCAAATTATGGCTCCCCCCACCTTTTATTAAGTAAGTCTGTGAACACTTGTCCAGTTTAACTATGCATCACTCAAAAGACAAATGGGAGAACCGCCCTTCCTTGAGAGGTTTGCCAGTGTAATTGTCAGATAGGATGATTGGTTGCCAAAATGGAAGATTGATGGCAAAGGTGAAAGTTACGACTGGTAGGTGGTGCCTCTTCTGGTGGAGGTGGAAGAGTTCCACGCCATCCCGGGCCCCTGGCTTTGCAGGTCCCTGTGTCACCACTTCCCAACCCTTGCTTTGCTTGTCGAACCTTTGATGGCTCAGCTGGGAGTTCATCCCTGTTAGGAGACTCTCTGTCTGGTAGCCAACTAGCCAGCCTTTGTCAGTTTCTGACCGCGATTCCTCCACCCCCAGGACGCCTCTCTTTGGATTCCCAGGATGGTGACAGCGGCCTGGACTCGGGCACAGAGCGCTTCCCTTCCGTGAGTGAGGTGAGCACAGATGGGATGGTCTCTCTCTTTGAAGGAGGAGGTGAAAGCTTATGAGTGGACAGGCAGGCAGGTAGACCGGCTGGCCGGCTGGCCCTCCTTCTAAAGACTGAACGAGGTTGTTTGTCTTTGGAGCAGATCTCCCTGAACCGTAACTCAGTCCTCTCCGACCCCGGCCTGGACAGTCCCCACACCTCACCCGTCATCGCTTCCAGGATGTTCCAGCACCACCGGCGCCAAGGATCGGACACGTCCTTCTCCCCCTCCTCCACCGAACAGGTGAGCCGGGAGCCAGAGAGGGCTCCCCCTTCTGTGGAAGCATTTTCCTGCTGAAGTGGGGAGGGCCCTTTCTTTGCCTTTCTAAGCTTTTGGGTCTGGAGGCTAGCACTGCCACTGCCTTCTCTCTGTCTCTCTTTCTCACACACTAAGATCACAGAGGTTAAAAACTTCATTTTCAATGCATCTCCCATAATTAAAAAAAAAACATTTGCAGCTGCATCAAGTCTGTTGGCAGCGAAACCAGCAAAGGGTTAAAGACCCTTTAAAAGATGCTTTAAAGACCGTGAAGCCTTAAAGAGGCCTAGGATCTCCTGTAGCATCCCTCTTCTGTGTCCTACCAGTGGGGGTGATATAATGAGGGAGGACACCGGGCAGGGCCATTTTTGCTGGGGCCCCCACTTGTGGAAAAGCCCTCCTCAAGACAGCTTTTTGTTACAGCCTTTCGGGCCTAATCTACTTCTGAGCAGGCACATGTTTTTTTTTAAAATCCTTTCTAAGCTGTTTGAGCTTGTTTGAATTGCTTAATTGTGTTTAAATTACATATTAATTTTAATTTGATTTCACAATTGTTTGACTCATTTATATTGTTTCATCTGTTGCTGCCCTGAGACGGCATGATGACAGGATGGCATCAAAATGTTAAACAAACAAACAAACAAACAAATACTAACCAGTTCCATCTGGCACAACATTTCATGGAGTGCCACCTGAATTCCTCTGAAGGGGAATTGCTTTTCCCCGAAACTCTGGCAAAAATTGGAAGGCCATGCTGATGAGTCAAGGATCCAGTTTTGCTTTAGCTTCCCTCCCCTTCCTGTCCTCAGGTGGAAAGAGTGTCACTCTGGTTGGCAGATCTTTATGCCCATGGTGGGGGGTTAGAGATGGATATTCCATGGAGATACAGGCCTATCTCAGTTAACAGAGCCCCTGACAAAGAAGTTCTTTTTTATAAAGTCTTGTCATGCCTGTCCAGCCCCCGCCGTTCCTCCTTGTCATCCGTCCAGTTAGAATTTTTGGAGCATCATTAGCTTTGGAGGGATGGCAAAGGAGGACTGGAGAAACGGAGGCTTTGGGTGCTGGGTTGCGGAAACACGCCTGTAGCGAACAATGCAATAGAGCTTGAGCTGGAAAGAGCAGGTTTCTCTCCTAGACCGCCCTGTGTGCACACCTGCCAGCAGCAGCCAAGCTAAACAGCCACTTCCAGAACCCCTGACTGGGTTTGCATGAACAGCAAAACAGAGAGAAAGAGAGCAGATAAGTCTTACCAGAGCATGTTTTTAAAGAGCATTGTTTATAAGTTTGGCCATCAAAACGGAAATTATAAGAAAAGTGGAGGCTGCTGAAAGAAAGAATCATCCCTGCCTTTTGGAAGGAGACTTGAAGTGGTCTCTAGAAGATTCCAGGTGGTTTTGATTACTTGTGCAAGGCTTACCTGACCTGGTTGTTTCATTTCACACGTGCATATTGTTTTGAATGCAAAGTTAGCAGAAACATGTCAAATGGCTCATCTTGATGGAGGATGCAGGAACCTGTTTGTATTCTTCCTGTGATATTCCTGCCTCTGGTATCATCATTTCTGCTAAAGAGGGAATGGCCAGGAGCACATCTGCTTCCTTGGCTGGGGTGACCATTTAATCTAGAGTGGCTGGGAGGGGAGGAAGGCATCCGGCACTAGTGAGCCAATTTACACATGCCTGGTGAGGCACAGCCATTGTCCAGTGCGAGTGCTGGAGCTGGAGTGTATCCTAGAAGTTATTTTAAGCTCAGAAGCTTGAGGCTTCTTGCTCCACGCCCCTCCTCGCCTGGTCTTTCTCTCTGCTGTTTGAGGCCTTGCTTGTTGTTCTGATTGCTTTTCAATTCCCTCCCGCAGGGCTTGGACCGGACTGGGAGGCCTCTCATCATTGGTCCCGAGGAAGACTACGATCCGGGATACTTTAACAATGAGGTAGAGTCCCTTCCAAGGACGTTGATGGGAAAATGGCGTCTCCTTCATGTTGTGATGCTTGGATGTGTTTTCTCCCCACCCCGTCCCCCATCCTAGTGCGACTCCCTCTTCCAGGACCTGGGGAAGCTGAAGACTCGCCTGGCCCACCTGGGAGTGTTCCTGCGATACATCTTCTCTCAGGCAGACCCCAGTCCCCTGGTATATGGCTCTGGAGGGGTTCCTTCCCTGCTCAGGGCTGGGAGGGCATGGAGTCCAAGGAAATGAAATGCCGTGGGCGGGATAAACTGTCAATTGAGTGCACTTCCTTTACACCCCTTGTCCTTTGAGCCAGCTTCAGGTTTTCAGGGCAAGAGACAGTATTTGGAAGGCCAGGATTGGGGAAAATCACAAAGAGAGAGAGAGAGAGATGCACAGAAGGGCAATTAGGCAGCCAAAGTGGAGAGAGACTAATATGGGGGTATAACCTCCCATCCACTGTTCACCCAGGTAGGATTTGCATGGAGACCTGGTGCTGGCCCTTAGAATCCCAGAATCAGAATCAGAAGGGAGCACAAGGGCTGTCTAGTGCAACGCCCCAGTGCCACACAGGAACCCACAGCTAAAGCACCCCTCCAATCTCTGTTCAAAAACCTCCAGAGAGTGGCGCAGCTGTCCCTCCTCTGAGGATGCCCTTCCTGGCCTCCTTCCTCTTTCTTCCTCTCTTGAGGTTTTCTTGTGGGCATTTCATCACGCTCATTGTCCTCTTTCCTCACTTTGTGCCAGCGATGGGTTGCTCTGACTCTTGGTTCTCCTTTTCCTTCCTGCTTTCTCTCTGTCCTCCTCCTCTTGCAGCTCTTGTACTTGTGTGTAGATGTTTACCAGCAGATGAACCCCAAGGAGGCCCGTGGGCTTGGGAAGGACATATGGAACATCTTCCTGGAGAAATCCGCGGTGAGCCCTTGTGGTGGGTGGTGTGGCCTTTTCTGAGTTTTAAAAAGAGTTTTGTCACAATGGGATGGTACTGTGATTTGGGAGGGAGCGGAGAGCTGTATGAAGCACAGCATCCTCTATTTGGGGTGTGCAGAGGGTGAGGGGCTTTTGGGCTTTGCAAGGCCATTCCCTAATGGCTCTGCCTTGTCTCTTCTTTTCTTTTTCCCCTCCTCCAGCCTCTCAGAGTCAAAGTCTCTGATCAGTTATTGGCTGAAATAGGTGAGTCAGCCTCTGGAGTCCTGTGTGTTCTGGGTGAGGAATACTTTTACCTTGGGGTGAGTTAGAGGCATGGTGGTTGCCACCACTTGTGAGAGTTTGCTGTGAGCTGATCCTGCTGCCATTCAGATATCCTTGCTTGGATCCCACATCTCAGGTGTTGAGGTGTGGGAGAGGTGTTCCCAAAAATGTGAGAAAAGTTGCTTTTTTTTTTTTTTTGGATTGCCACTCCCAGATTCTCATGGTTAGCATGTCTCTTGGCTGTGCTGACTGGGGAATTCTAAGAGATGCAGCCTATCCAAAGGGAACTTTTCCCTTGTGTAGAGGTGGGGATGGCCCCTATAGTTGTGTTTCTGAGGGAGAACCTGCATGGAGTGAAATCAGCATCTCAGGTTCTTCCTGGCATCCATGGCCACACAATCTTTGGGTCCCTTACTGAGCTTCAGAGAGCCATGCAGGGGGACAATATTTTGAACAGAAGGCTGCTGACCTTAGAGAGCGAGTCTTCCTCTTGTGGCTGCTGCGGGCCACCTGTGGAATGTTCCCTGGTCTTTCTCTCCCTCCGGGTGCTCTGTCACCCCTTGACCTCTCTTGCTGACCCTCCTCCAGATTCTCGCCTGCGGAACGGGGAGGACCTCAGAAGCGCTTTCCTGGAGCTTCAGGAAGCTGTCATGCCTGAGATCCAGGAGCAGATCCAGGACTACAGGTGAGCTCTCATCACTCTAAAGGAGTGGCTCGTCCTCTTGTCCCCCAGAACAAGCCTGAGCATCTTTCACAGTCACGGTAGGACCTGCCTGTTTAGAGTCAGAGTTACTCTGCCGCCTCCTATTTAGTTTAATTTTAAAAAATGCAGAATGACTCAAGTGTTTAACTGAGCAATCTGACTAATCAAGAAACGTTCTTCTTTTCATTTAAAGGGTGTGCCTAATAAACCTGTCAACACATATTTTTTAAAAAAAACCCTATTTTTAAAAAATGTAAGTGCAGTGATGCTTGGCAAGGTAGAAGGCAGCTTCTACCAAGGGAAAGTGGAAGACCACACGACAGGTGGATTGGCTCCATCAAGAAAGCCAAGGCGACTGCCCTGAGTTTGCAGGATTCGAGCAGGGCTGTGGATGACAGGTCTCTTATTCAGAGAGTCTCCAGGAGCTGAGGCTGATGTCTAAAGAAGCAGATGTGTCAGGCACAGCCTAAGCAGAGGCCTTCTCCTCTCTGTCTCTCTCTGTCTCTCTCTCTCTTTTCTCTTTCTCCACCTCACTGGCCAGTCGGTCTTGTCTGTCTCTTTACCACATCTCCACATGGGTGGAGATGCCTCTTCTCAGCCGATGCCTGCAATGACACGTGCCTGTTTATTATCAGTTATTCTAGGGATTTATCAGTTGCTTTTTAGGGCCAGGCCTTCCCAAAGCAATGGTTCTGTTGCAAGCATTGTAAAAGGCAAGAAGACCATAATAGGTAGGCAGCTACCTAGAGAAGGGGTGGGGTGGGCACAGTTGTCGTTGGATTGCAGTGTTTGTGTTCAACCACTGTCTCTTTAAGACAAAGAGAATGTGCCTGAGGCAGGGACTATGCCTCTGCCACAGCCCCATCTCTCTGCCCTCAGGACAAAGCGCACCATGGGGCTGGGGAGCCTGTATGGGGAGAATGACTTGCTTGACCTGGATGGAGACCCCCAGAAGGAGCGCCAGGTGGCTGAGAAGCAGATCGCTCAGCTCGGGGACATCCTGTAAGTCTGTGTGTGTGTTTGTGTGAGAGAGAGAGGGCAGGGGGAAGAGGTAGGGGGGAAGGATGCTGGGAGGCAATTGAGAAGGGGAGTCATGAGTCCGCAATTCCTGCTGTGTCCCCTTGAGGGGAGGCTGTGTGGTTGGAGTGGGGTTGCAGGGGTGAGAGAAAGTCTTGCCCAGAGGCACTCTTTCCTCCGAGTGCTCTCCCTCTGGACCTCAGCCCGATGGCTTTCTTAGATGGAAGGCAGTGGGGTGGAGAGAGTCCTCCGCTTGGAGGCAGGGGTGTGGCGTGGTGCCGGTATGACTGCATCAGGTGCAGGATTTGTTTGAGGTGAGGGTTGGGAGTGCCCACGCAGCAAACATGACACAGAAGGCCATCCTGCTGGTAGGTGGCCTGGCAGAATGCGAGGAGGGCACAAGGGGTGTGCCCCCTTCAGTGGTTGGCTGGGGGTTGCCATAAAGCCCTATAAATTTGGGGTGGCCTTGGTAGTCAGTGGGAGGGCCCTCACCACTCTGTCTCCTCCCTGTGGTGCCATGCTGAAATGGCAACACCCCATGTGGCATTCTGAGGTGGGTTGAGAGATTAAACTGATTTGGGCAGGAGGGTAGTGGGAGAATGTGTCTGACTTGCTTCTTCTCCTCCTTATCTCTTCAGGTCCAAATATGAAGAGGACAGGAGGTGAGTGGCGCCCTTGAATGTGGCTAGCTGGCAGGGTTGCTGCCTTCAGCTCAGCTCCTTTTATTAGGTCGGGAAGATCAGAGAAGTGGGAGAGGAGGAGCAGGCAGAGGAGGAACGGGAGGCTCTCAGTTGAGTCCAGACTCTTCAGCCTGCCTTTTGCCTCCCTGGCTTTTCACGTGTCTGTATACATGTGTGCATGTCAGCACTGTTCTGCATCCAGACATTTGACCTTCTGTTTTCGTCATGCTAAATTGCTTGAAGGTCTCCTGGGGGGTATAAACAGGGATGCTGACACTTAGGGTGCTAGTGGATGGGAGGATTTTGCATGCTAGAAGAGCAGTTAGGAACCGAGAAGGTTTTGGTGCTTCCAGTGAATTGGCTGTTTATTTGAGAGAGGGTCTCGTTGCTGAGAATTGACTGGTCCATATGCCCGTTCCCATTTAGTTGGGATCCCTCTGGGATCAGTGAGGCAACCGTGGAAGGAGTAGAGGTGCAAACACACGTTTTCCTCTTGGGGTGGATGATGAAGCAAAAGCAGAGTCATTCTCCAGAGTGCAGACAGTTGTGATATAGTGCAAGCGTCGCTGTTGCTGGGGGTGGGGCTGTGGCTGGGGGATGGACTCTCAGGTGTCCCTTAACGCCCAGCAGCAGGAGCGCCTGTGCTGTGTCAAACGGGGCAAGTGAGTCCGCTGGTCTCTGTCCTCCCAGGGGCAGGGGGAAGCAAATGGCTCACGCTCTGCTCTGGGAGTTTTGCTGGACAATGGCTCCACATCTGGCCCCTGAGTTTGAGACCTCAGGCTGGCCTGACTGATGGTGTGGCTGCTGCCTTCTTCTGTCCCCCTCCGTCTGCCCCTCCCTCCCTCCCCAGCTCCCCCATGAGCTTTGCCCTGAACACTTACATGAGCCATGCTGGCATCCGCCTGCGGGAGTCTCGCCCGGTCAGCATTGTGGAGAAGTCCCAGGAGAAGGACAAGTGGCTGCCCTTCTTCCCCAAGACTAAGAAGGTGTGTGTGTGTGTGCGCGCGCGCAGTTGTGGGAGGGGAGGGAGGGGGAGAGGAACTGGGGAGACCCTTGAGCTGCACCTGGATGTCTCCCCCGGGAGTGTGGCCGGGGCCTTGCCCACGGTCTGCACCTCTCCTTACTTCTCCCTTCCTCCTCCCCTCCTCCTCTCTGGGTCCACAGAGCAGCAGCAGCAGCACCAAGAAGGACAAGGAGGCCCTGGCGGAGGACAAAAAGCGCAACCCCATCCTCAAATACATTGGGAAGCCCAAAAGCTCCTCCCAGAGCAGTGAGTCCAGGGCTGGCGGGGCTGGTGCTCTGTGTGGGCCCGTGGCAGCAACACTTTTCGCCCCACCGGAGGAGGGGGCTCTTGGGATCTTTGCTCCTCAAGTGGGTAGCGGGGTTGGGGGTTCCTGCCAGGCTCCCCTATTTGACGGCACCTCCTTCCCTCCCTTTGGCATCGCTTGTTTGGTCTCCCATCGGTGCTGCGTCTGCTTGATTTTGACATTCCATTTTGTTTTTCTTTTCAGCATTTCATGTCCCTTTGTCCCCTGTCGAAGGTAAACACAAAGCCTCCCCACTCATCCTCCCCACAGCCTTTTTATTTTCCCGCTCTTCCTCCTTTTCCTCCTCCTGCTTATTGGAGCCAAAGAAGGCACTGGTCCCATGGTGGCTGCAGGGCGGGCTCCACGGGGGTGGGCAGACGGGGAGCATGGCCTCCCCACGGCCAAAGACCTGGCGTTTGCTGTCGCCAGCATCTGCCCAGGGTTTTCTGCCTTGGCTAAGAGTGGTCCTGTCCCTTGGGTGTGCTGCCCACCTTCCCTCCTCCTTTTCCTTCTTTCCAGAAAATGCCCTTGGGTCACTCCAGTAAATACCCAGACATGCCTCACGCGGTCTTCCTCGCTCCTCCTCCTCCTCCTTTGTTCAGACACACTTCTTCAGTGTCATGTCATTTTCTAGAGCAGGCTTGTCCCAGACATTTCCTCCCTGTTTGATTTCTGGAGGCTTACGGAATCAGGGCACGCCTGTGGAAGCTGCGAGTGACTGTGGGCTGGGGGTGGTAGGAGGGCTGGCCAGGGTGCCTCAGGAGGCCTTGAGGGATTCACGGTCCTTCCAAAGTCTTCACCTGACCCCAGAGTGTTGCAGAGGAGGTTTTCTGGATTAGGGGGAGACCGGAGCTTGGGGAAGGAGGCGAGTGGGCCCCTGCCCTTCTCTGCTTGTGAAGAAGCAACAAGGAGGAGATTGCTTTTTGCAGCCCCTGCATTCTCTTGGCTGCATGACTGGCCAGGAGCGTTCCAGCCATGTACCTTAGGTTACAGCTTCCAGCATTCCTCAGGGTTTCAGGGGATTAGGGGTAGTATAGCCTTAAAAATCTGCTTCTTCCAAGCTGTACCCTTGGACCCTCTGCCAGGACAAAGCCTAGTTCTCCCCGGGGGGCCTGTGATTGTTGAGCTTCCAGCAGAGAGAGAGAGAATGAGAGAGAGAGAGAGAGAGATTGAGAGGGAGGTGTGCTAATGCCTTGCCTTCTCCCCTTTTCCTTGGACCAGTCAAGCCTGGCAATGTGAGGAACATCATCCAGCACTTTGAGAACAACCAGCATTACGACTCGCAGCAGCCTGACCTCCAGCGCCTCTCCACGGGGAGCTTCCCCGAAGACCTCCTAGATACAGAAAGGTACGAGGAGCAGCGGGGAGGCTGGGCTGAGCCAGGCTTGGCCTGTGGTGTGGACTAGGAATGGGCAGGGTGAATTTAGACAATGTCTCTCTCTCTCTCCCAATATGGTTGAGGGTCTGAAGAGCTTTCCTGGTGTGTAAAGGCCAAGGAATTTTAATAAAGGCCTTGAGGTTTAATTTTTTGGTTTAGAAGGAAAAGAGGGGTGGGTGAAAAGGGGTGGCTGGGAATATGGCCACCAATCTGTAAGGTTTTGATGGAAGCCAAGGCAGTGAACTGTGAGGTTTGGACTGTCCCTCTCCAGTGCAAGAGCTCAGAATCCTTCAGCCAAATCAACTGAGGCAGAAGGTTTAGGTCAAAAGAGAATGGTTCTGAATTTGTGGGCAGACTCCACTGGCAAAGAATGTAGTGATGGCCCCAAGTGTGTCTGCGGCAAAAATTGGCTCCCTTCCTCCAGCTTATCATCACTGGCTGGTATTGGTGAGAAGAAGGCATTTCTGATCAGTGGAAAGTGGAAAAGTGGAAAAGTCACTTTTGGAACCAGTGGCCAGTAAATGGACTGGGAACACCCACCAGACCACCACAAGCTCCAGATCAGAACAGGATGCACAAAGCCTCAGGAAAATGGCAGCAAGTTTGGAAGAGAAAATCCACATGGATTTTCCGCTTGGGCTTGTCCTCTGACCAGTACCTTCACCCACACCCTGCTGTTCCCAAGACTTTCTTGAGAACAGAGCACAGCATTGCTTCCTCCTCCTTGTTATGGCTATTCCAGTACTTCACTCTCCAGATGTTTTTTGTTTGGGCTCCCAGATGCCCCACACAAGGCCAGGGATTCTGGAAACTGAAGCTCTTTGGAGAGCCTGAGGTTGAGCCTCAGAGATGCCTCCAAAGAGGGTGCCAACCACCACCACCAGCAGCAGCAAAGTATTTGGAAGGTGGGGCCCTTCAGGCTTCCAAGGCCTCACCTCTCTTTCCTTCTTTCCTGCCTGGCCCCACCTAATGCCGCCTCTTCAGTTCCAGGTCCGAGGTCAAGCTGGGCCGGTCAGAAAGCCTGAAGGGCCGAGAGGAGCTCAAGCGGCTCCGGAAGGCTGAAAATGTGCCCCGCTCCCGGAGCGATGTGGACATGGATGCAGCCGCAGAAGCCACCCGCCTCCACCAGTCAGCCTCCTCTTCAGCCTCTAGCCTCTCTACCAGGTGGGCTCCCCCTGCTCAAATAAAGCTGGATGGGCCGAGGGAGGGGTTGGCTAGAGGGGAGGAAAGAAATGTACGCCTTAAATCCAGAGCCCTCACGTTCACCAGAGTTTCCTCTTCTGTGTTGTTTTTAGAGCCGTGCCTCTTCTGTCTGTCTCTCTCTCTCTCTCTTTCTCTGTCTGAAGGAGGGATATATTCAGCTCTGCAGTGTAGAGATTGTGTGAATTCACAGAAAAGTTCTTGAGATGACATAATCAGTAATATGACCAAAGAGGGTAAAACATCAAAGGTCAAATGACATATCTTTCATAGAAAGTTCCTTAATAACATTTTAAAAAGCATAGTTATTAACAAAAACACCTTGATAGGCAACATCCATCCAGGAAGAAAGAGCACTATGCTTATTTCCTCAAGTACATCACTTTGGTCTGTTTGATCTTGGTGGAAAACATTTTCAAAAGTCACTGTGTTTATTGATTAGAACTAAATGTCCAGAAATTATCAGACTGGGAAAAGAAAAAAGCATACAAGGTTTAACACGTGTTGATCGTTCCACACCCTCTGCTGGGTGGGGCATCCCTGCTGGAGCTGCGCACGGCGTGTAGCACTCTTGTGTTCCAAATTTGATAAAACCATGCTCTGAAATCGGCAGCAGGAAAGCCATTCTAGTGGCCATTCAGTAGGTGTGCAGCTTTTTTGTTATCATGGGCTGTCTCCCCCATGTGCCCAGAATTGTGGAGCCATCTGTGTGTGTAGGTGTGCCTGTGCGCATACACACCAATTCTGCTTCCATAGCTCGTAGCTTGCAGAGTTGATGACCAAGAGAAGGAGACGCAATGCAGAGGTGGTATGGCTGATCTTCTAACTCCCTTCTTATTCCTCCAGGTCCCTGGAAAACCCCACCCCACCCTACACTCCAAAAATGGGGCGCAGGTGAGACTCTTCTTGTTCTGGGGGTGGGGGGCAAGTGGCAACCTTCGAAGGGCTGCTGTTTCTCAGCCGAGAAGCTGGCAGTTCAGTACGATCAGCCTGAAGCTGCCGTCCGCCTGCGCTTGGCGATGGTGATCCTGCACATGTGCAGGAAATCCTTTCTGGTCCGGTGGGGACTCCAGGATGGGAGGGGCTGTGAAACCTAGCATGTTAAGACCCTCCAGCTCACTCTCTGATGTGAGAAAGAGGCTTTGCCTCCAGCCCCCCTGCCTTGGTCAGAGAGAATACCCCTCTTGCAAAATGCTATTTTGTCCATAGGGTGGAATTGGGGAGCAAATAGGCAGAACTCAGAAGAGTTCCTTCTGGGGCCTTGAACTCAAAGAGCTCTCAGCAGTACGCCATGGAAAGGAACTTTTCCAAGCTCTAGAAATGTTACAGCAGAGAATCTGTGTACCACTTTTAGCATCAGGGTAATGATAAAGAATTGCACATCAGCATTTCCACAGTCCAGACACTTGTAACTTGCCTGGTGTTTTGAACCATCCACTGCTTCATTAGAATTATGTCCCTTAGTCCCCTTCTCTTCTCCCAGAGCCACAGGGAGCCCTGATTTTCAGAGACCTGCAGGTGGCCTGTGGGGGGCTTGCTTGGAGGATCCCTTTGGCAGACTCCCTTCTGGCATCTCTCCACTCTCGCCCCTGCAGGAGCATTGAGTCCCCCAGCCTGGGCTTTGGCACAGATGTCTTCCTCCCTCATCTGATGGAGGACGAACTGGGCCAACTCTCGGATCTGGAACTGGAGCCAGACGCACAGAACTGGCAGCACACGGTCGGCCGGGAGCTGGTGGGTTCTCTGCCACAGAGGGAGGTGGACCGCCAGGAGGTCATCAACGGTGAGTGAGGTTTCTGCCATTGCATGAAGAAGGCGCAGACAGCTCTTGGTGTCTCTGGGGGTGGGTGGAAGTCCCCCTGGCAAAACTGCATGAGAGGGGAGGGGGATTCCAGGTTAAATCTCTGCAGGGCAAGGGAGGGGAAACTCAGGCCCTGGGTCATGAATCCAGCCGTTCCGTCACTATTACTTCCCTGATGGCCGTCTCCCCTTTTTCCCCAGGACAGCCTCACCAGGTGTTCTGGCAGCTTTTGAAGGGGATTCTTCCCCTTTCTGGAAGTCTGATGTGTTTACTTTGAGGTCAGCGTTCTGGGCAGTGAACAGGCAGGTATTTGTGGTCTTGCCCACCACCAGAATGTGAATACCTGCCTGCCCTCAAATGAGCTGAGCTTACATTCCACACTCGGGCTGAGAGAGACCCCCCCCCCGTGCTGCCTTTTGGGTAGAAGTTAGGCTTTTTGTTCTCAAGGCAATCCTAAGTGTTGTGGCATTCTGTTTTTAATAAAGAAGACAGTTGTGAGGAAATCTCTCTCCTGGCTTGTCCGAGGGGGTCCTCTCTTGCCTTCTGCCCCAGGGCTGGGGGCCCTGCATGGGAGGCAGGAGAGAGGCAGACGGATGGAGACCTTGGTCTCTGTGACCGTGCTCACAGCAAAACCCGAGAGGGAAGGACAGCCACCTTTGCCAGCCCACAGCTAGTCGGGGCCAGACCCCTAGGCAGCATCTCAGCCTTTAGGACTGGCTTGGCTTTCGCCCCAGCGCAGGAAGAGGAAGTAAAGAACATGGAACAGTTTCCTTCAGAACTGTGCCCCTTCCGGGGATTAGGCCCCTTTTGGATACATCCCCTTTCTTTGTGGGTGCGGTGGTGTCTGCCCGGTAAAGCTGTGAGCCCCCCTTCTCCCTCTCTGGCCAGAGCTGTTTGTGACGGAGGGCTCCCACCTGCGGACTCTGCGCGTGCTGGATGTCCTCTTCTACCAGCGCCTGAAGAAGGAGGGCCTCCTCTCCCGGGAGGAGCTGGTCCTGCTCTTCCCAAACCTTCCGGAGGTCATAGAGATCCACAGTAAGTCTTCTTTCTTTGCTGGGAGCCACGAGAGGTGGGATGAGGCAGAGCTGTAAAATATCCTGCCAAGACATGTTGTGTGTTGTGTGCATCCTTGTGTCTCCCAGAGTGTTTTCAGTGGCAGCAATGGCAGCAGAGTCTTGACTGGGTCTTCCAGGGTACCTTTTCATCCTCTCCTGTGTTCCTCACAGAAAGATACAGGGTGTCAAAGCACACTGTCCAAATCAGGAAGAGGATCAAGGATTAAAATGCCCTTATCTTGGGATTTAGCCTTTGCCCTGGAACAGAAGTCCTCCTGCCTTTGCTAACCCACCCTGGCTGGCCTCTGTGGGGCGAGGTTGACTTGAGATGGGGGGCCTGCAGCTGGCGAGGGGCTACTGAGGAGGAGGAGGCCTAGGGCTCCTGGGTCTCTTGCCCTCCAGCCTCCCTCCAGTGAATCCTCCAGCGGCCTTCTTGGCCAGAAGTCTGGAGGATGTTAAATAATGTGGAAATCCTTCTAAAGAAATGGGGGTAAGCAAAGTCTGGCTTCCGGGCAGCATGACCCCCTAGGGCTGCTGTTGTGGCCCCCACAGCCCCAAAGGTGAAAAAAAATGATTTCTTTCAAAATGTTTTTTTTTTTGTCCCATTGGTGTCCCCCAGATGCCCTGCAGGGGATTTGGGGAGCATTTCTTCCACGTTCCTCCCACTATCTTACCATTTTAGGTTCCGGAAAGGCCCTTTTTCTAAGAGTGGAACAGGGACCTCAGAGGCTTGTGGGGAGGGTGAAGTTGAGTGAGGACGATGGGCGGTGTGGTGCTGGGAGGGGCCCACGTGTGGCTAGGCTGACCCTCCTTTGTTCCCTGCCCTTCCTCCCTCCCTCCCTTGCCACCTTTCACTCTGGCCGCTTCTTCCCTCGTTCAGATTCCCTGTCGGAAGCCATGAAGAAGCTCCGAGAGGAAGGTCCGGTTGTCAAAGAAATTGGGGACCTCATGCTGTCTCGGGTAATCCTTTGTGGGAGCTGGTGGGGAGGAGCTGGGGTGCTTCAGCCAGTTTCCCTGGGGCCCCAAAGATTAACCCAGCTACTCTTCCCCCCACCCCACTTATCCCAGTTTGATGGGGCTGCCCGTGAGGAGGTCCAGCAGGTGGCTGCGGACTTCTGTGCTTACCAGTCAGCTGCCCTTGAGCTGATCAAGACCAAAAAGCGGAAGGAGATGCGTTTCCAACTCTTCATGCAGGTAGGCTGTGGTGGGGGTCCAGCCCCACTTTGGTCCCTGACCAGGGGCTAGAAGAAGGCTGGGTGGCTCCCCTCAGAGCTTCTGCATTGGCTCCTACCCCGTCCCTTTTTATTCCAGTCATACATCACCACTGGTGTGTCTGTCTCTCTCTCTCCCTCTCATTCTGCTCTTGCCAGGAGGCCGAGAGCAACCCGCAGTGCCGTCGCCTGCAGCTGAAAGACCTCATCATCTCGGAGATGCAGCGCCTGACCAAGTATCCACTGCTGCTGGAAAACATCATCAAGTACACACGTGGTATGTGTGTGTGCGTGGGGTGTCCTAGGATATCTCTTGTCCTTCCCCGCACTGGTGCTTGGATGCACCCACCTAGCCTGGCGTTAGGAGATTTGCTGGGCAGTTTCCGTGGGAAGTGGGCCTCATTCCTGACCAGGCCTCCTTGGCCAGTCCATGATCTTGGCTCTGCCTCCTCACTCAGTGGAGACCATGGAACACCAGAAGCTCTGCCGGGCAAGGGACCAGTGCCGAGAGATCCTCCGGTACGTGAACGAGGCGGTGAAGCGGGCGGAGAACCAGCACCGCCTGGAGGCCTACCAGAAGCGCCTGGACGCCACGTCCCTGGAGAGGACCAGCAACCCCTTGGCAGCCGAGTTCAAGGTAGGGTCAGCGTTCCCCCGACCTTTCCTCTGCTCCTGGTCTGGGCCTGGTTTCTGCTCTCCCCTCTTGAAAATCTTGCCCTTTCTGCTTCTCCTGGCTAGAATCTTGACCTCCGAAGCCGGCGCATGATCCATGAAGGACTCCTGAGTTGGCGCATCAGCAAAGACAAGACTGTGGGTCTGTAACTGGCACCCAGACCTCGGGGGGAAATGGGGTGCGGGAGGGAAGTGGCTGCTCCCTGGTTGATTTGCCTTTTGTTATTAATGCTAATAAAGTGACCAGCTGCTAAACAAATGAACAAGGAAGCAGCAAAAAGATTTAAAATACAGCAGAATCAAACAATGAAGCTGAGCCACTTGAACATCAAACTGTGGAGTGATGTCTATAATAATAAAAAAGAATGGAATTTAGTTTGTCTGGGGAGCCATAACTCATTAGGACATCCTGCTGGATGTTTCAGAATTCAGCTAGGACACAGTTGCAATACTGCCATATTTCAAGTCATAATTCCAAACCCAGAGAAGCTCACCGAAAGTGAAAAGGGAAGAGCCAGCCATAATTCATTGGGAAACTGGTAGATCTCTCAAAAATTGACAGGGGTTTTGGTTTTTGTCCCATTTCTAGAGGGCAATTTCAAGTCAAAATTTCAAAGTGGGTAGCTTGTGAGAAGTACATTAGAGGATCCTGCTGTAGCTCATCAGAACGCTTCAAAATTTGACAGCGTTTTTGCTTGTCACCCAAGTTGCAGATGGTGGCTTCAGGCTCAAAATTCCACCAGCAAGGTTTGTGTAAGCAACAACAAAAAAATAAAAATGGAGTCCATCCATAACTCAAGAAGTAGTTTTTCAAAATATGTAGGAAACAAGAGTGAGCTCTCTGAGGCTCCACTGGTAAGATTCCAGAGCTTTAAAGCTAGGAAGGGATCAGGAAGACAGAAATCCATATGGATCATATTTGGAGTACTTGGTGCAGACCCAGGCAGCCAGATTAGAATTGTTAAGGAGACTACGAAGGGCAAAAAGCAGGGGTTTTTGAAAAGGCTATATCAGGTCTCTGAAGATGGGAAGAGGGGGAGCTGCTGGATCTAAATGTTGTTCCTTAGATTCAAGGGGCCACATTTTAACCCTGCCCTGCAAAAGAAATCTTGGTTGACTCTGTGAGGTCCGTGGGCAGATCTTGTGAGCCCCTGGCTCCTTAACAGGAGGACACAGTCCTGTGGAGCAGGTCAGCAGCAGTGGGGATGCTCAGTTGGTGCTCCCCTTTCCTTCCTCCTTTTGTTCTCCCCGCCTGGCAGACCTGCACGTGCTGCTCCTGGAAGATCTCCTGGTGCTCCTCCAGCGACAGGATGAGAAGCTGGTCCTGAAGTGCCACAGCAAGATGGCGCTGGGCTCCTCAGACACCAAGCAGACCTTCAGCCCTGTCCTCAAGCTCAACTCGGTCCTCATCCGCTCCGTGGCCACAGGTAATGGGCGCCTTGCCGTTTGCCTGGCCTTCACACCTGGCTCTGTGTCCTGCCCCCCCCCCCGATTTCTGCCTGTGCTGCACAGCCTGGCAGTTGTGTTGTTCAGCTCTGAGCAAAACAGAGCCTCCCGGGCTTCACCCTGTGGTGGTTCAGAAAATGTTTGTTTGCACCATCTTAGCAGCAGAAGGAACGGCAGACTGTGTGTTCATTGGGACAAGATGGTTCTCCCCAAACAAGTAAACTCAGCATCTGTCCTGAGACTCTGTCCTCATCCCTGGGGAAGCCAGAGTGGCCCCGTCCTTGCTGCCCTTCCATCAGCAGGCGAAGCCTTTTTGTTTTTTTGTTTTTTTTATTCTGACCGGCTTTTAAAACTGAAGGCCTTTAAGGAAAGGGTTGTAAGAGCTGGAATGGTTTAAACTGCATTACTTAAATTTTAAAAATCTTTATTTGGAGTGTATGTTTTAATATGCTGAAAAATTTAGATCAGTTTTAATGTTCATTTTTTGTATGTTTTTGATTTTAATCTTTTAAATGTGTAGGCTGCCTTGTGTTCCAGTCTTGGGGGAAAATGCAGGATATAAATGAAGATAATACCCACAATAATGATACAGTATTAGTACAAGGAAAAAGGTTTATTTGGGGCGTCTGGTTGGCCCCTCCTTGCTACCTTTCCACTGGAAGGCAACAACCTTTTTATTTATTTTTTTATTTATAATGTTGCAGCAGATGGAGCTTTCAGTGGTGGGTGGGTGGGTGTGCATGTTTCTGTTTCATTATGTTTTAAATGTGTTTCTAAAACTACTTTTAACTTGTATTTTTTTTAAAAAAATGCAAGGCTCATTTAATTGTGTTTGGACTTTTGTATTACTAGCTTTTTAGTGGTACTGTGTGAGCCACCTTGAGTGGTGTTCTGGGAGAAAAGCAACATACAAACTGAATGAGCAAATGAGGGGAAAATACCCTCGTGCACCCAGGATGCAAATGCTCTGTGTGGGATCCGGAAGGGCTGGTTGCTCTGGGCCTCCCTCACCCCCCCCGCCCCCTTCTCTCTCCAGACAAGCGGGCACTCTTCATCATCTGCACCTCTGAACTGGGACCGCAGATCTACGAGCTGGTTGCCTCCACCTCCTCAGAGAAGAACACGTAAGGTTTTAGCCTTCCGAATGGGTGGGAAGGGGGTGGGAGAGGAGGAGGAATTGGGAGGGGGTCTTACTGGAGCAAAGCCCAAGGGGGTGACCGAGGGGGAGAGTGGTCTTGGGGGACTGCAAGGGAGGCACAAAAGTGCTGCGGAACCCCTTTCGAGGCATCTTCTTTGCTTGGCAGGTGGATGGAACTTCTGGATGAGGCTGTGAAGAACACTACCCGGAACGCCACTCTGCCCCCCAAGCGCCACTCCCAGGAGGTGCCTCTGTCCCAGGCAGCCCCATCTGGGTGAGGAAGCGGGAGAAACTCCCAGTGCACCCCCACCCCACCAGAAGAGGGTGGCAGGGGAGGGGGAGGGTCTCTTGGGCAGAGAGTGGCTCAGGAGATACCCTTAAGCCTGGTGTGTCCCACTAAAGGCTGGAACAGAGAGGACCCTTGCTGGAGATGGGGATTGGGGGCATTTCTGTCGGCAGGATTCAGTATCAGACAAATTTGGTGGAGGAGGAAGAGGAGAATGCCAATACCAACGGCAAAGCTGTTGGGAGTAGTAGCCGAACAGATCCTCCTTGCCCCAGAACGGTCTTCCTCTGAACACCAGTTGCTGGGTGCAAACAGCATTGGGGGTGTTGCTTCCATGCCCGATGGGGGCTGGGGGGTGGTACTTCCTGGAGGCGTCATCACTGCTGTGGGGAGCAGGCAGTTGCCAGACTAGGCGGGCTGGCCCCAGCCTCCTAGAATCATAGACCCATAGAGTTGGAAGGGGCCTCGTGGGCTGCTGAGTCCAGTCCCACGCTCAGGGCAGAATCTCCAGCTAAAACATCCCTAGCAGTCCAGACTCTTTTTGAAGACGTTGGGCGAAGACGACCTCTCCGCCTCTCTGGGCAGTTGGTGCCATTTGCTGAACTACCCTCGCTGTTAACAAGCTCCTTCTAATGTTTAGCTGAACTCTACCCTCCTGTAACTTAGAACCACTAGACCTAGTTTTACCCGCTTAGGCAGCAGAGAACAAGCTGGCAGCCTCGTCTTTGTGACACAGTTCTTCTGGTGTTTAATGAATATGACAATGTCACCCCTTCATCTTTCCTCACCAAGCTGGTCATGTCCATCTCCTTCACCTTCTCCTCACCTGTTTTGTTCTGCATCCCTCTTGCCACCCTTGCTGCCCTTTTCCGAACATGCTCCACCCTGTCTGTATCCTCCTTAAAATGAGGCACCCAGAACTTAGTGTAGGTCTCCGTATAAGGCCTGGTCAGTGGAAAACACAGGGGGATTATGACTTCCCTCAGCTTGGAAACTATGGCCATTTCTGCACTATACTGCTATAGTGCTATTATTCCACTTTCAACACCCTGTGGAATCCTGGGGTTTGCAGTTTAGAGAGGGGCATTTAGAATTCTCAGCCAGAAAGCTCTTTGGCTTCAGGAAACTGCAAACCCCAGAATTCCACAGGATTTTGACAGTGGAATAATAGCAGTATAACAGTGTAGAGCGGAAATGGCCAAAGCTTCTATTAATGCAGGCAAAAATAGCATTGGCCTTTTTTGCTGCAGCATCAGACAGCTGGTTCACGTTCAATTTATGATCAGCAATAATCCCAAGGTCTTTTTCACATTTACATTTGCATTTGGTTTTTGTGGCTTAAATGTAGAATTTTGCCTTTGTTTCTGTTGGATTTAATTTTACTAATTACAGTTTGCTAGTTTATCAAAGTCCTTGTGAATTGTGTGGCTATCCTCTTCCTTTCTCCTCCTGATGCCGACATTTCCTCCAGGCTGACCCAGGACGGCTGCGCCTCCAGTCAAGAGGCAGAAGAGGAGGAGGAGGAGGAGGAGGAAGCGGAAGCGGAAGCGGGAGGTTCAGGTGAACAGCCGGGGGCTGATACCAGGCAGAGCTGGTGCCCGGGGCTTGCAGAGATGCAAAACGATCCGGGAATACTTCTTCCTCTCTGTGCGTTGGCACGGGGTAGTGGTATGAATGGCTTCTGCCTCCCAGAATGGCGGCAGGGGTTGGGGTGGGGAACGAGAATGCCGAAGACCTTCCTCTCTGGCAGCGCCCCTCCTACGATACTCTCCGTTCCTCCTGATTTGGAAATGGGGAGGGGGGTTTAAAGGGGGTGTCTCTGGTTCTACAACACTTCCCTTGCTGATCACCCCCCACAGATGAGATCCCAACGGACGCCCTTCTTGAGGAGAGGCGTTCCATCCCAGCAGAGGTGAGAGGCAGTGAGGAAGAGGAGGAGGAGGAGGAAGGCCAATTGTCTGCCACCTCACCGTTGTTCCTCCCCTCGGAGGCAGAAGAGCTTCCGAGCCTGGAGGAGAGGCCAGAGCCCCGCAGACCCCCACAGCCGCCGCCACCGTCCCCACACCGGCCGCTTCCCTTTTCGGAGAGTCTGGCTGAGTCAGCCCTGGAGGACGGTGAGTTCTCCCAGGGTCTCCCCTCCCTTGCCACTCGCTCCCCCACTGCTGCTGCCACAGCCACAGCCTCCATGGTCCCATGAAGCCTGGGATTCTGCGTGGGCCCCCGCTTGCTCTCTGGGGGACCTTGGGGTGCTGCCAAGGGTCCCCTTCATGGGGACGGGTTTGGAAGGCAGCAGCTGATTTTGAACCTCGGGGAATGGTCTCCTCCTTTGCCCTTTTCCTCAGATGGAGGGTGGTGCTCAGCACAGAGTCTTGCCTGCAGTTCAAGGAGAGGAGGAGAGGGGGGCGTTGCCCGAGGAGGGCTTTCGGGAGCCCACTCTCAGCGCTGCCCTCACTCTTGGTCCTCCTTGTCTTCTTCCCCCTCTTCCTCATCTTGCAGTGGAGACCCTTCGCCACCTCTTCCTGCGCAGCTTCCTCCCCTGCCGGGAGCCCGACGAGGATGTTACCCCCACTCCCTCTGTGGTTGGCACCCATCCGCCCTGGGACTCGGTGCTGGCCAGCCAGGACTCCGGGAACCAGGAGGAGCCCCCTGAGCCCATGGAGAGCGGCAGCCCCTTGGAGTCTGCACGATGTTCGCCAGAGGAGCTGGAGGGCCTCCGGACTGGGCCTGAGGAAGCAGAAGGGCCCCAGAGCCTGGGCACGGAGGACGAGGAGGGCAAGGAAGAAGTGGGGGAGGGCCCAGAAGAGGCTTGTCAGGTGCAGAGCGAGGTGGGGACACCCCCGCCCCAGCGCCCACTCAGGAAGCTGAGGGGCACGATGGCTACAAAGTGGTGCGGAAAGGTGAGACAGACGGTCATCATGGCAGCAGCAGCAGCCGCTCTAGTAGTAGTAGTAACGACTTTGTTCAGGGCCGGGCTGGAAGCAGACGGGCAACAGGCATTTGCTTCTTTATAGAGGGGTGCAGGCCCCCCTCCATGACCTTCCCCCCAGCCTGACTTGTTCAGTGGGTTCTTGCCCCGGGTGCAGCCCAGGGCAGCCTGGGCCTTGGACTTGGGCAGTGGAGGTGGCATTGGATGTCTGCTGGCTGGACACCAATGTGGTTCTTCTCCGTGGCCCTTCTGAAGCTGCAGACGGGACAAAAGAGGCAGCCAGGAAGGAAAAAGAAGGCGCGGTGGGGGTGCTTTTGAGCTCAGGATTGCAAACCCCAGCCTCCCCTTCCTGTTTCGTCTGTCCTGATTGGGCTTTGATGATCTTCCTTTCCTGAGTCTCAGATTTTTATTTTAATTTGCCTTTTTTTGTGTGTGCCTTTTTTTCTCTCTCTCCCTCCCCACTTCAACTCATGCCCCCTCCTGGTGCTTTCTGTGGGTGTTGGGCACTAATACGCTCCTTGCTTTGGGGTTTTCAGTGTGGTAATCTTTCTCTCCATTTCTCTCTTCCCCAGCCCCTCCCTCTCTCTCTCTCTCTCCCCTCCCCCACTTTACCCCCCCCCGCTCCTCCCCTCTCCCCCCCGGCACAGCCGAGGTGGCAGTGGTGGCGGGGGCAGGTGGTGCGTTGCCGGTGGCAGAGGGCAGCCGGTCAGGAACTGATGCTGGAGATGCAGACAGTGCAGATGGTAAAGAAAAAGAAACTGGCACCCCCTCGCTTTGCCTCAAGTGTTGGAAATGACTCCCTTTCTGGGTCGGGGGATCCTCAGACCTCTTGGGGTCCCCAGCCGGGTGTCCGGAAGCCAGCAGACTTTGGACAGGATGGGCAGTGCATGCATGTGTTGGGGGAGCGGCAGGGAGGGGAAGGAGGCTCTTCTGGGCCCCTGGTCTCTTCTGACTGTTCTCACGTGCCAAGGCCAGTCATGTAGGTCTTCTCTCCCCTGCAGAATTTGCTTGGAAACCACACTGCCCCCTCGTCCCCCATTTTGACAGGCGTGTGGGCCTTGAGCAGCTCTGCCTTTGCTTCCTTTGGGCAAATCTTCCAGACTCCCCTCAACTCTGCCTCTCCCAGCCTCTGTGTCTGCTTTATACCCCCTCCTTTTCTGCAGAGCAGCCCCCTCTGCCCCCCCAAGTGATCTGAAGTCTTTACTGTGGGGGGGCATGCAATTATTGGGAAAAAGTTCCCCTCCCAGCATGTCCCGGGGCCACTTCCTCTTGGCCTTCCCACCACCTTCAGTATTGGGGTTTAACTTGGCTTTGCGCAGGCCAGAGCAGCCCTTCGTCCAATATGGAAGCCTTTGAGCAAGGCGGATGCCATCAGCCTGCCCTATCTGAGAGGGGCCTTGCCCACTGGGACCCTTGGCCCCACCCATTACTAGGGGGCATCCTTGCAATCCCCTCAGGGCAGGGTTTGACTGCCGCAGAGAAGGGCAGGAGGCAGCCGCACTGGAGCTCTACCTTGGGTGGCCCCTCCCTCTCCTTCGTTCCGTGTTGGCCACAAACCGAGTGCCAGTCACTTGGACAGGAGTGAGCCAATGGGTGCTTTTTAGAAATCCGGTCCTCTTCTCTTCCATCAGCCCAGTGAACAGAGGACTTCATTCATTAGCTAAGAAATCAAAAACAGTTATGAATGGAGAACTTTTTTTGTCTTTAGATTAGCATGCTTCACCATCAAATAACTTTTACTTACTCTCTGGTGTGAGCACTCTGTTATTGGTCCTTTATGGTTGGGTGAATGAAGGGAAGGGTTGTTTGGAGACAGCATTTAAAACATCCCTCTCTTTCTCTCTTTTGTGATGCTCGGATACTTAAAATGGCTGTTGTGGGAAGTTGGTTGTTGGTGGAGGGAATCCCTGTGTGTATGTGTGTGTCGTTTTGAGGATGCCCTGTGAGGACAGGGCGAAGGGTGGTGTTTAGATGCAGCTCTCCCATACAATCAGTACTGGGAGAGGGGCAGAGTTTCTTGGCTTCCTTCCCTCCCTCCCTGGGCCAATATGTGTAGCGTATTAGATCTCCAGATCTCTTTCTTCCGACCTCTCCTCCCTCCCCAGGGAACTGCTTCTACCTGAGCCTACTGGTTGGTTCAGAAGAGTGCCATGAGGATGCTGGGAGTGCCAGTCCTGCATTGGGAGCAGCTGATACTTCCTGCCAGGCCAAGACCTCGCCTCCTGCCAGGCCCTCACCCGGCTGCCCGGGCCCCTCCAAGGACTGCTTGGCCGCCTGGCCCGGCATCCCTGAAGGCCCGGCGCCTTCTGACCTCTCTCCCTCCAGCCAACCCATCCAGGATGTAGATGTCATCTTCCGGACAATAGAGCAGCTGACCTTGAAGCTGACCAGGCTAAAGGTGAGTGGCCTGGGGTGGGGGCTTGGAGGCAGCGGAGGGTTCAGGGGGTGCACCTCCATTGTCCCTCTCTCTGCTCTTCCAAAAGCATCATAGCTGATCTCAGAGGCTGAGGAACAGGGGGACAGCCAGCGGGTGGAGGAATCGGAGAGGGGAGGCCAGAGAGGGCACGTTGGGTATGAGGGATGCCAACAGAGGGTGGGCACCAGCCTTGCAGAGTAACTTGTTCTTCTGGGAAAGGCCATTCAGTTTTGCCTGCAAATTCCCATTAAAAAAAAAATAGAGCCCCAGGGAAAGGCACACCTGTCCCCAGGAGTAAGCAGGTCCAGAAACTGCTTGGCAAGGGGGGAAGTCTGCTGAGGAAAAGGAAGAAAAATAGTGGGAATGGATATTTGGGAGGAGAAGGCTGGGAGTCCCCCTCTGCACCTATGTGCCTGCCTGCTTGTACATGATGACTGCACTGGATCGAAGGCAGTGAGCCCCCCAGTTTGCCTTCTCAAGGCCCAGTGTGCATCTGGCTCCCTTTGGCTAGAGAGGCCCTGCAGACCCGGTGTTTGGCTCAGGGAGGCTCCCACCCCTGGCTGGTTGCTACCGCCTTCTCAGGGATCCCTTCCCTTCCTCCTTGGCACTTTGCTTTGTAGGAGCTGGAAATGGCCCACCAGCAGCTGCTACGATCACTGAGTAGGGGGACTGCCACTGATGCGGCTCCCCTGGGAAACACACCGCCCGGACCCTCTCGGACGTCACCTGACGGCTACCCAGAGTCCAAGGCCAGCTGCCACCCTGCTTCCTCCCTCATGGTAGCTGAAGCTGGTAAGTATCTCCTGCTGGTTGGGAGCTCTGTCTGCTCAGCTCTGCCACTGGCTGCCGGCAATTCTCCCTTCTGCTCTCTCTTCTCCTCCCTGCAACCCCCAGGCCAGGTCTCCCTCTCTGAAGAGAGCCCCCAGGAAGTGACTCTTTAGGTAGGGAGAGAGGGTGTTTCTGCCCAGGACGGAAGACGCCCCTCTTCTTCAGGCCCCCCCGAAGGGTCTCCTCAGTCTTTTGGGGCCAGCCGGTTCAATCTCAGGAAGAAGGAAGGAGGCCCAGATTGCAAGAGACGGGGAAACCGAGGCAGAGGAAGAGGAAAAACTGGAACTGCCCCCTCCCACCTGCCGCTCCTTGTTCTTTGGAAAGCACACCTTGACTTAATTTAAACTGTTTTAGAACTGATCCCCGGAACTGGTCCATCAGGGGCTTTCCCAGAGACTCTCTGGCTGCCGCCTTGGGAACTCTTGGGTTTTGGCTTTAAGTGCAGAGAGCCCCTCCCTCCACCCGCATGTCTCTTCCGCTTTGGAGGTAGGGGTCTCCTCAGGCGGAATAAGTGACACGAGGATCCACGCACACTGCCCTGCGGAGTCGCTTTCCCAGCGTACGGAGTGGAACGCCGGAACACTTTGTAAGACGAATTGCACTTTTCATTTGGTTTCTCTCCGTGCTGAGACAAATCCCGCTCGGAGAGCCCCCGGCTGCTTCCAGACCTTTGATATAAATATGTATGTATGTATGTGCATCGAGTGGTTGTAAATACGATAGACGGTGGTGGTGCTTGTTGTTGTTATCGTTTTAATTTGTCTTCAGACCCCAACTGATGACAAGAAAACCCAAAAGGCCATGACCACTGTAGGTGCAGCCCGGTTGGGGCGGCGGGAGCCTGGGTTGCCCTCCTGCTGTTGATTCTATGGGGGGCGGGCACAGGAGGCTTGCTTTGATCCAGCGGCAGCAAAAGGAATTCACCAGCCCTCCTCCCAAATCTCTCAGGTTCTCCTCCGCGTCTTCCGCTCCAGCCCTCGGGGTGGAGAATGGCTCCACGGAGACTCACGTGGGCTGCGGCAGCACCCAGCAAGTTTCTGGATGGAGGCAGCTCTCCAGTCAGCCTTGCCAAGGGATTGTGCAGGTAGTCGGCTGCTGGGAAGGGAGGGGGGTGCTAAGCACTCAGACTCGGACAATCTGCCCTTCCCTCGCTCTCTCAACTCCCCTGGGGGCTGCCAGTGGGCTCGGGGCTTGGCTGGGGGAGAGCCACACGCAGCAGCCTCTAAGGGAGCCGGGAAGAAGCCTCCCTGCCCTGCTCCGCCATTCCCGGTCTGGGTAGAGAGCTGTCATGGGTCACACTGGCTGGAAATGGTGCGTGTGACCCCAGAGATCCACCCCACGTGCTGCACCAGGTGTATGAATCATATAAGAGTATATATAGATATATATATATAGATAGATAGTTATATATATATATATATTAAAAATGGATGCCAGACTCTGCTGTTCAATTTGCTAAAAGCCAATTTTATTTTCTTCCTGTCAATGGTAAAGATTTTTTTTTAAGAAAAATGAAAAAGTAAAATATTCTTCATTCTCCTGTCCTGCATGTCTTTTCCCTTTGTTCTAAAACAAACAACCCTCCCCGCCCCACACAAATCACCTCTTATCTGAGCCACTTCTGGGGGAGAAGGGGCTGCGACAAGTTGGGGGTGCCAAGAGTGGGCCAGCCAATGGGTTGCATTTAGGACCAAGACCGGCTGTCCTCCAGATATTGATGGCCAGTAATTTCCAGCAGCGCTAGCCCATTGGACAGGATTATAGGAGTTGTACCCCAACAATATCCCTAGAGCAGAAGGTCTTGTGTGAAGTGGGACATGTGCTCTCTCTGCTGGAGACAGCAACACGGCTGACCCAAGGAACAACTTGGATGGCACTCTTTGGGCCTGGTGGGGATGGTCCCTCCTTGTTCTTCCTCCTCAGCCAGCTTTGAGGGGCTTTCCTGCCTCAGGGGGCCTGGCTCCTCACTGCATTTGGGATGGGTTCCCCTGTGCCACTGGACGGTGCGCTGGGGCCCCTGGCGTGGCCTTGAGCCCAGCCATCCTGCCGGGAGTCCAGGCAGAACCTGGGCAGGCACACGGCTCTCTCCTGAGGTGGCAGTTGGAGCCTTAATTCAACAACTTCTCTTGCTGAAAAGGCCAAAAGAGGCTCTGAGGACCCATCTTCTGGTGACTGTGGGGAGGCTGTGTGTTTGGCAAATGCAGGGCGGGGGGAGGTTACCAAGGGGCAGAGCAAGCATGCCATCCATTTGGGGGCTTGGGTCTCTTGCAATGCAATTGTCAAGCAGAGAAAACCTGAGGCTTCTAACTGTGTGCTCAGATGGATCCCTTCCAGCAGTCTCTTTGCATCTGCCTCCCCTCATCTGTGGGGCAGCATCCCACCAAGTCAGGCAGAGACTCCCAGCATGGTAAGGGACCCCAAAGTCCCACCTATTCCAGCCCCCGGAGTCTCAGGAACTCTGCTGCCCTGCGGTCCACAAAGGCAGCCTCCACCCACCCTCTGCTGAATGAGTACCCAATCTGATACCCCCTCCTTTGGGCCATGTGTTTATTTCTGCTCCCCTTGAATCTAGGGAGGGTTGAAGCCCCCTGCAGCTGCTGAGGGAGGGCAGTCCACTGCTGGGAGGCTGGCACTTGAGAGGAAGGCCCCCTATTTGGAGTGCTCTGCCTGAGAGGCCACTGCCGCCTCCTCTTCCATCGCCTTGGTGGCCTTGGGGAGGGGATCCCGTGTCACCATCAGCTCCTGTATCCGGGCAAAGATCTTGCTGTCTGGAGGGTATCTGTTCTTCTGAAAGAGCCAAAGGGGAGGGTGAGAGGGGAAGAAGCAATGCTGCTCCTGGATCCGTGCCAGGTAGCTCAGCCACCTTGTGAGACCCCCGGTCACCAGTTACTGCGGCCCCAGCATCTGGGCTGGGGTCTGCCCCGGGCTCTGCTGGGCACCAAGAAAACAGAAGCACCCACGTGCCTCTTTCCTCCCTGAGTGTAATGGTTTCCCCCTCCTCCTGCCCCAGTATGGCTCCATCTTTGGCATTGCTGTTTGCAAGATTTGGGGTTTCTGGCCCTCCTCCCTCTCGGGCGCCTCAGGAGTCTGTAATTCCTTTGTCAGGGACCAGCTAGTCAGCATCCCTTGACCTCTGGAAATGATTAAGATGTGGGCCCCTCCCTCATTTCTTAGTGCACAGGCTCTGTGTTGTTGTCACTGTTGCTGCTGTTGTTGTGTGGCTTCAAAGTGTTTCTGACCTATGGCAACTCTAAAGGAACCCTCTCATGGGACTTTCTGGGGCTGGGAGTGTGTGATGTGCCCAAAGCCACCCTGTGGGTTTCCACAGCCAAGCAGGGAATAGAACCCTGGTCTCCAAGGTTGTAGCCCAGGGCTCAGGGCCACACTGCTACACATGCTGGCTCTTTATCCACTGATAAAAGCATGACAGACCCTTCTGAAAGGCGTGGGCGTTTTCATGAATTGGTACTATTTCTCTCTTGGCCTCGTTTCATTTCCAGGGCCTACCCCACTTGCCACCTGCATATTTTTCTTTTCGCTGTTGGGGTCACTGTGTGTGAAGCCTTCTGCCTTAATCCCTAGAAGGGGCGGAGGCCAACTGAGGAGGGAGAGCAAATCCTGCCCCAAGGATTCACCCTCCCAGTCCATCCTGAACTCACCGCTAGAGACAGCCGCATGAGGCCGGTGGGCCCCTTGCCCCCGGGGGCCACGCGGCAGGTCTGGTGTTCGACTGCAGTTAGGAAGCCCCTCAGGCCCTTCTCCGTGATCTGGTTACCTAGCAGGACGAGGAGGAAGAGGAGGAGGGGATGACAGCCACGGCCTCCACCCCAGGCCGGCCCCAGCTCAGTTCTGACAGCTGTGGCTTCCACCTCTGGCCTTGCTAGCCTGCCTTTGGAAGTCCAAAGGGCCACTCAGGGCCTCTGAGCAGGCTGTGTCTTGTGAGAGCTCAGTGCAGAGGAAGCTGGGACCGACCGCCAAACGGGGAAGAAAGGTACTGGCAGCAGGCTCCTCGGGACAGGGGACACGATCACGACAAGGTGGCCGCCCCTCTCCCCCTCCCCCTGTCCCACACTTACGAATAAGGTTCAGATACAGGAGGATGCGATTGCCGGGAAGAAAGACTTTCCCATCTCTGTGTTCTGTTTGCTCCAGGAGCGGGTTCATGATCTCAGTGGGTTCAGCCACCTGCCAATGGAAGGGCAAGACCACTGTGATGGCCCGGTGTTTGTTTGTGTGTACTGGGTGAGGGGATGCACTAATGACAGCCATTTAATCTATCCTGGAGACAGTGGGGCAGTGGGGAAGGGGTGGTGGAACGACCAGCTCTTGCAAGGGCTGGGTATCTAAGGGGTGTTGGCACCCCCCCCCCGAGCCCTCAGAGCAGCACAGGCAGGACTTCCAACTAGTTGGATGGGGGCGGAAGGCTCCTTCCACTTGTGTGGGGCTGCTGACAAGAGTCAAACATTTGGCTGAGGAAGTGGCGGACTGATGGAGAATCACCTCGGCTAGAGAAGCTGGCCAAGTACCAGGACCCCAAGACTGGCTTGTAAGACCCCTGGGGGACTCTGCATGGGTGTCTTTGTGCCTACTAGAGGTCCAACAAGGCAGCAGCCAAGGAGAGCTGAGCTGCCCGCCTATCTCCCTCAACTCTCAACCTGAGAGGGCTCCTCCTTCTTTGGGGTCAGGGCTGGACTGGAAAACGGGCGCTGGCGAAGGGTGGGCCTGGCTGGCCTTGGGTCTGGCAGCAGGGGAGGGGAGAAGCCTCACCTCCACTTCCATGACTTGGGCTCGCTTGTCTTTGCTGCTGGACTTGGCTCCTTTACCGCGAAGGGATTTCTGCTCGGCCGCAGGGAGGGCTGTGGGAGAAGCGAAGAGGGCAGCTGTGCCAACCCAGCCATCCCGGAGGCCAGGGTCTTTCAGGTGTGGGAAGAGGGGAGAGGAAGAGCTGCCCTGGTGGCTCTGGGCAGACCTTTTTTGGCTTGCTTGGACTCCTTCGCTTCCTCCTTCTTGGCCTGGGCGGCTGCAGATGCCAGCACGACGGCCCCACTGCTCACCGGGCCCTTCTCCTTCTCTTCCTTCTCCCTTTTGGCCAGTTCCTGGGAGGGGGGAGCAGAGCATTTGGTGGGTGCACATGCAGCAGAGAGGGAAGCTTGGTATCTCTGCCATTTTGGGTGGATGCTGCCTAGGTGTGCAAACAGCCCATGCCTAATAAATGCAATGCCCCCCTAAACTGCCACTTTCCTTTCCGGCCTTTGAAGCAGGTTCTCCAAAGAGGATCTTTTCCCAGCCCTACAACGATGAAAGGGAGCCACCAGAGGGAAGACCATGCTTCCCCCAGGCGTTGTCTCCCAAGCGTCTGGAGGCTCAGAGAGGGAAGCAGGGAGTCAATGCTCTGGGGAGTGATCTTGACCACAGACAGAGGGACAGACAGGCACACCCCGCATCCTCCTGACATCATCTTTCTCAGCAACTAGAAACATGTTTCTGGCATCCCCCCGGCTCCCACTTGGCCTCACCTTCTCCTTCTTCTTGTTAGCGGCTTTTGTGGTCTTGACCGTCTGCAGCTTGTCGATGGCAGTG
This sequence comes from Ctenosaura bakeri, assembly GCA_948474755.1. Lineage (NCBI taxonomy): Eukaryota > Metazoa > Chordata > Lepidosauria > Squamata > Iguanidae > Ctenosaura > Ctenosaura bakeri. The sequence goes on from CAOLHI010002020.1 coordinate 325,342, forward strand.
TTGCTGACGTGGCTGGCGGGACGGTCGCTTTTCGAATCCGAGTGTCGCTGGGGCTAGAGAGAAAGCAAAGGGCTTGGAAGGCAGGGACTGCCACACTTGGGGGCTCTGCGGGATTTAACACTCCCCTTCACACTTGGCCTGGGTTGTGGTGCCCTGCTGGTGGAGGGGAGACAAGTTCAGCCCCTGTGGGACCAGTGTCTAAAGAACCACCAGGCCCAAACAGAGCCCATGAGGGGAGAAAGGCAGAGAAGAGAAGGGGAGCTCCTTTTGGGCAGCAGGCCTTGCCTCTCCGTGTCCCCCAACCTGTGGGGGTGGCTCCAGCCTCCCCGCTTACCAGGCGGCCCCGCTCCTGGCACTCCTTCTCCAGCAGCAGACGCCTCCTCTCCACCACCTCCACGTGAGTGAGAGCAAAAGGGCCAAGGACCTGCAGGGCAAACAGCGGCAGCGAGGGTCACCGGGGCCCTCACGGAGGGCTCCCCTGCTTCACACGCCCCCCTCCGCTGGGTCAGACCCGAAGCCATCCCGGGCCCAATGGCAGACCTCTCTGCCCCGGTCCCTATGCCAGGCTGACCTCCGCGAGCTTCAGGGCCCCCTCGTCTCCGATCCGGTTGTGCGCCAGCGACAGGGAGAGCAGCGAGCGGTTGAGGCGCAAGCCCTGCACCAGAGGAGCCAGGAAGAGGATCCAGGGGGAAAGGGAGATTGTAGGTGAGTAGCTGGGCAGACAGCCAGGCCACATCCCCCCCGTCTCTCTGTAAATGGGAGGGGGGCACTTGGGGGCTGAGGAGGCCTCTTCCCAAGGTCCAGCCTCTTATCTTTGCCCCTTGCCCCAAAGCTGGCACAGAAGAAGCCACCCAGGCCACCTGTCCAGGAATGTGCTGCCTTGCGCCTCAAGGGGGTGGTCAACAGCCTGGCCGCCATCCAAAGGGAAGCAAACAGGGCCCTGCGAGTGGCACCTTGCTGCTCTCTGGCCCCATGCCTTGTGCCTCGAGCATCCCAGTGCCTCTCTTTCACCAGCGATTTGGCCACTTCAACCCCAGGAATCAGGAAGGCAAGTCCCACTTGGGCTTGGGATGGGGCACACAGAGCCCTCCCGGAGCTGCTGAACCGCAGCTCCCATGATCCCCTCATCTGGTGATGCTGGCTGGTGGGAGTTGCAGCCTAAGAAGGGATGCTCCAATCCGTGACGACTCAAACTGAATAACTGCTGGTCAGTGCAAAGCCCACCGCCCAACGTGCGTGCTGGGGGTCAGTCCACGAGAAGCTTCCAGCAACCTGCCCATCACCACAGCTGGGCATCCCATCCCACTCCAACCCAGCCTTTCCCCACTTCCCCAATCCCGCCCCAGCCCCCACCGCCTACAGGTTGTCCCATGACCACTGCACTTTCCCCTCCAGCTTGGCTTTGGCTTCTGGACCGGGTAATGGGCCATCCCTCCTGAGGCTCTCACGTTGGCAATGTGGGCGGCTCCCACGTCTGTGATGTGGTTGCAGCTGAGGTTGATGGAGACGAGAGTCTTGTTGGAGCTCTTGAGGGACGAGAGCGCCTGACCAATCAGCAAGGCCGCTTCGTCGTCGATGTCGTTGTTCCGGAGGGAGAGGTGGGCCAAGCTAGGGAGGGTGGGAGAGATGGGTGGGCACCTGCCAGTCTGTTTCTCAGCTACCCTCTAACTGCCCCACGTCTTCGGCATCTTTTAAAATGTCCCACTTTGCCCCCGGGTTGCTTCATTTGCTACAAACTGAGTTCCAAGTGTAAAAGGAGTCAGAACTCAGTTATCTGAGCAAGGGGAAGAGAAGAGGAGCAGGCAGAGCCTTGCCCTCACTTTCGGCAAAAGCAACCCTCGTATTCACCTGTGGAGTGCCAGGAGGAATGAGGGAAGGGGGCGCAGGATGCCTGAGCAAAAGCTCTGCCCAGCTTCACGGGGGATGCCCGGATTATGTGAGGTCAGCCCAGGGAGTACCGTCCCTCAGCTACTTGCCTTGCCGTGATCCCACCCACTGCCAGCCCCACGCCCGCCCTTGCTGCCTCTAACACTCCAGGACCCCACGGAAGTTCACAGGGGACTCCTTCCTCTGCCCTGCCTCTCTTGCCACAGAACCAGTTATATCCCCATCTTCCTGTGAATGGAAGGCCCTGGGGTCCCCAGAAACACAACAGGGCAGCTGTGGCTGGAGAGGGCCTCCAAGTGGGCAAAGGGGAGACAGGCTGCAAATCCGTTCTCCACTCTGGGGATCCCCAGAAGGGACAGTTTGGATAGTCTTCCAGTGGGAGAGGGAAGGACTTCAAATCTCAGTGGTTTCTTGGGCAGTGAGTGGGGGGGCGGGGAAGTGCCCAGGCTGAATGCAAGAGGGAGTGCCCAGGTGGACCTGGAGAACTGGCAGCCATGATGCTGCCTGGGCTACAAGAGGCTGTGGAAACACTGCTAGGTTGCTTACCTGCCCCCAACTCCTTCCTTTTCCCACCCCTGGCCATCCCCCCCTTGGTCCTCACCTGGTTTCCTCAGAGATCAGCTTGTAAAAAGAGCGCTCAGGCAGGGGGTTACCTTCCAAGGCAAAGGTCCTGCAGCAGTGGAAGAAGACACAGAGGAGGGGGAGCAATGTGGACAGGGCCCCCCTGCCTGGCCTGCCTCTTCCTCATCCTCCAGTACCACCTTTGGTCCGTCTGGGGCATTTGTCCCCTTGATAAACAGCCCTTGGGTGTCTTTTCTTAAAAAAACAGAAATAACGGGACTGGGTGATGGGGTGCCCTTTCGGGCTCCTCTGGGTCTGAAACCGGTTGGAAATGGCTGTTGTCCCAGGGGCCCCACCCGACGGCCCTCTTCAGCCCACCCACCCCCACAGCAGCCCACAGCCCCCTCCTGGCTTCCCCACTGGGCCTCACAATGCTCAGCCTCAGAGCCAATGGGGGAGTCTGCTGCTCCACGGGGGCGGAAGAGCCTGGCCCTTCAACCCTTTCCCCTGGGGATTTTTTTTGGGGGGGGCACCTTGAACTGCTGCCCTGCCTCTTGGGGCTGAGTCCTTGCCTGTCCTGGCACCTGGAAAAAGCAACCCTGCCACGACTGTCCTCCCTGCAGCCAGCTTACTTGAGGGTGGTGCAGTTTGGGAAGATGGAGAGGAGGGAGGCGAAGGTGACGTCCGTCAGGCCGACCTTCCACAGGCTGAAAAGGAGAGCAGAACGGAGGGGGCGGAGGTGGAGGAGCAAAGCTCCCTTCCCGCACCTGGAGATCTAGTGCACAGCCCCGGGAGCAGAATCTAAGCCTTGGCTTTTCTGGAAAGTGCCACTCGGCCCACCCCCCGTCCCAGCCGCTCGACCCCCCACTTACCGAAGGGTCTGGAGGTGGCTGAGGGCAGGCAGGCATTTGGCCAGGACGGCCAGCATCTTCTCCTCAATTTTCCAACCTGCAGCGCACGGAGAGATGGGGTGGGAGTGGGTCTGGGGGGTCCGGCACGGCACGAGGAGGGGGCTGCGGGGCCTCACTCACTGCGGATGAAGATCTCCCGGGTGCTTTTGGGGTCCTCGTGCTCCAGCTCTGCCTGGACGGTGGGGCGGAAGTAGGCGTACTTGCTCTGAATCTGGGCCAGGGTGTTGCAACTCTCCCTCTCGGCTTGCGGGTCAGGCTCCTCTGCGAAGGCAGACAAAGGCTCACTGTTGCCCCAGCAATGCCAGCACACGGGGTCCAGAAAGGGAAGCTGGCCACAGCTGCAAGGGCCAGCAGCCCCCTCCGGAAGCCTTGGCACACTGGCCCACCAGCCCGGCCTCCACACAACTCTCGCGTCCTGCTCTGCAGGCAGGGTGGGTTGTGGCAGGGGGGTGGGTGGGTGGGTGGGTGCATGTGTACGGCCATCGGCTGTCGCTATCTGTTGTAAGCCAGGTGGGTGACCGTTCCACTGGAAAACGGAGGCCCCGAAAGCAAGATTTCTCAGGGGGCGGCATCCTGGGAGGGCAGCCTTCTGTTTCTAGCCCTCTGCTGCGTATGATTTAGACAAGAGAGCCCCTCTTCCGCAAGCCCCTTCTGCAGGAGCGGGCTGGCTGTTCTCTCCCTCTCTCAGCCGCGGTTGCTCCATCTGTAAAATGGGCCCAGCCGAGAGAGGCCTCGAGGGATAAACTGCGAAAGGCACGGCGGAACCGGAGCGGCCCTGAGAAGAGGAAGGGGGCGCCCTAACCACGGGCCCCCGCGCCACTCACCCGCCGTGGCCGGGGCGCCGTGCGGGTGCGGCCTCACCACCACCTTCGGGGCCTCCTGGAACCCCGCCCGCGCGCACAGCTCCGCGAAGTCTTGCTCCAGGAGCCCCGCGCACTGGTACTCCTCTGGGGACGGGACGGGGGACGGACTCTGAGTGAACCCTCACCCCGCTCCCGGCACCGAGGTCGCCGGAGCTCCCGCCCCGCGACGCCCCCGCCCGCCCGCCCGCCCGCCCGCCCGCCCGCGGGAGCCCGAGCTCCAGCGCCCCCGCCGCTGCGGAGCTCCCGGCTGCGGGGCCGAAGAGGCCGGGCGCGGGCGGCCCACCTTCCCCGTGCTCGGCCCTCCTGGCGGCGTTCCGGGCCTCCTCCTCCAGGGCCGCGCTCCTGTCCCGGGCCCCGCGCTCGCCCTTCTTCCCCATGGCGCCGCCCCCCGCCGGCGCCCGGGCTGGGGGCTGTCGGTGGGGCCGGTGGGAGGCCGCCTCTCGGCCCTCCCTCTCCCCGGCCCCAGGCCTGGCTCGCCGGTGGAGGCCGCGGTCGCCGAGGCAACCGGGACGCTCCCCAGGAGGGCGGGGCGGGGCGGGGGCGGGCTTCCCGGAGACGGGCAGGTCCGTCGGCCACTCGACGGCGGCAAGGCGGAACACTGGCGCGGGAACAACGGTAGCAATGACAACAATGACGGGCGATGATTGGCGTGGACGCACGAAGAGCTTTGCCGCAGGCTGGGGCCCGGCGGACTCCCGTCCCGCGTCCTCTCCCCCGGGCACCCCGGGCGCCCCGCGACGCCCGCGGGAGGAGAGGACGGGCGACATGGCGACCCTTGAAACTACAGTTCCCAGAATCCCTCGGCGGACGGGCCCGGGGCCCGCTGGGAGTCGCGGTCCAGAGAGGCGCCCGGGCCTGCGCGGAGAAGGCGCCCGTCCCGGCCGGGGAGGCTGAAGCTCCGCCCGCGGGAGGCGCGGGAGGCGGGGGCCGTTGCTGCCGCGGGCGTCCCTCGGAGCCTCTTGCCGGCCGGTGGGTCGGCCTCACTCCCCGCCCGCCCGCCCGCCCGCCCCCCGGTGGCCGCGAAATGGCGGCGAGCGCCCCGCAGGAGGAGGAGGCCCAGGCGGCGGCGGCGGCGGACCGTGAGCTGGAGGAGCTGCTCGAGAGTAAGGGCGGGAGGGGGGCCTCCTCCGCGTCGGCAGTGGGGCGGCGGAGGGGGGCGGGAGCCTGTTCTCCCCGGCCGGCCTTTCAAGCCCCCCCGCCGCCGCTGCCGCCCCTGTGACCCTGCGGGGGGCGAGGCTCCGGCGCCCCCGGGAAACGTTAGGCTCTCCGGGGGCCGGGCCGCCCCGCGGCTGGCGGGGGGCGGGGCCGGGGGGCGGCCTCCTGGCTGGGGGGCCCCCGCGCCCTCCCCTGGGGCGCCCTCGGCGGGATGTGCGGTTTTCCTGGGCACGGAAGGGCTGAGCCGGGCGGCTGGGCCCAGCCCCGCCTGCCGCCCAAAGCCCCGAAGAAGGAGGGGGGCTCGGCCGCCCCCCGGCCACTGGCCGAGCGCGCCTGCGAATCCCTGCTTCCTAATGCTTAGGCCGAATCTCTTTTCCTGAAGCCTGAAGCTGACGCCCCGCGTCCCAGGCTCTGGAGCAGCAGAAAACGAGCTTGCTCCGTCGTCCACAGGGCCCCCTTTGCCTCTCGGGGCAGAGGCACCCCGGTTAGCGATCCTGACCCACCCGAGTGAGAGACCCCGAGGTTTGGCTTGGCCCACGTCCCAGGCTCTGGAGCAGCAGAAAACGAGCTTGCTCCGTCGTCCACAGGGCCCCCTTTGCCTCTCCCCGACTTTGTGACCCTGCACAGGGCGGCTGCCGGGTTTGGCCGGTAGCTCTGCCCCTGCCCCGCTGGTCCGGACAAAACCAAGCCAGGGCCACTTTGTGGAGCCGCGTTCGGAGCATAACGAACGCTGTGTCGGGCGCCCTAAATGCCACAGTTGGGAAAGGGCCCGGGGACAAAGGCAGCAGCAGCAGCAGCCGCAGGACCGGTTTCTGATGAAGCAAGCGCTCGGGGAGCATGTGGGGGGCCCGTCTCGGTTCTGTGGGCCGCACACGGAGTCTCACACTTAGCCCAGTTGTTTCACAACGTGGAACGCAGGCGAGTGCGTGCGTGTGCCTCGCTGTTGCTGTTGTCATCTTCCGTGTTAGCCAGGCGGAAACCAGTGGCTCTCAGAGGGGCAGGGGCCACGCTGGGCAACCGTCTCCCTCTCAGCCCTGAGCCGGGCTCACGTGGAGGGTGGCGTTCCTTCCCGGCCTGGGAGGGGTGGCCCCCTGGCAGCCGCAGCAAAGGAAGGTGGGTGGGTTGCAAAGCGGCAACCTGAGCTGGCAACAAGTTCGGCTGTTGTGAGCTGCTGCCCTGCGGGCGCTGGATGTGAGGAGTAGCCGGAGACATTCCGCAGGTTCTGTCCTCCTCTGGGGCCGGGTGGAAAATGCCGGGGAGAGAGATTGGCCTCCTAAATGGGGGGGGGGCGGACGAAAGAGGTATTTGCTGCTGCTGGGCTTCCAAGTTCTTGTTTGTCTGCAATATTCTGGTGTGTCACCCTGAACAAAAGTTCTCTGGGTGGCACGCAGTGAAACCCACCCATGGTGGGGATGAGCAGGTAACACACGGCAGAGCAAACAGAAACATACCAGAAATGACTCTCCAGACTCCCCATGTTTCTTCTTCTCAGATTCCGAGGCCAAGAACACTAAGTGGATATTCTGGTCCAGCTCCCATATGGCACCAGCATAGTGTAAAAATCTGCCGGAAGAGGAGCATTATGCAGCCCCTGTACTGAATGCCAAAGCAGTGCAATGCCTGTGGGCCAGTGGTGCTGCGCATGGCTGGCGACCCATTGTGCAGTTGAGAAGTGTAGCGCAATGCACATCCACATACCACTCTGTGTGCCTTAGAGTGCTACAGTAGGCACAGAGGTCCCACATGCGCAACTTTGTTTATACCACCATCAGCTGGATAGAGCAGTCACGCATTACACAGAAAAATCACTCTGCATGTGTGACATAGCTTGGTTGTTACTGTCTGCCTTTAAGTTGCTTCTGACCTGTGGCAACCCTGGGATAAACTTATCTTGGCATTTTTTGTTGCACATTTCTTCAGATGAGGCAATCACAGCGTTCCCTTGATGTGGCATGCCGTAGTCTCTCTGTGTCAACTTTTCTCTCTTCCCTTCTGATTCAGGTGCCCTTGATGACTTTGACAAGACCAAGCCACCTGCCGTGCCTCCTCTGTCCGCTGCCACTGTCGGGGACGGCAACAGCAGCCCCAGCAGCTCTGAGAAATCGCCTGGAGACGCAGCTAAGGTAGGGCTGCTCAGATGAACTTCCAGTGGCAGCTCTTTGAATCCCACATTCAGCAAGGCCGGTGGAATTCAGGAAAAGGCCATCCCTGCAAGGAATTTTTCCAAGTTCTGTGTGGGACAGAACTCTTGGGTGGGTGATGAATGGAGACCAAATGTGACAGAAAGCAAATCAGTAAAGAAAACTGACATTTAGCAAAAGTAAGTTCCATCCAAGATGGCTGTTAAGACTAGCTTGGATACAGCTTCCTTCTTTCCCAGCAACTGAAGGTGGCAAAAGTTGAAAAGCTTTGCTAATTCATTAAGTTCTGTTTGTTAATCACTATAATATGTACATATATGTATATGTATATGTTAGTGACTAATTGGATCCTTTTTGGATCCAGCCCCAACTTAACAATGCTGTGTATTTGTTTTTAATCGCTGCATAAAGAAAACATAGATGGCAATGCGAAGAGAGCCGAGGTGTGTTCTTGTTTCATGTCCAGAGGCCTTGGATGTGCCCAAATAATTCCCGTTGGTACCTTGGCTCTGGGACAATATTTGTCAGGCAACTACCTCCTTTTTTGAATACGAAAATCCCGGTCCAAAAGCGCTTTCCCCCATGCTCCACGCTAAAGCAATGCCCGTGCCTTGCTCTAGAGGAGTCTCACTGCTCCTGGAGCTGTGATTCTCTTTCTTTGGGGCCAAAGGAAACGTGGTTGGGGGCAGTCTTGGCCTGAGATGGGCCCGCATTGAGCTGAGGGGCTTCCCGATCCCTCTTCTCCTTCCAGGACTCCCTCTTTGCCTCCCAGGAGAAGTTCTTCCAGGACCTCTTTGACAGTGAGCTGGCCTCCCAGGCCACCGCCGAGTTCGAGAAGGCCATGAAGGAGCTGGCGGAGGAGGAGCCCCACTTGGTCGAGCAGTTCCAGAAGCTCTCGGAGGCGGCGGGCCGAGTCGGTGAGAGGGTGACGGAGGAAGGAAGGGGTGGGGGACGAACCTTTTTTACTCTGGTGAGGCCTCAACTTTCCAATTGTGAATGCAGAACTGTGTGGGCAAGAGACTGGTCTCTGCCATCAAGAGGGCATTTCTGTCCTCCTCTTGGCTTCGTAAAACATCTCTCTGTGTAGAGTCACAGGATCTTAGCATTGGAAGGGACCCCAAGGACCATGTAGTCTGACCTCTTGCTGTGCAAGAATACACAACTCAAGCACCCCCCCCCCATGGACAGAGAGTCTCCCTCATTCTGAGGCAGTCTGTTCCACCTTTGAACAGTTGTTATGGTCAAGAGGTTCTTCCTAATTTTTAGGTAGAATCTCTTGTAAATTGAATCTGTTGCTTTGTCTTCCAGTCTCTGGTCTCTTTAAAGATCCACTAATTTACTGAATTTTTAAAATAGGGGGGAAGAGCAGAAAAGAAAGAGAAGGGAAAAGGAAAGTCTCTGGTCTCTTTAAAGATCCACTATTTTACTGAATTTTTAAAATAGGGGGGAAAAGCAGAAAAGAAAGAGAAGGGAAAAGGAAAAGAAAAGGGGAAGTGGAAGAAGGTAGGATATAAACAGGGGCCTAGACCTATTCATTGATATAAGCTGACTGTATTTGTGAAAATACATTTAATTTTGAAGTTCGTCTTTATAAAATACAAATTGTCTGCTTCATTCTTGCCACCAAATTCCATAACTTTATTTAAAGGCATCTGACAGAGTAGAAAAATCCATCCCAAACTCATCTTCTCAAACAGACCTGGTGCTAGAAAGAGCTGAATCTGGCTGTGTAATATTTTAAGGCTCTCACTGAGTCTCTTCAGAGGAGGAACGGCCACGGCTTCCTTGCAGGCTGACCCCTGCGCTCTCTGGTTCTGGGAGGTGAGGTCCACTCCTTTCACAGAGACCTGGCTGAGGGATTCTGAGCATGCAGCCCCAAAAGGATCACTTTCCAAGCTCTGGTTGATAAGTAACTTCCTCCAAGAAAGTGAACTTTGCCTGGAGTTGGACAGAGCACACTGAGGTAGCTGTTAGAAAACCTGTGTGAATGTATTTGCAGTGTTCAGGTATTTTTAGATATGAAGCGGGAGTGGATGTTTACTTTTGCTAGTCCTCTTTATACCGAGTCTTCTTTGGAGTGACAGTCGGTGTCAGTTGCGAGCGAGAGGGGCTGTCTTTCTTAACACTCATGGTGGAGACTTGGCCCTTCACAAAACAATTCATGAAAGGCTCTGTAGAAGCACAGCTTGCAAAACACACCTGGATTTCTCAGCTTTGTGGCATTTTCTAAGGTTCAAAGATTTCATTGCTTGAGAAACTTGTTTGATCTCTTTGACTTTTCAGTGTGTTTCTTCTGTCCCTCCTGAAGTTGTTCACTGTTAAAATTAACATAAAGCAGAAGAGGTGTTGGTGTGTCCCCATCACAACTGAGCCACTCTCCTTGCACCCCCCAAGCTGAAGCAGGGAGTAGCTTGTTCAGGCCGTTTCAGGGCAACTCAGCGCAGAATGGCTTTCTTGTCCAAGGCAGCGCGTGGCTCTTTTGTGAATGTACTTGTCTGCTGAGACATTTCTTGATAGCCTTTAATACATTTAATGTTACAACAAAACAAGCAGGAACTTTTACATCATAAACCACTGTGGGTCGCACCTTAGGAGAAAGCTGAGATAAAAAAGGCAAAGACCTTTCCGTTTCAGCAGGCTTTTAATTTGTAAGCAGGGGAGCATCTTAATGGAAGGTTTTATTTATCTGTTTAAACTTTTATGTGTTTTTAAAATGATTTTATAGTCTTTTATGTGGCTATTTTTATTGTTCTTAAATTTTATTGTGAAGATTTTTTCTAATAGGCTCTGTTTGGGAGTCCACTCTGGGAGAAAGGCAGCATATAAAATAAACAAATAAATCCATGTATACATAAACAAAAACTTCTTTGCCAACTAACACCTATGGAGCTGCTGCAAAGAACAAAGATCCAAGACACACAAGAATCTCAGTTTGAACATTCACCTTGATTTAATCTTGCATAATTTTATTTTGATGCACTTGGACTGTAGGTTCACCTAACTGTAGAATTTCTGGTACCTTAAAAACCTCACAGAATTTAAGATGAAATGGCTGTTTATCCTCTCAGGGTCTCCTCAATGGTTTTTCCTTTGCCTTTCTAGGGAGTGACCCCACCTCCCAGCAGGAGTTCACCTCCTGTTTGAAAGAGACGCTCAGTGGTTTGGCAAAGAATGCCCATGACTTACAGGTAAAGCCCACCAGTGGGAAGGGTGGTGGTGGGTGGGCAGTGGGTGGGGAGAGACACCTCCCCGAGGGAGACAGGGGTAGGACATCCTCCAGATATTTTGGGTTACAGCTCCCAGGAGAGACTGTTGCAGGTGGAGCAAGGCTGATCTTATTGTTTGCAGCAGGGCAGGTTCAGGATAACTTGCATTTGAAAAGCATACATCTCCTGTTCTTTAATGTAGTTAATGTGTTTTAGGGGGTTGGTTTTAGATGGGTGGGGAGGATTGGTTATGTTTTAATGCATTTAATGTATTGTTGTAGGACTGCCTCGATCCATGGGGAGAGGCGGGATATAATTATTATTATTATCATCATCATCATCCATTTTGGGGTGAGAGTCATGTAGCCTGTGGGCAGAGGTGAAGCCACAGGGAATAAAATGAGGGCATTGTCTGCCTATGAAGTTCCGCCCACTGAGCTTTTCCTTGAGTTCCCAAATTTCTAGTATTGCACCAACTTCTTCAGTGAAGCCTTTAGAAATCCAGTTCAAGCATCCAGAGAGAAGGGGCAGGCAAAGAAACCCAGGGAATGCCAAAGCCACAAACAGAAGGGGAGTTCTTCATGGGAATTTTTTTCAGTCTCTTGTCCACTGCAGGGCTGGAAGTTGTGGAACTGAAGTGAAATTTCATTGGCTAGGGCAGAATGTGTTTTTTGAGGCGAGGAGGGGAAATCCATCAATTTCCCACTACAATGGATGCACCCCTTACTGCAGGTTGGATGCAGCCCCCAGAATTCTTTTCATCTCTTGCATTTTTTTTTTTTTTGGTTATTGTACAAAATAGGAGAATTATCTCTTCCGAAGCAATTGTTGCAATTCTTCTTTAATACAAGTTCTTTGCCTCTGAAATAACCAGTCAACAAGTTTTTTTTTTTAAACCAGAGATGGCCAGAGGGATGTTCTATTGAGAGGGCCCGGGGTGTTGGGGGACCTCTGAAACTGTCTGTTCCTCCTCTGAGTCCCAGCTAGCCTCCCATTACCTCCCACGCCTCCGATGTTGTTAATGGCTGCCTTCTGTTTGCTGCCTCTTTTGCCTGGCAGAACTCAAGTGTGAGTGAGGAGGAGCTGGCGAAGACCATGGAAGGCCTGAGCCTGGAGGATGGGGACGGGGACGGGAACCTCCTGCCCCTGATGCAGAGCATCATGCAGAACCTCCTCTCCAAAGACATTCTCTACCCTTCTCTCAAGGAGATCACAGAGAAGGTAAGAACTCCCACCTACCCTCTCACCCCTCCGTTGTTGCTGGAACCAGGCAGATTCCACCCCTCACTTGCTGTACCTCTTTCTCGCAGCCAGTGCCCCACCTGTGGGTCGCCCCCTGCCCATGGGTATGCAGGGATACGTTGTCTGAGAGGCCACCAGGTTAGGCTCCTCTGCCATGCTAGTTAGCCTGCTTAGTTGCTCTGTTGCAATATTGCTTTGATTGCATCGGTGTTTGGCTTTTGGGAAGGGTGTGCAGGCCAAAGCCTGGAAACCAAGGTAATTTTGGAGAGCTGATGCAACCTGCTGTTGTGTGGGAAAGATTAGTCCACAAAGCCTTGTTGCTGAGTGAGATCAAGACAGAACATTACAGCTGTTGCTTCACTTGTAGTCCAAGGGGTAGAGAGCCAGCATGGTATTGTGGTTTGAACATAGGACTGTAACTTTGGAAACCATGGTTTGAATTCCCACTCGGCTGTCGGTTCTAGGATTATAAGGCAAACTTGGGAATAATTTGTTAAAAGTTAATTTGTTGCCTCAGTTTGTTAAATTTTTTCAACAGTATTTGCAACATTAATTGATAAACACCAGCTCGTGTTATTTCTAAGTAACACTAAATGTGAATTGTTATTTGAATCTATTACTGGTGAATTTCAGAAATGTTTAAAGATCACCAGTATCCTAGATTGGCTGCTTAGTGACTTCTGCATAACAAAGTAAGGTCTCCTGCTCTGACTCTCTCCCCTGCAAAACAGAGGCCACCAAGTGGGAACATGACACAGGCATTGGGAATCAGGCAGGAACTAGGAAGGAAGTGAGCGGCGGGTGGGAGAGCCAGTCTTGGGCAGGGCTTGGAGACACTGATTTTAATGTTAAGTTGTTAAAGAAATTTCATTCATCATTATTAATCATTGAGATAATTCTATTTTTAAATCATTTCATTAAAAGTATCAGCTGGTATTCAGTAGTGCAGTTACTGATTAGTAATATAGAGTAGCCAATCCATCGCTGCTCCGTAATCAGTAAGAGTACATCAGCCAATATTTTTTTACTTAATGATGTAAGAATGAGATGGGTGAAATTATCTCATTCCTTAGTATCAAATTACATTTCTTTAACAATTTAGTGCTACAGCCAATGTTTCCAAATTCTGCTTATGAGTTTCTCTCTGTCATCTCCTCCCTCCCTCTCACATGCATTTTCTTTGTTCTGTGCAATTCTCTGTGCCTTTGTCTTGTTCCCCCTCAGTGGCCCCTGTTTTCCCTAGTGAAAAAAGAGAATCCCCAGATGTTGTAACCTTGCCTTGCAGGGAGGCTTGGATCTCGGATCTTAGGGCTGCCCCTTTTTGTAACTGTGGGGCTGGAAAGGACAAGCAAAAGGCCCAGTGGCCATGTCAGGTGAGATGGGCTCCCAAGAGAAGCCAGCGGGCTGGCTGTTGCTTGCCTCAAACCTTCCGCGCCTCCCTTTCTCCCTCACCAGTATCCAGAGTGGCTCCAGGGCCACCGAGACTCCTTGCCCCAGGAGCAGTACGAGAAGTACCAGCAGCAGCACAGCATCATGGGGAAAATCTGCGAGCAGTTTGAGGCGGAGCAGCCCACGGACAGCGAGACGGAGCACAAGGCCCGCTTTGAGCGGGTTCTGGACCTGATGCAGCAGGTGAGTGGGAGGCGGCCGGAGGCTGGGGGTGTTGGAGGCCAAGGAATGGCGGGGGAGGCAGGTGGAGTGCTTTGACCTGGGGGTGGGGGTGAGGAGGTGTCTCCTGCTAACGTGGCTGTTTTGTCGGCTGCTTTTCAGCTCCAGGATCTGGGACACCCTCCCAAGGAACTTGCCGGAGAATCGGTGAGTATATTGAGAGAGGAATTCCCCCCTCCCATCTCAGATGGGTTTCTGCTTTTGTCTTGGATTTATTTATTGCTTTCAAATTGGAGCAAACTTTCTTACTCCCAGGAGGATGAGACTTTGCAGAAACCACTCCTAGCTCCAGAGGCAAACTCCTTGAGAGGCTCAAGGAAGCAATTTTGACTGGCCCAAACAGGCCAGACACTCTGTCACTTTCCTTAGGGGTTGGGAGCAATTCTGTATTCAGAGGTGCCTTTGACAGAGAAGGAAAGTCTTTCCCTGGAGGCAGTTAAGGGAGGAGGCAAAGAAGCTGGGTGCATACTGTTCACCTGAAGCGCACACATGTATGCACGCACGCACACACAAGCATACGCACACACGCATGTGCACACACACAATCTGTTTTGAAGGGCAAGGACATATGCATTGCCATAAGGGACTGGGGGACCCTGAAGGGGCAGTGCATGGGCCAGCGGCAGTCTCCGGGGCTAGTGGTTGCTGCCCTGCAACCTCGGGTTCTTCACGCTGGGCCCTGACTTGGGCCAATCTGTAGCCTCTCCCTTGACTTTGGATTCTGGTGGGTTTTGTTGTGAGGTTGCTTGGGCTTCTACATCTGGAAGGGCGCCTGGGCAATAATGACCTTTGGGGCCAAAAACTCCCAGTGGCCGTGCTCACTGGGGGGACCTGGGAGCTGTAGTCCAAAAGAGTAACTTCTCTGAGCTCCAGTCATGGCTGATCCTTTCCCTGCTGTATACCAGGGTTGGGAAGTGCTGGTCCTTTTTTTCTGTCAGCCAAGATCTCTCCCTTCCTCCCTGACTGTTCCTCTTTCCGTTTTCCAGCCACCCGGCCTGAACTTTGATCTCGAGGGGCTGAACCTTCCAGACGCCACGGGGGCTGGAGGAGAACAGTGTCGGATCATGTGACTGCCTCGAGGATGGTGGCCCTGCCGTGGGTCAGGAGGGGACATTCCTGGGTGGGGTGGCAGTCTTTTCTTGAAATCACCAGGTGCCTGACAGAGGCTGAGCCGAAGCTCTTAATAAGATGATGATGTGTGATTTGTGTGAAAGCCTGGGCGGGGGTGGCAGAGGTGGAGTCAGGCCCAGTGGGGATCCCCCCAGCTGCAACGGGGGCTCTGCTGCTGTTTTCATACCCCACCTTTTCTGCTGTCTCTGTGCACCTCCTGAGGAGTCACACAGGTGAAGCTGGAGGTCTGCCCCCTTCCTTCTCTCTTTCCTTCTTTCTTGGGGGCTCAGGTGGGGGATTTCATGCTGTCCAGCTGGCTCTGCATGGAGCCAGCCAGGCATTAGGTCTGTTGCTCCAGTGCCTGCAAAGCAGGAGGAGGAGACGACCTCTTCCTGCCGGTGGTTCCTTTTGGGCCAAAGTTCTGGCTGTGTCTGCCAGACATTTTGGTGAGGCCCACAGATCGGTCAGGACAAGGCTCACCTCTCTCCTCCCCTGCCAAGAGAGAAGGGGCAAGCAGGAGGAGGCAGCAGCCCCCTTGGGCACACCTGTTGCTTACCTGGGGCACATCCGGATCTGCCTCTTTGAGCAAATCAGGTGCCAGCAACCCCTTCTCCGGTTCTTGCTCAGCGCAGAGCAAGCCACCAGCAGAGGGCTCTCCCCCCCTTTTAATTGTTGCTGCTGCTTTTAATTAACACCCTGCCTCCCCCTCCCCTTAACACTACCCCTTTCTTGGCACTGCCCGCCCCACAGGCTGCTGGGGAGAGGCCAGTGTCCTTCCTTCACTCAAAGCAGAGTGCGTAGAAATGCAGCCTCCTGGTGGGAGGAAGGAGAGGAGGGATGGGCGGACAGACCCCCGTCAGAGGCCAGGGTGGGGGGAGGGGAAAGCGGAGTCTGGGGGCTGAGGCGTCTCTCCTTCCTTGCCCGAGGCCAGCACGACCCAGTGCGAGTCGGCAAAGGGTGGTTGGCAAAATAAAGATAAGACGTTGATACTTTGACTCCGGTTTTGCTCCTTTTGCCTGGAACGGAGGAAGTCGGCCGGGGTGGCGGCGGTCTTGACGGCAGGAGCTCATCTAGCCTCTGCACGGAGGAGGAGTAGGAGGCTGTCGGCGCCAGGCCGCCTCCACCGTCGGAGGCCGGCTGTGCCTTGGCTGCCACGGCCCCGGGCGCCTCTGCCCGCCTCTCTTTCTTCCTGGCGGCCGTCCCCTCAGGGCAGCCGGGCAGCCACGGGTTGCTGGAGCGGAAGGCCGCCCGTCCGATCCGGCCCGGCAGCACCGTTCTTCTGTCCTTGCAAGCGTGGGAGGAGCGGTTCCTTCTCTCCAAAGAGTGCTGAGAGACCACGCAGACCTTTCCGGTCCTCCGTTACTGCTGGCGGGCGAAGCCCTGCGGATGGAGCGGATGCCTTCCCTTGTCGTAGGAGCAGCGTTTGTGGGCTAGTGGAGGCCACTGCTAGGAAACCGCCGTTGGCAGGGAGGGTCCTCGCTCATCCTACCGGCCCCCTCCCCCTCCGCTTGCTCCCGTGGCTGAAAGCAGCTCGGGGGTCCGGGGCGTCTGCCCTCCCTCAGCCTGGCTGCGAGGAAGGGGGAGGGGAGGGGAGGGGAGGGGGGCAGAGCAAGAGCCCTTCCTGGCTTCTTTCTTTGTTCCACCTGATGCATAACTTTTGCCAGGCCCCTCTCCTCGCTGCGGCCTCCCGTTCTGGGGCCGAGAGCGCGTGGCCGAGCCAAGGGCGCCTGGTGGGCCGGGCAGGGAATCGAGCCCCGCTCTCCAGGGCCGCAGCCCGGCGCCCCGGGCCCCCCGCCAGCCCCCCCGCCCCGCCCCGCGCCTCCCGGTGTCCGGCTGGGAGAGGCTCGCGGGGACCAGGGCGGGGCGGCGGTTTGGGCGCGGGGCCCCCACCCTGCCGGCCAGAGGCCGGTCCCCCTTTGCTCGCCGTGGACGCCGGTGGGCGGCCTGGGGGGTCACACTCTCTCAGCCTCAGAAGCCCCCGCGACGGGCTGGCGTGAGGGCAGCCGTGGGGGGGAGGCAGCAGCTCCCCAGACGGGTCTTCGGCGGCCCCCTCGGCCTCTGCGGCCCTTCCCCCAGGAGGCCGCGAGAGCGCTGTCGTTCCACGTTCAACGTCCGATGGGGCCCTGGGGTTCGGCCCCTCCCTAAGCTGCAGGCCCCGGGATTCCATAGGACGCTGGAAGTGGAACAATAGCGCTCTCGCCGTCCAGTGCGGAAACGGCCCCTGCGGCCGCCAGCGTCCGTCCCAGCCTCCGGGCGAGGGGGCCGCTCTGCCGGCGCCTCTCAGTGGTGCGTCCTCCGAACTCGACCTTCCGCCAGAGACCGGAAGTACCCCTGGACTTATTTCCGCCCCTTGGCTTCCTTAGGAGGAAGGCCGGAAGAGAGGGGAGGAGTGTCGCAAAAGGGCCCCGGCGGCGGCGGGGCCCGTAAAGCGAGGCAAAGGAGCCGTAAAGTGCGGCTGCCGGGGAGGGCGGCGGCGGCGGCGGCGGCCGCGGTGAGGCGAAGGAGGGAGGAGTGACGGCGGAAGCGGTTGGGCGACAAAATGGCGGCGTCGGTGGCGGCGCCGGGCCAGCCTGGAGGTAACGGCAGTCGGGGCAGCGGAGGCGGCAGCGTCGTCGGTGGAGCCAGCGCGGCCCCCAGAGGTAGAAGGAGGGCCCCGCCGCCGCCTCGAGGTGGCAGAGGGGGGAGGAGGGGCCGGGGGCCTGGCGGTTGGTGGCTCCCGGGCCGCGGGGGCGGCGCCGGCGCGACCTCCCCTCCCCTCCCCCGCCCTGCCTGAGGCCCGGCCCCCCTCCCGCCGCCGCCTGGGGAGAGGCCGAGGCCCCTCCCCGCTTCAGGCCCGGTGGGCTGGTTCACTCCGGGGAGCGGAGGCGGGGCGAGCGTCGCCCTCTTGGGGCACCCCGAGGGGAGGCGGGCTGGCTGGGCCGGGCCGCTCCTGGCGTCCCTCCCCCGCAGGAGGGGTCGGCGCCCCCCTGGCCTGGCTGCCCTGTACGACCCCCCCCGCGAGGGCTCCGCGGGCCCTGCCGGACTCCGGGCGGAGGCGTGGCCGTGCAGCCCCTCCGGGGAGAGAGTTGTTCGGCCGCCTCCTCCCTGTCTCTGCGTCGCCGCCGAAGCGGCAGAGGGTCCCCCCGCCCCCCGGGGGCCCCTGAAGGGCGCGGTGGTTTTGCTGGGGGCGGGGCGCGTTTGCCGCAGCCGCCGCAGCCCGACTTTCTCCCGGGCGGTCGTGCGGGGGGAGGGGGCAGCGGAGGCGGCCGGTGGCCTTGCCGGCGTTCCTGCCCCTCCGGCCCCCCGCGCCGCCAGGCTTCAAAACCATCAGCCGGGGGGGCAGCCGAAATGCGTGGTCTGCAGGGCTGGCGACGGGGAGCTCTGCCCTCCCGGAAAACATCGAACTAAACCGTGGATTTCAGTTCACTCGGCCGCGCGTTTCTCCGCAGAGCTGACATGTTGTCCACCTTCACGATTTACTCGATGTGCTCACTTCAGGATTCATGGGGGGCGGATGGGGAGTTTTAGAGTCGTCTTGTTCGGTCCGTGTCAGAGGAGGCGCTTTCCAACCCCTCAGTAGGAAGTGTGGCCTTCAATAAGGGGCGTCTAGCGGCCCTGTCGCTTGTGGCTCCCCACCAACACCGCTAAAGATAAGCGATAAGGAGCGACAGAGCAAAGCGGTGCGTGGGGCCCTCGTTGTCTCTGGAAGGTAGTGGGTCGGAAGGCAGCCGCTTTGTATGCGTTTCCGTGGGGTGCGTCTGCGCCTGTTTGTGAGACCTGTGCTCTTACACGCAAAGTGCGCGTGGAGTTGTGACGGCCGATACTGACAGCGTTACAGTCGCAGTTGCCGTTCTTTGTGGTGCTCTGTTGTGTAGCTCTGCCCTGGCTGTTTTTGCACAGAAGTCCTAAAATGCCACTCGAAAAACGTCACGTAGCTCAACGTTTCTCGAAGTGGGGCTTGGCGGACGGATGCCCGTCTGCCGGCCGTCGTCTGCCAGTCTCTGGCAGGGCTCCAGGAAAGAAGGGAAGAGCAAAGCACACAGTGGCAAAGTGTAGTCTGGGTCTGTGGCACGCGGGGCAGGGGAGACCGCCGGTCTCTCACATCAAGTGGCTTGAGAAGTACTGACACAGAGAATGGAAACGGCCAGTACAGAGGTCTAAATCTAGAGGGCCGTTTAAATCGTGCGTTTAAATGGTGAGCAAGAGAGACCACTGGAGAGGTGAGCCTGGAGGCACGGTAAGGCCTGTAGCCAGAAGAATGGCCAGTGTGTGTTAAAACGCCCTGTCCCCTGGTTACAACCTCCTCAGAAGAAGAATTTGCAGGAGTTATTTTCTTCATACTGCGCGTCCCAGGATCTCCTCGTTAGAGTTGTGCCTTGGGGTGACTTTTCCCGGCTTTGCAGGGGAAGCGTCCTGCTGCAGGGGGCAGCCGGTCTCCCTCACTGCAAGGGAGCCGTTCTGTGCTGGTCTCATCCTGGTTAAGAGGCACGGATGGGCAAAGCAGTTAAAAGCAGATTCAGGAAATGAAGGCTGGAACAGAAGCATTGTATATCCCACTCAGAGTAAATGCAAAATAAAAATGGACCGGGGCCTGTAGTCCATATGTATATTTACTGTAATGTTGAAAAGCAATAAACAGGTGTTTTTTAGAAGTTAAGCAAACATACAGTTTTCACTCCTGTAACTTTTGTTGACTTCTTTCCAAACTTCCATACTTTTGGAGCTGCATCGTGACAGGACTAATGAAGATCCCCTTAGTGACTCATCTGACAGGTTAGGGACCAGAGCAATCTCAGAAAGTGGAAATGTTCAGAAAGTGGAACCCAGTACTGTAGGGAAGGACTTACAGAGGCTCACTTAGGACTGGCCGTGTGCTGCTTGTAAAGTCTCTCAGTTGCTTTGCTGCTGTTTTAACCTCTCTGCACTTGCTTTGCAAGCAGAGTGTCCACACTCCCAAGTGAACCTCTGTAAGCAAGAAGAACTGATGGAAGCCAGCTCTTTCGATGCTTGCAATGCAGACGAGTTCCATTAATTTGACCAGGGGAGCTGCTCTTTCCATAGGCAAGATCTGAGGCTGCATGCACATGGATTGTCCCAAGCAGGCCTCCATAGGCAAGAAAAACTGGTGGAAGAACGGACCCCATGTTGAATTAATGGAACTTGTCCTTAATTCAGAAGCATTGAATGAGTTGTCAGATAATGGCATGTTGAAAGGCGAGGGCTTGCTGTATAGGCAAAGTCAGGGACAGTCAATTTTTTAGTTGTTTGTTCAGAAGCTGTTTATGGTTGCAACATAAAGTAGTCATTTGCAAACCTTATCTCTCCCCTCATTCCCCAGAGTGATGGAACTAAAGTGACCTTGGTGCAAATGTGATGGGTGATGGGCAAACAGAAAAGGAGGCCCACAGTGGCTCTCTCAGCTGAAATCTTCTCTTCTCTTTTCCTGTTCAGTCTGACGGCAGTTCCACGGTACAAGTTCCAAGAAAACTCCAGGATCTACACCGATAGAAGAGCGGGCAGGAAAGGTGAGTGAGTGCTTAGCCATCATTTGCCCCTGCCAGCCTCAATTGAGCTGAGGAAGCTTCTTACTTTGGGGAGTATGCTATGATCATTGACATGGCCAGTGCTGTGGGTTTTTGCAGACCTGCCTTCAAGTCAGCTTTACAGAGCTGAAGTTTTACACGCTGGGTATATCTTTTGTAGGAACAACAAAATTGCCTCAGTGGAGGGTGCGGTTGTGTGCCTTCCGGTTTTTCTGACTTACAACAATCCTACGGTGAAACTATCGTGGGGTTTTCATGATAGGCCTGTTCAGGGGGGTTTGCTTTTGCCTTCCTCTAAGGCTGAGAGAGTGGGACTTGCTTCAGGGGGTTGCCATGGCTGCTGAAAATCCCAAGCTTCTCCCTCTTCCCTGTTGGGCCTGAAATGCTTTTCCCCCATGGTGTCTCACATTATGGATTTATCATAGCCTGAGCTTCTACCCAGTACACCTCTCTTCCACCAGTTGTGCTACTACAATGTGGGCTGTGGGAGTAGGAGGGACCTGAGTGTTAAAGAATGGTTGCTTCAACAGTTGTGCTCTACATCATCAGACTGAAGACCCTTGGATTCTGTGTGTGGATGTGTGCGCATGTGTGTGTGTTCAGCGCTCATAGTCTGGGTTTTTTGTTTGTTTATGCTGAATGTGGGGTTCTGTTTATGCTATATAGTTTGGAAAGGCTGGGCTCTTCCAGTGCAGTCCAACGTTGGCCTCTTGGCTGCACTGTTGGGCAGTTGAGACATGGCACTGACTATGTCCTTGGGCCTTGCCCCGCAGTTGAGCCGAGCTTAATTCCTGTGGAGGCCGCAGTTGCCTTCTTCAAAATGCCTTTTCCTCTTCTGGAGGTTGTTTTGCTCATGCTGGCTCTTTCCCCTGCCCAGAGCCCTTGGAGCTGCTGGTGACCTTGCACAGCCACCCTCCTCCTCCTCCTCCTCCTTATCTGCTTATAAGAAGCAGCGGCTCTCGGGCAGAGCCAGACGGCTAAGCCAGGTACCTCCACTGTGTGGCTCCTTCTGCCCTGGCTGCCACACAGAGGGCTCTCTACTCACTTCTTGAAGAAGCTGAGGGCTGTTCTCCTCTCTTTTCACCCTGTTTCCTTCCCTGGGGCTTTTTACTGGCCAGTCCTTCCATTCCCAGCAGTTCTTTATAACTGGCTAGGGCCCAGGTTTCCAAACTGCCTGGCTCAGGTGTTTTGCTGACCTGCCTGACAAAACCAAAAATAGCTACAAGTTAAGAACAGTTTTTCTTGTTTGAAAGATTCTGCAGTTGTGTTCCAGCTTAGAAATGCAGCTGGCCCTGCAGTTTTGATTAGGGTCATAGGACCTCTACAAAAGTGGAAAAAATGCAAAAAATGCATTTATCAATCAAAAAATGCGAATATCAAAATATGTGTCTGTGGAAAGGGGGTTGGGGCATGGAGAGGGAAACATATGCAGGGTCCAAACAAGGTGAGGAAGAGGAGGTGGATTGGTATGGTGGCCCTATACTTCTCTCTCACCCGTTTCCTTCCTTGGTGTGGGGAGCATCAGGAGAGTGTTTGTGGTGCTGAGAAATTGGGCAGGAGGTGGTGGAGGAGGAGGAGGAGGAGAGGTGGACTGTGCAGCCTCATTGGAGCAGCCAGGAGGAAGTGTTCCCCAGGAAAAGAAGCCCTTGAGATGGGAGGGCAGGGGTCGGAGACATTCGCAAAGAATCCAATCCGTGAAAGTTAAACCTGCAAATGTGGAAGGCTGAGTATAGTTTGAAATTTTGAATTTGGCCAAATGGAAAACTGAACCGTGGTGCTTTATGAGGCAACCCAAGCCTGGTTTTGGCCTGGAACCCCGGAGAAGGCTGGCTGTGGTAGCTGAGGTGGTAGGAGTTAAAAGTGGCAGCCCCCTTTGTTCCAGCCCTCAGCTGAAAAAGAAGACTGGTTCTCCCCCTGCTGGCAGACCTCTCGCCATCCTGCAGCCAGTGGGGGTGGGGGACCTGGTTCAGGGCTGTGCCTCCAGCCTTCTCCAGAACAGAGAAGCGAGCCTCTGGCTGGCATCTCACTGCCACCTCCCGGCAGACAGGGAAGGTGGCCAGAGTTGGATTTCTCTCCTCAAGCAGCAGGCAGGCAGCAAACCTAGGGGTGGTGGTGTGTGGGTCTGTGTGTCCAGGCAGATTGGCTGACCGGGGAAAATCTTTGGGTGAATTAGGAACTCTTTTTTTTTTTTTTACAGCTTTATTTGCTGGCTTCTATATCCAAATGAAGGCTCTGGAAATTTGAAACACCCAGGTAGACCTGGACACTAAATTAGTCCGATGAATTGTAGATTAGGAATGAGGGCTGGAAGCCTCCGGCTTCTGGAAGGTACCCTGGCAGTCCTTAGGCACCGTATGGTGGAGCTGTCCCCACTCACCATATTGGGTAGCTGCATTCTGAGTTTGCAAAACCTGGGTTAATGGCATAATGAAGCACCATGAGTGTGGCTTCAGAACCCCTGGACTTCTGTCTTCTGCTGTGCTGAGGAGGCACAGGCAGGAAGGGCTGGCCACTCTCATTTTGAAGGCTTGCTCTCCCAGTTTCTCTGGTGCTCCCCTGTCTTGATAAAAATGAGACTGAGGGAGACGGATGGAGGAGAAGCATTCCTCTCTTGCTTTCTTTGATTTATTCATAGTTAAAATGGGGCAGCCTCTGAATGTACACAGTTCTCCGGTTGGCTAGCACAAATAAAATATGGCAGAGTGAAGTGCATTTGGCCAGTGAAGTTTCTGTTTGGCTGATGAGATTGGAAAGCCAAGGCAACCCTAGTTTGGTTTGTGGCGGACAAGCTGCCTACTGGGCTTCCAAGTCCCAGTGTCTTTTATTATTTATTGTTTTAATTATTTGATTTATATCTTGCTTTTCTTCTAATATATCATACAAAGCAGCTTATAAATTAAGTGATAAACAAAATGGCTTTGAAACAATTTCAGAAAGACATTAAATTCAGTCTCAGGCCTCTGCCTTGGATGACCCCAGCTGAACTGACTTGGTCGCTGTTGTGCCTTTGGAGCAGTGTACCACTCTTGCTTCTGCTAGTCTCTGCCCCAGGTAACTTACATCTGAAGCACCTTTGGGTCTCATTCTCCTGTTAAAGCTGTGTGTAACCCGGGCCAGCTGATGAATTCATAGCTCATTTCTCCTGGCCTGTAGACTTCCAGAAGCTGCAGATCCAGCCCCTGTTTTGACTGTTCTTTGTGGTCCCCAAATGGGTTCATTCAGCCCTCACTTTTAACTACCCAGAAGGGCAGCAGGCGCCAGGTGGGCACTCTTAGGAGAGGAGGCTGTGAGGTGCGGCAGCTGGGAAGAAGGCCCCTCCCATTCTCTTGTTGCGTCTCTTATTTCTGGTGATCCTAAGTCTTGGAGATGGGTTGGGGGGCTCCCTTGAGGAAAATCTGAAGGCTTGTTATTTATTTTATTTCTTTAATTTATATCCTGCCTTTCTCCCAATACGGAACCCAAAGTGACTTGCAGTATAAGTTAAGTTAAAATAGCTAAAACAATAGTTTAAAAATCGTTTAAATAACTCATCCAATTAAAACGTTAAAGGAAAGCATATTCTAAACATAGCAGAACACAGCACAGCTGTTAAATATCTTTGTGACACAACCAGTTAGAAACTGGAGTGCTTTTAGGAATGTCTTTATCTGCCCATGAAAAGAGAACAGAGAGAGAAGTTGCATAGCCTGGGAGCAGCTACCGAGAAGGCCTCGTCTCCTGTGAGACTGAGAGAAGGCTTTCTCCCCCAAAATCATAAGATTGGGGCATGCTTATATGGGGCAGATGCTGGCTTTTAGATGGTCTGAACCTGAGCTATCTCCTTGGGCAGGCAGGTGTGGAGTAGAAGGTAGTCCTCCAGGTGGGCAAGTGTGAAGAATTTTCAGGGTCTGTCTCTGGAGGGGGCAGCCCTTTGCACCAGGGCTGCCAGCAGACGACCACAACCCCTCCCTGTGGGGAATGTGCAAACCCATGCCTTCTTGAGGGAGAGGGTGGAAGGCAGAGGTGGGCTGTGGGCCCAGGTGGTACTGCGCCTGCTGCCAGTCTGTGTTGCTCTCCGAACAGAAGGCACCTGGTGGCAGATTTTGCTGGGGAGTCTTTGTGGGCTTGAGGGAGAAGGAAACAGAACACTTGTGACTCAGCTTGAGAAGGGTCTGGTTGGTGGGGGGCGGTGAGGCAGCATTGAGACGGGAGGGGCTGAAGATTCTCTGTGCATCTCTCTGTGTCTGTGTGTTTGCCTGCCTTGCTCACCTCTGAACAGTCTTCTCACAGGTGGCTGAGTTTTTTTGGAGGGGGGAGTTCTTGTGCTAATGGGAGTAGCCCTTGCAGGGGTGCAAAATGGCCACTCTGCCGCCACCCTCTTCCCCTCCTAGGGCTGCTTTTGTGCAAACCTTTCAGTGAAGCCAGCAGCCAGTCAGTTCTTACAAGACGCTCCTGCAAGGGCTTCCTAGGGGGCTGGGCTTACTCTTGGCTAAACAGGCATACGTAGAGTCAGGTGGGAAATGCAGGCGGTCTGCTTTTTGGGGTGCAAACATGTTTGTGTGTGAATACAAAGAAGTGCTTGAAGGGGAGGAATACAGCCCTGGCCCTAAATCCCAAGAGTTCCTGCTGGAATGTGTGTGCCTGGGTGCCTCACTTTTATGGAGTTGTTAACCATTGTCAGATGGGATGTCTGGTGTGCTACAGGCATTGGGGCCTTTCCTCTGGGACCTGAAGGTTGCCTCCTCTAAGAGGACCTGCTCCCCACTGTTTTGGGGAGTACTTGTATTGACACCCTTCCGGCTTGTGTCCCAGTTAAATGGGAGCATTGTTGTAGTTTATCTAAGAGCCATGAATAGTTTAATCGGAACGTTGCTGCCTTCCGCTGGAGGCATCCATGTGGACGGTCCCTCCTCTGCCTGGAGAGGCGAGGAGGATGGATGTGTTGAAGTTGCAGCTCCTTGTTCTGGACCACGGATCCCCCCAGCCACACACACACCCCGTCTTGGCTTCCTGGAAGGACTTACCTGGCTGGTGTTTGTTCTTGCTGAGTGGCCTATCTGGACCAGAGGGCGCCCCATTCCTTTGCCCTGGAGGCTCTCCCCTTTTGACTCCCCTGATTCAGAGGTGGCATGACTTTTGCTTTTTTGTGGCGTGGGGGGGGCAGGAACAGGCTTTCATTTGCAACTCCTCTGGTTTTGCTGACTTAAATCCAGGCAAGCATTGGCCTGTGGATGTTCTCCTCGCTTGTCGCCCTGTTCCAGCCCATTCTGGATTTGAACGTGTGACCTAGATAGCGTGACCCTACTTGGCACCAAGCCCCAGCTAAGCCGGCACTGGCTCAGGCAGAACAAGTTGCTGTGAGTGTGGAGGGGGAGCCGCTCCCTTGGGTCCCACATTGTTGGTGGTGGGGGAGGAAGTTCAGCAGCAGTTGGGCCTGAGGCTGCCCTGGGCTCCCTGGACTGTTCTTTGCTGAGGATGTAGACCCTTCTGTGGAGGAAAGGCAGTCCCTTCGGCTGCCTCCTGCCCACCTGCCCTGGGTGGCCTCCATCCTCTGGCAGGAAATGTGGCCTGCCAGACCCCTCCTTTTGCTGAGTGGAGCAACAAGACTCTTTCCTATTTCTCCGTGCCACACTCAGGGGCTTTGAAGGTCCTGGAGAGCTCACTGAATGGGGCCCCAAGATGGGCTGGAAGCAAGGCAGGGGGCTCCCAAGAGGGAACCCCAGAGAGCTGCCCGTCTGCTGTGCCCAGGACCATCAGGCCTTTTGCTCTGGCCTCTTAGTCTGAGGAGCAGAGGCAGCTCACAAGGGGCATCCTAGTCCTGCTCTCCCAAACTAGAGGGATGTCAGCTGCACAGGGGGTGGGGGGGCTGGTGAACAGCCAGGGTTGGGGAGAGGCAGTTTGGGTTCTTCCCTGGCCTCTACTCCCACTGTCCGCTGTGGGGGGGGCACTGTTTCTCCTTTGTGGAGGCAGAAACGTGTGTGGGCCATGTGCTTTCTGGGCAGTGGAGGCAGCCTCAGGAAATGGCAGCAGCGTGAACGTTGTTGGACAAAGGAAGGCTTCTGTGGCACGAGGATGGATGCACTTCTCCGTTTCTTTTCTTTTAAAGATGAATACATTGGATTGAATGCAGCTCTTTTCAGCCCGCTTGCTCAGGCAGCCTTTCCCCCTCTGTGAGCTGCACCCTGCACTGCTGCCCCCCAGCCCAACATCCTTGTCTGCTTCTGCCTGCCCCTCTCACTCAGTCAGCCATGTGCGGGTGCCGGGGAGGGATCTTTCCCCCACACAACAGCCCATCTGGGCTTTCCAGGTTGTTCCTTGGGGCTTGTGACCTGCCTCTTAGAAATCTGTGGCCTCTGCTGTGTGTGTGGGGGGGAGATAGTGCAGGTGGGAAGGGTCATTCCTCTTGGGCAACTTCAGGGGTGAGGGAGCCACGTGCCCACAGAGGCCCCAACAGGCTCCTGCTGCGGATGCTTACCAGCTTGTCTTCTTTTGCCCCCCTTTCCCCTTTCTCTTTCAAAAAAAATCTCTCAAGGCGAATTTGCAAGAAAACAAGATGTCAGACACGGGGAGTAGCACAGATGGGAAAACAGACCTGCCCAATGGTAAGAGAAGCTGAGTGGAGGTGGGAGGGAGGAAGTGTAAAGCTGGGAGCCTTCACTTCCAAAGGGCTGCTGCTGCCCCCACCGTTTCCCCCTCGGAGTCCCCAAAGGAGGAGATGGCAGGAGGGCTGTGAGGGGCCATGCAGTTCAGGGCCAAAATGGGGTTTCTTAGCCAGTTTGGAGTGGGCTCTGTTTAAATTGCTTGGGCCTGTGTCAGGCCCATCTCCCACACAAGTCCCATGGATACTGAGCAGGAGACTCACCTCCATCACATCATCAGAAGTCAGCTAGAGAGCCTGTACTGGAGTTTCATGCAGGATGCTGCCTTGCAAGAGAGGACCGAGCATGGCCAGCTGGCCAGAAGCCTCCTTTGGACACAGCGCTCCACCAGGACACCTTGAGGGGGTGGCTGACGTCTGTGTCCCAGCCATGGTTTGTCTGCATTTTGACAGGTTCCTGTTCACAAACACAGCCGAGCCTGCAAAGAATCCTCTCGACCTCTCTTCTTCCTGCCCCCCCATTCAGTGAGAGACCTCTGGCTTTCCCAGGCCAGCTGGTCCTGTGTGCAAATCCCCCATAATAGAAAGAGCCCCTGAGCTCAGGTGAGGGGGCATTTAGTCTTCCATTCCCTTGTCCCTGAGGGCACATCTGCCAGGGAGAGCTGCCTGGTCCCTCCTAGCCCAGGTGCAGCCCCAGCCTCAACCCTGGGGCACCTATTGGGGGGCAGGTGAAGCCTTTCTGTGCCTCCTGCAGATGTTGGGACAAATGGGGGGAATTTTCTCCATGCTGCAGTGGAAGGGGCAGGTTGTGTCCAGGAAGTGTTGGTGGGTGGGGGCTTTGCTGCTGCTGGAGGGACTCTGTGAATGTTTGCTCAGTGTCGGTGAAGCCCCAGGGGTCTGGGTTCTTGGGTTCTCTATCACATGAATAAGAGAAAGGTCCCCTTGGTGGGGTCTCCAGGCCGTGGAACTCCCCAGCCAATCTTCTCCCATGACAGGCAAAGACCATTTTATTCCAAGAGCCTTTTGGCTGTTCAGAGGCTGTGGAGGAACAGCGCTTTTAAGATGCAGCTGTTGTTTTCACCGTGATGGGTTGATTAATTGTATGTTAGTGTGACAACCTAATTTTGCATTAAATTTGTGTCTAGAATTTGTAGTTGTTTCTAGAAGGACTTTTTAATGCTGTAGTGAGCCACCTTGTCTGCAGATGTTGGGACAAAAACAGCTTAGAAATAAAATGTAGATATAATTCTTTCAAGCCAGTAACTCTGTAACTTTCCTAGTGAATTTATATCCCACAGGTCTCAAAGCAGCTTACAGCAAATCAAAAGAAAGTATAGCTAAAAAAATTACAAACAGTGCAAAAGCTAAAAACAAAGCAACAATTTAATCACTTCTATTAACACAAAGTTAAGAAAATTTAAACTCCCATTCCTGGAGAAAGATAGGGTATAAATTCAATAAATTAACGAATGAATGGAATGTAAAACATAATGAAAAAGGTTACAGCGCAGCGGGCCCTATGAATGGGCTTCTTTGGAAAGTAAACGAAGAGCTTAAGGCTGGCCTAATTGAAGAAGTATTTGTTGCCTGTGGTTGGGAGTTCCAGAAGCCATGGGCAGCCACCAAAGAAGGTCCTGTCTCCCATGTCTTCCCCAAACATGAGAGGGTGGTGGGTCTGCCTAAGTGGCGTCCTTCCTCTCCCTTTCCACTACCCAGCAGGCAGGACCATGTGGGGTGCTGGGCTGTCACTGACTGTGTGTATTTCTCCCCACAGGCAGTTTGTCCAGCAGCCCAGAGGAGATGTCCGGGGCCACAGAGGGGCGTGAGACTTCGTCTGGGGTGGAGGTTGAAGCTTCGGACCTCAGCCTGAGCCTCACTGGGGACGAGGTGGGGCCCAACCGTACGTACACGGAGAGCTCGGCAGAGGAGAAGGATTCAGACAGCATGGATGACACGGGCCACTACTCCATCAACGAGCTGAACCGGACGTACGACCGCTCTCACTCAGAGGAAGAGGAGGAGGAGGAGGAGGATGATGATGAGGAGGAGCCCCAGTTGCAGCCCCAGCCACAGGCGGAGGCTGAGGCCCAGCGGTCTCGCCGGCGCGCCCAACGCAAGCGCCCCAACCGGGATCGGGACTCTTCGGACGACGAGCGGGCCCTGGAGGACTGGGTCGCCTCGGAGACCACGCCACTGCCCCGGCCCCGCTGGCGAGCTGTCCCGGCCCTGCGGGAGAGGGAGCTGGGCTCTAGCACCCGCTTTGTCTACGAAGCCTGTGGGGCCCGGGTTTTCGTGCAGCGCTTCCGGCTGCAGTACGGCCTGGAGGGCCACACCGGCTGCGTCAACACCTTGCACTTTAACCAGCGCGGCACATGGCTGGCCAGTGGGAGCGACGACCTCAAGGTGGTGGTCTGGGACTGGGTCCGGAGGCGGCCTGTGCTGGAGTTCGAGAGCGGCCACAAGAGCAACGTCTTCCAGGTGGGGAGCAGCAAAAGGGGCTTCCCTCCCTTTGCCCAAGTAGGGGGGGTTGTTCAGCCACCTCCAAGCCCCACAGGGGCCTTTCTGGAGAAAGGATTGGTCCAGTGAAAGAGAGCTGCAAGGATGCGAGACTTGCTACCTGTTAAGCCTTGTAAAGCTGGCAGGGGGGAGAGGAGTGGCTCAGCCAAGGGAAGAGGGAGGCCGGTGTTGCTGCCATTGGCATGGTGGGGGGTTCTGCCTTTGGACAGCCCTTGCCCTTTGGCAGTTATTGCCACTGTGGGATTCCCTTTGGGCCAGAAAAGTTGGCAGAAAAGAGCTCGAGCAGTTCTGTCTGCTGCCTCCTCTCCTCAGTGGGAGCAGGTGGGAGCAGGGTGGCAGGGCAGCTCTTGCCATCGCGTCTCCCAGAGGGCGGATGAGTAAAGAGCCTCCCTCCCAGCTCTCAGTCGCCTTACCTTCTGCCCCTGCAGGCCAAGTTCCTCCCCAACAGTGGTGACTCAACCCTCGCCATGTGTGCTCGTGATGGGCAAGTCCGTGTTGCCGAGCTCTCCGCCACCCAGTGTTGCAAGACCACCAAGCGAGTGGCCCAGCACAAGGGAGCATCACACAAGGTGAGTGTGCCTCCCCCGTCCGCCAGCCTATCTGCAGCTCTGCTTCAGAGACCAGCAGCGACAGAGAAAGGGGAAAGAGACTCGCGTTGGGGGCACAAGGCCTTTTTGGGAGGGTGGGGATAAAAATGTTCAGTAGCGCACGAAGGAGGCTGTTGGCCCCAGGCAGGTGTCTCCCCTTGGGCCCCCTCCTGGTGTCTGACCTTCCCTGCTGATGCTCATTCCATTAGCCTGCTCTACACTGAACTGCAGGGAGAATGGCCCCAGGTGGTAGCCCCGGCAACAACTTCTGCCAAAGGATGCTGTTTTGCCAGGCAAGTGCTGGCAGGGTGGGGCAGGTCCCTTATTTTACCTGTGAATCATCTCCTCTTTCTCTTCTAGCTGGCCCTGGAGCCAGACTCCCCCTGCACTTTCCTCTCAGCCGGTGAAGATGCTGTAGTCTTCACTATTGACTTGAGACAAGACCGGCCCGCTTCGTAAGTGTGGGTTTGGTTGGGGTGGCCTGGGTGCCTGTGTCTCTCTTCTCTCTCCATCACGGTTCCTGTGGTCTGCTGCCCTTCTGGTGTTGGGGGAGGGGGAGAGGGCGGGGGCCTTTGTTTGACCAGTGGCCCTTACCCTTTGGTCCTCCAGCCTTTTTGGGCTTCATGTGTCAGAAATGCCTGTCAGAAAACCCTGTGATCACAGTTCCTGGGAGCTGTAGTTCATAGGCATCCATAAAAGCCAGAGAGACAAGTCCAGAGAAGGCAACAAAGGTGATAAAAGGTCTGGAAACCACCAAGCTTGAAAAGGAACACCGTAAAGGGCTGGAGATGTTAAGCTTGAAGTGCTGGCGTGATGACCTTCTAAATATCTGAAGGCAGGTCATGTGGGTGAGGGAGAGAGCTTGTTTTTATGCTGCTCTGTGAGCCAATGAATTCCAACGACAAGAAAAAGAGATTCCATCTCAGCATCAGAAAAAAGCTCCTGATGATGAGAGAGAGCTTCCAGCCTGCCTTGGAAGGTGGTAGACTCCCTTTCCTTGGGTGACCATTTGTTGGGAGCGCTTTAGCTTCACATTCCTCCATGGGCAGAGGTTGGACTCAATGGTTTTGCTGTACCCCTGGCCTGTGCTTGCTCCAGTTCAGTCTCCTACAGCCAGGAGGCTATACAGTTTCTCAATGTGTCCGAAGATCTGGGCCTTCTCTGGATCTCACTGCCCAAGGTACAGGAGCAGCAGCAGCAGCCTTCAAATTGCTTCCTTACTTTCTGTGGACTGTTTTTTGAGTTTTCCAGAGTTAAAATTGGAACATGGCTGGCTCATCTCACCTAGTTGTCCAGACCAGATTTCTTTTTTCTGACTCTCATTCCCTGGCCTTCCTGGAATCTGTTCTTTTCACCATTTCTTCCTTCTCCATTTCTTGTTGCCTTGGCATGGGGGGTCCCTCCCCTCCCCTCCCTTGTGTGTCTTTGGGTGAAGGTTCTTCCTCTTGGATGCTGTGCTGAATTCCGGCATCTTCTTCTCCCCTCACATGTGCTTAGGAAGTTGGTTGTGACGAAAGAGAAAGAGAAGAAGGTGGGCCTCTACACGATCTACGTGAACCCAGCCAACACCCACCAGTTTGCTGTGGGAGGCAGAGACGAGTACGTCAGGTGAGTCAGGGAGAGCAGCCCCATGGGGACACGGGCAACACAGGCCTCTCTGCCAGTTATGGGGCTGAGAGGTTTCTGGATGACGTACAGTCCAGTTAGAGATACTATTAAGGAGAGAGGCTCTTAGACAGCCCCCCCTCTCAATTCAGCCACTCTTTCTGTGTTTTTCTCTCCCCCTTCTATTGAATCTTAACACCCAGAGGGTCTGCCTCTGTGACAACTTTGGGAAAGTAATAATAATAATAATAAAATTTATTTATATCCCGACTCTCCCCATGGATCGAGGCGGTACTACAACAATACATTAAATACATTAAAAGCATTAAAACATAACCAATCCTCCCTACCCATCAACCCATCTAAAACCAACCCCCTAAAACACATTAACTACATTAAAGAACAGGAGGACAATTGGTGGGAGGCGGTGGAGTACTAGTCTGGGAAGGCCTGTCGGAAGAGAACAGTCTTGACTGCTTTTTTAAAGCAGTCAAGACTGGTAATGTGCCGGGTCTCCTCCAGCAGACCATTCCATAACTTGGGAGCGATAGAAGAGAAGGTCCTCTGGGTAACCGCAGCCAACCTAGTTCTGACTGGCTGCAGTAAATTCCTCCCAGAGGACCTTAGTGTGCTGGGCGGATTATATAGGAGAAGGCGATCCCACAGGTAGGCTG
The DNA here is from genome assembly GCA_948474755.1 of Ctenosaura bakeri. Lineage (NCBI taxonomy): Eukaryota > Metazoa > Chordata > Lepidosauria > Squamata > Iguanidae > Ctenosaura > Ctenosaura bakeri. The sequence goes on from CAOLHI010002020.1 coordinate 357,568, forward strand.
GCCCCAAGCCATGGAGGGCTTTAAAGGTAAGAACCAACACCTTGTACTGTGCCCGGAAACTAATAGGCAGCCAATGTAAAGACTTCAGAATTGGTGTTATGTGGTCAGTTTTAGGTCTACCGGTGACCAGCCCGGCTGCCATGTTCTGAACTAATTGAAGTTTCCGGACTAAGCACATGGGTAGCCCTATGTAGAGCGCATTGCAGAAGTCAAGCCGTGAAGTTACCGGTGCATGCACCACTGTTTTTAGATGTTCCAGCTAATGTTAGCTTATTTTATTTATTTTATTTATTTACCTATTTTGGGAGTAATTTTGTTTCAGTTTTTGTCAATAAAAAGGAAAAGGAAAGTGCAACTAAACATTTGAACAGTTAACAAGTCAGGCAGGACAGAGTTCCAGTTCCACGTATGCTTAAAAGGAACAAAAAGGGAGGCATCATTGCTTTGACTCTTACATTCAGAAGGAAATGCAATCAGACGGTTATAATCTCTTTTCACAAGTTAAGATGGGGTGGGGTTGAGTTAATACGGTGATTAATATAATTCTTCTTCACTCTTTTCTCAGGATCTATGATCAGCGGAAGATTGATGAGAACGAGAACAACGGTGTCCTCAAGAAGTTCTGCCCCCACCACTTGGCAAGGAGCTGCTTCTTTTTGGTTGCCCCCCCCTTTGCCTTCCCTCCCCACTCCATGGGAGAATCATTGTAGCCCTGCAGGGCTGGCTGTTTCGGAGATGGCAGAGCAGCAGGAGGGAGGAAGGGGGCTCCCACAGTTTCCCTTTGCTACAGCAAATTACTGTGCCCCACCTCCCCTGGCAGTAGCCCCAGCTGGAAAACTGTTGCCTCATCATCAGCTGGCTTGATCGTGGAGATTGAGCAGGGGGCTGTGAAGCTCTCCATTCTTGCAAAGCATGTGGCGGAAAGGGGTGCTCAGACCACACTGCCTGAGGAGGTGAACGTGAGCTGAGTCTATGCAGGGGGCTGTGTTGCTGCTTGGAAGAAGGGATCATGTGAGCCTTTTGCAGGGATTTTTCTCAAGTTGAAAAATGAGCATGGGAGGAGCTCTGGCAGGTTTGGGGAGGCTCTTTTCTGCCTGGAGAGGAACAGGCGCCAGTCAGGAGAGGGAAGCGCTGACTTAGGGGTGGACCAATGGCCTTTGAGCAGTTCTTCTCTATTCTTCTTTTAGTGAGGCCTGCAGCAGAGGCCAGAAGTACCCAAGGTGCCCACTACAGCTGTGGGCAACAGCCGTGTCCCTCTGCCCAACCTCAGCCACCAGGGGCTGGGACAGTTGAGGGTTGGGGACAGGGTCAGGCTGTTGACCACAAATGTGTTGGGCCCCTTGGTCCCATCTGTCCTTGTGCAGCCTCACTGCTTGTCGGCCTGAAGGTCCCTCTGAAAGCAGCCCCCCTGATTTGCCCTCTCTCCCCAATTCGTACTAGGTGAATAGTGAGTCCAAAGCCAACATCACTTGCCTGGTCTACAGCCACAACGGCTCAGGTATGTGGCTCAACTCTGGTCATGGTGCTGGCATTCTGGAGCCGGGGCCGGCCAGGCTTCTGACACCACCTTGCTTTAGAGCCAATGTCTTCTGGCTCATCTTGGGGTGGAGGCCTCTGCCTGCCTGCCTTCCAGCTGACCTGCATGTGAGGATTGTGATGGTTTGTTTCAGAGCTCCTGGCCAGCTACAATGATGAGGACATCTATCTCTTTAATTCGTCCCACAGCGATGGAGCAGAATACATCAAGCGCTACAAGGGGCACCGTAACAATGCCACAGGTAGAGAGATACCGCCCCCCCCGCGCCTCCTAAGAGCCAGGCTGCTCTTCCCCTAATTCTGAGGATGCAGTGGCTGACCTTAGCTCTGAGGGCTGTGCCCTCCCCTATGACAGAGGCACCTCCCCAGGGCGTAGGCAATAATGTGGGTGTGGGGGCCGAGCATCAGCCTCTGGAGCTGCTCCTGAGCAGAAAGTGCTGCTGGAAGGGCCTCCAGTTTTCTCTTCTGTTTCTTCTCCATTTTTCCTTTGAGAAAAAGGCTGGTGTGAGAAGGCATTCCACTCCTTGCTGTTTCTCCCGTGTGCAAAGTACTGAACAGAGCTGAGAGGCGGGGTGTGCTGGGAGAGTGATCCAGGTGACCTCAAAGCAGCGTGGGCATGGGATTTTGTGCTGCATTCTGGTCTTTGTGCCCATGGCTGGTGGATGTGGCCCACCAGCCATCACACTAGGAGAACCAGGGCGTGGGCGGCAGCAGCAGTGATCAGGTGTGCGTGGATCCTGTCGCAGCCCTGCCTGCCTGCCTGCCTGCTGAGCCCCCTTGTTTTCCTCCAGTGAAGGGTGTCAACTTCTACGGCCCCAAGAGCGAGTTTGTGGTGAGTGGCAGTGACTGCGGGCACATCTTCCTGTGGGAGAAATCATCCTGCCAAGTGGTGCAGTTCATGGAGGGCGACAAAGGCGGTGTGGTGAGTGTGAGGGAAGGGGGACCTTTCCACGGCGACTGGGCATATTTGTCTGTGTCTTTATGTAAATGTTTCTACCTTGATTTCTGTATAAAGATCTCAGTGTGACGTAAAATCAAATTGACCATTTTTTTTAAAATGTAAGCAACAAAAATGATTTTTAAAAGGCTGAAAATATGTTAAAACACTTCAGTAAGTTAAAGAGACAGATTAAAGCTGGCTAAAATAGTTTGAAATGATTCAAAACCAGACACGTGTCTGGATTCATGTAAAGCCAGTTGAAATCCAAAGCTATTAGTGATCAACCATGTTTTTACTTGGGGCTGGAATGACAGCCCAGTTTGTGCCAGTGAAGTCTCTTAAGGCAGAGGCGGGGGCATGGGTTCCATAACTTGGATGCTACAGCAGGAAGGGCTGTGCCCCCCCATCCCCCCGAAGCCTGTTGCCCTGGCTGGTGGGCCATGGAAGGAGGCCCCCTCCAGCAGGCCTCAGATCTCAGGCCGGTCTGTGCAGGAAGGCTGCTGGGAAGGTTGAGGGGGAGCTAGGTGCTGTGAGCCAAAGGACTTGGCCAGAGGTCCTTGAAGGAGGAAGGGGGATTGAAGCCCCTGTCCCCACAGCAGGGAGAGCCACTCAATCAAGGCTCCCCTTCTTTCTTTCTTTCTTTCTTTCTTTCTTTCTTTCTTTCTTTCTTTCTTTCTTTCTTGTTAATTTGTTGACGGTTCCTGGTCTTGGGGCTTATAGTCCAAAAAGACGCAATGTGCAAAGGAGGGGATCCTTCCCCCCCCATATATCTGGGGCTGGGAGTGGCTGCCCCATCTTTATTTTTCTCTGGAGATTGAGGGGAGATGGCTCCTCTGCCCACTTGGCACCCCACTTCCCTCCAGGCTGGGTGTCGCTTAGCTGCAGTGGGAGGGAGTAGGGCGGGTGTGTGCATGCTGGAAGGGCTTTGGACAGGGCTCAGGAGTTGTGCTTCTCTCCCTCCCTCCTTCTTGGCTGCCCCCCACCCTTCAGGTCAATTGCCTGGAGCCCCACCCGCACCTCCCTATTCTGGCCACCAGCGGCCTGGACCATGATGTTAAACTCTGGGCCCCCACGGCTGAGGCCCCCACCCAGCTGGCCGGTTTGAAGGAGGTGAGTGAGAGATTGGGGTGTTGAGGCGTGGGTGGGAGGGGGCTTCCTCTGCTTCTTCTCCTCTGGGGTTGGTGGCCCCTCTGACCCTCTCCTGCTGCCACCCCCTAGGTGATCAAGAAGAACAAGCGGGAACGGGACGAGGATGGCCAGCACCACACGGACATGTATGAGAGCCACCTGCTCTGGTTCCTCATGCACCACTTCCGGCAGAGGCGGCACCACCGGGTAGGCAGTGGGGAGCAGGCTTCCTCTGCAGGGAGGGTGGGAGGTGGTGGCGCAGCCCTCTTCACCTGCCTGGGAGCTGGGGGGGGCGCAGAAACAGGGGTGCCTTGGGGTGTGGCTGTAAATCCTGTACAGTTTTGTCCTCGCGGGAGAGGGTGAGCAGTTGCAGTGCTGTGCTCCCACTGAGGGGTGTGGGGGACAAGTCTTCTTCCAGAGTTCTCCCTGTACTTTTGAACATTTCAAAGCGTCGTCGAAGAATTCTTGTGCGGAGAAAAATATCCTGTTTTCTTCATGAGGGGAAAAATAGTTTTGGGACAGGAAACTGCATGGAAAACAGGATTTGTGTCTCCCCAAGGCCCAAGTGTTTTTCTCTGCAGAATAATTCCTGCACAACCCTTGGGATGCCAGATGCCAGCAGAAAACTGCACACGATTTTTGCAGCCTGTTGTTGTCTCTGGTGGGGTTCCTCGGCTGTTAGGAAACCGATCTTGTGGCCTGAAAGCAAATACTGAGTACGCTTCCCAGCCCTTGTTTGGGCCAGTTGGGAACTTCATTCTGGTGCATATCACAGATGGGAGGTGGGGGGCAACTCAGGGTGGGGCAAGGTAGGTTGTTTGTGGCTGGGAGCAGGGAGTGCGTGGCTTTGCCCCTGGACGCAACTGGCCTGTTCTCTCATAGTTCCTGCCCACTGGGCATGATGGGACCCTCCCAAGAGCCTAGAGGGAGTTCCCCCGCCAGTCATCAGCCTGACCCGTTCTCCAGTCCTTCTGAGAAGCAGAGGAGCTTTGCTCTGCCTGACTTTCAGGCGCAGTTGGAGGCCGGAGCCCTGCCCCGCCCCACTGTTTTCTCTTCAAACACGTAGAGGCTCCATTTAGCTTCCTGGGGACTCTTCGTCCTCCTCTTCCTCCACCACCACCACAGTTCCCCTTGGTCCTTCTGAAACTCCCCGTGCCTTTGCCCCTTTCCTGCGGCTGCGAGAGACGGTCCCTTGCACCAGTTTTGCTCCCCGCATCTCTCCCTCAGATGCCTAGTCCCCCTCTGCCTGCCAATCTCATCCGCTTTTGGATTTTGGTGGCTATGTTTGTGACTGATGGACACTTTTCTTTTGGCAGCGCCGAAGGGACCCGGGCACCGGTGCGACGGACAGTGACTCGGACGAATCCCCCAGCTCCTCGGACACGTCTGACGAAGATGAGGAGGGTCCCGACCGGGTGCAGTGCATGCCCTCCTGAGGCCCCCCGTGGGCAAGGAGTCCCTGAGGAGGGGGGAAGGGCGCAGACTTGAAGCCACAACACCTCCCCTAATTAACAACCCTTCTCCCTCCCTGCTTTTTACTGAAATGCCAAGGAAAGCTCCCCACCCCCCCCCAGCCCTCACTTAGTGGACACTCTGCTGGGGGGAACTCCTCCGCCTACTTGCACTTGGACTTCTGCTTTCTCAGCCAGCAGTGGAGCAGCAGGGAGCTGGTGTGCCCGTGTGTGCGCGTGTGTGTATGGAGGGGGAGGATGGGGAGAGCCCCCGCTCTGTTGATCTGCTGAACACCCCCCTTGCCCTCAGCTTCAGCTTCTGCGTCTGGGTGGGGAGGCAGGAGAAGTGGGGCGGAGGGCAGGGGAGGGGAGAGGGGCCTGCTTGGCTACCACTCCATTTCTGCCTGTCCCCTGTAGAGCTTCTTTTGAGTGGGTTGAGTTAGTTCTCTGTTCCACCCTCCCTTTTCTTTGAGATGTTGGTGTGAGCCCCAGAGTGTGTGTGTGGGGGAACATCTTGGAGGCTTTGTGTTTCCCCCTGCTCCTCTTCCTCCTCCCCCTTGCCCCCCCATCCCTCTCCCCCAAGGCGAACTGCTGCATGCCGCACCCGGGATGAGCAAACATGGACTCTGCTTTTTTTCTGGTGAAATTTGGGGTGGGATATTTCATCCCCCCTTCCTGTTACCCCCTCCCCCAGTTGGTTGTGTTTTGTTCTTCAGCAGCAATTCTAGGCACAAAGAACCCCCCTTGCAGATCTAGAAGAGCCTTGCCTTTTGCTGTCTAGAGTGACCCCGGCTGAGCTGCTTGGAGCATAAAGTTTTTAAAAAGCGTGGAAAGCAGAGGGCCAACCGTGGGGCTCCCGGCCCCCTCTGCCCCTCAGCTGCAGTGGAACCCGGGTGCCAGGTGGGGGGTCGGTGCTGGGGTCCCATCCTTGGGCCAGAAGGTTCTTCTTTGTTTCCCCTTCCCTCTTAAGAATTATCTATTGTTTTTGAGACAAATTTCTCCCCTATTGCTGTTTAGAGGCCTAATTTTATATGTATTAAACAAGACAAGAACCAAATTAAACTTGGATGTTATCAAGTTAAAATTATTGTAAAAGTTTAAATATATATAAATATATATATATATATTATATATAAATGCAATAAATGACTTGAGAGACAGAGAGAGACCTGGTAGTGTGTGAAAGGACCAGGGACCATCTCCGTTCCGGGGGGCGGCTTCCCTCCCTTGAGGCCGCCCTTCATCGGCTCCATCTCTCCTCCTCTCTCTGGGAGCAGGGGCTTTGTGGGGGGGCTCTCCCTCCTTCCTCAGGACAGGAGGCTGCCCGCTGGCACCAGACTGCATTTTTGCTGCTGCTGCTGCTGCATGCATTCAAATTATATCCAACTTAGGAAGACCCTGTGGCAATTCTTGGCAGGATTTGTTCAGAGGGCATTTGCCACCATTTCTTCTCAGGCTGAGAGAGTGTGACTTGCCCTAAACCACTCTGCGCCTGTGTGCATGGCCAAGTGGGGATTCACACCCTTGTCTCCTGGCATCCTGATTGTACACTCGAAGCATGACACTGCACTACGCTGCTTCTCCCATTTAGGGCCCCTCTCTTCCAGAGTTTTCTTGGCAAGATTTGTTCAGGTTTGCTTTCCTCCGAGGGTGAGGGTGTGGGACTTGGCCAACGTCACCCAGTGGGTTTCCAGGGCTTAGCAGGGAGGATTTGAACCCAGGTCTCCCAGAATACTAGTCCAACTCCCAAAGCACTGCTCCACAGCGGCTCTCCCTTTGCTGCCTTGGGCAGATATACCTGTTTGGTCTCCCAGGATGGCAGCCCTGACTTCCATGCCTTGGGGGCCTGACTCCTCGCTACTGACAGACAAGCGATAGGGCTGTCCTGGCACTTGTCTCCTTTTCTGGAACAATTATTCCTTGGGAATAAGCTCTCGTGGCACTCTGAGCAAGCAGAGATATCAGCCAGAGTCAAAGGCCACTGTGGCCTACAACTCCTGGTGGGGTGGCCGGGCAGAGCGAAGCACGGTGTCTGTGAAGGCCAGGCCCCCTCCTGCCTTGCTAAAACCAAGATGACCATGTAGCCAGCCCCTGCAGTCCTGCTTTGGGGAGCATGGGTGCCTCATTCTGTGGAGTAGGAGGTCATGTACTTGTCGGGCCAACAGAAGCAATGAGATTCTCAAAATGCGTGCTGGGACAAAGCTCTCATAGGGGTTGGGAGAGGTTCAGATTGGGAAGCCTGTGTGTTCGCTGCCCTTCTTCCTTCCCCCACTTCCACCCCTTCAGAATGGCAGTCAAAGCTTGGGGGACAGATCCTGGAGGACCATCTCCTCTTTGTCCTTCCAGCTTCTTTGGGAGTGGGGGAAATGCTAGGCTGGTAGGTCAGCAGTAAGAGTTTCCTCTTGGGGCTGGGAAGAGTGACTGGGGTGGGGGGAGTTTTGAGTGAAAAGCATCCATTTATCCACCTAATATTTCTTATTTATATGTCTTATTTGTTTATCTGTCTTACGTACGTACCTTATCTAATTTGCTTTATCTGATCTCCTGGCCACCCACCCACCATGACCCCCTCTGCCAGTCCTGGCCAAAAACCCTACCCACCAATTCCCCCCCCCTTTTAACAAAAAGCACACGTTCACTCACTGTGTACACAATACCTTCAACTTTTATTTCCAGTATTAGAACAATTACTTCATATTCTGGAGTAAAAAGGGGGGGAATGTATGGGGGGAGGAAAGTAAGCAAAGCAGGAGCTAAATTCCATCGTTTACTCTAAAAACTAAAACCCCAACCAAACACAAAACATTTCCCAGCTATGACAAATTTTGATTAAAGAAACAAACAGAAAACCATGGCAGACTCAGTACTCTAAGGAGGCAGAAGGAATGGATCCCATCCAGGGCGGGTGGAGCGGAATGAGGGCCAGCCCAGTGGACTTCTAAGTTGTCCACTTGGGGCTTTGCAAATGTGGAAGGGACCCAGGCTCCCGCTCTTGACGTTTTCTGCTTGGTGGGGCAGTTGCTTCCACCGGAGGTGGCACCTGGCTCTTTGAAAACAGTTGTTCCTTGAGAATAAGCTCCGCTGAGGCTCTAGGCAGCTTGGATCTGCACAGGAGCCTTCGTCCAGAAATAGTTGGGCGTGCTGCGGCCACGTCAGCAGGAGCCAAAGGCCACTAGGTGGTGGAGGATTTCCTTCTCCTTACAGCTTGGGATTGGTAATCTGGAGAGGGCCGTGGGGGTCTCCCTGTCAGTTTGTGTGGCTTCGCTCGGAGTTCGTGGCCGTTGGAGGCAGCAAAGTTAGCTGAGCCCACCTGGCAGGGCTGTGTGGTGGCCGAGTGTTCATCTCTTGAGATGCAACGGAGGTCATCCCCACTCCCTCAGCTGCTAGATCTGGATTGGAGGAGACCCAGCCGGAAGCAAAATGCCTTCCAACAGCTGCCGTGAGACGAGTGAAGATAGATCTCCGTTGACTTGCCCCAAGTGATGATGGTGTGGGAACAGTATGATTTTCCACAGGCTGAGAATCACTTTCCTCTTGAAGTGGTTTAAAAAAATAATACTTTAGGCTTCACAGACCCATTCGTCCTCACAACAACCTTGTGAGGTAGTCCTTAGCTGTGTGGGGCACGAGGAGCTGGCTGCTCTTTGCTAAGCTCGTCCAAAGGAGCCAATTCGTTAATCCCCGGCCTTCTCCGGTCGCTTTCTGGCATATGTTGAAATACATTGTTTTGTTTCTTAAATACATCTTTAATCAAAAAATGTGTTTAGTTAGAAATACTCTCATTGTAGTTCCTGTTTGCCTTTTTTTTTTTTTTGGTCCATTTGAAAACAAAGAATAAGTTAACACTAAACATTCAATATTACATTTAATATACATATATTTATAATATATATGTACACACAGTTAGCACGGTCTGAGCATCAGGGTTTTTGGGCAGGGGGAGTGGAAGGAGGGGAAGAAGGTGGGAGATCAGGTTGGAAAACGAGAGCGGGTTGGTGCCTTCCCTCCCCCTCGCCCGCTCCTCTGGGCCCCTCCTCAGATCCTGTGCCTCTGGGCATAGCTGGGGGCATAGAGATTTTGGGGGGGGCACTGAGATGTCTGAAAAGGGGGGAAAGGGTGCTCCCCACCCTCAGCCTCCCACCCGTGGCCAGGCTCTGGGGTCTCCTGCTCCTGGGTTTCTGAAGGGATGTTTTTTGTTTAAAAAGCACTAAGAGGGCTCGGAGACAAGCCTGCCTGTGTCTCTCAGTGGGCCTTCTGGGCCCCTTTGGGCCCCTCCCTCCCCTCCGCTCCTCCTGAGCCCAGTTAAGTGTGCTCTGCCTGCAGGGGATGCTATCGCGCCCTTTGGGTATTTAGTCCGTGTGGCAACCTGCAGGGTGTGTCTGTGCGCGCGTGCGTGTTTGAAGAGTAGTTTATGCTGCATCCTGGCAGTCATTTCACCAGCCGGGCTGAGCCATGGGAATAAGGAACGGCCTGCAAAGAGCCACTCCGAGCCGCCTGCCTGCTCCTGGGCATTGTGGGAAAGGGCACCCCCTGGGGCAAAGGTGTGGCGCCCAGCCAAGCCAGGCGAGCTCCATGACAGAGCTCGGCTGCCTTGAACCACAGCTGGACTCTCCAGCCCATCATCCTGTCTTGCCTGGTGGGCGATCAAAGACCTGCCTCCCCCAAGGGGAAGACGCCCACTGCACGTGCTTCAACGCCTGGAGTCCGTTGGCACTGGACAGTTCCAGCACCATCATTCCACTTCAACTGCTGTGGTTCCGTTTTAGCAAAACGTGGGACACGCGGGTCGGCTGCCCTGAATTCCCCGACCTACAGCCCTGGGATTCCAGGGACGGAGCTGCAACAGCGCCCCAGAGGAGAGCGCTGGCCTGGCAGAGAATGCGGCTTCCTCTGTGTGTGCAGGAGAGACAGAGAAGGGAGGGCAAGACCTCAGCCGTGAGTCTTCCCCCTTCCTCTGAGAAGCACCTCAGAGCCGTTGGGGGGGGCTGGGGGCAGCGGGAAGGGGAAGCACCTCCGTTCAAAGGGAAAATGCCTCTCCAGCTCCCCCCCCCGTCTGCCATTTTGTTCTACTTTGGAGCTTTGTTCTGAATCCTGCCTTCTTCCCCCTCCCACTTTCCCCTTTGGCACTATTTTTGCCCGGTGCCAATTAGCTAATTTGCAGTGACATCAGCACCAACCCTTCTGCTGTAAACATTAGAAAAGAGTGAAAAATATTTATTCAAGGCCGCCTGAATCAGAGATCAACCCACTCTCTCCAGGCCCAGCCGTGGTCCCTTTGGGTGGTGTTTTGGTGCCCACCGGGGTCAGGGGGCTCTGGGCCCCTTGGGGGTCTGCCTTTGGAGAATGCAGAAAGCTGACAGGTGTGTGTGTGTGTGTGTTTACTGGTGGGTGGGGGGTTGCTGCCATGTGGTTTTGTGCCTTCCAGGGTTTCTACTGTTTGGGGATGCAGACCCCTTCTCTGCTGCCTTTTTGGTCTGGCATGATGTACCGTCCTCCTTGTTATGCCAAGGTGCACTTGGCTGGTCCCCATTTGCCCGCTGGCTGGGTGAGAGTGGTAGCCCGATACCTCCAGAGATGTACCTGGGGGCTCCTCCCTTCAGGGCTGCCCCTCTGCCTCGGCTCCCCCTCTGGGCTTGGTCCAGCCTGGCTTCCTGCCCTCCTGGTCCAACTGCATTTTAAATGGCATCTTATTCTTGCCTGATGGAGAAACCCTGGGACCCAGCACAGCATTCCAGGCAAATCAGAGCACAGTCAGACTGTGGATTTGGGAATCTCAGTCCTTGCTTCATTTTTCCTGGAACCAGACTAGCAGGTGGGGAGCCGGAGGGCCCAGAGGCCAGTGTCTGTGTGTGTCTGTGTCTGTTGTGTGTGCATGAGGGTGTGACAGAGATCTTTTACACCTGGGCAAGCCTGGCACAATCCTAGTAAGGGTCACACGTGGCATACATCCAACCCAGCTGGCTGCGCTGAGGACTTCACACCTGCTCTGTGTCCTAGCAGATTGCGGACATTCGAAAAGCAAAAAACCCTCAGATTTCTCAGGATTTCCAACAGGCAAAATGGGCTGCCAAAAATGAAAGAGCCACAGATTCCCTCACTTGCTCCCAGCGAGGACGCAAGGGGCTCCAAAGGGGTGATGGGATTTGGGCACTTCTGGCAAAAGCTGCCCACAGGGGCTTCCCCTCTCTGGGTGTGGAAATACTAAGCCATTGTGTAAATCGCTGGGCCTCTCTAAGTTGGCTGACTTGGCGTCTGGTGGAAAGAAGGGGCAAAGGGTTCTGCCCATTCGACCCGCCCGGAGGCCCCTTGTGTCCTCCGTTCCTCCCTGGGAAGGAGCACACTCTGCAACCTCCCCATCCATCTGGCCTCAGCTCTTGCCCAGCTCCCTCCAGCCCTGCCTATCAGTTCTGGGGAGTTTGAAGGGCAATGAAGTCGCACCGATGGGCACCAAGGGGGCCGGAGTCCAGAGGGTGGGTCGGGCCGTTCCTGGACTGGGCAACCAGTGCATCCCATCCCTTGCAGAGGCCGGAGCAGAGTATTTATTTATTCCTGTAAAGTATTTCTGTATCGCCTCCCAGCCCACAGGGGCTCTGTTGCAATGAACAAACGGGTTAAGATTTTGCAGCCCCACCGGAGGCAGAGCAAGGCCGCCCCTTGGCTCAGACGGTGCCGGGAAGAAAGACTGACAGAGAAATGGGGGTGGGTGGTTTTGGGGTGGCCACAGGGAGGAGGGAGGCATTTGGGGTGACTGGGGGTGTGGTGGTGGGAAGGGTGACCAGGTGCCTTGTTAGAAATGCGGTTCTCACCCAGCTGCTGACCACGGCACACAGAGAACACAAACGACACGGCCGCAGAAGAGGGAGGGTCCAACACGTGCGGCATTTTTAAGAGTTCGGGGGAGGGGGCTACCTGGCTATCAAACAGATTCACAGCACAGATTTCAGCGTTAATTAAATAATCAAAATATATTAAAAGAGAAATTCCTTTTGCAGTCCAATGCAACAGAAGTGAGTTTCACCATTTGGTGTGTTAAAACTAGAAGCTTTTTCTCTCCAACCATAGCACCCCCACCCCCTTAATTCCCTCCCCCCAACAGGCGGGTTAGTTGAAGGATACCAGAGTGCTAAGGAGAAGGCATCAGAGGCCAGCTGAATGGCCAGCCTCACGTCTTAAGAACTCCCCCCAAAAAAGTGTCACTCCCCCACTCCAGCTATGGGGGAGGGCTGGACACTGTGGACTAGTGCCATCCATGCCACCTTGGGCTGACGATCAGGGTCGGGCGGAGAGGAAGGCTACCTGCCACTCATCTCTCCCCAGCATCCCCCACATACATATTGGAGATCCACTTGGGGTACAGTGAGGGGGGGTGTGGCAGCAGCAGCAGCAATGGGGAACTGACTCTTTTTGCCCAGAAATGGATAGGTTTGGGTCACCCAGCCACACCAGAGCACCCATGGGCCTGGAAAACACATGTCCTTATGCTCTCGGAGGGGGACTGCTTTGTGAACATTATGCAGCAGTCAACCCCTGGTTCCTGCCAGGCAGGCAGAAAGGACTCCTCCAAACTCCGAGGGGCCCCAGGGCCCCACCAGCTCACTCCAAACCCACCAGTGCAAAAGTCTGGGTGCCCACGGGGCGGAGTCCACTCCACAGCCGGCCCCTCTCCTGCATTTTGAGTATCATGGCACTGAGACCCATGGGCTCCTCTGGATGGGAAGGTGGGAGGAGGGCTGAGAGTGGGCAGGGCGGGGGAAGATTCCCACCCAGATCTGTCCGTCCGACGTGGAGCCCCAGGCGTATCCAGGGAGGCTGCTGGCTGGGCTGAGCCTCGCCTTTCCCCAGTAAAAAACTAGGATGGGTCAAGAGCTGTGCCAAGGCGGGCAGCCCCTCCAAAAGACCCGAGGGGGCAGAAGGAAAGCCTCTCTCTGCAAGGGTCACTCTGGGCAATGGCAGGACGGGGGGAGGAAGAGGCAGGGGAAGGGGGCAGGCGGCACTAACGGAGAGGCTACGGCACAAAAACCAACACCAAGGAAAGGCACAAAGTTGACTGCGGGGGAGGGGGGTGGCAGGCAAGGAGGTTGGCTGGTGTGCCGTGGGAGTCAATAGCCACCCCGACACCCTTGTCCCTCTGCCACAAAAGGGAAGGAGGCGAACCCCAAATCCGACGGCTGCTCTGACCAGTTCTTTCTCCCTAGTTCACATCTCCGACCTGCCTTTGCCCGGCGTTTCTCCTTTCTTCAACCTCCTCTGTCCTCTGTTCTCTTTTCTGGCTCTTCCTGATGCAACGTGGCCCCCTAGCCTCCCCTCCTCCCCCTTCCAAATCCCCCTGGAAAAACTGAAAGCCGGCTGCTCCTCGGTCCTGCGCCCCCAACCAGCAGAAAACCAGTGCCGGTCCCAGCTGGATCTCTTCAAGACGGCCCGCTGGGCTGGAAGGGGGACCGGAGGGCTGCAGTCCTGAAGAGAGCGGCCGTTGTGCCGACGTTTCCTTTCCCAACTGCCCCGTGCCACCTGGGGAGACGGGCAAGCAGCCACGGCGCTGGCCGGGGCGCTTTAGATGGTGAGCGAGGCCTCTCTGTCGGCCACAACATCGCCAAGGTGGCTGGAATGAGGTTTTGAAGGGCCTGGCTGGGAGTCTGGCCAAGGGGCAGCAGGGTCCAAAGGGAGACAGAAATGGGACCCTCTCTGGCTGCTGGACCCCCCTCCCAGCAAGGGGAACGGCCTCCTGCAGCTCACCATCTCTGCCCCCCCAAACTTTTACCAAAGTGGCAAATTGGTGTTCCCCCTTCCCCATTTCATCCTTGCTAGATGCACTGGAAGTAGTGGGGCTGCTCTGGGTGGCAAAAGCAAAGTGCCTCCTTTGCTCCCACTGCCCCCCATGCCCCACTCCCTCTGCGGTACCCAGGGTTGGGGGTGAACTGTCTCTTAGAGGTCTAATCCCTCGAGTTGTCCCACATCCCACCCCCCATGAAGCAATCCCTTAATGCCATTGGCTCCCAGCACTAGGGGTCCGGCCCCAGGCAGAGGGACGTGGGCTCAGCTGCCTCCCGATGCCTTTGGGCCCCCTTCTCGCCTGTTCTCGCCACTTCACCTCCATTTCCACTGTCCCCTCGTCCTCACCTTTTACCAAACAGATCACGGCTTCCTGATTCAGGAAGGTTCGATTTAAGGGGTTCTGCCCCTTCCCTTTGGAGCCGGGGTGGGTGGGAGCAACAATTGACAAGGGACCCACACTTGCATAGTACTTCCAGCTTCCATTAAGCAACCCCCCCCCCACTGCCCTCCTTTTCCTGGGCAGGGGTCAGCCTTCCCTGCTGGGGGGACCTTCTAATCCATTCTGGTTAGTGACCAAGGTGGGAAACTGGAGGGAGGGAGGGAGGGGGGAGGGAGGGGGGCAGGAGAGGGGGCCGGGATTAAAACTCAGTTAGTGGCCATGCTGCTGCCAACCCCATGTGTCCCCCACCCCACCCCACCCCACCCAGCCACACAACGGAAGAAGAAGAAGGAGTAGGATGTGGTCAGGGGAGGAGAGAAGGCATGGCTGCAGCTGCCCAAACTCAGGGGGAGCAGAAGAGGTGGGCTCATTCTGCCTCCTCCTCCTCCTCCTCCTCCTCCAGCCTACTTTAAGCTTTCTTGGGTGGGGGGGCCAGCTTGATGATCTCTTCTTCAGACGGCTGCCGGATGATGTCTGTGGAGAGAAAGCAGAAGAAAGAGACCATCAATGCAGGGTCAGTTTTAAATCAAAACAGGGAAAAGGGTGACTTTCCTTTGCGTATCATATCTCATTCTGCAAATAGAACCCCCCACGCTTGCGCTTGGCTCGTTGGTCTTTGGAAAGATGGATTCCATTATCTACAAACAAAATCTAGGGTTTGTTTTTTGGTTTTGTTTTTTTGCCACAGAATTGTGGTAGCAAATGTCAATTAAAAAATAAGTCATTCTGGAGGACTGCAAAAAAGGGGCTTTTGGGGCAGGTGGCACACGCTCCTTGGCCCCCCTCGCCTCCCAGGGCATCTCGAGCAAGAAGGGCCCCTCCTGGCCTCTGACCTTTGTATTTCTTGGCGCTGGGGATCCGCGTGAGCTTGGTGTCTACTTCGTCCTCCTCGGAGATCTTCAGCACTTGAGTCCGGTAGTCCACCACCATGGTGAGCAGGTCGGGGCGGCGGGAGATCTCGAAGATGTGCTCGATGTAGGAGAGATTGTCTGGGTGGGGAAAGTGCAAGGAAGAGTGTTAGGGGTGGTTCCCATCGAAGGACGGAAGGACGGACGGAAGGAAGGAAGGAAGGAAGGAAGGAAGGAAGGAAGGAAGGAAGGACGGAAGGACGGAAGGGGCACACTGGCTCTGCCTCTCCCTCCTCCCGTGCCTCTTTGGGCCACTCAAACGCTCCCAGGGGCATCTTGGGGAAGGCAGGCAGTGACTTCTCCAAAGTGAGGTAAGGCACCGTTTCACTCCCATTGCTCATTATAGCTTCTTCTTCTTCTTGTGGTATCTAGAAAGTAACTTGTTGCATTGCTTGGATTTTTTTTGTTTCTGTTTCTGTTTTGTTTTGGAGCTTAAAATGAACCACCTCGGCCTGATTCGCGCGAGTCAGTCTCAAGCAGGTGAGGCCACTGATGGTTTGCTGAAGGCAGAGTCAACACACATTTTCCCCCTTAGAATGAATCTTGAATGGTTTTAGCTCTATAGATTAACCCTTTGAAGCAGTATTTCTGTCTGCTGATCTCTGCCTCTGTTTCTATCTGATGGTTCTGTTTGTTTTTCAGTCTTTGCTGGCTTTAACAATTCCATTATTAGGAAAAGGTGGGATGCAATTGAATAAGTAAAGCCTCCTAATCCAGTGGGTTTTCTCTAAGCATCAAGAACATTCAGGCTGCTAAGTTTGATAAAAGAATGGCATAAACATGGAAAATAAATAATCCTGCTAAAATGCCTCTTAAATTGTCCTTTCCTTTAGAGGAAACGCAAGCCAGGTAACTAGAAAATGTGATTCCTCATCACCCCAGTCAAGAGAAGGGTTGAGATTCCCCCCATCCCTCCACACCTCGCTCTGTGTGTGTGCATGAGTGTGTGTGTGCCTGCCCCCCATGGGTGTTGCTGCTGCTGCTGCCCACTCCCTCCAAGTGTGACTGATGACTGTGAGTTTCTCTGGAGGCATGTGACGGCTGTGTGGGTGGGTGGAGTGCGCTGTTGTGAGTCTGTGTGCTGCGATGTTGCCCGTGCGTGGGCGGCTGCGCTGCTGGTGCAGAGGTGTGGATGTACCCGTGTGTGCGTGCGTGTGCGCGAGATGGAGAGAACCACCGGCACCAGGTGGTTGGCCCTGAGAAACGACGACGCCTTTCGCACAACAACACACGGCACACACCACCCGCCTCCCCGCTCCGCGGCACCATCTGCAGCCTTCCCTCGAGGAGACCCTGGGAAGGGTGGGTGGGGTGCAGCTGTTGAGAGGTGGGTGGGTGGGGAGGGGAGAGAGCTGCAGGGGGGGCAGCCAAATGCAAAGGAGCAGAACAGCACCAGGACTGGGGGGAGGCCTGGAGGGGGCTGCAATAGCCCTTCCAGGGGATCTTGGAGCACTGCACCCCCCTTGGAAAAAAATCTCTCTCTTTTGCCACGAATGATCTCTAGAGACATTGGGGAGGGGGCATTTTTGCCATGTTTTCAGCCACCCTCTGGGCCGTTTTAGGAAGGCATTTGGAACTCAGTTCCTGTTCAGTTTAGCTTCTCCTGGGCCCAAAATGGCCCTCAGGCAAAAAAAAAATGGCAAAAATGACCCTCCTCACAGGGCATTTGGATCACCTGAGGCAAAACACAATTTTAGAGGGTCATCTCTTAGAAGAGGAATTATCTCCTGGATGTAAAAAGCGCAGACCCCTCCGCTGTTCTTGGGGTGCCCCTGCCTTCTAAGAGTTGCTTTGGGGGGCCTCCCAAAAGAAAGACAAACAGGGAGAGCCATCGATTCACAGGTGACGATTTTGCTCCTCTTGCACATCACCTGAATTATTTGTGAAGCTTGACACTCACACTTGTCACATCTCAAGAGTCCCCCTCCACCTACCAGCACCCCATAAACTCTTCCTGGCTGCCACATATCCTTCCCACCCGCCCACCCACGAATCCTCTCTTGAAAACAGGTGAAAGCTTAGGGGGGTGTTGGGGGGGCTGTCTTTCTGGGAGCGCCAAGTGGGCTGGAAAGGAATCTGAATTCTGAGCCAAAACTGCTTCGGCTGTGCCTGTTTGCTGATTCACCATCCCTCCCGGGAGCCCCGCCGTCCATCCCTTTTCCCGGAGCCATCGCGGCTGGCCCGGCAGGCAGGCTGACCGCTCTCCCCGCCAGCTGTGAGTCACTCGCTCACTCGGAAGGGCTGCTCTCTCTCACCTTCCTTCCTCGGGAAGGAAACGGCCGAAGCGGGAGGGGAGGAGGAGAGGGCCCGGCTGCCAGGAGGCCCAGAGCATCGTGCCTAAAGAAGGCAAGGAAGGTGGCCAAGGTCTGGGGAGCAGCGTGCCCTCCGGGGATCAGCGCAGGGGAGGTGGTTGACAAGAAGGTGGGCATAGTTAAAGATAACAGGGCCATCTTTAAATATCTGAAGGGGTGTCATGTGGAAGATGCAGCCAGCTGTTTTCTGCTGCTGCTGCTCCAGAGACCTGAAGGGCTCCAACCAAGGGATTCCGATGACTAGAGATTCCGCTTAAACCTTAGGAAGGACTTGCCAGTGGTAAGATCTTCCAGAGTGGCTTGGAAGGTGATGGCCATCTTTTGGGAGTGCTCTAATTGTGTATTCCTCCATGGCAGGGGGGGGGTTGGACTGGATGACCCTCAGTTCTCTACGATTTTATGATTCTCCCGCCTCGTGTTTGTCAAGAACTCCATACGCCCCATAGATTCAGAGAGAGAGCAGGGACTTTCTTCCTTAAAAAATCACAGATATGGCACAATCTTTTCTCCCACCACCAAAGGTAAGAGAGCCACACGGAGCATGACAGGTTGCAAGCCTTTGAGGGCACTGCCCAAAAAGGAGGAGATTTCATACAGTTTGGGCACTTTGCCTTGAAACTGAGCACTACTGGTGTGAACACGGTCCCTGTCGCTGCCATGCTTGAGCAACACTTCGGGAGCCCACGCTCACTGCTAAACCAAACCAGTTTCCTTCCATTCTCCCAACAACGCATTTTCCCCCAGCTCCACATTTTGGGTCCAACTGTACATTAAAACATCAGGAAAAATGATATGCAAGCTAGAATATGCAGGATGCTGGGAAATCTGGCCCCGTTTGTGACAGTGGCCCTTGGAGACTTCTCACTCATAAGGTGAAGCCGATGGCACAACAACAGGCACAACCAGGAGGAAATCCGGAGCCCCCCCTTCTCTGGATGCTTTCTTACTTGCATGACTTTCCTCCAGCCATAAACTGCCCTTTTTCTGGTATACAGCTGCCAGGGAAATCAAGACTAAAACAGAATTAGTCCAGTTGTGTCTCTGGCGGTAGGGCAACTTGGCACAAGTTGGCATCGTCTCTGAAGGACACCATGCCTGGGTGGCAGCGCCGTTCAAGACGCATCTCTAAGACAATTGAAGATGGCAGCCCCTCCCCACTTGGCACCTAGGAAGAGCCCCCTCCTCACAATTGCCGGGGAACCACAGTGGACAGGGGTTCACTGTTAGACCATACAGCCCACCCCACTCTCCCACTCTCAGGATTATGCTACGAATATGGTCAAGATGGCCCTGGAGGAGGGGAAGGAATTCCTAGCCCCTCCCTAGGCATGGACTGGTTGGTCCAGGGCTCACGATCTATCCAGATTCTCTCCATTTCCCACCTTTGTCCAGTTTCTTGTGCTTCTCGAGAAAGCTGAACCAGTCCTTGCTGGTGGTGATTTCATCGTGCTTCTCGCTGGGGATGTCCTCCTTGCAGGCGGACTTCAGCTGGTCCAGGTCCTCACTGGTGATGTTCTCGGCGAGTTCCTCCAGGAGGCTGCTGTACTCTGCCATCTCTGCCGGAGGGAGAAAGAGGGGGCTGTCAGAGACACCGGCCAGCCCTGAGACCCCCCCAAGCCAGGCCAGGCCAGCCCAGCCCAGGGAGGGAGGGAGGGATGGCCTGCCGTCTGGGTACCAGCCCTCTCATCTCACGGTCCTGCCTAGACAGTTACTTCTGCAAAGCAACCTGCTGCTCTTTCATCCCTCTTTTCCAAAAGATTACCTGAGGACTTATAAGGGCATAAAATGCTGAGAATTAGGGTTGCCAGTTCAGGACTGTCCTCGGCCTTCTGGAACAAAACCTGAGACCAAAGGACAACAGACCCTGGTTAAGCCATCAAGAATTACACTTTGGATAGTTCATATTAAGTAGTCCATATTAACCAAAAAAAAAAAAGTAGAACTTAAAGGACAGAATTATGCATTAAGTACCAACCACAGCTTGTACGCAGCTTGTCATTAAAACACAGACATTTTTTGTGAGAGGAAGGACATATTTTCCCATTCAGAAATGAAGATGCAAACCTTTGTGAAAGGGCTGTTTGCAGATCAAGGTGGAATGAGGGGGTTATCCTTTCCTGCTTGCTCGGGGGGACAGAATAAGGAAGGCTTAATCCAGCCCCCCGCCTCTGGTCAGAAGGTGGGCACGCGGCAGAGTGGAGGGTGAGCCCTGGCACCACGAGGACTGGGAGGGAAGCTAACGAGGTAAGCACACAGGCTCACGCTTAGCAGGGCTTTCTCACCAGGGTGCTCAGGGTTTCAAAATAGCAATAAGGGACAGTCGGAATTCACGACCTGCACAGCTGACATTCAGGAAGGAGCTGATAGGAAGTGAGTGTTCTGCCTAAACACCAAATCGAAGTATCGATTTCAGTTAAGGCAGCCATGCAGGTCTCTGCAAAATGAACATATTATTGTCCGTATTCATAAATTATATTCTGTCTTTATGAAGGACCCACAACCCACAATATGCAATTTTTGGCACCAATCTGTATAAAAGCAAATGTTTTCTAACTCTCAAATAGCAACCTCTCCTATAACAAGAGATACCCACCAGTTCTGTAAGGGACAAGCTTTCTAGCCCTCCAATAAGGGACATCCTTGGGCTAAGGGATACCTGGCGCCCCAGGTATCTCTTTCCCACCCTATTTTCACCCAAAGAAAACCAAGCCCAGGTTGTTCTGCCCGGGGAACTTCCCCCCACTTGGGAAAAATGAGAAACCTACAGCAATTAGGCTTATGAAACAAGACTCTCATGTAGCTTCTCCCTTTCTCCCTAAACACAAATTAGAGATGTTATTTGTGCAAAATGCTAAGCCTAAATTTCCACGCGAGGTGCCCATTTTGGACGAATGGCTTCCAGAAATCTTTAGAAGGAAACACGAGCCACTAGACTCTCCAGAAACGGCTAGCGTTGGCTTATCCGGTGGCAGGATTTATAATTAATTCATCACAATCAGTTACAGGTTCTGATTTGAGCCTTGTTCTCTCGCAATATGTGAAACAAAAATATCAAGTTTCCTTTGACCAGTAATGGAATGTGACGGGGGTGCTTAAGATGATCCAAGTGAACTATCCCAGCTAAAGACAATTCATTTTATTTCTAGTAGAAAAATCCACACTGAGCCATGAGACTCTCTGGATGATCTGTGGCTGGACATGTTGTCTCTCTCTCTCTTCCTCTCTCTGATTTAATCCACAGGGTTGTTGCTGAAGCTAACGTACCGAGGGGGGTTGCCACAGCCACCACCCTGGACTCCTTGGAGGAAAGGTGGAACACAGCTAATGAAAATTAATAAATAAAAGCACATTCAATTATTTGAACGTCTGCAGATTCAGCAGAGGAGCAATCTCATTGGAGCTGAGCCCCCACCCCAAATAATCTGGTCATACCGGACCACCAAGGCTCCCTCTCAGTCGCAAGCACACAGCCCGGTTGCGCTGCAACATACCGAGACGCCCACAGCCCTGAGTCCCCCCGCTGCCGTGGCCCCCGGCCCAGGAATAAGAACAAGGGCAGCCTGCTTGGGAGTTGCACAGAGGGCAAGTCTGCGTAGATACTGTGCTTGTGAGTCGTCATATAAAGGATGTTGGAAGAAGAGTGGATAGAAAAAAACCACTTGTCCTACCACTCCAAGAACCTGCAAGGGGGCAAAATGGATAACCTGCCAGCCCAGGTTGAGCCCCTCCCTCTCAAAACCTTTCTGGGGCCCCACCCATGAGGATACTATGGCTTCTGGGTCTCAGACACTTTCCTACATGAGGCAAAATCAGCTATTCCCTGTTCCACACGCACATAAACCCACCAGACTGGCAGCTGAAAATCTTCAGCTCTGAGGCTAGGACCCCAAAAGCACTGCACCCCCTGGGCTCTGAAGCAGACAACAGAGGAACCGGGGTTCCTCTCTGCTCCCGCCCTGACTCCGGGCCCACCAGCTCCCACCGGAGGCCAGCAGCTCTCTGGAGCCCACCTTGACAGGGCTGCCGCCTTCTCCAGCAGAGAGAACTGCTCCTGCATCCCCGAGAGAGACAAAATCCCACCCGCCCTCCGCTTTCCTGTGGATTCAGCTTGTTTATACAGACGGCCTTTGGGGCAACGGAGATGGACGTTTTCCGTTTTAAAAGGAGGGCAGCAGTGGGAAATGCAATTCCCAGACAGAGAGATCCACCTCTGGCTTTGAGAGGGCTCTCCAGAATCCCTGGCATGAGAGGGACCGCCTGCCATTTGGCCCTGGGTTGGGGAAGGGGACTCATCTGTGGATAATCCACACTTATTAGAAAAAGGGGAGGGGGCTAGAGGGTATTACTGCTCTGACAGCTGAGTCTGTGGACCGGCTGCAGAAGATGGAATGAGACTGAAAGAGAGAGAGGGGGGAGCAAGCAGCCAGGGATGCCTCCATGGATCGATCCTGTGCGCAGGCCACCCTTTGGAAGTCTTGTGCCCCACACGCTTGCTGAGCATGTTGCGACGCACAACACCTTCTGACAAGAGAGCCTGCTCTTGGGTTGGGAATCCCTCCTTCCACCAGCCCTGCTCCGAGAGCTCCCAAGGCAAATTCTTCAAGGGGAGCTTTAAGCCACACACTTTCCCTTTCCTCGGGCATCAAAAAAATAGTCATGGGGTTTCTATTTTGCAGAAATAACACAACTTGGACGTATTAACTCTTCTTGAGATGGATTTTGGCACCCAAAGGAGACCTTACTCCTTCTACCGGAGCTTCCTCCACGTCTGGGTTTTCATCCCTGTCCAGCAGAAGAACGCACCACCTCCTTGCTTTTTCTGAGAGGACGGAGTGAAGGACGCAGACCCAGCTCAGGGGTGTAGCTATGGGAGGAGGGCTCCCATGGCTCTCCAAGGAGAATTCTGCTCCCCCAAATGAAACGTTCCTTCCATCTTCAAATATCTAGCATTGCAGAGAGCACTACAAATTGCTCACATGTAGAACTCTTCTGGTATTTGCTGAGTGTTTGCATTCCCTTGGCCAGTTTGGCTGCCCCTTCCCTTTGGTCTCCAAATTTCTAGCACTGCAGAGCAAGGCAACAACTCACTGTAAATATGGGGAGCCTTCCATTTGGTGTGTTCACCCTCCCTGGGTTGCTTTGCCTTTTACCCCTTCTTTGGATGCCTAAGCTCCGTTTCCAAATGCTCAGCTGAAGTCTTAAGTTCCTGCAATACCAGAACTTGGGGACTGAAGGAAAATTTCACTTGGGAGGGCAAAATTCTTACGGGGAGGGGAAATGCCTTCATTTTGCCACCCTGATTCAGCTGTACACACACACACAGCCCACATCCACACTCCAAATTCGCTGCTGTCTCCTTGCTCCTGCCGGTGCCGGTTAATTCTGCTCAAATCCAGTGATTAATTATTCAGGGATTTGGAAAATATGACAGCTGGATTTCCAGACAGTGTTTGTTAGATTAAGGCAGATGCTTTCAATCCACCAACCTCAATACTAGTTCTTTAGTTAACAAACGTTTGAACATTTAAACACACACACACACACAAACGGGGATGCTCTTGTTTATCAGAAGAAAGATCAGGGGCTGTGGAAAAGGAGAGATTCTCCCACCAAAGGGTGTCTTTCTGTAGGAAGCTGAGCCTCTGGCAGAAGGTGCATTTTAGAGCCTTGTTGGCCTTATGGCTGAATGTTAACAGCTGTCCAATGGTTCAGAAAGGGTTTGCTTTCATTAGTGGCCTTCTTGGATACTTTTTGCCTTAGCTTGGCAGTCAGAGGCTGGGAAGAGATAGGAAGGCTGGGAACTGGCTGGGGGAGTGATTTTTCCTCTGTTTCCTCCCTGCCTGCACAGTCCTCAGAGTTAATGGGGGAAGAGATGGGCCAGGCTTGCACACTTTGGTTTTCTTACGTTGCTTCTGCAAGGAGCAAAAGCACAGGCACAGCGGGTAGCAGAGAGGAGATGTCCAAGCCTCCTCCGTGGCCGCCTGTTGCTCTCCTGCACGGACACGTGCACCCAAACTGTCCCGTATTGGCACTCTCCTTGCTTCCCTGGGAAAAGAATTTCCACTCCGTTCATTTAAAGCAAACCCTCTTCTCCACAGGCTGCCCTGCCTTAAACAGTGTCTCTGGGGCAGGAAGATGGTTTCAGCCTTTCCAAGTGATATTTCCACTTTTCTTTCCTCACTCAACGGTGCTTCTTTATTTATATCCTCCCTGCTTTGCCCTCAAGGTTCTGTGAGCACACAACAAGCAGCCAGCAGGAGCAGCACGGCACCCATTTCAATCTCCACCTGCCTGCCCGCCATCCTCGCTTTGGAGCCCCTTCTCTCTTTCCAAGGATGGGGTGAAGCCCCCCTGCCCCCTTATCCATGCCTTTCATGCCCCTCCTTCCCTGGTTACCCCCTTTCCCCCGCTTTCTGTGCTGCTGCCATCTCCGCTGTGGGCATTCAGCACACTGCCCACCCCCTGGGCCTGCTGCCCGTTTCCCAGGCCCACTGGGTGGCATGAGGAGGGAAAGAGGAAGGCAGAAGGAAAGAAAACAGAGGCAGACAATGGCAGAAAAGAGGGGCAAAGGAAGCTTAGCGAGGACTGCCATCTCGCCAGCAAACCCTAACCCAGGCCTGCCAAAATCAGCTGCGGAAATCTTCTCATGGCCACCAAGATAAAGAGCTTCGCTGCAAATGGCTGAAGTCAAGCTGCTCTTAAAAACACAGGAGCAGGGGCTGGTAAGGAATAAATGTTGCCAGACTCACTCTGGTTTCTGAAGCTTTGGAGGAAAAGGAACCTTTCTTACGTAAAGTTCCTCATTCCTCTCCAGCAATTCATGGATGCTCAAACTCTGCTCATTTTAGTAAGTCGTCCTCTCTTGAGTCTAGCTTGCAGGGTTGCAGTGGGGAGAAAAGGGGAGGGAAAGTTATTGCTGAGAAAACAAGCACCAAGGGGCTGGATGCTTGGATCCAAAGAGATGGTCCTTTGCAGTAATGTTTGTCTTTTCACTTAAGTTTGATATTTTGAGACTTGCTTTGGCCTGAGGGTAACACACAACAATCAAAATCCACCACTCCACTGCACGCTGTTCCTGCCCTGGCTGCCGATTGCATGCCAGATCTGTACTTTAATAGTGACATTAAGCCCCAAATCTCCCGCTCCTGCTCTTAAAATTCTCAGTGACATAATTTTCTAGCCTGTGAGAGGTTCTGAAATACTGATGGATTTGTGGCCTAGATTTGTATGGCACAAGAGAGGGGAGAGATTTGTGGTATTTGCATTTTTAAAAAACACATGCACGCATGTACTTTCTAGGACAATTTCCTTTCCTTTCCAAGACTGCATTTGCCCTCTGCTGTCCTACGGACACCGGGCACACTCACAGGAAAAGCACTGTTTGCATCAACCATGATTTGTTTGCTTGAGCAAGGAGTTGCACAGGAGGCAAAACAAACAAATCATGGCTTGCCTTCCTTGTTGTTGGTTTGCTCAGCCTGAATGCTGTCCCTTAGGTCCACTGAATCAATTCACGAGGGGTCCTCTGGACTTCAGCTCCCGGAAGACCCAGCCACTGTGGCCAACCGTCAAGAATTCTGCACACTGAAGCCCCAAACGACTGGAGGACCAAAGTTTAGTGGGAATCATTAAATCAACTGCTGCAGAGTGAATAAACACATAAGAAAGTCTCATTCTCCTATAGCGGGGAACTAACGATAGGATTCAACAATAGGAGTCACCCCCATTTTGTTAGCTCTTTCTTTCCCGGGGTGGGGGGTGGGGGCTGCTGCAGGAAGAACAAGTCAGGAATGAGCTTTGGTTCTGGGTCTGGACATTGCAATGAGTCATGGTTTAAACATGGCAGAGATGCTTGTTCCTCTGTGGCAACATTCCCGTCAATGCTTCTGCTCCCTAAACATTTCGTAATGTGCTATGTGGGCGCATGGTGCTGTGAGGGCACTTCTGTTGTCAAGTGGCATGGAGTTGTGGGGTGAAGGACGGAGGGGGTGGGAGTGCAGGGGGATGAAATCCTGTTTTTGCAAGAGGTTGAGCTGCTCCCCCCCCTTCTTCCCTCCTCGTCCATTATTCTTTTTGTGCCATGTCTCTGAGGTGGCAAACCTGATGTCAGGGCCTGTCTTGGAAACAGAGCCGGGGTGCCACAAGGCCATCGTCCATCAAAAACTCTACCACTAATGAGTGGCAGATGTCCAACCTGTTTTAAGACCTCCAAAGAGGGAAGCTGCCCACTCCGCTCTCAAACAGCTCTTACGTTCAAGAAGTTCTTCCTACTATTTAGATGAAATCTCTTCTCTTGTAATTTGACTCCATCAGTTCAAGCTCTCTCTTCCTCTCAGTTCTCCTCCAAGGTGAGCACTCCCAGCTCTCCAAGCCATTTCTCATCCATCTTGGTGGTTTCCAGACCTTGGTCATCCTCCGCTGTACCTATTCAAGCTTGTTAATAACCTTCTCGATCTGGTTCTAGTGTCTCCTGTTTGTCATTGGTGGGTAAACCTTTCTGGGAGCATTTCTGAGCGAAGGCTGGAGAAAACGTTCACTTTAATTGCAGAGCTAGACACACAGGTGGAGGTGTCCTGGGAGGCAGAAAATGGGGGAGGCCCCCATGTCACTCCACAAGCAAATCCACTCCAGCCTTTCCAGGAGCTCTCCAAGGTACTGAATCTGATTCCCACACAGGTCCAGCACCTTGGAGGGCTCTTGCAAAAACCTGGCATGGATTCACACACACCCTGACACTGGATCCACTAGCTGCCACTGCAAGCTTGCAAAAACAGGAAGTTCAGAACATTTTCTAATTTCTCAGGGGAAAGAGCGATGGAGACCTGAGTGGTTGCAGCTTCAGAAGGCATTTACAGAAAAAAGAATGCTGTCAGAATGCAGACGTTTTCATTTCCTTTGAAAATGGGCCCAGACGACCTGAGAGCGGCTTGTTATAAAGAGATGGAAGAACGGTTCCATTTCCCATGGCAACAATTAATGGACCCTTTAACTGAGTCAGGCAAAGTCAGGGAAGCTGGACTGGTGCAAATATAACATTGGCTCCAAAAGAAGACAGAGATGTATCTTTTCTGAATAATGACTATGAAGTATTTTCTACGATTTTATTAATTGACATAGAGAGAGATGTGGAAAATAGAAGAAGCATAATATGGGAGAAACAGCAGCCATTACTTTGGGGGGCGGACGGAAAGCCAGAAACGTATTCCCTTTGCCTTTGTTAAATGTCAGCGGTTTAGTAGCTTTGCTAGTTTGCAGTGTGTCGGTGTGTTGGGTTAGTAGGTTTCTATGTCCTTCCTTATATGTTGTTTTATATTATTTTATAATTGTTTGTATGGGTGTGTATGAGTAGAGTTATAGAGGGACGGACGGACAGACGGACGGACGGACGGACGGACGGACGGACGGACAGACAGACAGACAGACAGACAGACAGTGAACATTTTCCTTCCTTCCTTCCTTCCTTCCTTCCTTCCTTCCTTCCTTCCTTCCTTCCTTCCTTCCCTTCTCTCTTTCTTTTTAAAGATGGCTCTTTCTTCTGAAACGAGCTGCCTTCCTCTCTTTTTCTGCAAAATGGCTCCACAACAGACTCTGAGGGCAAGTTAACATCGAATCCCAAGGCATGACTGAGCTTTGATATTAAATTTCTCCCCCACCATGAGGCCGCTGAAGGATATCTTTTAAAGTAATGAGGGAGAGGGGAGAGGGGGGAGGAAAATGACCATTTCTTTCTTAAATAGTGGTGGTGGGTCTTTTTTGGTCCCAGGTAGCAAAAACCACCAAGCAGCCTATTTTCAAGATGGTTCCTGCCTGTAGCTCCCAAAATGCCTTCTGGAGGAGAAGCCCCATCAGTCTCTGGTTACAAATAATGGATTTAATTAGGCTTTTCCGTATCCAGCCCCTCTCCAGCTCAGACATCGCTTCCTTGGGGGTCATTTTCCTTTCCCAGATTCAAGGGAAACGGCTAGGAGCCAGGGCTGAAGGCATTCCTGATGGAGGAAGCTGGCTATATTTTGGCCCGTTCCCAAGGAAGCTTTGCTTGGTGTTCTTTTCTACGTAAAAACAGGCTATTTTCCAGTCACAGTGCATTAGGGTTTGCTATTCAGGCACTCATGGCCTGTGAGGCAATTTCTACGTGAAGGATGAGGTTGTTTGACCTTCCATCAAAACCATGATTTCTCTCAACGTTTCTGGATTTTTTCCCCAGCCACATTTCTCTCTGTATCCTCCACATGCATGGGAATCCCTCTTCCTGGAACAATTTCCTTCATCTTAGGGACATTTTGCAAGGAATAAAATGACTTTTTGAATGAAGTTCTTTGGAAAACAATAAGCAAGAGGGGGGGGGGAGACACAACGCCTTGCTTTTGCTCCTCTACGTGCAAAACGGCTTCAACATGGAGGCCAAGCTGAGACTGGTTTCCAGTCTTGAGGCAAGGGGTTTGTCTTTCCAATCTCTCCAAAGAGAAATCTTCTCACAATGTGGGGAAGGGGAGGGGGAAAAAAGGAATTTTCTTTGAAAATAGGAGGGAAATTCCTTAGGAAACAAGAACCAGGGAGCAGCTGCATTCTGGCCAAGTTGGCAGTTTGGGAGACGGCTTTGCTTCAAGGTTAGATCTACACATTTTCTTCTTTTTCTTTAAAAGAAGCAATTCCTTAGGAAACAAACAGCAGCTGCCCGGCCTGACTGAATACAGATTAATAGCTGGAAGGAATTAGATGTGGAGTGTGGTCTGAGATGGTATTTGTATTGGAGACTTTGTCATGAGGAGAAAAAGGGAAATTATCTCTGTTGCTTTTTAAAATTCTTGCATTTTCTCAAGGAACAGGGTGCAGCAGTCTCCCAGCCTTGCTTTCCACTCCTTCATCGACAGAAGGGCTCCAAAATATATTCTGAAGGCACGTTATCCCCCAGTCATGAGGCATCAAGCTTCAATTCTTCCAGGGGAAAAAAAATCATTTTTTTGCACCAGATTACGATGGTTCTCTACTCCCAGGCATTTGATGGGATATAACTGGTGGATTTTGAAATGTTGGTCTTTGGCCAAACTTGATCAGTGCAAACATTCCCCCCCCTGCAATTTTGGGGAGGGTTTTTTCAATGCTTGTGTATTTAATCTTTTTAAAGAAAAAGACATCCAAGAAATGGAACAAGAATTGGCATCTCTTATTCTCTTTTTCCTCCCTCCCTTCCGTTCTCTCTCTCCCCCTCCGATGAGTTGCAGCTGAGGGAAATTTTGTCAGGCTTTGTTATGAGTGTGGAAATTTTCTTTTTGGAAGCAGGGAGGATTTCTCAGAAAGCGAGAGGCAGAGAACAACCTAGTTTCTGATGGCGACATTATAGCAGCAACTCCAAAATGAATTCTGGGGGAGGAAGGCGTTACTGCCCGGCCGGCCCCTCGCATTCAGCTTCCCACTCAAGTTCCAACTTGTGCAGAGGAACAATCAGTTCCACAGATGTGCAATGCTAATTGTTTGGGCCACGTGGCTATTTGCTAGTACGTGAGTGTTGTGCAACGAGGGTAGGGTCACACTCTGGCTCATCGGTAGAGGGTCTCGACGAAAGGGAGCTTTTTTGACCGAAGAAATGCTTCCAGAGACTGGAAGGGACTGATTGGTGGTGACCCCTCCTGACTGTGGCTGTAGCTTTGTGGGGCCTGCAGAAGGTCCTGGATTCACTCCTCAGCATCTCCGGGTAAAAAGAGGAAAAATGTCTGCTTGGAACCTTGGAAAGTCCATGCTGGGAAAGACGGAGGGTCCAAGGGCCTGGCTCTGACCTTCTTCTGGCCCTAGAGAGGACGGGGGCTAGCAAGGGGACCTGAAGGTGTGGCAGAATTAGCAAAGTATCCCCCTCATTATGGCTCTTTGGAGCTTGGCAAGAACACAAGGTGGAGTGGCAGCCATGGGAGGATGAAGCCCCAAAAAGAGGAAGGGTGGAGGTGCTGTGGGCGCGCGAAGCAGTCCAGTCTTCCAGACCTGCACAGCCTGAGAGTGGCTCGTAGACTCAATATTCAGTCAGGGTGGTGGCCGAAGAGAGCCTCCATCTTCAGGGGCAGCCCACCCCTTGCTTGAAGCGGCAGTGGTGACGCTTCCCCTCCTTGCTTGGGGGCTTCTGGAGATCTTTAATCCGTTGCTGGTGGAAAGAGGAGGCCAAGCTGCAGAACACAAGGCAAGGCTTGCAAAGGGAGGGGAAATGAGCCAAACCGGTGCTTCCTTCTTCAGCGTGGCATTCCACATTCTGTGTCTTTGAAATAGAAAAGAAAAATCAAATCGAGGCTTAGCTTTAGATGCCTGCAGGAACAGCCTTGATCTGTATAACCATCTGCTTCCCAACTACTGCATGTGCATTCAAACATATGTTTTCCATAATTCTGATAACTGTTAACACACCACAGTTGGGGCAAAACATAGAATGAGCACACATTTTGGCGCTTCCTATGCGGGTGCTGCTGGGTGCTGCTCCCTGATGTTGTTTTACAGGCTCCTTGGGCACAGGCACAGTTTTGTCCCAGCAGAAGTGCTTCCTTTTCTTTAAAACAGGCCAGAAAGGGACCAAAGCAATCCAGGGATGCAGGGGCCAAGGGCAGCAGGAGCAGGGCCCCCGGAGATGGAGGGGAGAAGCCCCATTGGGCCCCACTGCTTGTTCCACCACTTGATTGTTTGAGTATGCAGCTGCTTCATCATCAACAAAATGGAGTCCAGTTCCTTATGCTGCTGTTGTTGCATGACATCCGGTCCCCTTTGAAATATGGCGATCCCATGAAGGAGAAACGTCCAAGAGCCCCTCCAGTCAGTCACCCAGAGGCCTGGCAAACTCAGGATGGCAGCCGGTGGGGCTTCCTTGCGGTGGTTAATCCACTTGACAAAGGGCCACCTGAGTCTGGAAGGATCCTATCCCAAGATGCTTACGATCTTGGACCCAAAGACAAAGGGGACAGTTTGTTGTTATCTGCTGTCAAGCCAACTTTGACTTATGGCCTCTCCTCAGCCTCCTGCTCAGGTCTTCAAGATTCAGGGATGGGTTTTCTTGACTGAGTCCCTCCATCTGTAATGCGGTCTTCCTCTTTTCTCCCTAGCTTCCACCTTCCCAAGACTTAAACCCTTTCCACACGACACTCTTATAGCGTGATGATTCCACTTTCAACCTCCTATGGAATCCTGGGGTTTGCAGTTCCGGAAGGGGCCGGCTGCCCCCTCCCAGAACTGCAAACCCCAGGATTCCATAGGAGGTTGCAAGTGGAATCATCGCGCTATAAGAACGTCGTCCAGAAATGGCCTTACTGTCTCTTCTAGTGAATCTTGTCTATATCTTACGGCTTGTTTCTTGACCTTAGCATTCGACGATGTCTCTTGACCCTTGAGGATCTTTCCCAGTTCCCCCATAGCTCTCCTTCCAAGGCTTAAGTCTTCTTCTTAGTCCTTGGCTACGGTCTCCATTTTGGTTAATGATTGAGGAAACCTTTGAGTATCTATCAAGTACTGATTTTAAGATCCCCAGCCTCCTTGTAAAACCACCCTAAAGATGGGCCATTGCCAGTAATAACATGTAGGATGTGTGATTAAGGAACTGGTACGACAGACTGTTTCTCGTACAACGGATCTCTCTGTGTGCCAACAACCATGTGTTTCTGCAACATATGGGCAACTGAGGCCCCTTCTAGCCTTCCCATCAGAACGCTGACAATACCAAAGCACATTGACTTTGGTAATTATTGGACGTTTGTCATCTGACTGAGAGGCTCTTCTTAGGAGGTTGCATGCCGGAGCAACGACAGAGCGCGCATTACCTTCGCCGTCTGTACTTATTTTGTACTATATATCTTTTAACTGGAGTTGCCTTCAGCTCCCAATTATGCAGGCACTCAAGCAGCACTCTCACAATTTGGTGTCAGTTGGTTTCCTTGAGCATACATAACCGATCGACCGATTGATAGCTAGACAGATGAAAATATATTTCAGTTACAAATCCTACCAACAAACCCTCCTCTCTCTCCTTCTCTAAATCTTGAATTCACACATGGAGAATAGCATATAAATTAAACTAGAATTAGGACCATGAGCCGGACAAACAGAATTGTTCGCTTTGGGAGCTGTCGCAGGGAACATGAAACCCAACAGAGCTCCCAAAGATACAGATGCGTTTGGCTTTTAGAGAAACAAACCCCCCAAAATGTTTTATCTTGTTTCCAGACCCCCACCTGCTGGGGCACCGGCCACCCCAGTCGGAGCTGCTGTTGAGTTTCTTCTGATGGAGGGGATTTTTTGGCCAGGGAGCAGCCAAACCCCGAGAAGGTGGAGGTCAGAGAGACAAATAACTGTTTACAATAGGTTAAAAAAAATCAGCATAGGCGAATACTTGTCATTCAAAAGGTTTTCTGCCCGGCTGAACATCCCTCCCCAGATTTTACATAAAAAAAAGGAACATAACTTTAGTTGTTTGGGGTATCAGCCAAAATTTCTTCCTGGAAATTTATTTTAAGTTCCCTTTTCCAGTAAACGCTTATGTACTTTTTAAAAAAAATCAAGATAGAGTCTAAATTTACACACACACACACACATGCGGAATTACAAACCACATCTCAATTTTCATTTTCAGATTACAAAAGAAAGTAAAAAGGATTGCTAGGAGGATGCAAGAAATTATTAACCTCTTCTGAATAAGCCTGGCCAAGAAAGTCCAGGAGAGTCTCACCATGAGGTGGACCTGACTTGAAGGCACACAACGACGACGACAGCAGCAGATGGATAGGCAGGTAGGCAGATAAATTCAGTGCCAGCACGGTGTGGTCATCAAAGCGATGGACTAGCATTCTGCGAAACCAGGCTCTGAATTCTGTCTCTGGAACTGAACCCCATTTGGGGATCTTGGCCAGTCACACTCTCTCAGCTGACAGGATGGCAACAGCAAACCTCCTCTGAAGAAATCTGGCCAAGGAAGCCTTTGGAGAGGGTCACCACAATGCACTTCACAGCAGCAATTGCCAACAGGGCAAAAAAGCTGTGTGATTCATTTATCGTCATTGGCTGCCCCCCGACCAGGAAAATTCCCGAGAGAGCGGCGTTTTGGCCCCATGAAGGCCACCGAGACTGTCCCTTGGTTCTGCCCCCACTCCCCCGTCATCCCTTCCAGCTGGCCCTCTAGCCTGTAGTTCTCCAACTTGCCAGAGCTGGCCAAGGGCAGGAGAGCCCCTTGCCCTCAAGACAGGGCCAGCTGCACCCCCTTCTATCTTCCCTTCCTCAGAGGAAGGCAGCCGAGGGGTTCCAACCTGGCTAAATTTGGATAGAGCCAAGGAGTGGGGACTGCAGCTGTCACCAAAGCCCCCCCTCCAGGTTCTGCAACGCCCCACTTCCGGTGGCTCCCAGGGATTGCCCAAGCCAAATCATGCCCATTTCTGCTGGGCAGAATGACTGGAAGCTTAACCCCGGACTCCTCCATTAAGCAGGGACTTACGGAAGATTTTTAAGATTTGACTTCCCTGTACCCCCAAACCTTGCTAATGATGCAGCCCCCTTCCAGCCCCCTTTGCCCTTTTCCATCCCATTGCTTGGCCTGGGTTTTGCAGCTCCCTCACCGGCACATCTCCCCAGTGTGCTCTTCAGAGTCGCACCACCGTTTCTGAAGGGGCGACTGAGTTTTGGATGGGAGGTAAATGGCGCTCCCTCTGGGAGGCCCTAATTAATAGAGGCACCCCCTCCCCCTCTCCCCCCATGGGAAGCAGGGTCAGCGGAGGAGACACCAGTGAAGAGCACACTGGGGACAGTCTGCAGTTGCCCCCAGGGCTGCGCAAAGCCAGCCGCGGATCCCAAGCGGAACACTCCGTTCCCATGTGGCTCCACATGCCAGCAGCGTGAATATTCACCCCCTCCCGCATCATAAGCAGAGTTGTGGGGGGGACAGGCTCTGCACATCTCTCTCTGGATTTGGAACGAATTCTTCTTCTCCCTCCATTTCCTTCTTGCCAATCTCTTCACACCCCTTCGGGTAACCAGGCCCCCTGCCAGAGACACTGTGGGCGGATGGGGGCCGAGCATGTTAATCACGAGTCAATGAGAAACAGCAAACACAAATCATCTAAATGATTGAATAGCACTGTTCACTAATTGTAAATAACCTCGTTTAATTTATTTGAGAACCTCGGTTCTGTGCCGGCAATTTCTGAGCGCTCCCGGCTTGGCGGAAAACAACAATCTCGGTGGGGAAATGAAAAATTCCCCACGGAGGAGAGGCTTTTTGCAAGTTCCCCGTCTCCTGTTGAGTAATGGGCTTCCTATGGGGAAGCTCTCAGTTTGGAACGGCCCCCACCTCCCTATGGAGAGCTTGCCAGAAGGAGGGGAAAAGGCAAAGTTTTCCAGAGAGCTTTGCGCCCAGAATGGGAACAAAAGAAGACCTGGCCTGAATCAGAGCAAGGGAGGCCTCTTCCCACAATTGCTGGCTCCCAGGAAGGCCACAGGAGGGCAAACCCAGTCTCTGTCGCACAGCCCACACCCACAGCGGCACAGAGCCTGGAAGGAGGTCGTCCCAGGTGCTCAAAGGTCTAGAAAGCACCCAACTCTGTGAGGAACAGCTCAGGAACTGGGTGATAGGCTTAACACAGAGAAGAGAAGGTGGAGAGGGCATAGGAGAGCCATCTTGACATACCCATCATGAAGTCATCACCCAGAACATGGAGGAAGCTTGTTTTCCTGCCGCTCTAGAGACCAGTCCCAGAACCAATGTGTTCAAATGGCAAGAAAAGAGATTCCATCTAAACATCAGGGAGACCTTCTTGGCTGTAAGAGCTGTTTGGCCATGGAACAGGCTGTCCGAACGTTGGACTCTCCTTCTTTGACATCTTTAAACTGAGGTTGGAGGAGCATCTTTCAGGCATTTCAACCTGACGGTGGGTTGGATCGGATGGCCCTCATGTTCCCTCCCACCTCTGTGGATCTATGTAGACCCACTGACGGGTCTAATCTCCCTGAAGCCAGTAGCCACCAAGGGCCCTCACAGCCACAAAGGCTCCCACCAGCCTAATTTGGGTAAGGAACTGTGTGTATGCATGGCTGCCTCTGACTACCCTTGTCCCAATATTGTGGTTGTTAGCTGCTGTCAAGTCAACTTTGACTTCTGGTGACCCAAAAGTAAACCTCCAAATCACCCTACCCTCAACAGCCCTGTTCAGAAGTCTTGCAGACTCAGGGCTGTGACTTCCTCGGTTGAGTCTCTGCATCTCGAATGCAGCCTTCCTCTTTTCCCTACTGCCTCCTACCCTGCCAAGCACCCTTATCTTTTCTGGTGAGTCACGTCTGCTCATGAAATGCCCACCGTACAACAGTCTTAGCTTGGTCATCCTGATTTCTAGGGAGAGTTCAGGCTTGGTTTGTGCTCAGACCAATTGATTTGTCTTTTTGGTTGTCCATGCTATCCATACAACTCTTTCCAGCACCACATCTCAAATGAATTGAATCTCTTCTTCCACGGTCTGGCTGTCACAACTGTGCACAGAAACTGGAAATCCAGTGGCACAGACAATCTGAATTAAGACCAAGTGTCACTCCCACGTGGCTCATGCTTTAGACCACAAAGTCTTGCCCACACTGTCTTGATAAGGTCTATACCACTGCAAAAGAAGTGTGCATTTCTAGTTTGTTGCTTCCCATACATTGCACAGGTAAGCACTTAATATCTGGAAGAGATAGTGAGCTCAGTCCTTCTCTCTGTCTGTCTGTCTGTCTGTTCCTCTCTGTTTCTTTCATTTCTCCATCTGCCTGTTGCTGAAAGGCTGGATCTGACTTCTGTTTCACTTCCTAATAATGTACGTGTGTGTGTGTAGCTTAAAGTTTTAAAAAACGGATGTAAAACCAGCCAACTAGCTCTTTGTGAATTCTGGAAAGTGCCCTCTAGCTCATAAAAAAGAAAAAAAGATCTTGCTACAAATCAACCTGTTTGAGATGGTTAGAAGATTCTCACTGGCTTTTTCTGAGAAAGGTTTGGGTGGATCTTGGAATTAAGCAATGCAAGCCATTCCCTTCCCCACTGCAGGAGTGGGGCAGGCAACCCACAGCTGCACGCATGGCTGGCAGATGGCGGGTGAAGAGTGGCGTTGAAACCAGAAGGCCTGGGGATTTCTGAAGTCTCTCTCTCTCTCTCTCTCTTCCTCCCTCCTGCCCTCCCTCATCATGACACGTGAAGCTGCTGTGGTGAAGGGCTGCACATCCTACAGCTGTTGACACTTAGAAGCCCATCCACAGACATGACTACTGACTACCTCTCTGAGTGCTAAAGGAAATGTCGTAATCACCGACCCAAGATGTTCTAGCTTGGTTGAAAAATCTGCAACGTTTTCAGCATGTCTGTCTGTGCACTGATTTGAGGGCTGACTACATATCTGTTTTTATTGCACTCAGGAGTTTGAAAAATGCTTTACAGTGTTTGGGGTGCTGCCTCCTGAAAAGTAGACTGAACCTAATTTTGCATTTACAACGGGTAATTTGAGATGGTTTACAGAAGAGCTGTCCAGTAACCCCCAGGCCCTGCAACAGAATCCAGCACTCCCTGGGTGCCAGTTTGGCCCTTTGACCCTCATTGCAGCTTTGTTTGGTGGCCTAGCAGGTCTTAGAGCTGGAAGTGACCCCAAGGGCCACCCAGTCCAACCCCCTTCTGCCCTGTCAGATGACCATCCAGCCTCTAAAACCTCCTAGAAAGGAGACTCAGCCACACTCCATTGAGGCGGCAGCAGATTCCAGTGTTGATCTGCTCTTACCAAGTTATTCCTAATTTTTAGGTGGAATCTCTTTCCCTGTGGTTCGAAGCCATTGCTCTGTGTCATAACCTCTGGAGCAGCAGAATATAAGGTTGCCCAGTCTTCCATACGGCATCCTTTCAAATATTTAAGCATGGCTATCATGTCACTTCCTAACCATCTCTTCTTCAAGCTACACACACCCAGCTCCCTAAGTCTTTCCTCATAGGGCTTCATGGTTTCCAGACCACTTTGGTTGCCCTCCTCTGGACAGGTTCCAGTTTGTCAATATCCTTGAACACAGGATTACAGGTGGGGTCTGACCAAAGCAGAATAGAGTGGGACTATTGCTTCCCTTGACTCTTGTGTGGGTCGTTTTCCATTAGAACAGAAAACGACCCATACAAGTGCATAGCATCAAGGGAAGCAAGAGTCCCATTCTATTCTGCTTTGGTCAGACTCACTCTGGGGCTCAGTTTCTGGCAGCAAGAACTAGAAAAAGTTCCTTTGGACCCGCCCACCCAGGAACATGGCCTGACGACCTTCTCTGGAACTGAATCCGGCCCCTGGGCTCGAGGGGCTCGCCTGCCTTTGGCCTGGGAGCTACGGAAACGCATCCGCACGTCCACACCGGAGGCAGTTCTGACCTGCACTGCTGCAAATGTGTGACCAAGGCCTTGTCTTATGTGATGGACAGAAGGTGTGGAGCTGGGGAGGTATCAGGAGAGAGAAGCCTCTGCCAGGCCAATTCATGGCTAATATGCAAAAAGGCTCATCCATATGCATGAGGGCATTCATTCATACAATAAGCTGCTCCGCATAAACAGCCACTGAACCAAGGAGGGGCGGATGGGGGAAGGAAAGGAGCAGCGATGAGAGCCATTATTTCTCCCTCTGCCCTGCCAAGAATATTTTCTCACAGACTCGGGGGTGGGAAAAGGGGAGGTTTGTTTCATTGAGCAAGGAGAATACAATAGTCTCCCCTTCTTCCTGGAATCATAAGAAATCTACACTACCATTAATATCTTAGGACGACCGCAGCTGCGTGTTTCAAAACTGCCATTCCTGGACAGCCCAGAGTCTTTGTAGCCGGGGTCTTGCAAACAAAGCCGGCCCATGGTCATGATCCAGGAGCCAGTCCCCGAAATGCAGCAGCCACAGTCAATGGCTACGTGGGGGTGAGGCTTTGGCTGT
Organism: Ctenosaura bakeri; assembly: GCA_948474755.1. NCBI lineage: Eukaryota > Metazoa > Chordata > Lepidosauria > Squamata > Iguanidae > Ctenosaura > Ctenosaura bakeri. The sequence continues at coordinate 394,967 of CAOLHI010002020.1, forward strand.
GCATTCTTGCATGGCAGAATGGGGCTGGACTGGATGTCCCTTCCAGCTCTAGGGTTCTAGGCAAAGTGGCCCCTGCACTGGCTGAGCTGCTCTCCTCTGCCACAGAGAGAGAGGCCCTCCTCCGGTCTGCTTTGGCAAAGCCGGTGCTTCGGCTGTGCTCACGGTTTCAGGGAGCTAAAGGAATGGGTCTGGAGGATATGGGGAGGGGGAGAAGCAGCACAAACAGGAGAAGCCTTAGGTTCCCAGCTGGGCAATGAAATGTAGTGTGTGAGGGGAGGGGGTGCTGGTCACATTTTGGGGACAGGGAGCCCCTGCTGATCTTTACACCATGCAGGTGTTTTTGCAGTCTCTCTTGTCAGTCAGACACAAAACTTGCAGGTACGTCTGTGTGAATGAGGGAGTGGGATAGAGGCCCATCTGTCTGTCCCTGGCACTCCAGGACACCCCCATCCCAGGAGTATCTTTCCGTCCACCATTACAACCTCCTTCCAAAAGCTCTGGGGAGCCAAGGCCCAAGATGCCGGAGTTGCACCCATTTCATAGCCAGGAGCTGAAGAGGTTGCCCCAGTGGGGAGGGAAGAACCCACAAAGGGAAGCAGGAGGAGTGGGGAGAAAGGAGGAGGGAGGTTGTCTGTGGGCACGTCAGTGTGTGTGTGACAGAGACAGCGAGAGAGAGATGGGATGGGAGGGGTTGGGGAGAGCGGGAGGGATTGTGCGAATGCAGCAGAAGATAATAGAGGATGATGGGGTGAGATGAGACAGGGGATTTAACTGGCGCATGAACACTGGTGTGAGGACAATGGGAGGGGAAAGAGGACGGCAGGGAGCAAAGTAAGAGGGCCTGATGGGACCGTGGGGTGCAGCCAAGGGGTGGTTCTGGAGCTGAAGTGAGGGGCACAGCTTGGACAAGCGCTGCAGGACCCCCCCTCCCTTGCACACATGCAGAAGCAGGTGCACACATGCATGCACACCCCACACACACAGAGGGACCGTGCCCTGGGCTGCTCTCCCTGGTCCATCTGTGGCTGGGAGCAGCACTTTAAAAGCCCCAAATCGCACACAGAAAGGATGCGGCCTGCCCAGGAATTCGAAGTGTGTGTGTGTGTAACTTGGGGGGAGGTGGGGGGGGATAAAGACTGCACAGCTGTGGTGGGGGGAGGAATACATGAAAGTGATACAGCTTGAGTTTATGGGAGCAAGAGAAATCACCATGGCAACTGCTAAGCAGGCCACGGATTCTAACTCTCCCTCCCTTTTGCTCTGTTCTTTCTCTCTCTCTCAATTGTGAAAGGCATCTCTTTCCTAATTAAAAGTGAAATCCCAGGGGGACTGGGTCGGGGGGAGTGGGTCAGCCCTGCAAAACATTTCCCTCTGGCCTGTTACGATTGCAAAGAGCAGGCCGGTTGAGCTCCGTCCCCACACAATTCGAACCCGGTCCAAGCATATGTGCCACGGTTTCCATAGCATGCGCAAGCCCCCTCCCTTCCGCCTGCCAAATGGGAAGAGTGGAAGAGGCACCGAGTCAAGGATGCAGAGAAGGGAAGAAGAGGGACAGGGAGGAAAACGCTTCCTTGCCTCCACTGGCACTGGCAACCAATTCACACTTTGTCTGCTGAAGTGGCTCACAGAGAAACGCACAAGGACACTCAGTTGTTGTTATCGTTGTTGATTACTGCCCTCGTCTCCCAGTCCAAGGGACATGTTTGGACTAATTGCCTAGGGCAAACGACCCTCTGCCTCATCTCCAAGTGCCTTAGAAGCAAAGGGGTGGGGAAGGAGATGGGACTTGAGGAGGCCAGAGCATGGCCGGACATTGCATCCCAACCCACTTCGACCTGGAATATAATAACTTGAGCATATATGCAAATCATAATCTGTGACTGTCTTAGGCATGCATAAATCCCCCTATGGAATGGCTGGGTCTTTAAATGTGTGATTTGGCCCAAGGGAAGGGTAGTTGAGTTGCACATGCGGTGCACATGTTCACATGCATGCAGATGTGCAGGAGCATGTCTTTGTGCATTCAGTGACACATTGTTTTGCAACACAGCCATTCAATGCAAGAGTTGCACGGCACAGCTGAGGCATTAACTCCACTTATGGGGATCAGGATCTATCTCCCTGCCCCGCACTGTTCTGTACGTGTGTGAGAGAATGTGAAATTATGCTCCCAAGACCCCTCCGCATGGCCAAAGGCTATTCCCTTTGTGCTTGCCAGGCCTCCTCTGAAGCTTTCACTTCTAGGAAGTCGGAACAGGTTCAGAGAAGGGCAATGAGGATAATAAGAGGCATGGGGAACAAGATGCCCAGGCTGGAGCCATGATGCTCCTTCCAGCTCTATGATTCCGGGATTTTAGGATGCCTGTGAGGCCATTTACGCACTGTACTCCTATAGCGTGATTATTCCACTTTCAACATCCTATGGAATACTGGAGTTTGCAGTTTCAGGAGGGGCCAGCCAGCCCCTCCCTAAACTGCAAACTCCAGGATTCCATAGGATGTTGCAAGTGGAACAATGGTGCTATAAGACTGTAGTGCGGAAACAGCCTGACTTTCACCCTCCTCTCCCATCACTTTCTGTATGTTCAGGTTTCCACAGCATAAAAGATGTCAGAAATGGAGCCTTCTGGAAACTGGGTGCTCCTAAAGCCCGATCCTTCCCTCCCTCTGACTCTCCCTCCCCGTGGCTGAGTCTCTGGCCTGGGTCTGGGGCAGAGGTCTCTCTCCAGAGTTATCGAGAGGACCATGACCCCCTGACCCTTTGCTGCAGGGGAGCAATTCCATGTGAGTCACAATTTGATTGTTAAACAAACTGGCCTCTGACCCCAACTGTCTCCCTCTGGCCCTGTCCAAACATGGCATCCTCTGTCTGTCCGTCAGTGGGGGTGGGGGTCTGTGTGGGTGGTGGGTAGGCTGTTGGGGTCACCCTCTAGGGCTGTGTGTGGCTTCAGACCACTGGCACTTCGGCTGGCAAACCAAGGCTGAGCACCCTTTCCAAAAACCGTCCCTGGACGCAGCAATAAAGTCACAGGCTGTTTTAAAACAAAAGAGCAGGTGGGTATCGCTCGGGGAGGGAGGAGTTTTGACTCAGGAAACGGATCTTGCCATGAGTTTCCCTTAGTCTGGGTGGAACCGATCCAGTGCAAGGACATTTTAAACCCAGGAGCCTTTCCCATGGAAAGGCAGTGGCAAGGGCCTGGAGGAAAGGTTTGGAACCCAATGCATTTATGGGACATTTTAGCAATATGGGGAACCAAGAAGCCAAAAAATCAGAGCTGAGCGGCTCCTTCTTAGTTAAGTGGGCTGTTCTAGATCCCAAACAGACAGGAGGGGGATGGCAAAGAAGCCTCCCTCTCTCACAGCACTACGAAACATTAGCACTACAGGACATTGGCCATGCTGGCTGGGGCAATTTTGGGAGATGTAGTCCAAACAAAAGGTTGCCTATCCCAAGCTCTGAAAACCAGACAGGTCCAGGTCAATCCTCCTCTTATTCCTGAATCTCTAGGCCCACCCTTGTAGCAAGGCTGCCTGAAACTGAGAACCAAGTCTACCCTCACCATCCACTGGCTTTGATAGAAGACTGCAACTCATGAGCAGGACATTTGCTTGAAATGCAGAAGGTCCCACTTCCAGAAACTTCTGAAATCCCAGAGAGTGGCAATGCCTGCGGTGCAGAACAGACGGGCAGACGGACATGCTACAAGGCTGCTTGCTGTCTCCCCAAGCCACAAAGCGGCCAACGGGGCAAAGGAGGAGCTGCCCCCCATGCAGTGGCCACCTGCCAACCCTGGAAACAGCATCTCTCCACCCCCCCGTGCCCCCCCTCGCGCTCGCACCGGTGATCCCTCGCGCAATCAGCTTAGCGCGCATCACGAGAGCTGCCAACTGCTCCACAGAGATGACCCCATTTTGGTCAGACCAATGGCATGTTCTGGGTTTGTGGGTGCTGCCAGTGGCGTGTGTGTGTGTGTGTGTGTGTGTGTGTTCATCTGTTGAGGGAAACGTTGCCTGGTGCCTCTTTCTTTATAGGGCTGGGGGAGTGATGCAGGGCTTCTGCCCCCACCCCCAGTTTAGTTCAGGATCTCGGCCCAGCAACCGGGAATCAGGAAAGTGGCTCAAAAGCTAATCAGAAGCTTTGGGCTCCTCCTGCCCCCTCCTGGGCTTCCTTCCTCCCTCCCTCCCTCCCTCCCCTCTGGACTCATCCTGCCTTTGTTTAGCTCCCTTGTCTTCCGGCTCCTCTATTACAGGTGTCAGGTGGGACAAGAATGGGGAGGCTGGAGCAAAGAGAGGGAGTCTGAAAATCCCCCCTCCTTTTGGAAAAAATAAGAGTGCAGCCAGCTGGCGGAAGAGGGGCAAAGCCCTCTTTTGTGTTTTTAATCTTGTTGTTCTGAAACAGTGCAATGAATTCATTCCCGCAGCCTTGCTCTGTGCAATGGTTTTGAAACCCCAGGACCGGCAATGCTTGTTTGCAGAATCATAGAATCTGGCAAAAAAGTAACTGAGGCAGTAGCAAAATTCTTTGCATCAGACCTAAAACAATCCTACAAATGTTAACAGTAACCCAGGCCCCCTTTGTTACAAACTGACAGCTACTTAATTACAGGGGATGGACTAGGATACAATTTACACAGTTTTAATGGTCTGAATTTAACTTCCTATCAGATGGTATATACATTTTAGATCTCTAAGAAATGTGTATTAATGGAATTTGCATAGCTTATTAAGTATTGCAATTTGGGTTTTAGTGTGTTTTAAATGCATAGATGTAATGATGGAAATGTATTTTAAGTGTAAATGTATTTTAATGATAGTGATGTGCCTTATGGTTTCTGAACTGCAATAAAAGCTGCTGCTGCTGCTGAGAACCACAGAACTGAAGGGGCCACCCAAGGGACATCCAGTCCAACCCCCTTCACCCATGCAGGAATCCACAACTGAAGAACTCATGAAAAGGGGCCAGGCAACCTCTGTTTAAAGACTTCCAAAGAGGGAAGTCACCCGTCACCATCACTCATTCCACTCTGGGACAGCGATTACTGTCAGGAAGTTCTTCCCAATGCTTAATTAGCATCTCTTTTCTTGCCATTTGAATCCACTGGTTCAGGTTCTGCAGCGTCCGAACACAGTCTCCATCTTTTACACAACATCCCTTCAGATTATTCATGTCTCTTGTCCACTTTCCCTTCTTAAGCCTTTGGGGAATGGGGGGGCAGGGGGCACACCACGTCGGCATAGCTTCCTGGCTTGTCCAAAAGGCATTTGTTTGCACAAATGCATCCAGTTCTGTGCCGTGCCAGAGAGCAAACCAGTCAGCACAGCTTGACTTCCAGCCTGCTATTCTCTGCCTGACACTAAGCATGCCTTCATTCTGAGTTCGTTTTCTACCTTGCCTTTGTTCCAGGGGGCTCACGTGTGCCTGTTTACTGTCACAACTACCCTGTGAGGTAGGGCCGGGATAAGAGAGACAGTGCCAAGCCCACCCACAAGCACGGCGGTGGGATTTCTCGCCTCCAGAGGTAATCCCAGAGCAGCCAGCTATGGTAGGACCAGCCAGGACAGGGTCCGGCTCTTTCCCAGCTCAAGCTCACTGGCTCTGTGGTTGCAGCTCCTCAAGCCAACATGGACTCAGGGTGGCCCTCTCCTAAGGTTTTCTTTGCAAGATTTCTTCAGAGACGATTTGCCATTACCTTTGTCTTAGGCTGAGAGAGGGTGACTAGCCCAGGTTTCCATGGCTGAGTGAGGATTTGAACCCTCATCTCTCAGATCCCTAGTCTGATGTTCAAACCAAGACCCCACACTCACTCTCCAAACAGACTACAAAAATTAAGTATGCATAGCCCAAAATGTGTGCCATCACCCATCCTTTCTGCTCTCTGTTTCTTCACCATTCAGTCCTAAGACTGGACATTTTAAAAAAATACACAAGTTCAGCACGTGGCTTAAGTTCTCATGAGTTCAGTGAGCTACATACAAAACTTTTAAAGACGTCCAACCTTCTGACTGGACGGCAAAGAACTCCAGTGAGGGCAGGAGGTGGGCAGCACACCTTCCGGGTCCTACATTCCCACCTATTTTGCTGCTAATGTGGGACCTCCCCTCTTCTTAGGGGCTGAGAACGGGGAACGGCCACTTCGGTCAGTGCACGGTGGCTCCAAAGCCCGTCCTGAGAAAAGTCCCTTCTCTGGGCTCAGAGAGACCCCTGGGAGCTCCACGCTTCTTTGCTCAGGGCAAAGTCCCCCCTCTTTCTTAAGCTCTGTACAGCTGGGCTGAGAAGAGGCAACCTGCTTCCAAAGAAGAAAGCATGTGCTGTCCCTCTCCCCCTCCCCACCTTCTTGCTCCAGCCTCTGTCTCCTCTGAATTCCTCTCACAACAGATGTGGAATGTTTTAACCCAGCCCTCGTGTGGGACTCTAGCAGCCGACTGAAAGACAGCCAGAGGGAGAGAGGTGGGGGGAGAAAGATTGGGAATCTTTTTGCACAGACGGGAATCTCATCAGGCCTTCCACACAAGGCGCCTGGGGCTAAGTTTTGTTTTGCCTTTTGCTGCCATTCCTTTTGTATCTGCCTCACTCCTCACTTTGGTTCTCAAAACACTTTGCAATTCTTGCATCCCTTGCACAGAGCCCTGCAGCAGCCCTGAGGCTTAACCGGGAAGCAGAAGTGATGCCCACCTCCTCTGCTGCAAAGACACGCAGGCACCCATGCGTCTCCTTCGGCCCCCTGGCAATCCCTTCCCTCTTCTCCATTCTCCCTCTCCACCGGAAGTGGAATGGAATGTCCGGTTGGGCGGCTGAAGCCCCATTGCAAGCGAATGGAGGTGGCGCTGGGGGGGACAATATCCAGGGACAGGAAGCAAAGGCGAGGCAAAGCAGGGGGAAGCGGCTGCTGTCCACGTCCAAACAATGGCCCTTTTGTTGCTCTGGCCCCAGTGCACAAATCCTGAGACAATGGCTGTCAGGACAGGCGGGCCGCCTGCTCTGCACTGGCAGGGAGGGCGGTGCTGACAGCCAGAGACAGGGGCAATTCAGAAGGGTGGGCTGAGTGGCCCAGCTGTTTCCCACCTGGCATTGAGGGGGGCCAATAGGTATGTCTCTGTGGGGCAGGGATGGTGTGGTCACGGGGGTGTGCGGTGGGGAGAAGAGGAGGAGGAAGGAAGGCTAGCCCAGGCGGGTGGCTTCCCAGTGAGATCTGGCACTGGACCACTGGGTCCTGGACCCCATAAGGAGACAGGGCGACTGCTGCAGGTAAGAGGACTCAGTGAGTTCCAGAGTGGGCAGGTGAGCGGGGCTGTTATGGCCCCTGGCTGCCCCAGGCTCCATTCTTGATATCTGCCTTCAAGCTGACTCTGACTCGTAGGAACCCTATCATGGGGCTTTCTGGACAAGGTGTTTTCCAGTGGGTGTTTGCTACCATTGCCTTCTTCTGAGGCTGAGAGAGTGTGACTTGTCCCAGGTCAGCCAGCAGGTTTCCATGAGTCATCAGCAATTCAAACCCAGGTCTCCTGGAACCTTAGTCCAAAAGTCAGACCACTACACCACTCTGGCTTACTGGAACTTATTCCCGTATAATAATAAATAGGATGAAGTGTGTGTAGGCAGCAGCTTTATAGTCACACTGGAGAGGATCAGTTACAATCGCTGACTGAGTACTGAAACCAATGAGAGTTAAGTCAGCCTCTTATTGCTCAGAGCCGTCCCCTCCTCAGGTTCTCCTGGTAGGAGGGATTATTCAGAGGAGGTCTGCCCCCCATGCCTTCCTGCAAGGCTGAGTGAGACCGTCGCCTGCCCAAAGTTGCCAAGGTTGCCCAGGAGGTTTCTGTGGCCGAGCAGGAATTCGCACCCTGATCCTGGTGTCCAGCTCTCAAATCACCACAACACGCTGGCTCAGAAAGCCAGAAGAGAGGAAACCAAAACAGGACAGCTGATGATGTGAACATCAAGGGTCACTGGAGAGGAGTAGCATCCCCACTTAGGAATGATGACCAGGACAGAAGTCACTCAGGGCACCCACGGGAGGACACTACGGATGGGAAGAGGTGTGGCAAAGCCAAGTTTCCTTTCCCTGGTTCTGTGCTTTCAGCAGAGTCACTTGCAACCTCAGAGAGACGACCAACGATGCTGTCTCAGGAACTGAGCTGGCTTTCTGCCCCCACTCCATTCTCCACGCAAGGAAGCACTGAGAGGAACGGGTCGCCCATCCACCCCACAGAACCCTGAGCCAGCGCCTGCCAGCCATTTCGCAGAATGTGAGCTTAAATGTCTTCTGTTGACATTTAAAAGAGAGGCACCAGAGGAAGGAGGCAGACATTTTAAACACAGGGCAGGGCAGAAGAGGTGGTTTCGGCTGGTGAGAACCTTCACCTGAGGCATCCCAAGGAGTAGATGATTTTGGGGCAAGAGGCAGCAAATGCATCCTCCAGGAGCTGGGGGTGTGCAGTAGGCACAGTCTAAGGCCCTTTCCGCACTCGAGCGTTATAGCGCTCTGATTCCACTTTCAACATCCTATGGAATCCTGGGGCTTGCAGTTTTGGGAGGGGCCAGTTGAAAATGGAATCAGAGCGCTATAACACTCGAGTACGGAAAGGGCCTAAGTTTGAGACTAGGAAGAGCAAAGTCAAGATATTTGCTGGTGGGGCGCGAAGGCCACAAGTGACCTCAGGCCACCCATTCTCTTCCCCTCTCTCACCTGAGGAAAGGGAAACAGGATCACAAAAGGCAAAGAGAACAAAACCTGGCAGTGGGCGGCTGTGGACATGTTCAGGCTGGTGAGGAGAAGATGGAGACATGATTGTGCCCTTTCAATACCTCAAGGTTTGTCACAGAGAGGAGGGCAGAACAAGGTCTAATGGCTTTAAGTGACAGGAGGGCAGATCTTGTTTAAACATTAGAAGAAACTTCTTGACAGCTCAGCAATGGAGCGGGGGGGTCTTTTTCTCTGGACGTCTTCAAAAAGAGGCTGAGCAGCCTGTTTCTGGACGTGGACTTGATGGCCTCTGGGGTCCCCTCCCAACTCCGGGATTCTGTAGTTCTGGGAGCCCCACAGGATTGTTAGGAAGTCAAAACAGGAGTGGGACCCATGTATGTGCTTTGATGGTGTCTCCCTGCATGGCAGAAAGGGTGGATGGCCCTTGGGGTCTCTTCCAACTCTAAGATTCTACAACCCCCTGAACAGCCTGGACAGCAGCAACACATTGGCACAGATCAAAATATGGAGCACAAAAGGGGAGCAAAATGATGGCAAAGAAAGAGAGAGAGACCCCCACCCACGCACAAAGAGATCAGAGAAAACTGAGGGTGGAAGAGGTCCATCCAGATTTCCTCAGACGGCAAGAACAGGAGGCTGGATTGGCAACAGCAGTCCCAGAGGAGGGGGGAGGAAGAGGAGGAGGAGCCCCCCTGCACATCCCTGCCAGCCGTCAGTCCCGCTCAGTGAACCCAGCACAGCCAGTGGGATGACAGGCAGGCAAGCTAAGGCTCAGGGACAGCCCGTCCTGCGAGCCAGAGCAGAGAGTAAACAGACGAGAAAAGGACAGCTTCATCAGAGGGAACTGCACCGGCACAGGGGAGCAAAAGCCCACCCCCCAGGGCAAGAGGGAGGAGGGGAAGGGGGAATAGCAGCAGGAGGGAGGGAGGGAGGGAGAGTAGGGTGGGGCAAGCAAAGGGGCTGCAGCAGACTAGGACAGACTAGAAAACCAAAAGAACACCAAAAGAACGAGGATTTGGAAAGCAAAGAGGAGCTCTTGACACCGAGTGCTCTCCATGGGGGTGGGGAGAAAGATTCTGAAAATAAGCGAGAAGGTTGTTTGTTTGCTCCTTTCACATAGCTCTTGAGATCAAGGAGGTTTTTAAGAGAGAGGGCGAAGAAGTACCAGGGAAAGAACAGCAGAAGGAGAGAGACAGGATCTGCAGGCTGCCTTTCGACTACCTGAATATTTCCAAACTTCCTCGGAGGCGGCCAGGCCACTAAAAGAGCAGAAGGCACACGGAGAGCCAAAACCTCTCCCACAAGGCCGGGCTCCACCCATCCACAAGATTCACTTGCAGCTATGAGAAAGTCAGTGCGGTGGTTGAGAGCAGGCGCCCTGCACTGGGGGAGGTTCTGCTGGATTCCAACTTCAGCTCCGGCGGCCTGGGCTGAGGCGCATCCGTGCATTGCTCCCGTGCCACCACACCCGTCTCTGTGGTTCAGAGGGAAGTCAGGGACTTTGCGGTCCCCCGGAAAGCCTTGCGTGCTATGAACAGGAGTCAGATAAGCAGCTGACCCTGGAATGGGGCAATTAAATCGGCTGCTTCCACCTTTTTTGCTCTTTCTTTCCCTCTCTGCTCCTCAGTGAGGCTCAGCAGCAGCCGCATGGCAGAAAGGAAGGACGGAAGGAAGGAAGGAAGAAAAGGCTGGCCGGTCTGGAGAGGCCAGTCCCTCCCCTCCTGAACCCCCAGCCAGCTTAGGCTGCAGAGCAGAGTCAGGCCGCAGCACTGCTGAAACCTCGGTCCTTTGGAGAGGGTGGCTGACGGTCAGTGCTTCCTACAACAAGGGCAGGGCATCTCCTTTGGCCTCAGGGCCAATTCGATTTCAGACCCATTCTTGGTGGGTAGGCTAGGGGAGGAAGCGGGGTTCCAGTGAGGGTGTGGGGCTAAATGGGTGGAGCCAAAATAAGCAGCATTTTCTTAAACTTGAAACCCCCTACTGCAAGGAATTACGCCTCGGTGAAGGCATTTGGAATTGCAGAATCCTACCCTTAGAAAGGGACTTTCTGGCTTCTTCCCTGGGAATCCAGGAAGTGGGAAGGCAATTCACCCCACACATTGCCCCCCCACTTTGCAGAGGAGCCCTGGAAGCTCCCAGAGTAGCTGAAAACTCACAAGGCTGAAAAACCACACACGCCTGCCCTGCTGCCCAAGAAAGTTGGGGAGAAAGCGAAATGAAGGGGTAACCCCCTGCCACCACCCAAGGAAGGAAGGGAGTGGCAGCCTTCCTCGCTGCCATCCCATGAGAGGCAAAATTATGAATGTTTGGGAGCAGAGCACCAAGGGTTTCAGAGGCAGAGCAAGGTGGGTGTGGATGAAATGCAAGGTGGCTTGGGAAGAGGAGAGGGAATTATTCCCACAGGGTGCCTGTGGAAGACGGAGAGAGAACTCACCCTGCCTTTATTCTCTCTGTTGGGCTCTGAGGCGGACGCTGGCAGTCAGGTGAAGAGAGTTCTGTCGCGCTCATCTGAACTATTTCCTGAGAGCCACAACTAGAGACACTAGAAACGCAGAAGGAGGCAAACCGTGCGCAGAGCAGGAGAGCGGAAAATGCCCATCCGCCTCTCCAAAATCAAAAGAGGAGCAGCACATGCCTATGCACATCTTTGGCACTGGGCCAGTTTTGGAGGCCTCAAGGCAGAGAGAATTAGGGCCCCCCCTACAATGAGATTGCCACAGGTGGGTGTAGTGGGGGGAGCAAGTCAGCTTCTGAGAGTGCCTAACGCTTGGGATAAATCTAACATGGACCTTTAAGACAACAAGGAGTGAGGAAAAGAGGAGGGCAAGAGCATGGACTCTGAGCCGGGAAGCTCCTTGTTCAACCTCGGTGCACCCATCTCGTATATGTGGATTCATAATATTGACCACCTTGCAGGATTGTTGTGCAAGTGCAAAGGCATACATCTGAGGAATATTGAGATTATTAGGTAAATAAAGCAAATGAGGGATGGGATTGGACCAAAAAATCTACTCATCCCAGCATCCATTGGTGGGCAGCTGGAACCCCCCAAACCTGAAGGCTACAGCCCAGATCTTGCTCCCAAGACAACAGTATTCAGACCTGGACAGACGCCGCAAACGGAGAGGCAAACCTGAGCTGGAGACGGAAGCCTGAAGGACCAGAGAGATCTACAGAGACCGCTCTGGGTCTGTCTGTGCCTTCAGATTGCCTGTCAACTTATGCTGACCCCACAAATTTCATAGGGTTTTCTTAGGCAAGCCTACAGCACCTGGTAGTCTCTGGTGGTCTCCCATCCAACTAGTAACCAGGACTGACTCTGCTTGGCTTCCAAGATCAGATGGGATCTGGTGCCTTTGGGGTATTTAGGCACACAGTGATCACTCACACTGAGTTTATTAAAACAGCCCCAGACGGCATCCACCAAGACCAGCCGTGCCACCCTCTGGATGCCCTCCAGATCACAGCCAAACCCACTCCAGGCAGCAACAGCAGCGGCCAGCGCTTGTGGGCCTGGATGGCATGAAGAGGCCCATTGTCTCCACCGGACTCCGATGCCATCGTTGCCCCAAAGGGACACACAATGGGCCTTTTCTCCCGGGCCACCCAGAGCCACGTGGCTCTCCGGCACGCAGGGCTGTGGCCACGGTCCCTGAGCCTGGCAGGGCAAGGGAGGGAGATGGAGGGCCAAGTCCATTCCACCAGCAACAAGCCATGCGGGGAGGGGACCAACTTGGGATGGGATGCTGATGACCCAAGAGACAAGGAGACAGAGAGATCTCTTGCAGTGCCTCAGTGGCCTGGGTGACAACCCTGCCCTTTCACCTGCCCTGCACGGTTCACTCATCGCGGCTAGACTGGCATTGGTTGCGGATCACAACTTTGAGCAGCGCTGATCTAACGGGCAACAGGAAAAAGGAGCGTCTCACGCTTGCCTTCACCCCACCCCACCCCACTTGCCAACATCCCACAGGGTGGACCCTATTTGGATGGACGACCCCTGCATTTCGCCTCCCAAACTCCCGGCTGCTTTTGACGGAGCATTAGAAGCGCACATTTCAACAGGCACAAGATGGGGCTGCCGCTTACAAAAATTCATTTTCTTTGTAATTTTTCTTTATGTCAGAGAGTGACTCATTCTGTTCCTCCCTCCAAAACGGAAGAGCACACACAGTGGGAGCAATCCCATAAACACCCCAGACGGTCAATGGATCAGCCCATCCAAGAAGGACAACCAAATCAGCAAATGCATGCATGCATATCTCTATACGGACGGGTGGATGGATACATATATGTAGGTACATACAAACAAACAAACAAAGACAAGGGCTAATACCCTAAAGAAAGATCCAACAAGTCACCCCCTGGGGAAGGCAAATGCAGCGGTGGGATTACACAGGAGGAGGAGACACCCAAAATGTTGGGTCTGGCAGTGAGTTGTCCCATAAACTGGGGGGGGCAAGGGAAAAGGCCCCCCGCCGTCTCTCTCTGCCCCCCTCTCTCCCCTCCATAAGAAGCGGGAGGGGTCGGGGCAGAGTCCTGGCTCTGAAGGTGGAGATCGGCCTCATTTGCATGACAAAATATCTTGCAAGGCCGGCCCTGCCAGGAAGAAGCGGCCGCCGAGAGAGGAGGCGGGGCAGGGACGAAGCTCAGCCTGAGCCAAGAACAACTTGGGGGGGGGTGAAATTCGAGAGCCCCTCACCGGTCTTCTGGGTCCCCCTGAGAATCAAAGCCGGCCGGCCTCCAGCTCTCCTGGGCGACAACTGCGGCCACGTGGGGGATCGGGGCCTCGGCTCAGTCCAGTTGGACGTTTCTGAGGAGCGGTTCCCCCCGGACTGCACTGCCATGGGGTGGGGAGGAGCCCCCAAAGGCCCCCCTCTCCCTCCGCCCTCCCTCCGGACAAGGGTCGCAAGGACCCTCCCTGCTGGCACCCCCCCAGCCTTCTGCTCCCGGGCGTGTGGAAAGAGGGGCGGGAGTGGGGCGCCCCACCGCTTCCCCGAGTCCCTCGCTTGCCTTCTGGCTGAGATTTTTGGGCGGCCACGGAGTTTTCCGGAGTCGGAGGGCAGGCGGAGGGGGAGGGAATAAGCGGGAGGCAGAGAGAGGAAGGACAGGCAAAGAGCCGCCCTGCCTTTGGGGGGGCCCCACTTGCTGGGTCTTCAGGCCTCCCAAGTTTCCAAGTTTTGCCCCCGAGGCTCCGGGGTGAATTTCGGGGCGCCGGGAGCGGTTTTTAGGCGGGGGGAGCCAGGGCTGTCAACAAGACCTGCCCGGCCGTCCTCCCAGAGGCAAAGGCCCCGGGGGTCGTGGGTGGGGATCCCCCCGCCGCCGCCGCCCGAAGCGCCGAGCCACGCCGGGGCCCAGCCGGCGGCCACCGACCGGCCAGCGGCCCTTTTCCGGCGGGCGCGGAGGCTCCCGATTCACGCGGGGAGCAATAACAAAGCTTAAGGGCGGCGGGCAGGGATGCTGCAGCCCCGGGGGGCGCTTCCCGGGGGTGTTCCGGGGGGTCAGGCCCCTCTTCCCCGCTTTCGGGGGCCCCTCGCCTGCCGGGAGGGGAGGGCCCGCGAGGAGGGCGGGGGGCCGGCGGGGAGGGGGCGGCCGGGGGGCCTCTCCGGGGAGGTCGGGGCGCCCGGGGCGGGGCGGGGGGCCGGGCCGGCACTCCCAGGGCGAGCGGCCAAAGAGGAAGCGGCCGAAGCCAGGCGGTGATTCAGCCGCTGTCGGGGGCTCTGAGTCACGCCGCTCCCCCGCTCGGCAGCCCGGGTGGGGGTCGCCCCGGCCTCCCGCCCCAGAGAGAGGGGGACGGGGGGGCGCCGCTCGGGCACAGCGGGGCCGCGGGGCGGGGGACGCGGCGGCAGCCCCCGCCGGGATCTCTCCCCGCCCTTCCCCCTTCCCGCCCGCCTCGGGTCCCGAGATGCCCGGAGCTGCTTCCAGAGAACGGCCGAGCTCACCCCGGAGGACCCCGCAGAGCGCTCCTGCCCACGTGCAGAGCGCGGGGAGCGCGCCGACCACGCCTCGGGCGGGGAGGCAGGGGGAGGCGGCGGCCCCGGGGCCCTCGGCTCGCTTCCCCGAGCCCCCCGGCCCCGGCTGCCCCTCGAGAGGAAGGGGACGGAGGAAGGCGCTGGGCCGGGGGGCGGAGGGGGCGGCGGCGGTCCCTCTCCAGGGCGGATGGCCGGGGCCCCGGCTCGGACTTACCCGCGGCTGCGGCGGCCAGGAGCCGGGCGGGCGAGCGAGGGAGCGGGCGGCGAAGCGGGGCGGCCCCGGGGGGCGCGCTCAGGGCCGGGCGGGCGGGCGGGCGGGCGATGGGGCGCCTCTGGGTGGCTCCGGGGCTGCGCCGGGCGTGGCGAGGCGAGGCGAGGCGGCGGCGTCCTGCGCGCGCTGGGCTCCCTGGTCTCCTCTGGCGGCGCTCGGCTCCGGCACCCGCCGCCCTCCCTCCCGCCCGCCCGCCTCGCCCCCGGCCTCCGCCGCCGCCGCCGCCGCCTCCTCCCGTGGCGCCTCGCCTCGCCTCTTCCGCGCCGGGTGATGTCAGCGGGCGGAGGGAGGGCGGAGGGAGGAGGGAGGGAGGGAGGCGAGGCCGGGCCCGGCCGGTGCGCGTGGCTTTGACTCGCCCCGGAGAAGCCGGAGCCCAGAGACCGCGCCCGGAGGGGATGGAGAGCCCTCCCTCCGCGGGTGCCGGGGCAGCAGGAGGGAGGGAGGGAGGGAGGGAGGGAGGGCGCGCGTTCACACGTGACGCGCCGAGAAGAAGCGGGACGGGGAGGGGGAGGGGCTCGCCCCTTTGGCCCGGGTCCCGGCGGACGGAGGGAGGGAGGCGGGGGGAGCTCCGGGCTGGGGCCATCGGGCTGGGTGGGCCTCTGGCGACCCCGCTCCTCCGAGCAGCAGCAGCAGCAGCAGCCCTGCCCCCGTGCCGGCCCCTCGCCTGGACACCGCGCCGGCGGGAGAGGCCCCCGCGCAGGGGACTCCGCGCGTGTCGGGCTCCGGGGCAGATCCACGCCGGGGGCGGCCGCAGCAGTCGCCGGGTCGGGGCCGGTGACCGATCCAGAGTGTGTGTGGGGGGGGGCAGTGGGGCAGTCGGTGGAGAGAGGGGGGCTCGTCCTCTCTCTCTCTCTCTCCCTCTCCTCCACGTGGGGGGGGGGCCCAGGCCAGCCCCCGGTCTGTCCCTCGGGCTCCGAGCGGGTCAGCCGAGGCGCTGCGCTGGCGACTGCCGGAGTCGGAGGGCGCTGGCGGGGCGCCCCGGCAGGAGACGAAAGGGACCGACCCCCCCCGGCACCCCTGAAAAACAGGGCCGGGGTCTCCCGAGGGCGGCGGCCGTGGGGGTGCGGAAGGGGTCCGCGAGGGGAGGGCCGGAGGGAGAGATCGGGCCTGCCCCCCTGGGCGGGATCCCGCGAGCCCTGGCGGAGCCTGCCGGGCGGGCCGGCGACTGGAGCTGGAGGGAACATCCGCGGCAGCAACGGCCTCGGGCTCTGTCCCCGAGCCCCCCGGGCCGGCCCCAGACCGGGCGTCTCCGTGGCTCGCCGGGGGCTCCGGGGAGAGGTCGGAGGGGAAGCCCAGGACCCCTGACCCGCTCGGGACAGTCCAAGAGCCCACGGCCTCGCCTCTCCATGTATGAGAGATCTATGGCCGGGCAACCGGGCCAAGCACGGAAATGGTCCCGTGGCCCCGGCCTGGAAGGGTGGTGCTGACATGCCTTTGGGAGCGGAATGGCACAGAGGTCCACGGAAGTCCTTCTTAGAAACTGGGGAGAAAGTCTGGCAGACCTTGGAGGTGAAATATGTATGAAGCCGGAACGGGACGAGGGACAGAGGTGCCGCCCTTCACACGACACTGGCGACACTGTCGCAGTGCTGTGATTCCGCTTCTGCTGCAATGGCTGCAGCCTGTGCAATCCTGGGATGTGTAGGTTTGGTGGGGGCGGTAGAACTGCCAGAGGGCACAGCCATCCGTGCCCCACCTTGCTTGGCCATACTGCCACCATTTTGCCCTCTTCTCTCCAAAATGGTGCTTCCCTCGATGTTTGGGGGACGGGAGGGGGAGCTGGCCGGAGCCCGGGAACCAAGGTCCCCCAACTGCCGGGTGCCCAAGGTAGTGGGTGAGAAGGGCACGGGAGTGGGGAAAAGCCGCCGGGAGGGGCAAGAGGGGCTCAAAAGGGGCAAAATGCACGCGCAAGGACCTTGCCTGTGTTCTGAATTTAGACTTTAACAAATGCTTTCTGGCCGCTTATTGAATTAGGTTAAGAGGAGACATTACAGGGAGAGCACTAGAACTCTCTTTGGCAGGGAATTCCAAGTACTCCTTCCTGAATGCAGCTCCCGGGATTCCATTGGACAGAACGATGGCTGCTGGAATAGAATTACGGTGTTATGGTTGCGTAGTGTGCAAATGTTCATAGTTACCTATAACACATGACCTTTTGGAGGGCAAGAAGAATGTCGTGGACAGTGGCTGGTAATGGGGTTAATGGAGTGGTGAATCTGCTTCAGGTAAAGGCACCCCCAAGGCCTGGAGGAGGTGTTCTGGGAACAAGGCTTAAGATGGTGGGTTTGGAGTCAGCCTTGGGGCGGATCTGGTGCTTCGCAGTCTTGGAAGCCGACGGCCTCCACGGGCGATAATGGAGTTCGTCTGCAAAGAAACTCTGGGAGCTCAGCAAAATGTATCCACGGCCCACTGACTGAGGAATCACGTTTTGTACTTACAAATAATGTCATTTTGTCATCAACTTTGGAAGCATTTTGACAAGAATATCTCTGCTTTTATGACAATCTCTTGTTGATCCTGTTTTTCTTTTAGAAAAAGATAAAAGTATTGAGCAAGAAGAAGTTACATGTGAAATGTTGCCAATGACAGCAATGAATTGTTTCTTAAACACAGCAACATATATATATGGCCAGTGTTTTGTATCAGCTGTTTAAGTGTCCTAACAAAGACTCTCCGGGCCTGACCTTCCCCGTCCCCCCAAAAACCTGATGGAAATGTCATTCCCCCCCTATTCCAGTTGCTGGCAGAGTGGCCCCCCTCTCTCCATGCCTGGGAAAGTAAGCCATTGTGAATATGGAAGAGTTAGGGAGGAGGGGATCCAGGTAACTGTTCTGTATTCACAATGGCTACTTAGCCGCGATTGTGACTCCCAGAGACTAAGGCCATTTCCACACTAGACAGTTATAGCGCTATTATTCCACTTGCAACATGCTATGCAATCCTGGGGTTTGCAGTTTCGGGAGGGGCCGGTCTAGTGCGGAAATGGCCTAAGTCACGGAGCAAAGGAGTCAAACTTCAGGAAAAGAGATTCCACCCGAACATCAGGAAGAACTTTCCAGGGGTAAGAGCAGCTCAGCAGCGGAATCTGCTGCTGCCTGAATGGCGTGTGGTGGAGTCTCCCCCTTCTTTGGAGGTTTTTCAACAGAGGCTGGGTGGCCATCTGCCCAGGGGAGGGCTTTGCCGGGCAGAAGGGGGTTGGACTGGATGAACCCTGGGATCTCCTCCAGCTCTGGGATTCTGGGATTTCTTTGCTGGCTTTCCGGCTTGTTTGTTTATGTCCCATTTCTTCCAGCAGAAGGAATCCCAGGGTGATTTTAGAGAGAAATTAAAGCAATAAAATACTGGGGGAGAAGATCAATAAAAAATCGCAGTAGGCGGCATGAGAGAAACAACGTTAAAATCTCGGAGCTTAGGAAGGCAGCATCCATGGACCCAGGCTGTTGGGCCGTCTGGGCTACTGGGCGGGGCTCAGGGTCCCTGATGGCCCCAGGACCGAATTTGATTTCCATGGCAAAGGGGCATGCTCTGGTGGCTGGTGGAACCAAAGGCAAAAAGAGTGAGACCAAACGTACCAATGTATTTTAGCTCTGGGAGCTACTGCTGTTGGGTGTGAAGCCTTTTTGGATGGATCCCCACGTAGGGCAGCCCTTTCTCCGGTGTCCTTGGCCAGATTTCTTCAGGGGAAGTTTGTCATCATTGCCCTCCTGTGAGGCTGAGAGCAGGTGACTTGGCCAGGGGGGCTTCCGGAGGGGGTGATGTCTTGCGCTCTGGGGAGAAAGGAGCCGTGAGGTTAAGGCCTCCTGGCAGGGCGTTTGTGTCCCTGCTGCTTGTCGATGTTGCAACCAGCTGATAACGTTGCTGGATCTGGCTGAGCTCTGCAGAGGGCTACAAGGCCGGCAGAAGCACAGCAGACACACAACGACACACACACAGAGCTGTAGGCTTAGTGTGGCTCCCCTCCTGCCTTCTTCTCAGGGCTGCCCGGTGACATTTGGACTCCAAGCTCACTGCAGGGAGGAGAGGCGGAGACGGACGGAGGTCTCATGGACAGAAAGGCTCAGAATGCTGCGACCTCAGGAAACGGATAGAAATGCTCAAAACTGTGTGTGTCAAAGGCTAACAGAGTCCTGTAGTGGTGATAACATCCTGTTGGGGCTCAGGAGATCCCCAAATGAACCCGTGAAATCAACCGGGGTGACTTTGGGGCTTGTCACTGTCTTTTGTGGCATGGTCTACCTTGAAGGGTTGTTGTGAGGATGCTGTACAAAGGATGGGGGAACCACAGTACATCTCCTTGACCTGAGCAAAAGAAAGGTGGGACATGAATGATAAAGAGCAATAATATTACCATTAATGGCTCAGGATCTTGCAGTAATGGTAATAATAATAATGATAAACATATTATTCAAAGGGTTTCAGGAGGTTCCATGAAGGGGAGGGAGGGGTGAACATTTCCCGCTCCTTCTTCATGCTTCTTCTGGCCTCACAGGAAGATGGTTTTATTATTCCCAAGGCCTTTGAGAGTCAGGCAAGGGTAAAATTGTATTAAAAATGGTATTAAGCCTCCAGGATTTCTCGTAGAGTCCTTGTGCGTGCAGTAGAAACCTATTTCCTTGTGTTTTTCCATGTTTGCAAACCATGTTGTGCGTGGGAGTGGGTGGGCTGGAACACCCCCAAGCACAGTTGAAAAACTTACTTTTTTGTACTGCAAATCCCAGAACCCAAAGGATACCACTTTCCCAAGACACTGGGGAAAAAAAATCTCTACAAGGCAGTTTAAAATTAAAATAAAAGTTAAAATTAAAAAATGTGAAGAGGAACATTTTTCAATCTATTAATATCAGACCTTGTAAAAGGTTTTTTTTCTTTTTCTTTTCTTTTTTGGTCAATGCAGCCAAAGTGTGAGAGAAAAGAGGAGAACTTGGGACTGTAGAAAAAATAAAATTATCACTTTAACAACGACCTTTCCATGCACTTGTGTCTTAACTCAGGAACAAATCTTGGGCCTCTGGTATCTGCCCATAGCTCTGACAGTCACGGCTGAAGAGAGTGTGTTAAAAGGAGCGGGGAGCGGGAGGAAGAAAAAAAAGGCTTTTACGAGGCCTGATATTAATAGATTAGAAAATGTTCCTCATGCATTTTTAATACAAAGCGTCAGGGTGGGAAAGGGTTGTGGGGAGATGAATTCCATGACAAAAAGACTTTGCCTTCTTCTTTTCAATGCTAGGTAGCTTTGCACCTGAATTTAGGTCCGGCTGGATGCATTGGATCATGTGCTCCATCATCCCCAGACAGGATGGAGTTTTGGTGTTGGGGGGAGGCTGGCTTAGTGGGCTGCTGGTTTGTCGTGTTGGCCACGTGTTGCAGTTCCAGTGGGGCCAAAAAAGAGCTATGCATCTCTGGACCAAAAGTGCCATGAGGCAGGTCTTGGGGGGTCACACAACACCCGGCTTCATGTTCTCAGAGATGGGGGACCCACTGCTTCCTCCCTGTCCCAGCATGCATTGCTGGGGGATGCTGAGATCCCTGGCTGCCTACAAAGGACCAGCTACCTCCCTCCTGGGGCTCAGCTTAAGGGCAGGCCTCCTGGCCCCAGAATGCAGCTGGATTTGGGGACCTCTTGGCTAGGACCCCTTCCCACAATGCCCAAGACAGTGCAGGTCCACTGTGACATGCTTAGCAACTTAAAGGGGGTTTAGCCAGCCAGACACATAGAGGGAATCTTAAAACTCGCCCTGCTAGTCTGGGTCTCATTGCAACTAAGCTCCTCTGCTAACCAGTCAGGGAACCCTTGGAGTACCCTTCTCTTCCTTTTGGCCCTCTGCGTCTCTTCTCCATCTCACAAAATCTTAGAATCCTACACTCTTAGACCTGGAAGAGACCCCCAAGGTCCATCCAGTCCAGCCCTCTTCTGCCAACATCCAAGCACTCCCTCGGACAGATGACCATCCAACCTCTCTTGGAAAACCTCCAAAGAAGGAGAATCCACCATGCTTCATTGAGGCAGGAATGGATTCCACTCTCAGACTGCTCTTACTCTCGGGAAGTTCTTCCTAACGTTTAGGTGGAACCTCTTTTCCTGAAGTTGGAACCCAGTACTCCATGGTGTCCGCAGCTATTTCCGCACGAGGCCGTTATAGCGTGATGATTCCACTTTCAACATCCTATGGAATCCTGGGGTTTGCAGTTTCGGGAGGGGCCAGCCTGCCCCTCCCGAAACTGCAAACCCCAGGATTCCATAGGATGTTGAAAGTGGAATCATTGCGCTATAACAGCTTCGTGCAGAAATGGCCCTAGTTTCTGAGCAGCAGGAAACAAGCTTTCTTCATCTTGCTTATAAGCCCCATTTAAACATACCTATCCTGTCCTGTCTTAACCTTCCAGGCTAAACACCCCCAGCTCCATAAGCCACTCCTTAGAGGGCTTCGTGGTTTCCAGGCCTTTGACCATTTTGGCCGCCCTCCTCTGGACACCTTCCAGCTTGTTAATATCCTTCTTGCCCAGCACTTTGCAGAAAGCGCAAGCAAGTAGTGCATTTAAAGTGCTGCCGAAGGAGTGGATGGATTGATTGTTGTAGCATTTCCAGGAGGGTGTCTGCTTTGCAAACTTGGACTCCAGTCTGCATATTATTCCTTGTTATTAACATATATTATTAATATATATTATTAATCCAGAGCCTTCGGCACAAAGCTGGCCTTGACTGCCAATGCTGGATAAAGCTCCGGCTTTATTACAGGGAGGGGGCAGAATTTCAGTCCAGAGCAGCGGAGCACCTCTGTCAGCTTTCTGGAGCCCCCTCCCTGTGGACCTGGTCCGGCATCTGGGGTCCCAATCCCAGGCATCCTGCCTGCTGTGGGCCCTGGGACATCCTCCGCAGGGGGCACGGCTTAGCACCCAGTGGTCCCCTGAATTGACAAGAAGGTCAGAGAGGGACCAGAGTTCAGGGCTGGTGGTCCCACTGGCTGATGTCATTCCTTCCCCATGCAAGTTCTTCCTGCTTCTCACAGTTGAGAAGCTGCTGCCGCGTGAGCTCTTTTTCGTTTTTGTCTGATGAGGATCAATTGACGCAGCTGATGTAAAGCCATTTTATGCGCTGTAATCTGATCGCTGTGCCAAACCTGAAGGAAAACGGCCATAACAGCTGCACCTGCAAACTCTGGTGAACGTGGCGGAACACAGTGCAACTCAGTGGCACCCTTTAGCGGGGAGCGTGTGCAAGTCAGGAGGCTGGGAGTTGGGGACAGTGCTTGGGGCAAAAGCCCCCTCAGGTGTGCCCAGCTCCAGTCCTTGACACCTCCAGCATCAAGCTTGGAAAAGTTCCTTTGGATGACAATTCTCCCCCAGCCAGTGGCAGTAACTGAACAAAGGGCAAATCAAGCCTGAACTCTCCTTAGAAGCCGAGATGGCCAAACTGAGGCTGTTGTATTTGGGACATATCATGAGATGATTGCCATTGGAAAATGTGTGGTAAAATGAGAGGCAGGAATGCACTACAGGGGGAGGCTGCCATCAAGGAAACTAGAGGTGCTTTGGCTTTGCAAGACCTGAGCAGGTCTGTGGACAACTGGGACATCCGGAGATCTCTCCTTTACAGGGTCACCATAAGTTGAAATCAGCTTGATAGAACAGGGCAGCACCAAAGCAAAGCATTCACGAGCAGGCTACCACTTACATTACAGACAGAACCAGGCCTGAGTTTGCAAGACCTGAGCGTGGCAACCAGGACCCTTGGAAGCCTCCCATTCAGAGGGTTTCCATAAGCTGAATCTGAGTGGAAGCTGCATAACTGCTCCATGGAGCTAGGACCTTAGATCAGAATTCTTGCCAGAATAGAGGGCTGGGAGAAAACTAATACAATGAATTTCAATAGGGAGAGATATAAGGTACTACACCTCGGCAGAAAAAATGAAACGTACAGATCCAGGATGGGTGACATCTGGTGTGACCACAGTATGTGTGAAAACTGGACACAAGTCAGCAGTGGCAGGCGGCAGCTAAAAGAGCCAATGTGATTCTACGCTGCATCAATAGGAGTCTAGTGTTAGGTCAAGGGAAGGGACGGTACCACTCTGTTCTGCTTTGGTCAGACCCCACCTGGAATATTCCTGTGCCCATTTCTGGACACCACAGTTCAGGAAGGATATGGACAAGCCGGAACATGTCCAGAGGAGGGTGACCAAAATGGTGAAGGATCTGGAAACCATGAAGCCCTATGAGGAGTGGCTGAGGGAGCTGGATATATTTGACCTGATGAAAAGGAGGTTAAGAGGTGACATGATAACCATCTTTGAATATTTGAAGGGATGTCATGTTGAAGATAGAGCTTGTTTTCTGCTGCTCCAGAAACAAGGACATGGAGCAATGGATTCAAACCACAAGAAAAGAGATTCCACCTAAGTGTAAGGAAGAACTTCCTGACCGTATGAGCTTTTCAGCGGTGGAATGTGCTGCTCTCTGGGATTGCAGTGGGGTCTCCTCCTTTTTTTTTGAAGGTTTTTAAATAGAGGCTGGATGGTCATTTGCTGGGGGTGCTTTGGGTGTGTGTTTTTGCATGGCAGAAGGGGGTCTGGATTCAACGGCTGTTGTGGTCTCTTCCACAGGATTCTATGAATCCTTTGAAACATGCGCATCATCCGATTTTGCCCAGGAGTCCAAGAGAGCCAGGCTGGTCCACAGCTCCACCAGCCCTCGTGCGCAGCTTTCTCTCCAATGCTCGGAGGACGAATGTGCCGAACGTGAGAAGTCTGCTGTGCCTCGACCACCTCCGCCCCCGCTGTGCCTAATGCCCGTGGCTCTTTTACCCCCTCCAGCCCAGGCTGCCGACTTGCGCCACCGAATGCCTGGCCACACCGGCACTTTAGCCGTGCCGTTTCTATGGCAGAGTTGCCGTATCCTTGGCAACACTGGGTACAAAAAGGAGCCAGAAAACAGGAAGAAAGAATCTTGGGGAACTGATGATACGCGTGCAGAAGAATCCATTTGCTTCCAACCTCCTCTCTCTGCCTTCCTGTCCCTCTTTCCCTGTACCATGTCTCTCACACACCATATCTCTTCAGCCACTGCCCGTTTCCATGGTTTAATAATTGGGCAACTGAGCATCACTGGGTTCCACCAGCTCCTCCCTCCTCAGATGATGAAATATTCATAGAAATCAAAACATTCCCATTAGACCCCTGGAACTGACCCTTTTTCTTCCTTCTTTCTGTCTCCCAGAACCTTCCCATGCAAGACTTGGAGATGCCTTTCAACATAGATTGGATGGGAATCTTCTCTCAGGAGGGCTTTAGCTGTGGGTTCCCGCATGGCAGGATGGTGCTGGACCCACACAGAACCCAAACCCTCTCAAGAACTTCCAGCTCCATGATTCCATGATTCTGAGATGGACGGACGGACAGACATGTACCCAAAACACATGGACCAGCTCTGACGACATTAAGAAACCAAAGAGCTAAAAGGATGGGAAATAAGCCTTTGCCAGTCTTGGAGATGGTTGTTTGACCTTTTTTAAAACCATTTTGGTTGATCTGTACAAAGTTGTTGAAAAATATACAAATTGTACATTATCCCCCCATTGGGTGCCTGTGTAGGTTTCCCCCCACCCTTTCCCAACCATTTGCCCCTTGCCTCAGATGTAGCAGACACTATTAGACCAAATATTTACCTCTAAAGTCTAGGAGCTAAGGTTGCATTGTTTTAGGAAAAAATGTATCTTCAAGTAAATCAACATAATGTTGCTCAGAACAGATCTTTTTTTTAAAAAAAAAAACCCACACAGAATGCAAACCCCTCAAGAGCTGAGCGCTTGATAATGAGGATGTTAGCAAAAGTGCAGGAGAAAACAAAAATATGTACGCAGTGGTGGCAGAAGGAGGAAATCACATGGGGAACATTTTTAGGGAACAGATTTAAGGAGAACAGGAAGTTTCCAGCTGTTCTTCCTATTTTGTTGCTGTGCTGAATATGGTGGCGCAGCTGGACTACACAACTGTGCATTACAGATACTGCTGCAATTGGAATTGGGGGTGGGCACGTGCCTGGGAAGAGGTGGGGAGGGAACCTGGGGACCCCACCCTATTTCAGGAAACCACTTCAGCCTCCCTGTGTATGGACCACTGTCCAACACCTGAGTGAAGGGCCCTGTTTGAGCTGCGACTAAAGCGACTGAATTCCAGCTGCAACATTGGTAGCCTGGTTTGGTTCCTGACGTTTGCACAGCCTTCCAGGAGCCCAGCTCTTCCCAGGCTTGCAGGGTGGGTGTTATTGGGAGCAGGGGTTGTTGTGTGATGGAGGGCAAAGGAGATGGTGGGGCTGATGAAACGGCACCCACCTTCTGAGTGGCCAGCTGGCAGGGCTGTCCGCATTCCCTCCCTTCTCCATGGAGACTGGCTTTGGTCTCTCCCTCCGGGAACAGCCACTGTCACTAGCTAGCCCCTCAGACGGCCAGAGAGCCAGGGCATTTGCCAAGCTGCCCCATGAGTTCAGATTCTGCTGGAACGCCAGTTGCTTCATAGTCCCAGCTCTCTTGACTCATGGAGGCTGCTTAGGAAGACATGACCCAGCAGTGACGGGGGGCGGGGGTGATGGGAAACTCGCCAAGCCAACATGACTCAGGGCAACTTGGGCTATGGACCGTGCAGGCTGGGCACCTGTGGGATGGAGGGCCACAGAGAAAAGGGTCTGCTAAAAGCCAAAAAGCGGATGGGTGTGGAGGAGGAGACTAGACCTCTTTAGCCAAGCTTGAGGGAAATGGGGGGTCAGAATGGGGTCCCCCTAAAAATGTTCGTGGGTGGTGGGAGAAGAGGTGGGGAGAAGTCAGGATGGGATGGGGGGTACCTTTTGGCACCAATAGGATCAATATAAAAACACGTTCTCGCGAGGGTCTGGTGGCACGGGCTGCCTGGGGGCAGGCCGGACCCCTTGTGGTGGCAGCCCCCTGCGTGGCGTTCTGGGGAAAGGGGTGACGCAGGGGGGCCTCCCGGGTGGGGTTCGCCTTCTGCAAAGAACGGGAGGCACCACAGCTTAATCGTCATCGTCGTCGTCATCGTCGTCATCATCCTCATCATCATCTTCTGTATTGATCTCTCCTGACAGCACGTCCTCGATCCAGTCCTCCAGCTCCTCCGTGGAGGGGAGGTCATCCTCGTCGTCCATCTCCAGCCACACGCTGTCGGCCTGCAGCGGGAGAGACATCGGGGCCGCTGGGGAGACGCCCGCCTGGCACGGCCAGGGACCCCCTCCTCGCCCCAGGGGGTCAGAAGGGGTCTGCCCCCCTCACCCCCCTCTGAGAAGGCTGAGAGGGTGTGACTGGCCCAGGGAAGCCCATCAGAGATCTTGGGCCACCATCGTTGTTGCTGTTTATGTTTACCTTACTTATATCCCAGTTTCCCCCCAAAATTGGGACTCAAATGCCTCACAGTTTAAAAAGAGCAATCCAATTAAAAACATACACCAAAAGTGAATATTAAAATAGAACTAAACTATTTCCGTTATTAAAGTAATTACTCCTCAGTAAAGGAATAAAATGGAATTTTAAAAGGGCAGAACTCTCTTAAAAACAATATAGCACCCCAAGCAAGTTCTCTTAAAAACTTTCTTTTAAAAATCCTGAGTGAATAAAAAAGTTTTAGCTTGTGTTTAGTGTGAGTAAGAGTCCCTTTTGGCCTCAGCCTTCTCGGGTGACATTTCTGCACTAGACTGTTATAGCGCTATGATTCCACTTGCAACATCCTATGGAATCCTGGGCCGGCCGGCCCCTCCCGAAACTGCAAACCCCAGGATTCCAAAGGATGTTGCAAGTGGAATAATACCGCTATAACAGCCTAGTGCGGAAATAGAGTGAGTAAGTCCTGCCACATCTGTCCTGGTTTCCACCCATGAAACGTTGGAGGCCATATCTATAACTAGCTAGCTAGCTAGATAAAATGATTGATTAATCGACTGACAAACAGACAGACAGAAGCAGCAACCAGCAATCCAGGATTGCACCTGCATGATGCAAAGTGTTGCGTCATCTCTAAATTCATCACCTGCAAAGAGACCATCTGCATGTGACTGCTTAATTGCTTTGCGGGTTCAAATCGTTTCTCACTTATGGAAGCCCGAAGGTGAACCAATCACGGGGCTTGCTTGGGAAGGTTCATTCAGAGGTTTGCCACCATTGCCTTCCTCTGAGGCTGACAGAGTGGGACTTGTCCGAGCCCACTCAAAGGATTTGAACCCAAGCCTTCAGAGTCCTAATCAGTGTTCAAACCACTCCGCCACACTGGCTCACGCAGCGGCTGGCAGGAAAGAACGCCGCACCTGCCAGCATTGCAGTCTTATTTATGTGATGGGCATAGATGATGGCACCAGCATTATGTGGGCAAAACAGCCACCAGCCTCTGGGCATGCTTCAGGAACTGCAAGTCTGCCATTGTGACCAGAGAGACAGAGCAACTGGTGGCCAGGCACCGCAGTGGGAAAATGGCAGCCCCTCTGCTTGGCCCCCGTTTGCTAATGAGGTGCCATCTCCTTCAGGCATTTTGAACAAAAGGGAGAACTTCTGCATTCGTAGACTTAAGGCCCTAACGCACCCTGGCCTCCCATGAGTGGATTCCACCACCCACCAAAGAAACAGAGTGTCCTCAACCTTGGACGCAGCCTAGCAACTGAAGAAGGTAGAAGCTGAAACGTGCTTGCTTACGCTTGCTTTCCAGTTCTGTTTGAGTACATATACATGTGTGTGTGTGTGTGTGTGTGTGTGGGGACATACTTACATCTGTCACATTGACCACTCCGATCTGAGGTCTGCCCAGGTCAATGCCGAAGGTCTTCTCCCAGTAGGGGACCAGCTGTGAAGGAGACAAGAAAGGAGGAGTAAGATCAGGAAGAAAACAAGCACAGATGTTTTCACACACACACACACACACACACTCTCACATACACACTGCTCTGGTTTTATTGGGGGAGGGCTGAAAGGGGGACAGGGCTGGTTGATGCTGGTCCATATTGTGTGCTTCCAAGCTGTCTCCAACTTATGGTGACCGTAAGGTGAATTATCACGGGTGGGGTTGTGTTGGCAAGAGTTGTCCAGAGGAGATTTGCTGCCATTGCCTTCCTCTGAGGCTGAGAGATTATGACTTATGTCCACCCCATAGCTTTCCAGGGCTACTGTGGAATGGGGACTCTCACTTACATTAAATATTAGCCTGGTCATATTGAATTTTGCTTCAATACATGTGCATCTTTGACATGGGGAAGAAATAATGAAAGATGCATAGATAAATGGAAAGATTAGTGGTGATTTAAATCAGTGATTAAATAGTCTAATTTGTATTTCTTGTAAAGAAGTTTATCAGCATTATTTTCTCCATGTTGGAAGAAAGGTAGGATATAAATTAATTAAATAAAACAACGCAAATAACTAGCCAACTAGCTGGAATTTTGCAGCGAGGCGGAAATCTCGTGTTGAGGAAGCTCCACATACACAGACTGCCAGAGCTTGGGAAAATTCTTTTCTTGGACAACTACTCCTTGAATCATCCACCCTTGGGAGACTGTGGGAGTTGTGTTCTAAAAAAAGAACTTTCCCAAGGCCTCGCACCCATCCCATCCCATCTAAAAGGCACAGCTGCCCCATTCACCAGTGGGAAGTCCTCCGGATCGATCCAGATGATGCTGAGGTCTGGGTTGTCTGTGTTGTCTTGGGCCACGTCCTTCAGGATCTCCAGGAACTCGTAACCATCTGTGGCCAGAGAGGAGGAGGGACGGAAAGGGGGAGGCGTGAGATCGGATTAGGCTCCGTGTCTTCAGCCTGGAGTTGCTTTTTGTTTGCTGCCTGGAAAATCTCCTGCAGCAAGACTCCCTGGATCAAAAATCCAGCCACTTACCTGACTCCTAAAGAAACCCATTTAGGTCCACTGTAGGAAGGCATCACCCTTTTTCTGTGCAAATTCCATGCCCTCCAGCTTCCATAGTTTGGTGGGCCCAGCTCCAGTTAATTAATTCTCTGCTGTCCCACCTTCTTAACTGCTTTTAAAACGTCCCACTTTCTCTGTCCTCCTCCCACTATATCCCTTTATCCTCAGCCGTTGCAAAATATGTTCAAAGTGCAAAAGTGGTTTCTACTCAACCCATCAGGAGAGAGAGGAGTCAATGCCCTTCTCAGTACACTCATTAAAAAAAAAAAAACTTTCATTCTTCAATTCCAGGATTTTTTAGCTTAAAATAACATTCTTCATAACTTTTGCTCTCTTCTTGCCTGGCCACACTTTGGTGTGGTTCAGTCACATGTGCCCCAGTTTTCAGCTGTGAATTTTGTTGCAGGGTACGGTATTCTTTAACTTTAGTTCAACACCAGAAAAGGACTGGGGTTGATGGAATGGAGAGATCCCTGGGCAAGGGACTTTTTGGAGCTACAAGTCCCAGAATCCCACAGCCAGCCCTCCAGGGCTGGCTGGGGGATTCTGGGACTTGTAGCTCCAAAAAGTCCCTTGCCCAGGGCTCATGCACGGTTAAAAACAGCACCATGGGGAGAGCCTGTTTTAAAACAGACAGGAGAATTCCTTGATTATTCTTTTGAACTCCTCCATCAAAAAACTTCCATCCTGTGGTAACTTCCTTCTGACATGTTATCTTCTTAAGCTGGACAAGTTAAACTTTGTCATTTGGGAAGAATACGGGAGACAAGTTTCCTGACTTGCCTTCTGGAAGAAACCTTGTACTTTGATTTCCCTTGCTGCGTGATTCTATTTTTATTTATTTTTTTCAAATGATGCAAACAGGTCAAGGTGGAAGAAAATGGAAGGCTATTAACAAACAGCAATGCAGGCGTTTTCACCGTGTATTCCAAAATGCTGTCAAACATTTGCTGCTGAGAATATGTGTAAATTGCAAGAGGGACAAAGCATAATTATTCTGTTTTGTTGTTTTAACCATCATGATGCACCACAGATACTCTCGCAGTTTTTTTCTGTTCATTTTAATTTTGTTGAATTTTTTAGTATGGATCATCTCTGGCTAAGCAAATTTATGCTGGCCAGTCTTTGAATGCTCTCTTCTGATGTCGTATTCAACCATGAAATTTAGCTTCATTGCACTTTGATTTTAAATTATTGTCAACTGAATTAGTGGAAAAATAATGGCTGTAAAATAAAACCAAGTTGCTGTTATACCCAAATGCAAACAAACCTGGGCCATTTCCGCACTAGACTCTTATAGCGCGATGATTCCACTTTCAACCTCCTATGGAATCCTGGGGTTTGCAGTTTTGGGAGGGGCCGGCCGGCCCCTCCTGGAACTGCAAACCCCAGGATTCCATAGGAGGTTGAAAGTGGAATCATCGCGCTATAACAGTCTCGTGCGGAAATGTTCCTGGTTGGGAAGAGTGGGGGACAGAAGTCTCCCCTTGGCAACCTGGTGGGGTGACTTACCAGGGTCATCTTCCTCTGCAAAAGCAACAATGTGAATCCCATCGATGTCATCCTCCTGGAGGAATACACACACACACACACACACACACACACATGCAGAGGGGAAAAGAAATGTGAGCCACCATTGGCCTCTGTCTTGTTCAAGACGGATGTTGGTGTGGGAGCATGTAATGCAATGGAAGTTGCATATTCCCACTAGATTGCATCTTGCATATTTCCAAGGGATTGCACATTGCATATTCCCACCGGGGTTAATATTATCCATCCCTACTCAATTGCATCTTACATATTCCCACTGGATTGCATATTCCCATTGGACCACATCTTGCATATTCCCATCGGATTTCATATTACACATTCCCACTGGATTGCACATCCCTGCTCGATTGCATGTGCCATTGCACATTCCCACTGGATTGCATCTGGCACATGCTTGGCATGAGGAAAATTTATGAAGTTTGGGACTGATTAGTCCAGAAAAAGGTGAGCAAAATGGAGGAGAACATAATTACACATGGACTTCAGTTTAAGGTGGCTCAGCACCACATACAGTTCACCAGGAGGGGTTACCACTATGTTGAGCCACTTGCTGCTCCCCTGGACCTACCTCAGCTTTGCTGAAGCCCCCCCGCCACAGCCAACCCGTGCCCGGCAGGGAGCAAGTGGGTTGCAGCACTGCCTGGCTGTGTCTCTGTAGCCAGGTGCAAAGAGATTGCTTCAGCATTTCTGCCCCCCAGGTAACCCATGGGTTTTTTTAAAGGGGCTTTGGGCACGTTCATGGAGGTTCAGGCTGCAAGGGCCTGCTGATCATCTCCCCTAACGGAGGCATTATGTCTCCTGCTATGCAAAACGGGGGAGCGTGTTTTCTAAGCAACTCGTTGTCCAATGTAGGAGGAGAGAATGTTGGGTCTGACTCGGTCAAAGGGCTGCTCTCGTTCTCCCGCGGGGAAGTTCCCCTGCACAAGAGCACAGTATGGAGCTGGTGACAGCATGGGCACTAGCCAATTGGCCCTGCCCTGCCTTTGGGGGTCCCTTGTGCTAAGGCCCCTTTCCTTTCTCCGAGGCTCTGGAAAACTCCTGGCGTGTGTCCCATTCCCACACTGAAACACAGCGGGAGGGAAGAAGAATGAGCCGTGGTCTCATCCGATCACCCTTCAGGCCCACCAAGTCCAAGGCCAGACGGAGGAAGGGAGATGCATAATTTATCAAGCCGGACAGTATCGCTTTGCCCCAGAAATGCTGCCTTTGTGTTGTGAGCGGCTCTGCTGCAATATTTATGGGACGCCACTTCCCGTCTCTCTGAGAGATGCCAGAGGGGAGGGCAGGGGAGCAGGGAGAGTTTAGGAATGACATAGGAGTGTGCACGCGCACATGTGTGCATAACTAAAATCTGGGCCCACAGTGATGCAGCACACAGGGCAGAGTTTTCTCCAGGCCAATTCTCTTCTATCGCTTGTTGTTGTGTGCCTTCGAGTTTCCAGACTTATGCTGACCCTACGTCTAACCTCTCATGAGTTTTTCTAGACCAAAGCTGCCCAGAAGGGGTTTGCCTTTGCCTTCCCCTGAGGCTGAGAGAGTGGGACTTGCCCAAGGTCACCCAGTGGGTCTCCATGGCTGAGGGAGGATTTGAACCCCGGTCTCCTGAGTCATATTCTAACACTCTGGCCATTTCTGCACTAGCCTGTTATAGCGCGATGATTCCACTTTCAACATCCTCTGGAATCCTGGGGTTTGCAGTTTCGGGAGGGGCCGGCCGGTTATCATTGAGCTATAACAGGCTAGTGTGGAAATGGCCTCTGACTACACCAGGCTGCCTCTCCTCTTCTACAACAAAATCCAGAGTCCACAAGCAGTGATATCTTTATTGGGCCACCTCCAAAGCACAAAATACATTACGCAGGTTTCCAGAACTCCACAGGCTTCTTCATCGGTCAAAGATGTTAAGTACCATACAGGAGAAAAATGGGGGTGAAGTTAGAGCCCCAGCCTGCCTTCTGTCTGGGAGGTTGCCAGTTAAGATGGCACTGAGGGATTCCCATGCAGGCAGAGGCCGCTCCCCTCACTGGCCGCGTGCGGACCAGGGACAAGAGCAATAAGAGACAGGTAAATAGACTCCAGCCCCTGAACATCTTTGCTTGATGAAGAAGTTGCTGAAGCTTTGAAAACTTGCATACTGTATCTTATGCTTTGGACTTGGCCCAATACAGGAATAGCTGCTTGTCGATTTTGGATTTTGTTGCATTTTGGTGCGTGGCCAACACAGCTCCCCAAATATATTTTTGCTTTTATTATAGGTGGCCTAATTTTAACTCTGCCCCCAATCCATAGTCAGATTGCTGAGTCTCAGGAACCCTCTGACGGAAGAGTCCAAGGTACCTCAGAACCCACCACCTGGGGAAACCTGGAGGTGCAAAGAATCTCCGAGGGGGTCTCCCCCATGCCTTTGCCCCCATCCCTCACTTTTCTTGGACGTACCCAGGTTTCGTACATGCTGTCCGGCCGGAGTTTTCTCAGTGTTGGCCTGCAAGAAACAGACAAAAGAAGGAAGTTTGGTGTGGCACTTTTGGGGAGGGGGAGAGCTAGAGAGAGACAGGGAGAGAGGGGTGGTTTAATCCGACGGCCATCTCTTGGGACTGCTTTAGTTATGGATTCCTGCAAAGCAGAGGGCTGGACTAGGTGGCCGTCGGCATCACTAACAGATCTATGGCTCAGACTCAAAGTGAATGCAGGCGCACGATCTGCACTATGTGGGAAACACAACCAGAGACCGACAGACACGCCTGCCTTCTCCCCCTCCTCCTTTTCCTCCCATTCCCCTGCCTGGGGGTGGAGAAGGAAAGCATGTGCCTCAGGCCAAAAAGGCAAGACAATGGGGGCGAGAGAGAGCCCTGGAAGCGAACGGGAGAGGGAGCTTGGGGGGCAGGATTTATTTACAGTTCTTTCCACTTTTGTGAGGGTTCTGCACCCTGAACCCTTGTGAAAGTGGAGGGAGAGCTATCTGTTCAAAGCACGTCAGTTTCCAACCAACTCACTCCCAAGCAGCGTGACCTCGAAGGCAAGGAATGAGAGAGGGAGAGAGATGTGGAAAGGGGCTCCCCCCACATCTATCTCTTTGTAGCCACCTTGGAACTCTGGGGATGGGTAGGGGGGTTGTTTTGAAAGCTGGGAACTGAGGAAGTGTCTTGGGAGGGGGAGTCAAAGCCAGGGCAC
Source organism: Ctenosaura bakeri (assembly GCA_948474755.1). Classification (NCBI taxonomy): domain Eukaryota; kingdom Metazoa; phylum Chordata; class Lepidosauria; order Squamata; family Iguanidae; genus Ctenosaura; species Ctenosaura bakeri. The sequence continues at coordinate 428,535 of CAOLHI010002020.1, forward strand.
AAAGGCGGAGGTGGGGAAGCGGAATGGAAGGAGGGCAGGGGAAGGGCGAATAAAGGAGACGGTCGCCATGCAAAAAGCAACTGGCCTAATCCCGGTCCTGCTGCCAGCCAAGCACCAGGCAAGAGAGGGATGGCGGGTGGGGGGAGCGGCTGCCATGGCAACCAAAGCCCCTGATCTGCCAAACCTTCGTTAGCAGCGGCTGGGTGGAGATGCCAGGGACGCTGGGAACCGGAGTGGCACGAAAGGCAGGGGGGCAGGACGCTAATGAGGAGGGGAACGAGGAGGGTGTTTTATACTCTTCAAAGAAGGGGAAAGGACAAAGAGGAAGCAGGGTCCCTGTGTGTCTGTGTGCATAGCCTGCCAGTGGCCACAACAAAGTTAGTGGGAAAATCACACACACACAGAGGGGGAGGATGGAGACTTCCGGAGGTCTTCGAACGGTGCTCTGTCCTGGGGCCTCCTGGAGCAAGGGAGATGGATCGGGGCCTGGAGGCCTCTGGGTTCATCCTGATTATATTACAGACCCTCGGAGGCCTCAAAAGGGGGCACGTCCGGGCCACCTCTGGTCCCCAGGCCACACTTCCACCACCCTTGAATTAGAGGAAAGGTGAGGCAAAGAGGACTTACTCCTGCAACTTTGGAGGTGGATGGGTGGGTGGGAAATGAGGGTCTCTGCCTGTAGCCAGGTGTGGAGAAGAGGTCCGTTTTGGAGGATGGCTACCCCCTTGGTCCTTTGTGGGGCAAAACCAGGGAGAAGAGGAGCTCCAGTGACCTCTCTCCTTGGCCCTCTCCGTTTTCTATCATCACCACCACCACCACCACCACTATAATAATAATCCTCCTCCTCCTCCTCTGGAAAAAAAGCAAAGAGGTCATTTCTCATGCCTCTCGTTGCCAAAGGGGTTTGTTTTTAACAGGCACAGTCGGTCGGTCGGTCGGTTGGCTGGCTGGCTGGTTGTTTTGACAGCCGCGTGGAAGGCGCCTGATTAATGGTTTCTGACGGCTGGTGGGTACCAGCTACTACCAGACACACGGCTTTGGGGGCTGGCAGAGAGGGAGAAGCAGATTGGCAGCCACAGAGTTGCTCCCACAAGCTGCTTGGAGGGAAAAAAGCACATACACTGTAAGACTGAATCATGCCCTTTGCATTTATCTATATTTATATGTATGTATATGTATTTATATATGTGGATATATGGGCTTAAAAAGGTCTTGCGCGTTGCAATTTTATTCCATTCATTTTGCACATGGGCAGGAGGAGGGGGCTGTGGACCAAAGGGAGAAGGAGAGAAGGGGGGGTCTCTCTGTGGCTGGAGGGAGGGGAGAAGGGGGTCGCTGCCTTTGCCGTGAAGACAGCTTAGTCTCCTTTGGGAGAGCAATGGGATGCGGGGTGTCTGCTGAACCCCCTGAGCTTCAACTCCTCCTTCTTCTCAGTCCTATTGTGGGTTCCATTCTCCTTGGATAGCTCCTCTGAAGTTTGGACTAAAACCCAGAGTGGATCCACCACCACTGACATGGGAACCCACATCTCCTTTAGGAGCAGACCCTCACCTCTTATGCTCTTCCAGGAACTGCACAATTTCTTCCTCGCTGTTTGGTTTGTCTGGGATGGTGACCGGTTCCTCCATGAAAGGCTCATAATAGTCGATTTCGTTCAGTTTCAGGGAGAGTTTCTTTGCAACCTGGAATGACAAGAGGAACAGGGGATGAACGAGCCCCTCTTCTTGGAGGGGGCAGAGTGTTCTGCAGCCGCCCCTCCTTGGGAAGGTCTGTAAAACATACAGCTCTAAATTAAAGATAAATACAGAAATAGAACACCAGACTTCTGCCTATTCATGAGAAGCAGCTGAAAGTTTCAACGTGAGCAAGCTCTCAGGCTGCACAGAACTCTTCTTCGGACTGGTGCCAACACGACACTGATGTCAGAAAGCTTTTGAAACCTCCTTGCTGGAAATCTGAGCTCTGCCAGCTGGTTGGAGTTGATATCCCTGTAACCCAGCTCTTCAAAATAGGTTGGACTACAGCTCCCATCATGGTGATTGGGGATGATGGGAATTACAAAAGAGGAACAGACCTGGAAGGCAGTCCTAGTTGGTCTTAGTTAATCAAGGATGAAATTCGCAATACAATACTATGAGGATTTACTTGTGAGTAAACTTGCATGAGGGGCATTTCTACCATGTGTAGGACATTTGAATTTTTTAAAAACTTTTTCTCTTCAGCATCTTCCCTGAACAAGACCTCTTCTGTTGCCCTCAAAATCTTGCTTCAGACCTACAGCCCTTTTGCTTCCACTGGTGCAAGGAAAACATTACCCACCAGTTCCCGTTATTCCAGCAAGAACCCTCAGTCAGCTTTTGGACTTTCAGACAACTCTGCTCATGTGCACGTGTGTGTTTCCAACTCAGCCAGAGTTCTGTCCTGAGTTCAAATCCCACTTGGCCCAACACATCACAAGGACTTTCCAGCTACAGCGCCAACCTCCCCCAGCCTCCCTGGCAGGCCACGTACCTTACTGTCAAAGGTGGCAAAGAAGGGGATGTAGGGATGGAACTCCTCTGCAGCATCTTCAAAGGCCTTGAAATCTGGAAAATGAAACCTGAGGGTCAGACTGAGGATGGGGGCAAAGACCCAGGGAGTCAAGGCCCTGCAAGACGAGTGTGCGTCTCTCTCTGTCTCTGTCTCTCTCTCTCAGCTCTTGGCAGGTTTGTTCAACATCTGCCTCTGGCTGGGTCATGTGCTGGAGGCATGGAATGGTGGAGCCAGGGAAAGTCTTCTGGAACAAGAGAGTGGAATGGCGCCCCCTCCACACCAAAAGGGACCACGTACTCCAGCATCCTGACTCCAACCGGGTGCCTCTGGGAGGCCTAGCAGCAGTGGGGTGACTATTGCTCCCTGCTTGCTGTCTCTGCTTTCTGGGGGTGTGAAGGGGGGACCCAGGCACCCTAGGGAGGGAAATTCCAGGTCACGGGGAGGCAGCCACAGCCGCTGACATGCAGCCGCTCCAGTTTGGCTAAGCCGACCTGCAATATCCTAGGGTTGTCGGATGCCCCACCGGCCTGAAGCAAAGCAGGATGGAAGAGGGTGCAGGACAAGAGGCCACAGAAAGGGAAAACATTTTCCTCCTGGATTGTTTCTTTAAAACACAGCGAGACAAGAATGGTGAACAGAGAGACGTCTGGGAACAAGACCACGCTCGGCTGTGAGGTCTATCTCAGATTTCCCCAGTATAATGCCTGCTTCTTTCCTCCCTCCCTTCTTTCCTTCCTTCCTTTTAAAACAATTGTTGGAAACATAGGGTTATAGAATCTTAGAGCTGGAAGGCCCCAGGGGCCATCTAGTCCAACCCACAACTAAAGCAAACCTTGGTGCATGCCCACCCAACCTCTGTTTGGAGACCTTCAAAGATGGGGAAGGAGCCTATTCCACTATCAGGCAGTTCTCACAGTCAAGAAATTCCTCCCAAAGTTCAGGTGGAGTCCCTTTTCTTGCAATTTGAACCCACTGAAGCCAAAGTCTACATGACAGAGGCTGCCTTTTAAACCCTTGATCTGGCACCATTGTTGAGAAAGCAGATGCAGTGGTGGTGGTGGTGGTGACACTGAGGGGTTTGCTTTTGGGGAGAAGATACAGCATTATGAGCAGTGAGGACCAATCATCCTTCTCTCCCTCCCTTGCTCCTTGGGGTCCTAAAATCACAGAATTCTAGAGTTGGGAGGGGAGCCCAGGGGCCACCTAGTCAACCACGGCTTGTGCAGAAGCCCAACCCTGAGAGATGGTCACCCAGTTTTTTCTTAGAAACCTCCCATGAAGGAGAAGGTGGTACAGTCAAGCATCTCAGGACTACCACTTCACTCAGCTGCAAGCACAGGCTGGGCCCTGGATTGGCTGCGTGTGCCAAGGATGCTGGTGCTTTGCCCCAGCCCGGATCATTCCCCGGACCCCTTTTTCCCAGCCCATCCCGCACATACGTTCAGAGTCCTCGTTCTTGAAGTATCCAATAACTTTGGGCTCATCCTCTATGTTCTCAAAGGCTTGGAGTTCGTGTTCCCCCTCAATGAACTCTACGGGATCCTCCAGGACCTGCAGGGAAAGGCCAAAGCATGGGTCCAGCCATCAGGGTTTCCTTCCTCTTCCTCCCTCTTGTGGGTGGAAATTACTTACATCCAGAAGAAACTCCACCAGCGTGTCAGCAGAGAACTCCCCATCGTACTCAATGACTTCATCTTCCTTGAAGACGTAAATGCTGTCTTCCTCTGTCAGACCTGGAGAAGGGAGACGGGGAGCAGAAAGGCGTCCCTCAGGGGATATTGGGGTCCTGAATTCCTCCCTGTTGGCCAGTGCCCAGGTCACCCCAAAGAGAGAGGGGGGAACCCTGATTGGTTTAAGCGGATGTGCCCCCTTGGCCCAGAGTGAATCCCTCCACTCTCTCGGGAGGGGAAGGGTGGCTGCCTTTCCACAGGATCCTGAGAAGGGAGCTGTGTACGTATCAAAGCTTGGGAAAAGTTACTTTTAGAGGCAACCTCCCTGAATCCTCCAGCCAGCATGACCAACGTTTGGAGGATTCTAGGAGCTTTCCCCCAAGGTTATTTTTCTTAGCTCTGGACACATGAATTGGGAGCTTATTATTGCCCCCTTGCAGAATCCTGCCATCAAAATTGATAATTTCGACCTCTTTGGGGCAGAGACCTTTGTGTGCATGCTAACTAAAGCACGAGGAAGGAGCAACGATTTTGCAGTTCAAGGCCTTCTGCAAGTTTCCACTGCCCTCTGGTGGCTCCTGACACCAAAAGTTCAGCCCCCTTTTCCTTGTTGTGGCCCAGTTTGGCTCTTCACTGGTTGTTCTGGAAGTTGCAGAAACAGCCAGTATTTGGAAAATCACTTTTAAAAGGTCATTTTTCCCAGTTAACTAATCATAGCTTATTTTTAAAAACTAATTGCTTGCTGTTACTCCTTGCATTGTTGGAGAAGTAACTCACTGCATTATTCTTGCATGACTTGATGCTTTCCCACTCATTACTTTGGTTGGAGAAGCTTTGCAATTGATATGAAAATTGAAAAAAATCCTGCCATAACTGTTTCGCTCTGAGAAGTAACTACAGATCACTACTCATTGCACCGGCAAAATGACTTTGTTCCCTCTGGTTACTTTCATCTGCCCTTCCCCTAGTTTAAACCTGAGCCCCAGTTGCCAGGATTTTCCAACCCCCCTCCTCCCCCCTGCTCCCCCACCCATCCCCAAGGAGCCCCAGGGCCTCACCAAGCTTCTTGGCCACGGCAGCATCCTTCTCTGAGTCCACCAGGCCGAACCCGACCCCTTTATCTTCCAGGACTTGGGCGGCTAACTAGGAGAAAGAGTCCAGACGGGGGCAGATGGACCAGGAAGAGGAAAAGGGAAAGGGAGGGACGGAGGGAGGGAAGAGAAAGGGAGGGAATGCAAAAGTTTTGGAGAGAGAAAAGTATTGGAAATGAGATGCACAATCCAATAAACTACAGCTTAAACTCTCAAGTTATTTGGGGGTCTAAATACAATGCAACTGATCCTGTTAAAATAGCACACACTGGGATATTTTATTTGCTCTATTTTAGGGAAAAAACAAAGGAATAATACAATAAACTTTTCTGAGAGATAATTCTATTGGACCCCTTAAATCTGGCACGGATCATGGCCTCATTCAGGGCCTCAGGGAAGGTGTTAAGACGGCCACGTGCCTGCCAATATCTTGCTGGGTTGTGGCAGCTCCGGTCGCCAGCTTTTTATCCCCCCCCCCGCCTCTCCTATGCCTTGCTGATTGATCTACAGAGGCACACTGGTAGGGGTGACTGGTAGCCCCCACCCCATCACCCTGCTCCCTACAGGACATTTCTCAAAGAGAGGTTCCTGGAACACAGTGGGAACCGTTAGGATGGCCACAAGCTGGCTAGTTTTACAGGAACTCTCCAATGTGCTGAGCCTACTCTTACTTAGGAAAGGGGATCAGCACCTGGGAGAGCAGCTCCTTGGAAGCCCAGATTAACGCCCGGACTGGATTCACCGCCCCAGTGACATGGGAGTCACGAGCCACTCCATCCGCAGACTCAGCCTAATGTAAAGTACCAGTAGCTTGATACTGACTCCATCAATGCCTCTGAAGAAGGAGACTGAAGCCCACAAATGCCTGGCTAAAATAAAGCTGTCTTAAAGGTGCTGCTAGATTTCGCCTTTCCTCCCTCCCTTTTTCCTTTCTTCGCTGCAGCAGACTAACAGGACACTCTCGCCAAGTACTGCCAAGTGGAAGAAGCCTGGAAAGAGAGGCTGTGAATTGGTCTCCGGAGCCTCAATTTTGGAGCTGTCTTGAGCTAAATGCCAACACTCTGAGTATGTTCACAACAACCAGGTTGGCTTTGCCTTCCCCCACTGTGGTTGCACAGTGGATGCACCTACACAGGGCTCAAACCCAAGAGGCCTGAAGGCTTATATTGTCTGACGGCCTCCCACAGCTGTTTGCAGACTAGAGGTGGTTCTTACAGGGGGGTGCAGAGGATGCAGTCAGCACATGGTCAGAGGTACACTGCTCTTGATGTTCCAAGTCTGCGCAAGAGCAATAAAACCTGCAGAATGTGTGTGTGTGTGTGTGTGTGTGTGTGTGTGTGTGTAACTCCTCACTAGAACTAAGATTTTTTTAAAATTCATTTTGGATAAATGTATTTGATATCTTGGCCTTCTTTCAGAGCCTGATTGTTCAGTTTCGGCACCTGTTTAAGAAGCTATTTCCTTTCACCCACAGTCAGAGATCAGATGTCGAGCGTCAGATATCAAATGGAGAGAGCAATCACTCATCAAAGTCCGCCAGGGCTCGGAAAGTCATGGTGTTCTAAATTTCACGGGAAGCCAGGTATCAAAGGCACTGCACGATTTTACTGCAAGGGCAGGTTTCAAGTCTTGCTGGATTTAGTTACCAAGATTTGATTATTTCATTTGTTATAATTATAAAGAGGAAAATTAAGAGAGAAACAATGAAAGAGCAGCAAAACTCCTACACAACATCTGTCAGTCTCCATTGCTCTAAGTGCCTCCAAAAATCTTTTAAAATCTGGTTTTCCTTAACTCCATTTAGTCTACAGGAAGCTTAGATGGGGCTGAATTTTCACTTGCAAAACATAATAAAGGGATACCAGAATTCTACGAATAGTTCCTTTCTCCCATCACCTTTTAATACGGGTGAGTTCTCACTCTTCTGAATCACATCCAAATGTTGGAACACATGAGAAATATCAAACCCAGAGATCCTTGGTTTTCAAGGTTTGACACCCAGACAGAGGAGGTTTTGTAAATACTTGAATATTTGGCATCCAAGCTGAAAACGTTTGGGATGTTCCGTTCTACTGTATGTTTTCCTACAGGACGGGCATCAGAGGCACACTGCAGAAGACCTCCGTCTCTCCCACCTCTTACCTGTCCCAGATGCTCCAAATGCCCTGCTTTGGCAGGGACAGTCCCAAACAATCCTCTGCCCTCCCACTTTCCCAGCTGCTTTTAAAATGTCCCGGTTTCCCTCTCCTCCCCCCACCTCCCCCCTTGGTCCTCAGCTTACTTCCATTGCTGCAAACGGAGTTCAAAGTGAAACCACTTTTCTCCCTGTATGGGATCTAATAGGGCTCACAATTCTAAAACAAGATAAGCCAAAAATTTGACAATAAAAATTAAAACACAGTTTTTGAAAGAATCATCACATTAAACCATGACATTTTTTTTAAAGTATAAAATCATTCAAAAGCACAACAAATTTAAAAACAGGCTCCTCCTCAATAAAAAAGTTTCCATCAAGAAGTTACTGATTGCAAGGTGGTTTGAAGGAAAAGGAGAGCAGAGGGGACGGACTTAGCATCCCACGGAAAGGAGTTCCATAGGTAGAGAGCTGTCACTGAGAAGGTCCTGTCTCCTGAGGGGACGACAGGCCCGGTTTCGTGCAGGGAGACAGGCTCTTTCACATTTCTGACTTATGGGGACTCTAAGGAGAAACTATAATGGTGTTCTCTTGGCCAGATTTCTTCAAAGGAGGTTCGCCACCATGGCCTTCTTTTGAGGCTGAGAGTGTGCGACTTGACCAAGGTCTCCTCCTGGGTTTCCATGGCCATGCAGGGATTCGAACCTTGGTCATAAGAGCTGTAGTCCAGAACTCAAACCACTGCTTTGCGCTGGCTCTTGACTTTTGGATAGGCTGGACCTAAGCATTCTCCATACATGAGAGCCCGTCAGTGTTAATTTTAGGTGACTTACTCTCACAGAATCCCCTAACCACCATGGCCACACACTCATCGTATGGTCAGAGGCACACTGTCCTTTTTATATTACTATGTTTCAGGGCTGTGTGAGAGCAGTTTATGTCGGCAAGTTCGTACCAGAACTCAGCTAAAATTGTTGTTGTTTTTCAATTTGAAAAAATTGTTTTCAATATTTTGGCCTCCATTAAGAAGCTGATTGTTCCATTTTGCCACCTGTTAAAGAGAGATGGTCACGCCAGTAGGAGGATTCTGGGAGACAGAGTCCAAAATAACTTAGGCCATTTCCGCACGACACTCTTATAGCGCGATGATTCCACTTTCAACCTCCTATGGAATCCTGGGGTTTGCAGTTCCGGGAGGGGTCGGATGGCCCCTCCCGGAACTGCAAACCCCAGGGTTCCATAGGAGGTTGAAAGTGGAATCACCGCGCTATAAGACTGTTGTGCGGAAATGTTCTTAGATTGCCCAGCCCTGGTCTGTGCTGGGGTTGGGATCATATAACTCTCCAGATGTGGCTGGACTGCAACTCCCAGCAACAACGGAGCCAGAAGAGCCAGTGATGAGGAATGCTGGGGCCTGCAGCTGAGCAGCATTCCCCCTGCTCCCTCTGGTACCACCTCTCTCCAAATCTCCTCTGAGGCCTGTCTGTTGGGTGCTGCTTCTGAAGGTGCACCCATCTTGGTATTCACTTCCTCCTGCTGGTCCTAAAAGGCCCTGCCAAGCCAGCGGGGAAGGAGAGAAAGGTGAGGGGAGGGTTATTTGGAGGCCCAAGATGACCCCCTTCCAAAGTCATGCTGTCAGACCTTCCAGGAGGAGGACACGGAGGGAAGAGGGGGCGGCCAAGGGGCCTTCATTTCTTGCACTCCTGAAATGCCCAGGGGCCTAAGTGTATCATCCACCCATAAGCCAGCTGCATGCACCAAAGTTTTCTGTCCTGATTGCTCCAGTGTTACTTCTAGAAAGTCTACCTGGGATGGCTGAAGTGGTTTTATTCTACTGATTGCCTCTGGCTGGCCTGCTGCCTCAGAGTATGGTCACAGTGGCCAGTTTCTGCCCTGTGGCAACCACTGCCAGCCATAGGACGGGGATGTCCAGTATCACTGCTTTACACTAGTTTATGCTGTCGTCTCCCAAGCATTTTATATTTGCTATTTTATTTGATGTGGTCATTTATGTAAATAAAGATTCATTAATGTATTCGGCAGTTTCTGTTAGGGTCCGCGTTCCGCTCCTGGCCCAGAATGGGCCTCTTAGCCACATGGAAACAGGGATAAAATCTCGTCTCCTAAGGCCTCCCAGCCTCTGAAGAAGGCAGTGCCACGTGCCACGGGCAGTACCATGTGGCCCGTGGAAGGCTCACGGCTCCTCTCGGTTGTTCCCTGAGTTGCTGGTGGAAGGATCACCGCTTCGCATACTTTATTGCAACAATGAGGACCAGCGGCATGCAGCTCCACTCAGTTTCCCTTGCAGCTTGGGCTGATAATGCACCCGGGGCCGGACCCCTCCTTGGCCTCAGCCCTTAAGGGCAGGCTCCAGTGACCAAATGATCCTGGATGAGCCAAACTGGGATCAACTGGAAGGACACGTAGCCACCTGACCTCCAACACCTTTTTGCTATTCAACTGCCTTACTCGGCTTCAGCCTGCAAATCCTCACAACACTTGGGGCAATAAACCAAACATCCCACTCTTTTATGACTTCTCTGTGCATTTACAAAACTTCTTTGAGTCCATATTGCTCTCTCCGAATTCACGCTCTGCTTCTCCACCTTCTTGGGATCAGCCGGGACTAGGAACCCGGATCCTCACACAGAGAACCTCCCAACAAACGTGTCTCTTCTTAGTCCTGAATGTGAGAATATGGTGGGATGATAACTTCCAAGTCAAAGGAACTCTGTTCTTCATTGGCCAGGCCTCGTCTGGACTCCCGCATTCAGTTCTGGGCACCTCATTTTACGAAGGATAGAGACAAGCTGGAGAGAGTTCAGAGAAGGGCAACAAGGGTGGGAAGAAGGATGGAGAACAAAACCTATGGAGAGACGTTGGAGGAGTTGGGCGTGTTCAATCTTGAGAAGAGAAGACTCAGGGGTGATATGATGGCCCCCTTTAAATACCTCAAAGGCTGTCCCAGAGAGGAAGGCAGGGGCCTCCTATGTTGCCCCAGAGAGCAGAACCAGGTCTAATGGTTTTAAGTAATAGGAAAGGAGATTTTGATTGAACCTTAGAAAGAACTTGTTAAGAGTGAGAGTGTCTTCACAAAAGAGGGGCAGGACCGTTACCTGCTGGAACGCTTTACCTGGAGGTCCTGCTTTGACCAGGAGGTTGGACTTCACGGCCTGTGAGGCCCCTGCCGATCTCAGATTCTAAAATCATTCCCAGGAGAACAGAACCATCTTCCGTTTTTGTCTCACACAAAGTATCTTCTGCAGAGATTTGCAATACTTTCTAATGGCACCGTCTGGGTAAGACTTTTGGACTAGTATCCAGTTACCCCGTTCTACTGACAGCCAAAAAGTCCACATAGCCAAAGAAGCTGTGCTCTCCAGGCACCTCACTGGATGAAGGGTTCCCAAAGGCTAGTCCAAACCCCTTATGGGCCAGAATCCCCTGCCAAAGCCCTCCAACTGGCTGGCCCAATCCCTCCCACTCTTGCAGGCCAGCGAGTGATTGCCCTGCTCCAACTTACTTTTCCCGGCTCCCCTTGACCTGCTTTTCTCAGCCCCGAACCCTTCCTCTGCTCCAAGGACCATCTAATCCTCCGCTCCTTACGTCGCCACCCAAGGCATGCCAAAATAGCACTTCCCTAATGGAGAGCATCTCTGAAATGCCGCCCGCTCCCTCGGGTCAATTTTAGAACGTTCCACTGACCTGCGCTCCCCAGCTGCCTCCCATCCCTCGCAAAAGCCACGGCGGCGGCGGCGTTGGTGGTGGCAGCAGCAAGAGCATGCCCCTGGGCTCACATTCCCCCCTTGCGCCCCCCCAGCTCCCTGTGTGAGATTCCTAAGGAAACTATTCCAAGCCTTCCAGGAGAGGACGGAGCGTCATGCCACTGACTGGTCTCTCGTCAAGGAAGGCCTCCAATTATGGAGATGGCCGATTTAGCCTGCTTGCTACTGTCACCTCCTGGGAATGGTCCTTCGCTTAATGGGAGTGGGAGGAAAAAGATCCCCCAGTGGCCAATCAGTTATGGGGGCTTCTGTACATCTAGACCTGTGGGGGTGGTGGGAGGTAGGACTGGATTCAAGCACAAGTTAAGCATGCCCTCTGGCTCTCCCACTTTTACAGTGGCTTTGAAAATGTCCCAGTTTTCCTCTTTCTCCTCCTTCTGCTTTTCCTCTTTGTCCTCAGTTTACTTCAGCTGCTGCAAACTGAGCTCTAAATGCAAAAGTAGTTTGCACTGGATCAGCAAAGGGGGAGAGGAGGGGAGGGGATGTAGTCTTGCCCTTCCCAGTCGGCTCAGGCAAAAGCAAACTGCTGCCACTCCTCCTCATTAATGACTTTTGCCATCTTGGCCACACAGTCTGGTTCTCCTTGGCCTCTAGCATTCCCGGTTTCCTCTGTGAAATGTAGGAGGGTACATCCAAGTAAGCTACAGCTTTGGGCCTCTAAGTGCAAAATAACCACACATCCAGTTTTTTGCAATTTTGTTAGACTCACACACTTTTGCAAGCGGAGGTGCAGGAAGGTATTCAGCTGAGCAAGAGGATCAAAGGTCTGGAAGCCACTAAGCCCTGTGAGAAATGGCTGAAGGAGCTGCCCATGTTTAGCTGAGAGGAGAGAAGACTGAGAGGTGACCTGATGTCTATCTTTAACATCTGAAGGGAAGTCAGGTAGATGATGGGGAGCTTGCTTTCTGCGACTCCAGAGAGCAGAGCGTGAAAAGAGATTCTACCTAAAGATTATGAAGAGAGGTTTTGTTTTGTTTTTAACTGTAAGACCCATTTCAGAATGGAGTATGCTTCCTCAGTCTCTTCCTCTTTGGAGGTCTTTAAACAGAGGTTGGTTGGACGTCTTTCCGGCATGCTTTAGCTAAGGGGTGGACTTGAGGCCCCTTCCAGCTCTCTACGGTGACTCTGTGAATCTAACCTGGGGCCTCTTAAACATGACACAGACCCAGGTGGTCTGTGTCCAGCCCTGCGAACGAGAGATCGTGGTCGGGCAAGAGGTGGGGATACGGCCTTGAGAGCAGCAATGCAGACCAGCTCCTGCCAGAGAAGCCAGTGACTCTCTGGGTATCACACCTTTCTTGTTCACACATAAACCATGTTGCCCATTCTCAGTGTGCTCTGAACCCCTCCTCCATTTGCTGCCGAGGTCTCCAGTGGGGGCACCGGAAAAGTTCCACTCAGAGTATGACCGGGGAGGGATTGGCCACTAAGTCTTATGCTTGGCCACTGCTGGAGTTGAACACGGGTTGGATCGGTCCACCTCAGAGTCCCCATTCGGGGGCCCAGTTGCCTCTGTCCACCCAGAAGGCAGAAATGGGAGGGAGCCCCCATGGATGTATGCTCTGTGTCAAAATTAGGGAAATGCACCCCTAATTTTGACACAGAGCATACATCCATGGGGGCTCCCTCCCATTTCTGCCTTCTGGGTGGACAGAGGCAACTGGGCCCCCGAATGGGGGACTCTGAGGTGGACCGATCCAACCCGTGTTTCAACTCCAGCAGTGGCCAAGCATAAGACTTAGTGGCCAATCCCTCCCCCGGTCATACTCTGAGTGGAACTTTTCCGGTGCCCCCACTGGAGACCTCGGCAGCAAATGGAGGAGGGGTTCAGAGCACACTGAGAATGGGCAACATGGTTTATGTGTGAGCATGTGTATATTTTTGTCCTGGGTGGGAGTGGGTGTGGAGAACACTGGACCCCACAGGAGCAGAATTTTTATCAGGAATTCGTGGAAAGAGAGTGCCTGGTAGTGTTCTGAGACCAGACAAGGGGCTTTGTTTTTGCTTAGCTCCTCCTTGGTTAGCCCCTCCTCTAATGAACCCTCCCCCCATCCCCAGCTATGAGAGAATCTGCTTTGCCACACTCCTTCCCAGCCCAGAAAGGCTGACCTAAGACATGCTGCTGCCTGAAGCAAAGATGGCCTCTCCCCCCATTCCAAGCTCCAAAGCCCTGGCAGTGGGATTTTTCAGGGGTATAGCTATGGGGTAAGGGCACAATGGGGGTATTGCCCCTCCCAAAGAAGAATTATTCCCCCCCCCAAAATCTTCCTTCATTCCACAATCTTCTTCAATTGCAGTAACTTAAAACTTCAGCTGAACATTTAGAAAGGTCATTTGGGCATCCCAAGGAAAGGACGAAAGGCAAAGTGATCCTGGAAATGGGAACCCACAGCAGGTGTCTGCAATGCTAGAAATTGGGGCGTGAAGGAAAACATCACAGGAAGGGGGCAAGATTAGTTTTTGGAGGGTCCATGACCATGTTTTGCCCTCTGCTTAGCTACACTCTCTTCAGCCCTGGCCATCTGAAGACACCCTCAGCTGCAACTGACACTCCCCCAGAGGAGAAGGAGAAGACAGAGATCCTTCTGTCCTCCAGCACCATTTTGTGCCTCTTCATATCGTTTGCCTGAGGCAGCAACCTTGCTCCGCCTCATGACAGTGGCCCTTAGGAAGCCACGCTGTGCCTTCTCTCCACTTCCCTGCCCTGGTGGCTTCTGGCATGAGGAGAGGACAGGTGGCCCTTCTGGCTGCAGCTGTTCCCAGAGCCACGGAGTTGCCGGGAGGACCACCAATGGAGCCCCACCACCACCATAGCTGCGTAAAGAGCTGATGGAGGACGTCTCCCCAAGTCCACGTGCACGCTTGCCCCCCCAGGCCCCCCTGGTCTTTACCTCCAGGATGAGCTCCTCCAGCTCAAACTGTTTCTGGGAGGCCTTGTCGTCCCCCACCGGCTCGTGGTAGAGCAGGGCCAGGATGTCATACTTCTTCAGGACAGCCTTGTAGTTCTTGGCATTGATGTCAACAACCCGGTCCACCCCATCGTATTCAGGGAAATCCAGCCCCTCCTCGCCCCAAGCCAGGGGGCTGAGGGTCACAGAGAGCAGCAGCAGCAACGCCGCCGACACCAGGCTGAAGCACTTCATCCCGACCCGGTTGGGTTTTGCCCCAGATGGAGAGGTGGCCGAGGGGAGGAGAAGAAGGGATGCTGCAGGAATCCTCTCCTCTCCAAAAGGGCCGAACGTGGAAAGGCAGCTGCGGACAGAGACGCGTAGCCCTCCTCCTCTTCCTACCTGCTTCTTCTCCTTCTCCGTCTCCTTCTTCCTTCCTTCTCCCCTTCGCTTCTGCCTCAGCTGGTGTCGCCCTTTAAGGTGGCAGCTGGCAGGGTGAGGGAGCCCGAGCTGGAGGCGCCTGGACTCTTTGCTGACACAGGGGGAGGAGGAGGAGGCGGCGGCAGTGGCGGTGGTGGATGGGGGCCCCCGCTGACTGTCAGGGTGGTGACAGCCGCTCTGAGGGGTGCAGAGCTCCAAAAGCCCAGGCAAAAGGCCACTGGCCGCAGCCCATAAAAGAGGCCACAGGGGGAGGGTGCTGGGGCCAGAGGGCCGCCTTATCCACAGGCATTTGGCAAGGTGGGCTTCCCTCCCCTCCCCTGCTCCTGACACACCCCACCCCTCCGCTCCCTGCCTATATATGTCTATGGTGGAAGTATAGGCCAGCCCCTCCTCTTCTCCCAATATGCCATGTGGCACCCTCTGTCCCCCGTCCTGGCCGGTGGGTGCCCCAGGACCTCAGAGACCCCCTCTCTGGGGCTGCACCTGCTCAAACGTGCCACTTGCAGCCCCGGGGTTGCCAGAGTGGAAGCTACGGAGGGCTCCTGTGCCTTTAATGGCTGTTCGAGCAGGGGTGGCTTGCTGTGCAACCAGGGCACAAGCAGCACTGACTGAAATTCAATTCCATTGAATAGAAATTCTTTCTGTTCAACTCCTAAAGACACAGGAGCCCCTGCAGGCCAAGTACTGCAGGCTGCAATTCTTAGTCTGGCAACCTTGTGAAGCCCCCCCCCCTACACTGGGGTCTTCCTGGGTTGAATGGGTGAACCTCTCCCTTACGTGGATTTCTTCCAGCCTCCTCAAGGGCCCAGGGCCCGAAGGCTTTCTTTCTTTGCTGGCCTCCCTATTAAGGAAGGGGGCCAGGGTGGAACGGGAGAGGAGATGGCATGCAAGGAGATGGTGGAAGGGAAGGCGGGAGAGGGCCTGGGAGGCGAAGGAGGGCAGGCTAAAAATAAACAGAGATGAGTCGGAGGTAAATCAAGCCTGACTTCTGCAGAGGGCAGGGTAATTAGAGAGCGGCTGGGCAGGGGGGTGGGGGTGCGAGAGGGGCGTGGAGATACTGTACTGCCCCCTGGGTAGACTCTTTGAGCGAGGGGGGGTACCCAAGGGTGGTTAGGTAAGTGAGAGGGATTATTAGGTAATTGTCTCTCTCCTTCTGTCTTGCGCAGGCCTTGCAGCGTCTTCCTCTTCTTGAGTGCCAACTGCCAGCCAACGTCATGGCGAGTGGGGGGACCACTGCCAACCTCCCAACATGGAAGTCTGGGCAGTGGTGTAAAAGTATCTGCCCCGCTCTGTTCCTCTTCTCATCCCTCCTCTTTGCTGCCTTGCGTGGGGGCCTCCTGTATGGATGGCATCTGCCTGGAACCCTCGGGGGAAGCTGGGGCTAACTCACCACCCCAGGATGGAAACAGAGGTGCTCCGGAGCAGGTCTAAGAACTCTGTAGCTGGAGAGCTCAGAGGGACCCCAGGCAAGAATTCCACGGGTTAAGCACCCCTGAGAGGTGACCATCCACCCTCCGTTAAAAACCTTCCCCAGTGAGAAAAAATACATGACCTTCCAAGGTAGCTTACTCTTCCATGATTTTCAGCCCATGTTTG
This sequence comes from Ctenosaura bakeri, assembly GCA_948474755.1. Classification (NCBI taxonomy): domain Eukaryota; kingdom Metazoa; phylum Chordata; class Lepidosauria; order Squamata; family Iguanidae; genus Ctenosaura; species Ctenosaura bakeri. Next base: position 444,672 of record CAOLHI010002020.1, read on the forward strand.
GCATTCCAGCTTCAGCTTTGCTTTCCAGTGGGCTCAGTCAGAAAAGAGGAAGGTGACATGGCTGGTGGACGGACTCCATTAAGAAAGCTATGGCTGCTGCTGCCCTGAATTTGCAAGACCTGAGCAGGGCAGCTGATAACAGGGCGACTTGAGGCTTCGCCTTCACAGGGTGCCATAAGTTGAAGTTGACTTGCAGCAAATATCAGTAAAGCAAGGCACCGTGGTTGGTTCTCCACTGGCCTATTTTACCTCCACAACAGCTCCATCCGGTGGCACGCTGAAGTGGCTCTCTGTTGGCTGGACATCATCTAAAGGGCCATTCCAGAGGGTTTGAACCCAGGATTTCTCAGTCCTAATCTGCTGCTAACCACTACGGCCTCATTCCATAGACGCAGATGGTATTTCCTTGGAGAGGGTCAGTTCCCTTCCTCCTTCACAGGCTTCTCTTTGGAGGACAGTTTAGAATATCCTGGTTCTGAAAGCATTGGTGACAGACTGAGGGACCAATAGACCACCCTGGCAGTGTGGGATCCTCCTCTGGAGCCTGAGAAGGAGACGACTGACTGGGCTCCCAGCCCTAGAGAGGCAGGCCAGGTCACCGCACCCACAAAGGAGTGCCAGTTGGCAAGGGGAGACACCTTTGGGAAGCCCTCCTCATGATCAAGCCTTCCACCTGAGTGGTTGCCCCGAGCCCTGCTGGGGGATGAGTCCTGTATTGGCCCAGTTGCACATTTGTCCCATTGTGCCTTGGTCCCATTGTGCATTTGTCCCATTGCACCTTGGTGCTGATGCGCACAGGTGCCCTTGTGCATCAGTTCTGCTGTTCATCATTTTCATTGCACGTGGGTCCCGTTGCACGTCAGCCCCTTTGCTGGCTCTTCTACACAGTTACGTAAGAGCTTCCCTTTCCTGGAAATGGACCTTACGAAACTTCCCAATTCTAATTCTTGGAGCTGTAAGTCCATTGACAAAGATACAACTCCCATATGTGACTTTGGCCATGGTTTTTATAGTCATACAAAATAAAAACTTCCATTGAGGCACACAGTAAAAATTGGGGAGAGAATGGGCCTCAGTGGGAGAGAATGGAAAACTAAGTTAGATCTCTCTCTCTCTCTTTCTCCCTCTCTCCTTATCCCGCCTGTGAGACTGGAGCAGGCATGTCAGCAGATGCCAAAGAAACCAGATCTCCCTGCAGATTAATGGCCTGGATGGGTGGGTGGGTGGCATCTCTGTCTCCTTCCTCGAGAAATTCCACTCCAAATTAAAAGAGGGAAGGGGCTGGGGTGGAAGGATGGAGGGGTGGATGGACGGCAGTCTTCCCCTGTTCCTTGTCTCTGCCACGACACCGCTCTGTGGGCAAATGGGCCTTGCCATTGGTGAGAGAAGAAGTCTTGGCCCTGGATTATTTAAAATTTAAAACATCTCTATTTTTAAAGAGTTCTTAACAGGGTTAAAAGCCTGGTTTTAAATACTGAAGAATGTTACAGAGAAAGATCATGAAATTCCTGAATTTCATGCAAGCCCATCTTTTCTGATAGCCAATGCACTCTTTAGAGGCAGGGGGTGCTCAAATGTGCCCCATTCCAGATGTCCATGGACTGCCACTCCCAGCAGCCCCCAGTGTAGGCTATGGTGACGAATGCTGGAAGGTGCAGTCCAACCACATCTGGAAAGGACAGTCCAGCCACGGGATGCTTTACTCTGCCCTGGACATGACAGCAAGGGTCTGGCTGATGCTTCGGAGGGCGGTGTGGGAGGGTGTGTCCCAATTCAGCAGAGATATTCTGAATCACCTGCTTTCTCAGCTGCCTTTAACATTTCCCAGTTTCTCTCTCTTCCTTCCACTCTCCCCCTTTGTCATCAGCCGATTTCCATTGCTGCAAACTGAGTTCAAAGAGCAAAAGGAATTTGTGTTCAGTTAACTCAGCTAAGGATGGAGAGGAGAGGAGGGCTGGATCCTGCCCTTCCCAGGAGGCTCCGGCAAGAGCAAACGATGGCAGCACCTTCTAGCGCATGGGTTTAATAACTTTTGCCGTCTTGACCACACTCTGGTGTCGCTTGACCACACATGTCCTGGGTTTTATCTCTGAAAGGATGGCGAGTATGATGCCATTTAAGCGTTCCCTGGAGAGGTCTCTCAGCCACCTGCGTGACGACAGAGCTGCGGGGGGGGGGTGCTGGCACGAGGTCAGGTTTGCCCCCTTCTCTCTTCTCCAGGAACCTGTTAGGCCAGGAAACTGAGAACTGCCATAAATCTGGGGCCTAAATGTCGGATCCGACTGCCACCCTCCCCTCCGTTTTTCAGTGAGGGAGGCTGAGCCGGGGTTGGAGCACCGGCAGGGGGGCACCCTTGGCAAGCCCACTCCCACTCCACCCACCCCACGTTGGGAGTGGGGGTGTGAGAGGGTGGGGGTGCCTTGGGGGGCAGCTTGGTCAGAAATGGAAAGTTGCTACCCCCCCTCCCCCGGTCAGCCACCTGCATCTGGCGCAGGAGACCCCCACGCGGACGCTGGTCTTGCTGGGAGGGGGCTTGGGTTTGGAAGACGTTGTTTGTGGGGGCTACGACGCAAATTCTTCTCTGCGTGGAACGGAAATGATCATAATTAATAACAGACTAGTGGTGCGGACTAATTTTTTTTAAAGAGAGTTGCCCAGCCCTTGGAGCGCGTGGAGGCGCTGCCGAGGTGCCCGGCGCGCTCTGCGGTGCTTCCTTGTGCTGCTGGCGAAATGCGGCGAATGCCAGCCAGGCTTAGGCGGGTTTAGAGGGGGATCAAGGCAGCTTCGCCAGGAGGGAGGGGGAGGGGGGAGGCCGACCGGCCACGGCGACAGCGAAGCGGAGCCCCCACCGCCAGGGCCCGCGCAGCCCTCCGTGCCCGCCCCGGGGAGGAGAGCGCGGGCCCCCCGGCTCTTCCTCGGAAAGGCTCCCGGGGCGCCAGGGCGGGGGTGAGACCGGGAGGTCTGAAGGGTCCGCCCGGCTCTTCTCCCGCTGGGCGCTCCGGATGGCCCTGATCCGGAGGAGAAGGCACCGAGGAGGAGGAGGAGGAGGAGGCGGCGCGAGGGGTCTTGTCTCTCCAAGAACAGCGGCGCTGCCTTGAGATTTGGGTCATGATGTGGGAAAGAAATGAGACTTCCAGGACCCCCCCTCCTCTTCTTCTTCCTCCCCCTCCCGGCCGAGCTGTAGACCCCCCGTTGCCCCCCTCCACCAGGGACCCCCCCCGGCCGCGGTGCCAGCGCTGGTTTCGGGTGTCCTCCAGCCGGCGCATCCTTCTTATTTTTAACCCCAAGCGGACATTTAAGCCCCGCGGAGGCCGCGAAGAGCGAAACCCGAGCAGCCCCCCCGCCCCGCCCCGCCCGAGGCCGCCCCTCTCTCCCCGCCCCGCCCCGCCGGCTATTTTGGGTTTGCGCGAGTCAGCGCCTCCCGGGCTCCCCCTCGCCGCCCACCCCCCCCCGGGCCGGGCCGCCTTTGGGACCCCAGGAGGGGAGGAGGAGGGGGCCTCCTCTGGAGATCCCAGCCAAGGGGGGCTGAGGAGGGGGAGGCGCCGCGGTCCGGGCCGGAGACCAGGGCGCCCAGAGGGGGATTCGCGCCCAGAGAGAGGGAAGCGGGGCGACGGGTCCTATCCCAACCTCCCGCGGTCCCAGCTGGGCCGGGAGAGGCCTCTTCCTCCCCCGCCGTCTCACTCGTCCAGCTGGCCTTCAAAAGTCCCGGCCTCTCTCTCTCCTCCTCCTCCTCCTCTCATGTTCTCTCTCGGGCCTCAACTTACTTCCGCGGCGGCGGCAAACTCCGCGCAAAAGGCAAGAAGCCCTTGGAAGCCCTTGGACTCCGTGGAGGGGGAGGGGAGGGGAGGGGAGCTTCGCCCTTTCCAGGCGGCTCCGGCCAAAGCAAACTGCTGCAGCCCCCCCCCCGCTTTGGAAGAGAATCACCCCCTCTGCTGTGCGGCTCCAGGATGGCAGAGGGAAAAACTGTGCTAAAACCAGGGGAGCGGGAAGCCACTCCGAAGTTGTTCGCATCTATTTCGGTTTTCATCTGTGGAATATTGGGGGTGGGGGTGGGGATAAGTAGGTACCCCTGGATTGACACAGCCCCTCGCCTTAAAAGGTGTGGAGAGGGTCTGCTTGGCTCTGCCCCCAATCTCTTTGTCAGCAGAGATGTTGGAAACTATACCTGCGGGTGGGTCGAGGGTTTTAGCGGCCCACTGGCACCACTTTTTGCTAAGCTGTACCCCAGGAGAAGCCGCACAGGCCCACTAGCCAACTTGCAGCCCCTCCAGGAGTTTGAGAAAACACTCGGGGACCCCTGGCCCTGGGAAGCAGGCGCCTGCCCGGCTGCGTTTGGAAGGCGGACGCTGCATTTGGATGTGCCTTTGGAGTCTGTTCGGGAAGGCGGTTCTGCCTCTTGCCCACCTGCTCCATCAGCATTTCTGCACAAAGATGGAGGGCTGGTCCAGCCAGATGTTGAAAGATTCACAGGTCCAGTTAATGCAATACGGAAACTAATGGGTTTTCTCCAGGCAACTTTTTCTGCAGAAGTCTTTTGTTCCCTATTTGTGTGGATTTCTGGTGTGGTTTCCACCTGCCAGCCAGCCAGCCAGCCTGCCGTCCTTTGTTCCAGGGCCTTCTCCTGGCCAGTCCTGCCTTGTAATTATTTCCTGGGATCACTCTCTCCACCCCCTTTTCCATGTGCAGGAGCGGTGAAGCCTTTGCCTGTGTGTACAAATATATCCCTGTCACTCCTGATTTATAACCTCCTTTGAAAGGTGCTCTCAGGATGTGAGAAATAAAAGTTGCTCTGAACAGCAGCCGCTCTGCGTCTTCCCTTGGGTGCTCCGGGGATGCTGAACTTCCCTTTTCCCACCGAGCTATTAAGTGCACGATAACCTTTGCCACAGCAGTGGATTCCTGGCCAGTCACAGAGTAACAAAGCCGGGGGGTTCAGCATAAACATTTTTGGAAACTAAAAAAAAAAAATCATTCTGAAGGCAGAAGAACATATAATGCGGAATGTTGATTTCTAGTTTCATTTCCTCATGGCTGTGAATGATGCTTCAGTGGCGCGGGGCATGGGGTCAGCACCGTCTAAGGATTTTCTCCACTGGCTTGTGAGATTCCAGTCATTTCTCACTTGCCGTGCAGCCACTTGGCCTCTTCTTGAAGTCTTGGTCAGGTAGTTTGTTGTAGCCTTTAGGGCCAGCTGTCTCCCCGGAGGCTACACCACACCCTTCAACTGTCGCCGTTGGGCACAGACAGTCCTTATTAAGCCCCTGTCATCCCACATTCCCAGCTGCTTTTAAAATGTCCCAGTCCCTCTCTCCTCCCCCCCATTTTCCTCCTTTGTCCTACACTTCCTTCACTTGCTGCAATTTTGAGTTCATGCAAAATGCAGAGGGACAGGAGAGGCAACATCTTGCTCTTCCCAGGTGGCTCAGGCAAAAGCAAACTGCTGCAGCCTCTCCAGGCTTGTCCGCTTTTCTTCACTAATAATTCCCCCCATCTTGACCACACTCTCATGTTGTTTGGCCCCATGTGTCCAGGGTTTCATCTGCGAAATGTTGGAGACGTATCCCACCTCCTTCTTGCAAACGATGCTAGTGATGCAACCCTTTTCTATCATTCTGTGATGAATAGGCATTACTGCACAGTGAATAATGTAGTTCATCTCTGTGTTGCTTAAGAGAATCAAATGTTGTGTGTGTTTTTGCACATGCACACACAACACAACTGGGGAGGGGGAGGTAAGGCCCGAAGCCTGTCTGATGGCTCTCACAGAAGCCTTTAAGGCAAGCTATGCCCTGGGAAGCTATTTTTAGCCTCCGCTCCCCCCCCCCGCAGCCTCCCTGGCCGGGACAGCTGGTGTTATTTTAATCAGCGCAAAGTGCCGACTTGGTCCTGACGGCTTAAGTGAGCTCTGGCACTATTTTGGCCCTCTGCTGACCAGGGGCCTTATTTTTAAACCGCCTCCCCAGCTCCTCTTACTGTCATTAGCACCTGGGGGAGGAAGATGATGCCAGGGCGGCGTGGGGAGGGGGTCTGCAGGGGCAAGACGGACCCCATTACGGGATGCCAGGCTGGCCAAGGGTTGGGAACCAGGAGAGAAACAAACAAAAACTTGGGAAGTCCACGACAAATCCCCAGAAGAGACACATACGGTACCTTCAGGCTGCAAAAAAGATGACCGTTTCAGCAAACAAAAGGCCATCTTTTAGCATCTTGAGATGTCTCCCTTTTTCTTCCAGGGACAAGGGTCAGTGCTTGTGGGGGTACTTGGGAGGGGCAGGGGGAACTTCCAGGGGGATGGAGAGGGACAGAGAAGGAAACGGGGAGAAAAAACTGGGCTGTAATTCTAGTTCCACAACCCACGGTTTGTACTGCTCTGAGTGAGGCCTCTTTCATGCTACACAGTGGAGTGAAACGGAGTGAGAAAACCTCTGGATGAAATCCCCATCCCCACCTCGCTTCTGGGGGGATGCTCCAGCTTCTGGGCTGGGCCCAGTCTTCAAGGCTGGAGCACCAGAGACCTACTACTGGCCACACTGGCCAGGCCAGACTCTTGTCCGCCTGCCCAGCCAGATACTGGACACCCCTTGCCTGGGGGACAGCAAGTCCCCATTGAAACCAATGGAATCTAATAACTGCCAAGTGACATGATGGGAGTGGGGGAGGCCCATGATTTCTTTTTCTTCATAACACCCACAGTTGGGTGTTGGACTCAATGGTTGGACTCGATGGTCCTCATGGTTTCTTTCAGTTCTAACATTCTCAGATTGTGGAAAATGCTGTATCGACTGGAGATCCCTTTCCCATCACTGTTAAAGGTATGGAATCTAGGGACAAGGACTTTTTAGTGACAGGGCCAACCTCTGCCTTCTCGGATGAGAACGAATGGGTTCCTACCTTTCCTTATGCCCTTTCAAAAACCCTTCCTCTGCGCCAATTTCCTGTTTGGAAATTAAGAAGAAAACCTTAGCTAAGGAGCTGCTCCCAGCTCAAAGTGAGTCCAGAGGATTATTCCTTCTCACTTATGGAGAGAGATGGAATGAGGAACATTTGGACCAGTCATTTTGCTTCTGGCCTGAAGATGGATGCTGAGCAGACTGGAGGGTCTTGGTATCACAAGGACTCAGAAGGAAAGAGGAAGCTACGTGAGTAGCTACACAGACTGACCTGGAAAGTCTTTCCGAGTTGCAGCAAGAAATGAGCATATCCTTGCAAATTGTAACAAGGTCCTGCTTTGGTAGCTGAGCTGGACATCCAGCCCTTTCCACTTGCCTGGAGCCAAGAACCCCCAAACTGGAGAATTCACACCCTCATCTCCCCCCTGGAGGCCAGACACAAAAACTGGTGACCGAGAGGGCCAGACCTTGTGATCCAGCAACCTCCCTTCCCACACAGGGTTTTTACATCTCCTGGACAAGGGGAGGTGAAAGGGGATTCCCAGCCTCATGTGCTTTGCATGCCCACTGCTGGTCCCAAAACCCCCGAGCACTGTGGGTTGCTCCCCTCCAAAAAACCCCCAACCATCTCTCATGGTTTCCATTGTTTCCATCCAGGTCCTTATTGTATCCTGCCCACAGTTTGCAAGCTGAGGGGTCTCCAGCACTGTGATGTTTTTTTCCTTACGAGCCCACAGCCAGGCAGTGTGGGGAAGAGGTTAAGTTACTTTTATTGCATCCTGCCAACTACGAGTTTTGGCTACAGGTTGTGAGGGGCTCCCGGTTGGAGGCTTCTGGCTGGCTCTCCTGGTTTAGTAGTACGTCTCCTTCTCCACCCAGCCTGGCAAAGGAAGGGAAAAAGGTGAAATTGGTAAGGGTGTGCATGGAAAGGACTCATCTGGGCATGGGTGTCCATCTGGATTCTCTTTGTCAGGTCGCCAGGTGAAATAAGGGAAATCCAGACAGTTCCTTCTTCTGCACAACCATTGAAAGGACAGGAGCCCTCCCCTTGGTTTCACCCGGCAACTCCAATTCTCCACCAGACGTGGGCTTCCTCCTCTGAAATTGGTTTTCAAGGGACACGTTGCCAGCTACCCCAACTGAGTCCTCTCCCATGCCAGAAAATAATGGGCACAGCACTCCCAAGACTCTGAACACCTGGGTGTCTGCAACAGCACAAGTGTGACATTGCTGCAAACATCCCAGACTGTGGTTTTCTTAGTGCCACCATTTGCCACCCTTGTTGCAGATACATTTTCTTTGGAACGGGTCCCACTGACTCCCAGGACTCTAGTGCATGTGTGTGTGTGTGTGTGAGAGAGAGAGAGAGAGAGATTGAGAGAGAGAGAGAGAGAGAGAGATTGAGAGAGAGAGAGAGAGAGAGAGAGAATATTTGAAAGGTGTGTTTTGTTTGCCTTACACCTCTGCTCACCACGATGGCCAAGCTCAGCTCCAGGAAGGGGTCTTAAGCTCTTCCATCTGGGCAATTCTGGGAGGTACCCAGTGGCCCACCAGCAGCTGAGGGCTGGGAAGGGCGGTGGGGCAGGGAGGGTCTTGCCTTCGTGCCAGGGGTGGGAATCCAGCAGCCTTCCAGAAGGGACAGCAGCTCATCACTGGCTCTGCTGGCCATGGCTGCTTGGACTTGTAGTCCAATGATCACAGCAAGGAGGACCACAGCAGGGTGGCTGTGCAAAGAGGCCGGTTCTCTCGGCACCGAGGCCGGTGATCACGCCCACAAGAAACTGCAGCAGGCCCCTCTGGCCTCCAGGAAGGAGGGCGCGCCCCTCACGTGCCTCGTTGGTCTCTCATGACTGCTCCCCTCTCTTGGGGAAAACGTTCCACCTGAGAGTGAGGAGGTTTCAGTTTGGCCTCCGCTGGACCTCTGACCCCCACTGTGCTGCTTTTGGGGGGAGGTTTGAAAGGGGGCTGGGGATTAGTCGGGGGAGATGCTCACCACCGGGGTAGCGCCGGAGGAGGAGTTTCCTAACTTCGTCGTAGATGAAGATCAAGAGGCTGTAGGGGAACGCGCAGAACCACCAAGTGACCCTGGAAAAGGAAAGAGTGTCGGGGAAGGAAGGGCACTTTTGGGAAGCAGAGCGGACTGAGGAAAGGGGCAACCTTCCACAGATGAACACCGACACACGCATGGCCAAGCAAGACCAAAGTGTGTTCAAAGGGCAAAAGTTAGCAGTTTGTTTTGGCCTAAGTCTTCTGGAAAAGCAAGATTCTGCTCTCTCATCTCCTCTGCATCCTTAATCGAGATCAACCCCCTTTTGCCCTTTGAACTTAGGCTGTTTCCACCCTGCACGGTTATAGTGATATTATTTCACTTTAAACATCCTCCTGTGGAATTCCGGGGTTTGTAGTTTCCTGAGGTCAAAGAGCTCTCTGGCTGAGAATCATAGAATCATAGAAATGTAGAGTTGGGAGAGACCCCAGGGGCCATCCAGTCCAACCCCCTGCCATACAGGAACACCCTCAAAGCACTCTCGACAGATGGCCATCCAGCCTCTGCTTAAAAACCTCCAAGGGTTCCCTAAACTGCAAACCTCAGAATTCCACAGGGTGTTGAAAGTGGAATAATAGCACTATAACAGTGTAGTGTGGAAAGGCCATTAGTGTAGAATTAGATCCCCATCACTGAAGAAAGGTTGGGAATCCCTCAATTCACGGATGAGGTTGTGTGTGTCTATTTTATCTTCCCCGGGAGTCTCAAAGCCAGGGCGGGGGGCTTATTTGGGCACCCAGCTCTTACTTTAGAAATCCTCTTCCCTGCAGCACAGCTGCTCCCAAAGACTTCGGAAGTGTCAGCACGTAAAGAGGCTGCGACTGGGGAGGTGGGGAGGGAGACCAACCATGGATTGTCCCTCTCTATGACATGTCCCCCCCGACCCTCCGGCCACTCACTTGAGGGGGTACATGCGCAGCGCCACCCCCATTCCTGGGCAGTAGGACAAGAAGGCGGCCAAGGCTGTCTCTTCAAGGAGGCCAAAGATCAGGATTTTGTTCCTGGAAGGTGTGGGGAACAAAAGAGGGGAAAAGAGAGGGATTCATCAGGGAGGAAGAGAGAGAGAGAGAGTGTCTCATCCCCAGGCTCAGTCCTGCCATGTTGCTTCAGAGATGGCCAAGGGAGACTTGTCTGCAGATGGGCCCGTTTAAGCCCCCTAAATGGCACTGCGGCCTCCGTCACTGGAAGAGGGTGGCAATGCCGGTGGGAACAGGGCATTCCTCCCAATCCTAGCAGAAAGGCCACCTAGACAGCCCTGCTTTCTGCACCCATGGAAGGAGGTGGGGGACTCACTTCATGCCTTGCTGGAAGACCGAGTTCCTCCTGGTCTTGCAGATGATGAGGTCGGCCCACTGGACCACGACGATGCTGGCAAAGAAGGCTGTGTGGCAGGTGAACTCCACCACCTTCCGCTGCTCGTAAGTCTGCAAAAGGAGGAGGAGGAGGAAGAGAGCAGAGGAAGGAGTCACAGACAGGAGTCCCCCATCTCTGTGCTTGGATATAGGCTGGCATGAGTGTTCTGGTTTGGCAAGGGTGGTCCAGATTAATTCTCTGGTGTCCTACTCTCTCGCCTGCTTGTCAAATGTCCTGGTTTCTCTCTCCTTTCCCCACCGTCCCTCTTTGTCCTCAGCTTATGTCCATCGCTGCAGGCTGAGTTCAAAGTGCAAAAGTTGTTTGCTCCCAATTAACTCAGTGCCAGTCGGTTCAGGCAAAAACAAACAGTGGCAGCCTCTCCTAGCTTGTGTGTTCTTCCTCATGATTAACTCCTGCCCTGTTGAACACTCCCTGATGTTGCCTAGCCATGCGTGTCCCCATTTTCATCTCTCAAATGCTGGAGGACGTGTCTGGAAGGGGGCTCTGCAGCTGGAAAGGACCAGGGGCCCACTTAGTCCCGCCTCTTGCTTCCCAGGTCCGTTGGGGGAATGACAGACAGCAGCAATTATGCCCAGGTAGAATGCCCCCGAGGGTGGAGGTTCTATTAAGCTGTGACAGCTACTGATGGATTTCTGAAAATATCTCTTAATCTCACCCTTTTAAAAAGACGAGAAATGAGCCTGGCTGGATGAGACCCGCTGTGTACCTGTGGCTTTCTATTTTCCACGCAGTCAGCTGATTGCTCCTAGGAGCCCCCAAAGCTGACTGCCACACGCTCTGACGACCCACAGTTCAAAACCAGGACACATGTGCCCAGGCAACATCAGAATGTGTGGTCAAAAGAACCCACAAACTAGGAGAGGCTTCAGCAGTTTGCTCTTGCCTGAGTGTCCTGGGATGACCAAGAACCCACCCGAAAACCGGGACATTTTCAAAGCAACTGAGAAAGTGAGGCAACAGAGGATTAAATGGGACTGTCCCTGCTGAACTGGTGCAGTTGGAGAGTGTGATCTAGGGGGAAGGCTTCGCTCTTTCAGCCACTGAATTCTGGTGTCCGAGGGACAGGCCACCTCTGCCTGCTGAGCTCCTTTTGGCTTCCGTGGCCAGTGGCCTTGCCTTCCCTGACCCCTCCCCCCGATGCTCACCCACTCCTGTCCGTAGCTGTCCTCCAGGTCATTTTTGGAGCGGTCGTCCCAGTCCAAGCGGATCCCCAGCAAGGTGGTGGGCAGGAAACCATTTTCAGCCAGGATCACAAAATAGGTGAAAAAGCCCCCGAGGGCCTGGATCATACCTGGGCAAAGGTGGGCAAGGAGTCAGGCCCCCTCCTGGCACGGACCCAAGCACCACTCTCCTGGTTGCAAGCGGGGCCAGCCAGGGGCTTTTTCAATTGAACTGATGTTTAATTGTGTTTTAAAAACTTTTCCAACAGAACATTTTAGCTAAATGTTTATTTTAAAATATTGCAAGCTGCCTTGTGTCCCAAGGAGGGAGAGAGGCAGGGTGCAAAATCAAAGACGTTCGACTCAAGAGTGCCAAGGGGCCCCCAATCAGAGGCAACAACCGGAAGCCCCTCCAAGGTGCCTGGAAGGGGCTCCAGTGTGAGCTCTGCCTACAGTGCCGGTTGGTTTAGTGAGGTGTTCTGGGGACGGCCGCGGGGAGCCGGACTTTCGCTCACCTATCTGCCCGTAGGCCATGCTGATGAGGCGCTCGTTGACCAGCTTGTCTGTCTTGGGGTTCCGGGGCTGCCTCTTCATGATGTCGCTCTCGGCCGCCTCGTAGGCCAAGGAGATGGCCGGCACCTACGGGAAGCAAAGCGGGGCACATGAGTGGGCAAAATATTTTAAAACGGTTTCAGGCAATTTTTGCTGAAGACTTTGAAAATGACCACCTGGTGTTATAGGAAAAGAGACCATTGGTGGATTCTACGCCAGTGTAATCGGGGCCTCCCTTCCTCTTCCTCCCCGCACCCCTCAAGATGCCCTGGCAGCACTCACCATGTCTGTGCCCAGGTCAATGCACAAGATGGTGACGGTGCCCAGGGGCAGGGGGATGTTGGCGATGATGAATAAGAGGAAAGGCGTGATCTCTGGAATGTTGCTGGTGAGGGTGTAGGCAATGGACTTCTTCAGGTTGTCAAAGATCAGGCGACCTGGCGGAGGGAGACCGACGAGGTTGGAAGGAGAGGCACGGAGGGGTGTGGCGGTTAAGAGGGGGTTAGTACAGCGTAGTCGTTGAGAGACCCCGGTTCTAGCTCCTCACTGAGCCGTAAAACAGTCACTCTCTCTCAGTCTGGCTTACCTTGCAGGGTTGTGGTGAGGATGAAGGGAGGAGACTCAGACGCAGCTCCCCGGAGCTCATTGGAGGAAAGGAGGGACAAAAATACAGCTTGTTGTGTTGTGTCTCCTCAAGTAAATTTTGTCTTCTGGTGACTCTCTTTGCAAGATTTACTCTGAGGCATTTACCCCGCCTTCCTCTGAGGCTGAGAGAGTGTGACTTGCCCAAGGGCACCCAGTAGTTTTTTTGGGGTTGAGTGGGTATTTGAACGCTAGTCTCCCAGACTCCAGCACTCAAACCAACACACCTTTCCTTCTGATGGATACAGCTCATGAGCCATATAAGTCAATGGATCCGATCAGCGGGCCCTTCCAGCTCTTCCCTGATGTGTGTGTGTGGGACCCACCTTCCTCCACGCCTGTCACAATGGAGGCAAAGTTGTCGTCCAGGAGGATCATGTCTGCAGCCTGTTTAGAGACATCTGAGCCGGCGATGCCCATGGCGATGCCGATGTCGGCCTTCTTGAGGGCGGGCGAGTCGTTCACGCCGTCTCCCGTCACGGCCACAATGGCCCCCTAAGCAGCAGGAAAAGAGGATCAGCCCCTTGCAGCATCCCCCCCAACAGGTCAAAACTGGGAGGCATGTGGCCAAGCAACCTCAAAATCGGGTCAAGATGGCTAAAATCCTCAATGAGGAAGCACAGCTGAGCTAGGAGGGGCTGCAGCTGTTTGCTTTGCCTGAACTTCCTGGGAAGGGCAGGATTCTGCCCCTCCTCCCCTCCCCTCGCTGCTGAGTTGGTGAAGTTCGGACTGCTTTTGCACTTTGAACTCAGGTCATTTCTCCACCAGACTGTTACAGTGCTATGATTCCACTTTCAACATCCTGTGGAATCCTGGGGTTTGCAGTTTAGGGAGGGGCCTTTAGCATTCTCAGACAGAGAGCTCTTGGACCTCAGGAAACTACAAACCCCGGAATTCCACAGGGGTGGAACACAGGGGAGCGTTGTGTCAAGTCCACTGGGTCTTTCCTGCCCACCACGTCTATGATCCAGAAGAGAAAACCGGTGCCCCCCCTTACCTGCCTCTGGCAACCTTCCACGATGATGAGTTTCTGCTGCGGAGAGGTGCGGGCGAAGACAATCTCTGTGTGGTTCTTGAGGATCTCATCCAATTGGTCAGGAGTCATGTCCTTGAGGTCGGAGCCGTGGATCACACAAGCTTTGGCTTCCCTGGGTGGTGGGAAAGGCCACGTGGATGTGGGAAACCAAGAAGAGATGTAACAGAGGTGGGGGTGATGTGGGAAGTGGTGATGAGGGCAAGGACAGCATGGAATCCTCTGGAGATGAAAAGACCCACCTACCTGGGATTGACCTGGCTGAGGGGGATGTTGAGCCGGTCTGCAATGTCTTCTACTGTCTCGTTCCCCTCAGAAATGATGCCGACCCCCTTGGCGATGGCTTTGGCCGTGATTGGGTGGTCACCTGTCACCATGATGACCTGCAGAGAAGAAACAGAAAGCAGGGCCAGTCATGGAAGGGCAAACCCTGGCACCTGGGGATGCAGGCAAGCAGGTGAGGACAGGGACTGGCATCTGGAGCCTTAACTGGGGCCTGTCTTAGGAGGCCCTTCATGTGCAATTGGGAGATGGAACAGATCCCATCACACGCAGCCCATGATGGAAACCCACAATGACAACATGAGGCAAGAACCAACATCGGAGAAGCTGCATTCTTGGTCCACAACTCCCAGAATTCCTCGACCCTTAGGCCAAGTGAGGCAACTGTAGGAGGTTAGGGGGCCACATTCATCCCTTGCTCCCGGGTTTTGGCCCAGAAACCTCAGGCCCTGGGATGATCCCAAACTGGCAACCCTACCTTAATGCCGGCACTCCGGCATTTCCCCACAGCATCTGGCACGGCTGCCCGAGGCGGGTCAATCATGGACATGAGCCCCACAAAGCAGAGGTTGGTGATGGGGAAGTTGACCTCATCCACATCAAATTTGAAGCCCCGGGGAAACTGGTCTTCAGGGAGGTAGTAGTGGCAGAAGCCTAGGGGTCAAGGAGAGGGAAGAACAGTCAAGGGGTGGTTTGGGGGAATGGGACTCCTGGCAGTGAGAAAAATTACCCCCAAAGCATGCGGAGGAGGAGACAGGGAATCCCAAACAGCCAAATGACACCTGAGCTTGCTCAGTGGGGGCAGAATGTTGAGGGATTCCTCCCGGGGGGGGGAACAGTGGTGGTGATGGTAGTGGAATAGGAATAGAAGTGTGCCACTCTGCAATAATTTCTTACAGTTTCCACTTGCACTTGCACCCCATACATATTTTTAAAAAACAAAATGTCCAGCCAATTGTGACCTTTTGTGTTTCACATTTTTGCTCTTTGGTGTAATTTTTGACCACCCTAAATATTTAAAGCCCAGCCACCAAAAGTTTAGCAGGAGGAAGGGGTAATTGAACAGGGAAGCTGTCATGGGCCAGGACTCAGCTTCTCCAGCAGCCTCAAAGGAGGACAAGCAGATGCAACCACACCAGGAGCCAATCAGGCCGGGATGAGAGCCAGCTGGCTCCAGCCTTTTTAAGGAAGGCAGAGGGCAGTGGTGTTCCCAGGCTGTTCCAGATCACCCCCACTCCTCCCTCCTTATTCCAAGGCCTCACCTAGGACTCTCTCGCCCAGCCCTCCCAACTCGAGGTAAGCGTTCTGGAAGGCATCCCGCATCTCCTCATCCAGGGGCACCTCCTGCCCTTGCAGCAAGATGGTGGAGCAGCGGTCAAGGATCCTCTCGGGTGCCCCCTTCATCACCAGGACGTAGCCGTTGGGCCTGTCTTCCAGCTCGTGGACGGACAGCTGAGGGAAGGGAAGGAGGGAATGCTGAGCTTAGAGTCCCAGAAGGAAAACAGGCTGGGCGGAAATGGCCCATCTGACTTTGGAAATGTTAAGATGGGAATTACAGCCTACCTTCTAACATTTCAAAGATGAAAACCGAGACCCAGGCAGCCAAGCAAACGGGGGAAAGCTGAAGGAGGAGAGAGAAACTGGGACATTTCAAAAGCAGCTGAAAAGTGGGAAGGCAGAGGATGAATTGGGTCTGCCCTAAAAATCAGGACACTTACTGAGTATGACTGAACGCCAACTGAGTGGCCACTCAGTATGCCCAGTATGGTCAGCTGCTTTTTAATTAAGAGCTTCACATGAAGGTTTTATATATTTACTGCTTTAAGGAAGAAAGGGGAAAATGTTCTTAAAGCAGAAAAAAAGTGTCCAGAAATTGGGGGTGGTGCCAATGACCACCAGAGGCACGACACCAACAGTGCTGGGCTGAGCCAGCACCTGACAGGGAACATCTGTCAAGTTTGGGCAGACTCAAGGCTCAGAATTCAAGGGGGAAGGTCATTGGTGTGATGCCCCCCCCGCCCTGCCACACTAGACACCCCAGAGGCTCAGGCCTCTCCACCTGGCACCCCCCGGGCACTGCGAGGAAGGGCCAGAAAGGGACTGGGAGGCCTCACTGAGGCAGAGCCATGCTGAAGTCTGCTTAGACACAGAGACGTATGCGCTTGGAGATTTCAGGCAGAGTCAAATGTGTGCAAGGCATGCCGCACCATCTTGATGTGTTCTGCTGATAAGGATGCCATCTGGAGCCCCGCTCTGAGATGCAAAGAACGAGCGCGGCCCGGCAGAGTTTGCAAACAGCGCTTGTTCATTTTGGGTCCTGCCCGAGCCTTCTTGTTGCTCACTTGCTGCTGCTGTGTGTTTTTGTAGAAAGTGTTTGTAAGGCTGCTTTCCCTGCTAGCTTGCTAGTGGACGCTGGGCAAGGAGGCCACAGTCTACGAACAGAGTCCAGCCTTGAACTTTAAGGGGGTAATTTCACCCTGCAGGCTCCACGGTCCCAGAAGCTAGTGTGCCCCAGACAGAAGAGCAAGGCTGCCGAGCAGCCGTTTAAGGGATGCTCTCCGCTTGCTGAAGCCTGGGAGACTGGGGCCTGGAGGGAGGAGTTCTCGACCGGCCGTATAGCAGCAGCGGACATACTGTGATCCCTAGGCCCCACTTTTCCAACCACACACCAGTCCCCCAAAGCTTCCCGACCCACTATTTTTTTTAAAATCAGCATCTACTTGGGCTATTCTGGTTCCCAAATTGCACAGAAGGTCCTCCAAACAAGTGAAAATACGCTGGAATAGCCCCCACCCTACTACAGAACCCCTATATTATCCTAAAAGCATCAATTTTCTCCTCGATTCTGTCTCAAAGTGGCAACAGGAGGTGACGTGCCTTAACTTTCTATTGCCATTTTGAGAAAGAATGCAGAGTGAAAAGGAGATCTTTGGGTGTATTTTTATTTCACTTTATTTACTTATTGGGTTTATACCCTGCCTTCCTCCCAGGGCAGGAGGGGGGTGCAGCCTGTGCGGAAGGGAACGCCCCCAGCCGGCAGCTCCCAGCCAGTTGTCCACCGCTGAGTATGGGAAGCCTCAGTGCCAGCCCAGCCCCTCTTGCTCCCTGGGAGCTGGCCGTGGTGCTGCCCCTCTTTTCTAGCCTCCCTGGACCAGCGCAGAGACAACACGGGCTTCCCTCAGTTACCAAAGCCTCCGGCAAAGAAAGTGCTTTTACAAAGCCTTTTTGCACTCCCCATCCTCTCTTTCCTCTGCCTGGTTGGAACTTTTTTAAGCAGCATCGACACCGGGAGGATGGTGACGGAGGGCTGGGGAAATGCAGGCTTTCGGTGCTGAGTTGCAGCAGCGTGTCTGCAATAAACGATGCAACAACCTAGACTTGAGGTGGGAAAGAGGAGGATTCTTCTCTGGCTGAACCTACTGCAGCTGGGTGTGCCAATGGTTGTTTATTTCACACATAGTGGTTAGTTCTGCTGAAAGACGTTGAACTGCCCTTCTGTTTTGTGGTGTAGGAACCTATCCCTTGTTCTTTCCATGTTATTTCTATATCTGGCACCAAATTTTCTGTCAAGGAAATCATGCCCAGGAACAGACTTTTTCCCCCTAACAGAGGGGTACACCTATAGCACAGAACAGGTCCCTTCCTTCCCAAGCGTGAACCTGGAGAGGTCCAAATGTGTTTCTTTGGCCTGAATATGCAGCATGTGTTCCATAGGGAAAGTTCCAGCTTTACCTTTAAGCTGAGCTCAGGCCCCTCAAGGCCTTTGGAGACCATGAGCGTTTCTCCTCTTACCATTCACGGCCAAGAAGGGCAGTAGTAGCAGCGGCTCCCCCAGTGGGGCTTCCTCCAGGGCAGCCCCTGCTTCCCCACCCACAAGTCCAAATGCCTTTGGGAAGCATCCCCCCACCCCAGGCAGGACGACACAGAGAGTTGGGGTTGTCTCCCTCCTCCCCCAAACAAAGGCCTCCCCCTCCCAGGCCCCACCTGGTACTTGTTGGTGGAGTTGAAGGGGATCTCGGTCACTTTGGGGTTCTTGCCTCTCATCTTCTTGACGGACCCGCAGGAGAGCTCAATGCACTTCAGGAGGGCGGACTCGGAGGCGTCTCCGGCTGTGTCTCTCTGGCCGGGGGTGGGGTTGTAAGGGAGGGAAAGGAGGATTTAAGAGAAGGTTGTCAGCAGACTCTGGCCCAGTTGGAAGTGCCAGACCAAGCCCATTCTCCAACAGCCGCAAAGCTTACACCAGAGGTGGGGGTCTCACAGCCCTGCTTGGACTCAGGGGTATAGCTGGTGGTGGTGGTGGGCAAGATGAAGGCATTTCCTCTCAAATGCCTCCTCAAGTCAAATTTTCCATCAGCGCCCATGTTCATAGCATTTCCACAACTTCAGCTGACCCTTTAAAAATAGAGTTTAGGCATCTAAAGCAAAGGGGCAGCAAAGCGTCTGGGTGTGCGTGTGTGAACACAGATCCCTTCCCTGCAGAGCGGCCACAAGACATTCCTGCATGGCGGAATGGGACTGGACTGGGCATGATCTCATCCCTTTGCTGGGGGCCCCTCTTGTACCTTGGAAATTGGGACGTTCTCCTGCCCTGCTTTGAAGACCGCTCTGTTGCACAGCCCTGCGATGCGGGCCAGGGCAGTCCAGGTGGGCGAGCGCTTGTCAAACGTGGCTCCTGAGGGGAGGAGGCAGAGGGAGAGAGAGAGAAGGGGGGTGTCATTGAGAATGTCAAGGGAGCTCCCCAAAGACCACCAGCCTGTTTAGCCCCCCAAGAGTGGCCACAAGAAGGCAGGAGGGACCCTGCCTCCTTCCCAGTTCCAGCCATGCTCAGATCTCTACCTTTGCCCCCAACAAACTGTGCAAAATTGTTTTTTAATTCTGCTGTTTTTGAAATGTTCCTTATTCTTTTTAATTGTATGTTTTAATTTTTAAATGTGAGTAGCAATGGGAGGTTGGGAGGTTGGGGGGTTGCATTAACCTCTCAGGCAGCCTTGGAACACCACACTCTCCACTGCACCCCCTACAAAATATTAATTTTTTTTGCACCAAAACACCCCCAAATACCTTTTAGAGGCCTTCTTTAACAATAGGTAATGCTGTTTTTTGTGTTTTTTTTAAAATGGCCTCCCAGGGCCCAAAATGGTCCAGGGTGTTTTAAAAAAGAACTTGGCATAATGCCTCCCACAGCCCCTGCAGGCATTTTGGGGTGCAATTCTAATATATATTTGAAATTTCTTAAATTCTGAGGAAGCACAGAGCCTACAAAACAGCCCTGGCAGCTGCAAAAGGTCCACAGGCCATTGTATGGTTCAATTATATTGTGTTTGTTTTTATGCATGAGGTATCTTGAGACCCAATTTTGGGAGAACACTGGTTTATGGAAGGAGGGGAAGATAACAATCCCCACCATCAAGCGTAGTAGATGGCTCTGGCTGTGGTCCCCATGGCCACGTTGGCTGGGGGATTCTGGGAGCTGCAGTCCAAAACCAGTAACCCTTTCCAGCTGTGCTTCTCAAGAGAAGTGGGTCGCTTCTGTCCACAGTCTCCCACTTTTTTGGCTTCCACTCTCCGGAAAAAACATGGAAGCACCTTTCTAAGTTTTTAGCTCCCTCTGCTGGCCTTTCGTATGGAGGTGGCTTGCTATCGCAGGTCTTCCAGCTGACTCCAAGGCCATTTCCGCACTATCCTGTTATAGCGCGATGATTCCACTTGCAACATCCTCTGGAATCCTGGGGTTTGCAGTTTCGGGAGGGGCCGGTCTCTTGTATGTATTTTGTTATATATGACTCCTTGTGTTTTATATATTTATATAAAAATAAATTATAAAACTACTTTCACTGTTTACTTTGTTTTAGACTGACTGTGATGTTTGATTTTATCCCACCCTGAGATCTTAGCAAAGAGGGCAGGATATAAATATTTAAATAAACACACGTTTAATTAGATAAATACTCCGTTTCTCCACCCCATGGCCAGCTCTGGAGGCATGAAGGGAAGGGCAGTTCACGGTCAGCCCTCACCGGATTGGTCCTCGGTGGTGTCGGCTTCGTGGATCTGGTTGTCGAACCACATGTGGGCGACGGTCATCCGGTTCTGGGTCAGGGTCCCCGTCTTGTCTGAGCAGATGGTGGAGGTGGAGCCCAGGGTCTCCACGGCCTCCAGGTTCTTCACCAGGCAGTTCTTGCGCGCCATGCGCTTCGCGGTCAGGGTCAGGCACACCTGGCCGGAGGAGACAGATTGCAAAACTGGTACTCTGAAAGGGGAGAACCCGGGGGGCTTTCTGGCCACATCAACCTGGGGTGCAGTCCATTTTTTGGAGGGGGTGTCTTTTAACAGAAGAGCAACACTACCCTTCTGGTCCCATCACTTGTGACCCTCTTGAGGTCACTCATTGGCCAAAATCCCACATCTGCGCATTGCTCCACATGCACAGCTCCCCTCACTGTCCAGGGCTTGAGGCACTTACTGTGACGGTGGCCAGTAGCCCTTCAGGGACGTTGGCCACGATGATGCCGATGAGGAAGATGACTGCCTCCAGCCAGGTGTAGCCGAGGATGAGTGAGAGAATGAAGAAGGACAGCCCCAGGAAGACGGCCACCCCGGTGATGATGCGGATGAAGTGCTCGATCTCCATGGCGATGGGGGTGCGGCCCACCTCCAGGCCAGAAGCCAAGGAGGCGATGCGGCCCATCACCGTGCGGTCCCCTGTGGAGATGACGATGCCCCGGGCCGTACCTGTGCAGCGGGGAGGGGGGAGGGTGGCCGTTCAGTCCCTCTCTGTCACTTAGGGCTTGGGGAGACTCACTGCCCTCTCATTTTGCTGGTCCCTCTTCCCAAACTTGGCAGGGGCTCTCGGGATGGGGAATGCAACGGGAGAAAAGAGGTACAGGTATTCCTGCCAGCTTGGGTGGGCCAGTTCTTTGCATTCTTTCTCATGCCTTTCATGAAACTGCATGACTGCCCCACCTCCCAGAGCCCTGGAACTGTTTTTAAGGTGTGTGTGTGGGGGTCCTCAACATTGGCAAGAGGGTGTTAGTCATTTTGCCTCCTAGCCGGTGGTTTCAGGAGGAGAGCAAAGGACTTCTTCCACCCATTATCCTTGAAGTCTCCTTGAATATTCTTATAAGCCTTAATGTGTGTGTGAACGTGCCCTCTGTAGGTTTAGTGCCACTTACTCCCAGGTAAGAGTACACAAGAGAGATGGGAAGGCAGGCCTTGCCCTTCTTGCAAAGCCTGCATTTGACAACAGCTCTCTGTAGTGAGCAGGGCCTCTGTCATTAGGCACATGGGCTTTGGAATCCTTCTTAGTATCATGGCCAAATGTTCAGAGCTGTCCAGTTGTACAGAGAGGGTTGATTTGTGTGAGTGGCCTCGCCTGAAGCCTTTTGGCCTTCGCTTGGCTGTCTGAGGCTGGGGGAAGATGGGAAGCCCAGGAATGGACCATGAGGGTGGATGTTCCTCTGTCGCTAACCTGCCTGCACAGATCTCAGAGCTAATGGGGAAGGATGGGCCATACTTGTGCACCTTGGTTTTCTGTATTTGCTTCTGTGCTGCCTCACCCTTGAGGGGTCCAGCTTTCTTTGGCTTTACCTGCTGCACCCACTGACCACCAGTAAAACTTATTTTAGAGCAATAATATGGGTCAGTGTCTGGCACAAAATAAACTCCTGGGGAGGCCTGGAATGACACCCAGTTCTGGAACAAGCCACTGGAGGGGGACCAATTTTTCCAGATCATTTGAGGAGGGGGTGACTCTAGCCCCCTTAGCCTTGTCTTATGGAGGACCCCTACCCTTCTTGCCCTCCTGCTCCAGTATCTACACTGTCCCCAAATCCTCCCCAATTTCCTCCCCTGCTGTCTCACCTTCCACACAGTTGGTGGAGAAGAAGCAGATGTTTCGGGTCTCCAGGGGGTTCTCGTGGGTGAACTCTGGGGAACGGGTCTGTGGCTCTGACTCTCCGGTCAGGGAGGAATTGTCCACCTGTCCAAGACAAAGGAAGAAGCTGCCTCAGGGCATTCAAATGGAGGTTGGTGTCACAACTCACCCTCTTTGTCATGCCAGATAATTTCCTCCCCAAATCTGAGAAGCTGGTGGCTGAAGGAGCTGAGGGGCTCAGAATGAAAAGGCCCCTACCCAGCTTTTAAAGTCAGGGGAAGAAAGAAGGACTAAATAGGAACTGTTTGTCTGACAAACAGAAGTCACGGACTCCTTGCATGTCCAGAGCCAGCAACCTACAAAGCTCCCAGCAACGGTGCTGTTCCCCATAGGCGTAGGGAAAGGGGGTTGTCAGGGAAAGGGCAGAAGGAAAGGCCCCAATCCCAGCCGGCAAGGCACCTGGGAGGCCAGCAGGACGCTGCCTCACGGTCCATGTGTTTGGACAGAAGGATAAGGAGATTAGCACCCCGGAGAGGAAACATTATCCCTCGGACACACACGGTTCTAATTCCAATATGCCACCCTTCTCAGGGCTCTGTAGAGTCAAGAAGAACCAATTTCTTCTCCATTATAGCTTTTAAACTCAATTAATTTTTCAAACACAGACCTAGAAAGTGCAGCACGGTTGCCGAGCAGTCATTTTTATAGCCTTTGCTTATCCTAAAGAGCTTTTCCAGGTCTTAGGGTCAGTTGGAAAAAAAATTACGAACATAAAACCATTACTCTCTGAACTCTACAAAACAACGTAGCCTAGCGCTACCCTCACAGGCACCTCTGGTGGGACCCTGGGGGGGGCAGGATCTTCTCGGTGGCTGGTCCAGGGCTCTGGAACTTCCTCCCTAGAGAGGGTACACAGCCCCCCTCCTTTTGTAGGCAAGTGAAGAGCCTTTGGCTTCAGCGGCACTTTGAGGGCTGGCTGCCCAGCGGGAAAAGGGCCTCTCAGAATGTGCCATGCCGTTTACTTCTTGTTTTCTTTTAAATGGACTTGCTTGAAGAAGTTTTCATTCCACAGTTAGACTAATTATATTTTTAATTTGTGTACAATATGGATTTTAAGCTTGCAAGCTGCCCTGACTCCTGGAAGATGGTGGGATACAATGAGGATGATGATAATGAGTGATGAATGGATGATAATCATAATAATGTCCTGTGACTCAGTGCCGGGGTGATCCAGTGCACCCCCGTTTCCCCCCACCTTGACCATTCCCACCTTGCAGCCGTGGGAGGAGATAATCCTGAGGTCTGCAGGAACACGGTCCCCTCCTTTCACCTCCACCAGGTCTCCCACCACCACATTCTCAGCGTTGATCTGGATCTTCTCGCCCTCCCGGATCACCAGGGCTTGCTGTGGAGGAAAGACGTTACGGCTGTGGGCAGATGCCACAAGAGTGCCTGTCCCCAAAAAACTAAACCCATGCAATGGTGAAGATCTCCTCCTAGTTACCACTTAGGTAGCTAAGTAGCTGATACAGAATATTGGCAGCAGTAATTTCTTACTCTTCTACAAGGCTGATCCCTACTTTACCTCTGCATAAAGCTCTAGGACAGATGGGGAAATGGCACAGCAGGGGCCCTGTCGCACGTCCCTCCGCCCACCAGGCTAGGTTGGTGTTTATGCACAGCAGGGCCTTCTTTGCAGCGGCACCCCGGGGGTGGGACTCCCTCCTTGGGGCAGCCAGGCTGGCTCTGTCCCTTTGGAGTTCCCAGTTCCGGGCAGTGGGAACGACACATTTGGTTCCTAAAATTAGGGGTGGCTGCCATGGCTGCTTTTAGTGGCTTTTTTAAAAAAAAAAAAAAATCTGAATTAGAGCTATTTCTAAAGAGGAGGTTGCTTCTTCTTAATTGTTTTAGTCACATATTCAACCTTTTCAATGTTTTTACCCTTCCTGTTTCAACAGATCGTCACCCTTACGGAAGAAGGATATGCAATGGGTGCGAGTTTTTTTATAAGTCATATGCATTTAATCTGTTTTTAACTCTTTTTAAATGAACGACTTAAAAGCAGTGTTTCTAGGGGATGGATTGTGTAATGCTTTTACAAACTTTTGTACCACATGGTGGGTGAAGTGGAACTGTGGCCCATCGCCATGCAGCAGGAAAGGGCCCCGGGGCCTGGCTTGGAAGGAGGACCACAAGAGTGAAGAGACGTTTCGCTGCACAGTCCTGCATGGCCGCATTGGTCCGGACAGCCCTTGCCACCGGGCAATCTCCCAGTTCTTTTAGCTATTCTGTTTTAACTTATACAGTCAGCTCTCCATATTGGTGGATTCTGTATTCATAGATTCAAGCAGTCACAGTTTGAAAATATTTTTAAAAAAATTTATATCAGAACATTTTACTACACCACTTTTACATAATGCAGCTTGAGGATCCACAAATTTTGGTATCTATGGGGAATCCTGGAACCGAACCCTAGTGGATGCCAAGGGCCCACTGTACTGAAAGCTGTTTCTAGCCCCATCTTAGGGAGAAAGGGGGATATCAATGACCTAAATAACTAAGCAAACAAACCAGTTAGACTTGGAAAAATAAGTTTCCAAACTGTGCCTTGGAGCACATCCGTGCACAGGATGGCAGGAGGAAGGCAAAGCACTGTTGCTCCCGTCTTGGCCACGAGATGGCAGTGAAGTCTGGCCTATCTTTCAACAACACTCTGCAGAATAGATCTTGTCGCGGAAAACAGTTCCACGGGCAACATTAATCTCCAACAACATTAACCCTTCCCCAGCATCTGATGCACAAAAAGAAGGAGATTTGTGCATGTGCAACACTTTATGAAATCCCCAAAAGGCTTCACACGTTTCTGGGGGCTTCCCTCCATGCTCTAAAGGAGCAATGCAATGGGCTGAATGCATTTTGGAGGGACTGAGTTCAGCACCTTGGAGGGATCCTTAAAGTTCAGAATAAAAACCGGAGTGGATTCACTGTCCAAGAGGCATGGAAGCCACCAGCTGCCCCTAGGAACCCCCCATAGAAGTGAACTCCACAACTCAGCAGCAAGCAAGGTGAGAAGAGTCTGGTGCTTTTGACGCTGCCTGTGGATTTGGTTTTGGGGACCTTTGATGCCACAGTAGCGTAGCCACAGCTTTTGCCACCTATCCAAAATACCAATTAAAAACTGCTCGATTAGCAAAGGGGGATTGGGCTCTGGGCATTTGCACTCAGAGGGGATGTTTGCACTCAGAAAGGGAACTCTGAACATGCTCAGACACATGCCAGCATTCCCGCAGTGGTGAGCACCCTCTCTCTCTCCCCCTCCCTTCCTCCCCAGAGGCTTGACTGGGCTGGGCTTGTCCCCAGTCTCCGAAGTGGGGTGAGGGGAAGGCGGCCGCCTTTCCCCACCTCCTCAGGGACCCTCCTCTCCTCTCCTCCTTTTCTCCCTCCTTCTCTGCCCAGCCCGAAGGTCGTGCTGCTGTGTTGACTGGAAACAGGTTTGACTCCAGATTGGGAGGGAGAGGGGGAGGGGAGGGGGAACGGACAGCCCCCTTTCTAGAGGTGGCATACCCCTCCAGCAGACCTCTGCGAGAGCCTTCGGTGCCCATCTAGTCACTGGAGATCTGCCAGCGTGTGGAGGCTGGCCCGGCACCACCCCCAGAAACATGCCACCCAGGGCGCACCGCCTCCCTGCCCCCGTATGCCACTGTGGTGCCAGAAATGGCAGTGCTGCCAAGTGGCTAGACCTCACAATTCAAGAGGCCCGTCCCAGAATCCTGAGCACTTCCCCATCTCACACCGTGAGGCGGATCAAGGATCGGGAGGGAGAGCCTTACCTGAGGGACCATGTTTTTAAAGGAGTCCATAATTTTGGAGCTCTTGGCCTCCTGGTAGTAGGAAAAGCAGCCCGTGACTATCACGACCGCGGCCAGGACCACACCCAGGTACAGCTGCAAGAGGAAAGCAAGCAAGGGGGGTGCTGGTGAGCAACAAAATCCAGCAAATTCTCTGTCCTGGAGAAATAAATCACACTTAATTTACGTGTGCACACGCAGCCCCTCTTTAAAGTCTTCAGACCACCCAGAAGGCCAATGAAACAACTTGGATCCACAGGGGGCTTTGAACCACGGGGTGCTGAGTGCGGATTCAGCTAATACCCCTCCCACATGCGTTGGCTAATAGAACTTCAAATGAAACATATAAATCAAGTCATAATACAAAAAATAAAAACTCCATTCTGATGGTGGAACAGACTCCCTTGGAGCAGGTGGTATACTCTCTCTCTCTCTTTAAAAGGTTTCAAAACAGCAGTTGGATGGCCTCCTCTCAGGGATGCTTTTTGCGGTGGATCTCCTGCACGGGGAGGGGGCTGGACTGGATGACCTTTGGGGTCCCCTTCCAGCCCAGCTATTCTGTAATTCTATGATTCTATGTAGCTATTGGCTGGGGGGGGGTGTCATGTGATGCTTGCTGGCCTCCTATAAAAGTTCTCAAGAGGGACTTGCCTTCTTATGGCAAGGAAAGAGTTATATTCCGCTTTTGAACTCCTAAGTCACCCTCACAATAAATTTCAGGGGAGGAGACATGAGGTTTACATTTCAAAAGGTCGTAAAAGTATGAGAAAAACTGGCCTTTTTTGGCAGCTGTTTGACTGATTGCCATTGGCAGCCATTCCTGTTTATCCCCAAGAGGTAGAAGAAGAAAAAAAGTGACCTCTGGCTTCCTGCACACGGAGAGGCATTAAAATGGCACACAGTACATTTTTGGGGGATGGGGATCCCTTAACATCTTGTCGGTTTTTCAAAACCAAAAGCAAACTTTTGTCCATTTCTTTCAATTCTTTCCCCCCTTTTTTTAGCTGTCGCCGAGACCCCACATGGGGCGAGAGACCCCCCATCACTGCCCACCTGGTCCTAAACTGCAGCATAAAGGCAGCCCAGTTAAAACTGTGGGAACAGAAAGAGTTTTGCCTGGACCTGAAATGACAGCAACCTGGTCCCTGGAGAAACGTGGTTCGCTCATTTTGTATTTTTTCATTCTGTTTGTTAATCACTTCAAGAAATACATACATTGCTGGAATATGGATCCCTTTACACTTTCTTTATATTGATTTTTGTTGGCCTTTATAAGCCCCCTTCTGGTTTGGAAGAGACCAGGAATGGAAAGAATATTTGTCATTATTCTTCCCCAGGTTAAAAAAATGGAATTTCCTGACAGCCAGAAACCCCTACTAGGAAGAATTGTAGCCTTATGAAAATTTTGTGCAATTTTTGACTTGTATTTGATACGTAGATTATGTAGGAATTATTCTGTGGGTAAAAATAAATGTGTCGTGTGTTTTCTGCACAGAAAACAGGGGTGTGGGTGCAGAACAATGTCTTCTGCTTTTCTTCACAGAACAATTTTTGTGCAGCGCATCAGGAATTTTTAATATGGGGAGAGAACTACAGAAGCTCCTTCAATGACTGGTCCTTGCATACGAGGATGAAACTCTTGGGGGTCTCCGTTGCTTCAAAAGATGCTCTTGGAGCTCTTCTCGGTTTCTGTTCTTCTTCCAAAGCTGTGCTGAAAGGAATCTGGACTGCTCCAGCTTGGCCAGTCGTACAAAATGGACTTACGTTGTCATTGGACGGCTCGTCCTCCATGGCCGCTTGGATGCTGTAGGCGAGGAAGCAGAGGATGGCCCCGATCCACAGCAGGATGGAGAAGCCCCCAAAGAGCTGCCGGCAGAACTTCACCCACTCGGGGGTGGTGGGCGGAGGGGTCAAGGCGTTTGGCCCATCCTTGGCCAGGATCTCCGCTGCCCGAGTGTTGGTCAGGCCCTGCGGGTGGACGACGGAGGGACACGGAGCGGACGGCATTGGGTGGGAGGGGAGAGGGGGGAGGCATCGGAGCAAGGCATCAGAGGGGTAATGATGATGATAGGCAGATAATAATACTTTATAGCCCACTTTCTCCCCAAGATTGGGACTCAAAGCAACTCACAATTTTGAAAAAATGCAATTAAAATATCCAAAAGTGAATATTGAAACAGAATTGAACTATTTTCAGTATAAAACAATTAGGTAAGCATTTCATTATATTTAACAAAGTAACAAACTATGTAGATTCTGCAAATTTATACTCTTGATAGATGGTTTAGATATTATTTTGTAAAATCTAAGGCCATTTCCGCACTATACTCTTATAGCGCGATGATTCCACTTTCAACCTCCTATGGAATCCTGGGGTTTGCAGTTTCGGGAGGGGCCGGCCAGCCCCCACCGAGAAGGCCCCTTCTTGATACCCACCAACCGCGCTTGCGATGGTGGGGGGACCGGGACAAGGGCCCCTCCCAAGGACCTGGGAGCCCCGGCCAGCTCATCCAGGGAGACTCGGTTGGTTAGGAAGAGAGTGAGCCCAAAACTCCGTGAAGGGAGGGGGGCCGCCCTGCCCTGACTCAGGCTCCTTGCCTTGGGAGGTATTTGCTTTTGCCTCCCTTCCCCTTGGGGTCCTTGGAGTAACCTTGGCGGAGGTTGCTTCATCCGCCCCTGGAATTTCACTGCTTAGGAAACCAAGTCCCGGATTCTGGTTGCTGGTGAGGGTGGGTGGGGTGTGCGTGAGTGTGCCCTTTGTACGTTGCCACCCATGTGTGCTCATTCGGAGCACACAACGCCACTCTCCCTGTTCTTTGTCACAACATCTCCTAATTCCAGGAAGGAAAATGCTCCCGGGACTTTGGGGGATAGTGCCTGTGTGTCAAACTTAATATGGATTTGGACTCAAAATTGCAATTGTGTTTGCAATATTCAATGATAGCTGCCTTCTCAGAACGCAGAAAGCGCCCCCCCTTACCCTGGGGCTGGCAGAGTTAAAACTGGGTGAGGCTTCCATCCCTTTAATGGTTGGACAGTAATGAAGTTCAGGTGGGGGTGCTGGTCACACAATCAGCCCCTGATAAATCCCCCCTCCCACACATCCATTGAAGGGAGGGGAGCGCCCTGCCTTATTCCACCTGGAAACTCAACTGCATCCTTGGGGATTAATGGAGCCCAAAGTCTTGTGGGCGGCTGATAAAACTCTGGAGCTGAGAAGAAGCTGTTCCCTCTTGCCCCATCTTCTCCTCCCCGTTCCCCCCACACATACACACCCCATCTCCCTGCAGGAGTTGCAGAGACCAGGAAAGCTCCTGGACTGAAGACTCACCCGGGAGAGATCCACCTGGTACTTCCTGCTGATTTCATCCAGGGAGAGCTTGTGGTCATCCTGGCAAAGAAGAAGAGAGGTGGGTTGGGGGACAGGAAGGGAGAAAGGCCCTCAGTCACAGCCGGAGGCATGAGAGCCAAGTGTCCTTGGAGAGCAACCAGACCCAAAGGTTATCGCTGGCACATTGGGGAGGAGACACATTCCTCCCTCCCTGCGGTGGCCAGTTCCTCCAAAGCATCTCTCCCCTCCTCGGGAGGAGACGAGGCAGCCAAAGCACAGAAGGGAAGTCTTGGGAGGGAAGGGGCTGTGGGAACCTGCTTGCCTCCAACTCCTGGACGCCAGGCCCACCCGGCTCACCCCCTACTTCCCGGCTCGACTTACCAGGTTCACTTCCTTCTTGAGCTCATCCAGTTCCTTCTCCTTCTGCTTTTTCTTGCCTCCTCCATTTTCCGGAGTGGCCCCTGGAAGTGTAGACTCTCGTCCTGCCTGAGGAGGGGAAAATACAGTGTTCTGCCCAGGCAGGCAACAGGGGGAGAGAGAGAAGGGGGCAGAGAGGGAGGAAGGCTGGCCCTGGGGGCTCTGGGCCCCCACAAACACCCTGCACGCTCCCAGGGGACCCACCTCCTCCAGCTGGGAACTTTAAAACACGGAGCGTTGCTTTACAGTCCAGGGGCTGCTGCTGTGCTTTGTCTCTTCAAGTCTACTCTGACCCATGGAGACCCTCCTCCAGGGTTTTCTTGGGCAGATTTATTATTCCAAGGAGTGTTGCCCTTGCCTCCCTCTGAGGCTGAGAAAGTGTGACTTTCCCAAGATCTCCCAGTGGAGTTCCATGGCCAACTGGGGATTTGAATCCTGGTCTCACACTTAATCTGGTACACTGCACGGGCTCCCCAGTGTCACATATCTTTAACATTTAAAGGTAAATGTTCATGTTCTGAAATCCCAGAACCTTCGTTCACAGAAGCAGTAACTTATTTCAAACTTCCAAATCCAAATTCACTCCAGACAGGCCACTGGCTAGGAACGTTTTGAGACCTGGGACACTTTTGGTTTTTCTTTCCAACCAAATGGTTACAGGTTGCCAGCGGGCATCACTGTTAGAAATAAATCCCATCAGTGCCAGAAGCCATTAAGAGATACCAACCAAGGGCAAGAACGTCTTAACGCTTCTGTGGAACTCATGCTGTTCAAGTATCAGTTACCTGACAGCTGTATAAAGGGATGGAGCTTTATTCCTTATAGTGAGACATTTAGTTTAGTTTAGTTCTGGTGCTAGACTTTGACCTAATTATTACTTCCCAGTCTTGTGCATGGCCCGGGTGATTTTGCTTCTAGTTAGAGGAGCCGGGCCAGTCTCTCCGGGGCAGAAGCTGCTGGGGCTTGCTTGCTTGCTTGCTTGCTTGCTTGCTGGCTTGCTTGCTTCCTTCCTTCCTTCCTTCCTTCCTTCCTTCCTTCCTTCCTTCCTTCCCTCCCCTCCCTTCCCTTCCCTGTCCTACCCAGCGTGCAGGGTGTTTGTTGTGCCATGCCAAGGCCGGCCTGGGAAGAGGGCGCACTGCACTGGCCGCCTGTTTGCAGTGGCGAGTGGACATAAGCAGGGAGGGAGGGAGACTTTGTTAGTACTCCAGACATGTCTTGCTCTGATGCAAGTGAAGGAGTCCAAACAACCCAGGCCAAATCTGGCAAGGTACAAAGGAAATGGATGCCATTGCAAGCCTCATCCATTCAGCCCTGCAGAAAGAGGCCTCTATTCTGTCCCTGATTCAGTGCATTTTGGGGTTGTGGGGAGGCATTTCTCCCCCTCCCTTTCCACTTGTTGCTGGGATCTCGGCTTGGCAGCTTCAGGCACTCTGGAGACATTGGGAACTGTTCCTTCCCTGGCCTGAGAAGCTGCAGAGAACGAAGCCTCTTATCCCCTGCAGATACCCTCCAGAGAACCATGCTGGTATTGGGATGATGGGAGTTGTAGTCCGTTAGTAGTGAAAATATTTACATCCCACCCTCTTTATCACTACCCTTCAACGTTTCTCAGGGGAAAACCTGAACATGTTTGACCAAGGAGCATCAGAGCATGTTCAAGATGGCAAAGAGAGAACAGATAAATTAGGAGAGGCTTGTAATCCAAAAAGTATCTTTTCCGAGCTTGGAACAGAGCTGTAAAGTGAGTGAGTAAACCTGGAAACAGATCTTGGAACTAAAAGGACTTGGGATCTGAACCCTCTTCCCCAAGACAGGTACAGAAAAGCCATAATCCACACAATAGTCCAGAGGGGAGAAGATTTGAAGACTGATCTGCTTCTGTTGACCCGACAACAAAGTTTGTCATCAGAATCCCAACTGGAGTAAATAAGTAATTAGAGCCCCTTCCTCATGGGAGTTACAAAGTGACATTTTGGAACTATTAAGATAAGATATCCAAGGGGAACTCAATGGATGACTCATTTAAAATTCCTTCGCCAAAACCCAGTAAGGGTTGCTAAAAGTGGGCAAAATGACAAGCTACGGCTGGGACACCTTGGGTTCAGAATTCTTTTTCAGCCGTTACTTTTATGAAACAAGTTTGGGCTGCTTTCTCTCTCTCTCCCCCATTCCCCCACAGATCACCACCTTGAGATTTTCTGAGGAAGGGAAGCAAATAAATAAATAAATAAATAAATAAATAAATAAATAAATAAATAAAAATCTAATAAACAATTCAACAGATTGCAGCTTTGCAAGGTAATGTGGAGCAGAGATATCTTTTTTTCACTAATTTTCTGCTCAAATCAACAAGCAATTTAATCCATTTTCTTCCTTTTTGCTTTTGAAAACTGCCCTTTTTGAAGGCTATTTGCAAGATAGGACACACTCTGTGCAAAATCCACATGGGGTTTCCTGTATGGACAGGAAACATTGTTTCTGTGCAAAAATATTATTTTCTGTTTTCTGTGCAAAACAACCGGGTGCAAATTTTGTGCAAAATGACCCCCACACCGCAAAGATTCTTGTCAGTCCAGAATTCTCTTTGTAGGGGTTCTTGATATTCAAGAAGTGTTTCTCCGACCATTTTCAAAAAATATTTTCATCCCTGCTTTGGAGGAACAAAACTGACTTTTGAGGAAACATTGTAGATTCTGTAATAGAGTTGCTGCTGCTGTTTTGTGCTTTCAAGTTCTTTCTGACTCATGGTGACTGTCAGGTGAACCTGTCATGAGTTTTCTTGGCAAGAATTGTTCAGAGGGGTTTTGCCCCCATTGCCTTCCTCTGAGGCTGAGAGAGTGTGACTTGCCCAAGGTCACCCATCGGGTTTTCGTGGCTGAGTTACGGGGATTCAAACCCTGGTCTCCAGAGTCATAGCCCAAGGCTTAACCCAGTAAACCATGCCGGTGTAGTAACACAATCATAGAATCATGGAATCCTAGAGTTGGAAGGGGATCCCAAAGTCCATCCAGTCCAACCCCCTTCGGCCATGCGGGAATCCATAACTGAAGCACTTCCGAAAGATGGCCATCCAGCCTCTGTTTAAAGACCCCCAAAGAAGGAGACTCCACCACCCTCCAGAGGCCTAGAAGGATGATTTGCTGGCTCTAAGGGCACAAAGCAGGTTGAACCTCCACTTGAATGTTGCTTCCATTTGATTCTGCAGATGCAAGGCTTCCAAATAACAGACAGGACAAGCCACGTTGGGAGATAATAATGTCAGGCATCTGCCCAGAAATCATATGCAAAACAGAAACTAGGATTCAAGCCAGGAGTGGTGAGGACATCTCTTAATGCAGCACCTGTGCCACTCTCTCAAAAATGCCCACCTCCAGGTCTCCACCGGAGCGGAGGGGTCTGAAGCACCCGGGCCCTGGGACTGGTGGGTCCATGGTCCGGCAGGTCCCTGCAATTCTCTCTTTCTCTCACACGCACACTTATCTCCCTACCCACATCCTAATTCCACCCAACAGTTTCTGCACAGACCTCGGAGGGGGCTGACAGGAAGCAGAGGGCAGCAACAGCAGAATCAGAAATCCCCCCCAGGACACCAACGCTTATTATTTTTTTTTCTATTTATAAACAAGGGAGAACACACATGGGATCATATTTATTCCTGCCTGGAGGTGGATTGAGGTGAGGAAAGATGGTTGCTTTGCAGCAATGCAATCAGAGGGTACAGGAGTTGGGAACAGTTTCCTTGGAAGGAGTGTCATGGAGTTTGGAGACGTTACTTTGGGGGACAATTCCCAGAAGCTAACACAGCTCCTGGGAACTGTAGCCCAAAAGAGAAACTCTTCCAGCTTGGCTGGTCCCCCGAGGCAGCCCTGTAACGTGGCCCCTTGCAAATGCCAGTTGTTCTTGGCAATGGGGAACCTTTTCCACGCATGCCAGCAGTGAGCTCCTCTTTTTATTTTCTGCTACTGAATAAACATCCGCATCTCTTTGGCCTGCGGTTCCCCAAAATCCCCGCAGCCAGCTCAGTTGGGGGCCGGGTGCAGCCAGATTCTCTCCCTCTCTCCCAAGAGTTGCAAGTACAGTAAAGGGGCTTCCAGAGCATGGGAAGTAACTTTTTAAAAGTAATTTGTTCCTGGCAATCATTATATTATTAAAAAAGTCATGCATCACAGTTAATTCTTACAGTATATATGTTAATATAAAAAGTAACTTGTTATATTATGCATTTTGGCACCTGCAGCTTTTAAAATTACTTCTTGTTACTTTGAGGGAAAAGCGTAGGAATTGCACATGGTTTGGATAATTCCTGCCATGTTGCTTTAAAATGTGCCCTTTAAGAGTAACTACAGACAACCCTCCACATCTGTGGGTTTCACTTTCGTGGATTTGATTATCTGGGAGTTTATCAAACCCTCCCCCAACTCAGGAGCTTCTTTTCCAGGGGAACCTTCCCTCTCGGATCTCCCATCAGAGTTCTTTAAAAACCCACCTCTGGTCCCTATCCTCCTCCTGCACCAGCCGCTGCTTAGCCAGCTAAGGACGGATCACAGCCCCATTTTTCAGCACCGCAAAACCCTCTCTTCACCCCCAAGGAAGGCGATGGGCAAGAGAGAGGAAATACAGGCACAGCAGGCTGCCTCCCCTTCCCTCTCCTCTCCCTGACCTGGTTTGGACTCTGGGTGCCCATCCTCCCCAACGTGCCTCAGCCCTCTTCCCAAAGACACATGCACGCACGTTTTGATATTTACGAATTTTCCTGCATCCCTAAGCCTAGCAAATCTGGAGGGCCAACTGTAGCTTTAAAGTTACTAGAAAAATTGCTGCTTACTCCACTGAAGTTGCTTCATTCCTGCTTGCTATATTACTTTTGGAACGTAACTTGGCCTCTCTGCCTCTCTTCAGTTGCTGCAGGTAACACAATGGTGTGATTTCTTGCTTCTCCACTCTGGTTGAGGTGTTTGTGGCAGGGGCTCCTCAGCCCAGGAAGGCAGGGAGTGTTGCTCTGGCGTGGATCGTTCCCTCTGCCCATGCAGAGGACTCTGGACCAGCCTCTGGGAAAGCACACCATCAGCACAGACAGGAGGCTCCTTTGGGACAGACAGTCCCGTCTTTGAGAGGATGTGTGTGGTTTGGTGGACCCAGTGGGGGCAGCAGGAATTCACCCCAGGGAACCTTTGGAAAGGGTCTGCATGAGAACTTGGGACCCCGTGCTTTCACACCCAGACCTAGAGAGATTCTAGGAATAAGAGGTGCAGCTCACCCACCTCTGGACCTACCTGTGCCATCTTTTCAGCAAAGCGGGAGTGGGGGGACAGGAAGGACGGGGGAGCAGCTTCTGAATTCCCCTTGCGGTAAATCAATGCCCGTTAGTATGGCAAGTCTCTGGGGGCGCTGTCTGGGCGAGGGACACAGTAGGGCAGAATCTTTGTGTGTGTGGAGGGGGCCAAGGATTTCCAGATCTGTGCCCCAAGAGGATTCCTGTACCCCTCTTTGAGAGTGGAGACAGCTTCCCCTTCCAAGGCAGCAATTGGAAGAAGAAAGCTCCATCAGATGGATTTCTGCCTTCTGAGCCACTCCCAGAGATTCTGGAGCCCAGAATCTTAGCAACAAGGACAAGAAATTTTGGACTCTGTTTATTTTGCATGTTGACCCTGTTTTGAAGGAAGTGCATTAAGCCCAGACTTTGTTCTATTGCATAAAAAGGAGTAAGGTCAGCCCCAGTCCCTGGCCCAGCTTCCCCCCATCTTCTCTTCGGACCCCAACCTCTTCGGTTACTGCAATGGGCAGGTCTGTTTTCCTTCCTGTTCTAGGAAGCTCTGGTGGTGTCTACCGGTTTATGACGGCTTTCTGCCATCTCATTCCAATGACAGGATGTGGCCTCTTTTGCCTCTGTCAACACTGGTCACTTCCCAAAGTGGAGAGAGGTGTCTTGAGGCCATGAGTTCGGGGGGGGAGAAATCAAGTTTCTAGACCACAGTGAGAAGAGACATTTGAAAGCATTTCTTGGCACGCTCAGAAGATTTCCAAATATCTTCCAGTTTTGAGTTTGAAAGATTCTATGTCCGTGTGCTTGATCACCCAATTTGAAACAAAGGGATATATTTGGGTCCACATGAACTACTCCAGAACTTGGAAAAAGTTACTTTTTGGGACTGCAACTCCAAGAACACTCAGTCAAGTAAGCTGCTGGACAACTCTTGGAGCTGTTATCCAAAAAAAGTAACTTTCTCAAGGTCTGGTCCGGATGAGCAACTCCATTTAACATTTGTGTTTAACATGCACTCTTAATTCAGAGTCCTCATGTGGACAGCCTTTTGTCCAAACAGAAACAGATTAAAAGTGAACAAAACCAATCAAATCTAAACTTGACAGGGATCATCCATGCAGCAGTTTTCACAACCTGGGCCAGCTGAGGATGCTCACCCACCCTTTATCTGCAGGTAAAACTGGACATTCTCCAGCCATGGTCCCCAGTATTGCACACCTGCCCTGTGCCAGTGCTGAGAGTCTGGCAAAAGTTGGTCAGGTTGTGTTGATACCTTAATGGGTACCTTTTCTTGGATCCATTTTTCTGGGTGTAGAATGCTACCTCCTAACCTGATATTCTCTGGATCCTTTGGACTGCTGTACCCACCAGCTCTGAGCAGCATGGCCAGCAGTAGTGAATGATGGGATGTGTAACCCAAAAGAACTGGAATGCACTGGGCTGGAGCAGAGAAAAGTGCCCTCTTCCCAATCTGCACCTCCTCCCATGGGGAGATCCCGTGCAAATTGGAAGTCTCTCATAGGCCTTTTCCGCACAACATTCTTATAGCACAATTATTCCACTTTCAACCTCCTAGGGAATCCTGGGATTTGCAGCTTCGAGAGGGGCTGGTTGAAAGTGGAATAATCGAGCTGTAAGAGTGTTGTGTGGAAAAGGCCATAATCATTCTACCTCCAGTGTCACCGATAGCTTTAAAAATATTCCATGGAATTTTATATACATAAAGATGCTAAAACGTGCATCTTGACTTTTCACGGAAGGTGGGAGAGCAGCTCCACGAGACTGAGCAAACTAAACCAGGGAGTGACTTAACCAGCCCTGATTTTATGACTTTCTCTGGCATTCGGCTAAGCAGACACGGGCACGCAGAGGCAAAGCGGAGCTGCAGTTGCCCCGTAAACCCTGAAATGCTTTGGTGACAGCCGGGAGGGCGCATTTCGCCAGCTGCAGCCCTGGCGTGGTGGCTGGCTGTGGGAAGCTCAGGCAAAGGCCGTGGGGAGGGCGGCGGCGGTGGGAAAACAAGACCACAGGGGGCCAGAGCCCAGGGCCACTGGTAGCCCGGGGTTGGGCTGGGGCTGAGCGGAACCTGGAGGCAGTAAAGAAAGCAACCACCAAATCCCACGCTTGCCACGGCTAGACTTCTGACCGACGATGGGCCCCATAAGGAGAGCCCCTCCGGCTCTTGCCTCCATAATGGAAGGGGCTCTGACAAGAAACCGCTTGTGCGCAGCGTGCAAGATATTAAAATAAGACTTGGGGAAAGAAGCCTCCAGCCTGCCTCCCCCTCCCCAGCCTCCAAAGAGCCTCTGCGGGAGGGGGTCAGTCTCGCAGGGCCGCGGGGTGGCCATCAAAATCCTTGCTCCCTTGGTGTTTTCCGGGGGGGGGTTCAGGTTGCAGAGCAGCGGCGGACGCCCCATCTGGAGAGAGTGATTTGGAAGCAAACCCAGCAGCGCGCTCTTCCCACGGAGCGGAGGCTCCACGGGGGCGACCCTCTCGGGCCATCCAGCTGCACAAACAAGCCCAGCCGGGCCCCGGGATTCCATTCTCCACTCTTTCCGGGGTGTGTGTGTGTGTGTGTGATGGAAAACTCTTCCTTCTTCCACCCGCCCCGCCGGTGGCCCCTGACAGACAGCAAGAGACCCCCGCCGGCCATTCTCGGGCACCGCTGGCGCCCCCCCGTCCGCGCTGAAGTTTTCCTCGCAGCGCTTCCCAAATGCCAGGCGTTGCTTCCCCCTCCAAGCAATCCCTCCCCCCGGGCCGCCCCACTTACCCCTTTCCCCATCTTGGCAGGAGCGGGAGACGGGGGGCAGGACCCCGAGGCGGAGGAGGAGGAGGAGGAGGGAGGGAGAGGGGCGAAGGGGCGCAAAGGCGGCTCCGAGCAAGGCCCCGGGGCGAGCGGCGGCGGCGGCGGCGGCGAGGGGCGAAGCGGGCGGCGGGAGGCTTTAAATAGACGGCCGGCTCGGCTCCGCTCCGCTCCTTCTCGGGACGAGGCACTTGTTGAAACTGGATCTTGGGCGAGAGGGAGGCGCGTCCCGCCCGGTCCCGGTCCCGGCGCCCTCCCCTTTTTCTCATGCCCTCCCAGCCTCTCCCCCTCCCCACCCCTTTGGAGGAGAGCAAAGCCCCCTCCCCCCTCCATAGGCGGGGTGGCCCTCCGGCCCACAGACACCCACCGCCCTCTGCACAGGGCTAGGCTGCCGCCCCCCCCGGGCTTGGAGCTGGGGGGACAAAGTTGGCTTGTGGGCCACGGGGGACCTCCCAGCGGGCCAAAAACAATTGCTCCAAAATGCATCAGGTCTGGAGTCTCTGCTCCAAGACACTTGGGGGTTAAAACACATTTTTGCAATTTTTTCAATATTTTTGACAAAGAATTACTCCAAATGCCGTGTAAGGGTCCAGGAGGGTCCAAAACAGGGTCAGAATGTCTCCTAGAAGGGGGCATTTTGGGGGGAGCATTTGGTTTTGGGGGGGGAAGCGGTGGAGTGGAATGTGGCCTTTCAGGGTCTCTAATGTAGCCCCCAAGTCTCCCCCGGTTGCCCACCCCTGGTTCAGAGGGACTCCGGCTTTCTCTTCTGCATCCCAGAGGGCTGAGAGATGGAGGAACCACCCTTTGGAAGCGCAAAGGGTTGGCTTCCAGATTGCTTCTGGGCATGGAGGCTCCATCCCAATCATCTTGGCTGTCAAATGGACACAAATCTGCAAGCCACCTCCTTCGCTGTATTGCTGTCATTCTTCTGCTTCTTAAAGAGAAGACACCAGGTTTGCAAAAACTTTTCTATACACTTGTTGCACGGCAAGAGTTGTGTGGACATTTGCACAAACACACTCCTGGCCTGATGCTCTTGAGCACAAATCTACTGCCCCCCCTCCAAACCGGAGTTAATGAGTACTTGAAAGCAAGTGCTGTGTCTCAGCTGTGGTCTGGAGGTGGGGGTGAGGGGCCTGATAAGAAAAAAGAGCGCTGGAGAGGGAGGCGGCTGGGGAAGGATGGTGTCTCCTTCTTCAGGGGAAGAACCCCAGAGGCAACTCCTTAGCAATGGCACAGAAGGGAGAAGGACATAGGGGTGTCACTATGGGGGAGGGAAAAATGGGGGCATCACCCCCAAACAGGAATCCTGCCACCCCAAATGACAGCTTCCTTCAGTCCCCAAATTTCTGGCAATGCAGTGATGTACAACAGCAATCAGAAATAAAGTTTAGGAGTCCAAAGAAAAGAGTCAGGCAGAGCAGCCCATGGAAAGCAGAAATGGGGGGGGATAGGGGTTCTAGATGCATGGAATTCTTAGCATTTCACTCTCAGTAAAGCTAATTTGCAACCAATTAACTCAGCAGCAGGGAGGGTGGGAGTGAGAGGAGTCTTGCCTTTCCCAGGAGGCTCAGGCAAAGGGAAACTGCAGAGGCAGCCTCTCCAAGCTTCTATGTTGGATGACTTTTGCCATCTTGACAACACACTGACAGTGCTTGACCACCAATGTACCAGTTTTGATCTGTGAAAAGTTGGACTATATGACCGCCAGGGCCTGGGATAGCCCTGTGAAGGAGGTCCTTTGCAGGATAAACTCCTCACCCACTGGAAGCATTCAGGAGACTCTGGGGGGCAAAGTCAGTCCTCAAAGGTCACGCAGAGTAATGGACAGCTGGCTGAACTGAGAGCCTGGAAATAAATGGGGAACCAGTGGCTTTTCTTGCAAAATGCTGAGGTCAAGTGGATGTGCTTTCTTTCAAGAGGGGTCTCACTGGAAGGAGAGGAAGGAGGAGGAAAGGCAACCCCCACCACCACCCCTCTAATGAAAGGGCTTCTCCCCTGCTGGTCCAGAGGGAATTAGCTCTGGATTAGGGAGAACTGGGCTATTTTTCCCCAAATCTCTTTTTAATATGTTTTCAAAAAAACCCTCAAGTAATCTGTTCTTTTGGAGTCAGGGTCCAAGCTAAGAGTTTCCACCTGTTTTTAACAACCACTCCTTTGTATGCATGGGGGAGAGAGAGAGATTTGTCCGAAGCAGTGCTATTCCATCTTTATTCAGGAGTCTCCTAGACAGGAGGTTCTCTTTCTCTCTCACCACATGCCTCTCACCAGGGTATCCTCCTGCCCCCAAGATCCCAAACCCTGTCCCCACAAATAGATCTAGCATCCCTGACAGCTTTAGAATTCAGACTAAACCCAGGAGTGGATAGAGAGGGCAATGCTGCCGTCCTGTGTGCTGGGCCCCTATGCTGGGAGCAACAACCGAGTCTTCCCGCCGCAAGACATGTTTGACTACCATCCCGAAAGCGTTTGGCTCCCACTCCCAATTTTGGGGGTCCCTCCCCTTCCTTCAGACTTGCCCTGGGGGTTCAGCCAGCCCCACGGCTGTTGCTCCTCCAGATCGCTGGCTTGCTACTCGCCCACCTCTTCTTATCTGTTCGGCTGCAGCTTCAGCAACAGACCCGCATGGCGGCCCCGATAGTTGGCAGAAAGGGCCTCCCTGGGGTCCTTTAGCGCAAGAATTCTGAGCCACATCATGCTGTGACAGCAGAGGCCTCAGAGGGTTCAAAATGGGATGGGGGATTGGGTGAGAGGCAAGGATTGCAATGTTTATATGTTCTGTTTCTCGTTTCACTCTGTCTAGCACCTCCTGATTCAGGCTTCTCACGTTCCTGCCATATGCGTTGTGCAACTTCAGACTTTCCTTTCGCTTCTGAGCAGGTCAACAGCCGAACTTTTCCTCTTGAGTCCTGTCATTAGCCACAGCGCTACTCATAATGGTCCTCTGCTCTTTCCTAGTGGCTCACTGAGCACCAGAGAACCATAGAGCCGGAAGAGACCCCCAAAGGCCATGGAGCCCACGCCCCTTCTGCCGTGCAGGAGCACACAGCCAAGGCACCTCCAGCACTGTCTGACCTGGGAGTCTCACCTTCTGTCTCGATCTCTCATTTCCTTTTGTATTGTCTCATCGTAGGGCTTTTATGGGAAAAGGCATTCAAAGGAAGGTTTATCACACCTCCCTCCGTGCTGTACTGACAAGCATTAGCTGTGCGTGTGAGACAGACAACGGGACAGAAGGAAAATTTCATTTGAAGGTGCAGAATTCTTGCTGGAGGGGAAAAGGTCCTCATTCTCTCCTCACTTTCTTTATCAAAAAACAAGAAGGAAAAGCAATTCAAGTGGTCTCTTATGGAGGGCAGGAAGGCATTTAGAGAAGCAGCCCAAGAAGTCCTACCCTTGGGTGTGCCATGAAAGGGATGCTACGGCACAGGTGTTCTTAGACCAACAACCCTTTCGCACTGCAGAATTGTAGCAACATGATTCCACTTTAACTGGCCTGGCTGTACCCAGTTTGCAGAGTCACTAGAGCTTTCTGCCTAAGAATTCTACATACCCCTCCCTAAAGTGCAAATCCCAGGATTACATGGGATGTTGCCATGGCAGTAAGTGGAATAATAGTGCTATAGCTGTGTATGCAGAAGGGCCCTAAGAGTGATGAGCCAACACAGTCAGCAACATGGTTGCAACAGCTTCTTCTGGCAGTGACGCTTTGATCATGCTGCAAGGCTGCCTGGAAAGGCTTAAGCTGACCCTGGAGAGGGACAGACACAGAGACAAGGCCAGGAGGTCAGGCGGCTTCTTTTCCCCTGGTCTGTTGCCGTCACCCACCGTGTCCTTGGCCAGGGAGACAAACCACCCATCCTTCTGTCTCGCTTGCAACACTAAAGAGCAAGGATGAATTGCAGGGACTCTAAAATTAGCAGCGCCCGTGGAGTCTCTGTTTACATGTCCTTCCTCACTTCATGCTTTGCGGGTCAGTGTGGATACCCCCGGCCCCCGCCAAGGGGAAACTGAGTCATGGAGAGCTTGAGGATAACTCAGCAAAGCTCCTCCAGCAAACAGCTCAGAGCCCCGCTAGGCTTAACGCCCCTACCAATTGCTTCCAGTGCTGCTGTCACTAACTGGGACCGGTTCTGCCATCTCAGACTCTCTTACCCTCAACTGTGCTGATTTGGCAGAGAGAATCCCAATTAACGCTCTGTCATCTCACTTTTCCGCTTTTAAAATATCCCAGATTCTCTCTTGCTGTTGTTATAGAGTCACAGAATCACAGGGCTGAAAGTGACCACAAGGGCCATTGAGTCCAACCCCATTCTGCCATGTTGTGTGCCTTCATGTCATTTCTAACTTATGGCAACCCTAAGGTGACCCTATCATGGGAGTTTCTGGGGCTGAGAGAGTGTGATGTGCCCAAGGTCACCCAGTGGGTTTCCAGGGTTGGGCAGGGAATCAAACCCAGGTCTCCAGGGTGGTAGCTGATGCTGAAATCACTACACCATGCTGGCTCTCAGTTTTTCTCTTTCTCCTCATTCCATTTTCTCCTTTTGTCCACAACATCCTTCCATTGCTGCAAACAGAATTTACAGTGCAAAAGGCATTTGCATTTCATTAACTCAGGTGGTGGGAGAGGAGGGGCAGGATCCCGCCCTTCCCTGGGAGGCTCAGGCAAAAGCAAAGTGCTGCGGTCTCTCCTAGCTCGCCTCTTCTTCCCCAGTAATAACAACATATGCCACCCTGGTCGCTCTCAGATGTTGCTTGGCCACACAGCGTCCAGTTTTCATCTGTGAAATGTTGGAGGTTGTAAAGGGGGCCTTCTCCTGGGGGTTGGTGGTCTTGGCAGGCTCATGCAGGAGATAAGCTCAGTCAGACAGCCTGGATGCGAGCTGCCAGGGGCCAGCGATTTGACCTATCACCTGAAGAGCGGTGTTAAGAACGATCCACTCCATGAGGTGCATTTCCTTCGCTTGAACAGGGTGGATTTCACTGAAACACAACTGGATTTCTGGCAGAAAGTTTAGGATTTAGAGCTCCTCCATTTGGGCTGCTGAACCTCAGGAAGTTGGGTGATGTTCGCTTTGGAGAAAGAAGAGCTGGGATTCATGCTCCATGCTTCAGCAATGCAGTCTCTGAAGTTGCTTTTCCTTCGCTCTCCCCTTTCCACTTCATTGCCCCTGCCTTCCACCCCACGGGAACTCTGCAAAACTTGGCCAGTTTTGATGGTCACGGAAGAACCTGCTGACCAGACAGCCAGCGCCAGATGTCAGCTGGAGTCCAACCCGACAGGGTTCCATCTCCTGCTCTGCCCTCAAAGGAAGGAGACACTCAACCTCCTTGTTGTTGCAACGGGGGCTGAAAAGACCTGCAGCATCAGCGGCGGGCGGGGGGAGATAAAAACCTTGCAAAGGCAAGCTGTTGTTGCGTAAAGCGTCGCGCAGAGGGACACATTCCCTTTAGCCGCAGCTGCCAGGAGCTCAGCGTGGGCCCAATTATAGCCGCAAACAGGAATCCAAGGGCAAGAGGGGATCGCTGATGTGATCGGATTGCGCTGGCTGAGATCAAAGCCCCCCAGGGCTCCCCGCAAGGCAAAATGGAAAAAGCAGAGTGGGCCCAAGCCGGGCAGCTGAGGATGTGGCGGGACACAGAGCCAGAC
Organism: Ctenosaura bakeri; assembly: GCA_948474755.1. NCBI lineage: Eukaryota > Metazoa > Chordata > Lepidosauria > Squamata > Iguanidae > Ctenosaura > Ctenosaura bakeri. Next base: position 487,837 of record CAOLHI010002020.1, read on the forward strand.
CGCGAACGGTCCGTCCCAACCCCACACAGTCCGCTGCGCCTGGCAGGAAGAGCGCCATCCTGGGTTTCAAGCAGGGCTCTGTCCTCGCCTGACCTGGATCTCACTGTCTTGGTGATCTCCCTTCCGAGGACTGTCAGGGATTGGCCCTGCTTAGCTTCCAAGATGGGTGCATCCAAAGCACGCTCTCCATCACTTCACAAAGGAAGACAGGGTTTTCTCGGCCAGGTTTCTTCAGCGGAGGCTGAGAAAAGAGTGTGGCCAGTCCCACTCAGGGCTTGGGCTGCACAGGGACTTTCACGGGTGGTTTCTCAGAGTCACAGTCCTGCATTCAATCCACTGAAACTCATTGGCTCCTATCTACAACACACAGAGAGATCTGTGGTGGTTATGAGCTTTCCATTGACTCCACCTCACGGCAACCCTGCGTTGTGTGCCAAGGTGTTCTTGGCAAGATTCATCCCAAGGAGGTTGGCCACTATTTTCTTCCTCTGAGGCTGGGAGAAGTGGGTGACCTGCCCAGAGTCACTCAGTGGGACAGGATTCTAGGGACCAAGGTTCAGATCCCCACTTGGCCATGGAATCTTATTGGGTGACCTTAGGCAAGCCACACTCTCTCAGCCTCAGAGAAAGGCAAGGGCAAACCTCCTTGGAATAAATCTTGTCAAGCAAAGTGTACTGTAGAAGGTTGCTGTAATTTTGAGTTGACTTAATGGTACATAAAAAGCAGCATAGCATAGTGGTTTGAGCATTGAACAAGGAGTCTGGGAGGCCAGGACTCAAACCTCCGCTTAAGCACGAAAGTCACTGCCTGGCCTTGGGCAAGTCCCCCTCTTCAGCCTCAGCGGAAAGGGATGGCACACTTTCTCTGAAGATATCTTGGCAAGAAAACCCCAGCGGAGGGTGATCATAAGCTGGAGGCACATAGTGAAATGTCATTGAACCATAGAGTTGGAAGAGACCTCCAAGGGCCATCCAGTACAACCCCGTTCTGTCCTACAGGAAGCCCTCCCTTCGGCCGACTGCCATCCAGCCCCTCTTTAAAAACCTCCAAAGAAGGACGAGACTCCACCACACTCCGGGCAGCTAATTTCATGTGTTTCATGACATGTGTCCAAAGTACGACAGCCTCTGTGTAGTCAGCCTGGCTTCTCGTGAGACTTCTGGCCCGATTTGCTCATCCTTGGTGCAATTTTGCACAGTGGGCATTCCAGTGGTTACAAAGAGACTCCAAGAGAGTGGAAGAAAGAAAGAGAGGAAGAGGGCTGGACTTGCCAAACTTCCCCTGAAGAGAAGCCCGACCACTGTGCCAAAGAAGAGCCTTTGCCTTTGCAAAAGAAGAAATGTTTGTTTCCTCCACCAACACTTCATCTGCAAGAAGGGAAAGTAGGACACACACACACAGCCTCTCCCTTCCTCCTCCTTCATCCTCATTAGGAGGGGATGAGAAGGTTTCTGCCTCAATTGTCATTCATGGAGGCTTGCTGGAACTGAATGGTGGAAAGGAAGAATTGCCGTGGGTGGGGGGAGGCTGGAGGGAGAGCGGAGGACAAGGACCTGGTTTCTGGCCCTGCTTCTGAGGCTGCCTGGAAAAATAAGGAGAGGAAGAAGGAGCTCTCTTTCTGGCAAAGACCCCAAGCTGCGCACAGAATAAAGAGATGTTTTGGAGGAAACAAAAGCAGCACAAGGAGAGTTTGTGGAGCCAGAAACCTTTCTGGACCCCAAAAGGTACCTGGACAAATGGAGGAAAGAAGACAAAGCTCTTGCCTGCCCTCCCCGCCATGCTACAAAAAGCTTGACATCAAGATAACAGACCCCAGTTTCTGCCCTCTGGCTGAAATTTATTTATTTCCTTAATTTATATCCCCCACTTTTCTCTTGTCACATCACCCACAGCAGCTTAGCATAACTGAAAACAAAGTTCCACTAGAAATCTTATATAACAAAAGCTTTAAAAAAACAACAACACTTCAGCAACAATTTAAAAAGAGGCTACATGGTTGAAAAGAATTCATAAAATACTTAAAAGATAAAAGCACAACACTTAACTTTCAGACCTCCTTCTGCTACTTGATTGAAAAGCCAAAGGCTGGCCTAAATAAAGCCTGCAGGGGAACAACTCAGATAACTGCCTATTTTATATGTAAAAAGGGAGACTTCCTTAATAAAGCCCCCCTTCATCTGTACACTCAGAAGGAGAGCCATTCATGTAGGTGCCTTGGGGAGAGACAGTAGTGTGCAGTGGTCTGAGCATTGGACTGTAGCTCTGGAGACGAGGGTTCAGTTCCCCTTTGCTCAGCCACGGAAACCCACGGGATGACTTTGGGTCCATCACATCCTCTCAGCCCCAGAAAACCTTGCAAAAGGTTCGCCAGAAGCTGGAAACCCCTTGAAGGTACACAAGCACCATCCCTGTGTTCATCTCTGAAACTGGGGAGGCCGTGGGGCTTCTGCCTGGCACGACCCAAGCAGGCCTCCCTCAAGCTCCGGGTCAGCTGCCTTTCCGGCAAACAGGCTGGGTTCCTCTGAACAACACAGAAGGAAGGAGGTCCGGCCGAAGAGGCCAGGGGGTGGGGGGTGGGCAGTCGGGGAAGAGGACGCTGTCTTTGCAGAGACTTTGGCTCATTCCTGAGACCCACGCAGACCGACAGCAGAATTCAGGAACCATGTTGTACGTGGGTTGAGCGCAGATCCCTCTGGATGAAGGCTCCTCTTTCTGGGTTCCCTCCTCCTCCATGCCTAGAAAAGCCCTTTTCTCTTTTGGACGGCCGCTCCCACGATCCCTTTCTCCCACCCTGCTTGTGAGAGCTGTCATCCAAACACACACACACACACACATACCAAAAAGGAACTTCTCCATACTCCAGTCCTTGCTGGCTGATCCACCGAGGGAAAAGTCAGAGGCAGGGAAGGGGTGAAGTGTTTTGCAGATGCTCCATGCGTTCCTCAGGCAGGGCCTGGCCTCTTGGCTCCACTCCAGCACACCCCACAGAGGGGTGTTTTGTGTAACACACACACACACACACACACACTCCAATAGCTGGAAAGCCTACCAGGGGCAATGCCAATGGGTCCCTCAGAAAGAATCACAGGGGCCTTTGACAAAGTGTTCTGCAGCTTTGTGTCCAGGAGGAGTAAATGTCTAGAGGCGCAGTTTTTCAGCTTCCCCAATTCCTTGTTTCTGGAGGGTCTCCTGCTCCTCAACACCCCCTCCCCCCGCATCAGATCAGCTCCTGACAAGGAGAGAAAGGGAGCCAGCGAGGCATAGTGGTGAAAGGGTCACACTAGGACTCAGGGATGAGTTTGAATTCCCTCTGCTCAGATCTGGGGCAAGTCACATTCTCTCAGCCTGGGAAGAAGGGCATGGTGGCAGACCCTCCCTGAACAAGTTAGGCCAAGAAAACCCTAGAAGAGGAGGGCCATCAAACAGAGATGACTTGAAAAGACAGAACAAGGGTCAGGCTGGCCAGGCCAGGCCAGGGTGCTGGGCTAGCAGGAGGCTGTTCACAGTCAACAGAGACACTAACAGTCGGTACAGCTTACCTGTTCATGGTCCAGAAACAGTCCAAAGGTCCAGGAATCCAGCAGGCAACATGGTCAGACACTCCAGGGTCAGAAGATCCAGGCAGGCAAGGAGCAGGGAATCCAGAGACCAGAAGACAAGAGCCAGCAACACATGCACTGTTTCTGGCCTCCAGCTGCCACCCTTAAGAAAGCGAGAGCCAGCTGACTCTCATCCCAGCCTGATGAGCTCCAGGTGTGCTTCCTTCTGTGGCTCCTCCTTCCAGGCTGCTGTTCACCTAGGGAAGCCAAGTCCTGGCCCTGGATGCAGGGTGGTGTAGTGGTCAGAGTGCTGGGAGAGCAGGGTGTGACTCCTGCGCAGCCACAGAAAACCACTGGGTGGCCCTGGGCAGGTCCCACTTCCTCCGCCTCAGGGGAAGGCAGTGTGGGAAGCTCCCTCTGGGGAATTCTGGCCAGGAAAACCCCAGGAAAAAGTTACTTGTAAGTCAGAAGGCATTTCTGCATGAAGCTGTTATAGCACTATGATTCCACTTTCACCCTCCTATGGAATCCTGGGGTTTGCAGTTTCGGGAGGGGCCCTGCAAACCCCAGGATTCCATAGGATGTTGAAAGTGGAATCATAGCGCTATAACAGCCTCATGCGGAAACGGCCAGAGTGTGTACCAGCAGCTACATGGCAGAGGAGGGAGGCCCTGATTTCCTAACTGCAAAGGCAGATTCTGGTGTTCCGCCCAGATTTGGCATTATCCAGAAGACATGGCATTTTTAATAAAATTGCCCTGCGTATCCACTTCCCCATTAAAAGGTTCGTGAGGTCTACCACACACAATCCTCGCATTCAGATTGTACTGAAAGTGATTTTTAAGAGAGAGAGAGAGAAAAGAAGATGGAGGAGGAGGAGGAGAAAGCCAATGCAGAACCGCAAATAGGTTTCCACACTACAATATCCTAGCAGTTTTTAGGTTTGACAGTTGCAGGTTTGACTTTCACAGATTTGATTCTTTGTGAGTTTCTCCAACCCCTGCCCCTCTGCCCACTTCCAGCACCTCTTTCCTGGGAAATCTTCCCTCTCAGTGGCTCCGATGAGGCCACAGGCAGCCCTTTAAAAACCCATCTCTGGTCCTCCTCCTGTCACTGCCCGGCCAGCTAAGGATGGGTTGTAGCCCCATTTCTCAGCACTCCAAATCCCCCCCCGATGCCCCTCACCCACACCCAAGGAAGGAGATGGGCAAGAGAGAGGAAGTCTAGGGACTCCATGCTGACTGACCCCCTTTCCCTGATGCGGTTTGGACCCTGGGTGTCTGTTCTCCCCACCATCAATCAGCCCCTTTCCCACAGACACACACATTTTGTTATTTGTGATTTTTCCACTTTTGTGGGGGAGTGTCCTGCACCCCTAACCCTAGTGAATGTGCAGGCTGACTGTGTTTGCATTAAAAAGAAAAATCTCCCAAGCTCTTATCAAAGCTTACAGAAACTGGGTTAAAAACCACAACTTATATGGAAAATGCAAATGAGATATATTTTGAGATTGTTTTTATTTTTGGTAGGCAGTAACTTGAAGAAGACATTGAAAACAGGGGTCAGAATCATGTGGTTCCCCGGGGGGCCAAAAGCCATGTCTGAGTAGGGCGACCCCGTGAATTCTGTAGGGCTTCCTTCGGCAAGTAATCCTCGGAGATGGTTTTGCCATTTTCTTCCTTTGAAATGCAGCCTATAGCACCTCGTATTCCTTGGTGGTTTCCCGTCCAACTGCTAACCAGGGCTGGCCAGATCCAAGGGGACCTGGTGCCATCAGGCTATTTAGGCTGTGGGCCCTCCCTGGTGCGCATCTGCTTATGTTAATTTGGCTTATGGGGACACCCAGTGGCTGCTGCTGAGGTTGCCGGGCCTTTGCATGCGACACACAAAACATCAGGAACGGCAGGGAGATGAGGGGGTCATTTTACACCCTTTCTCAGACCAGCAGAGGGAGGAAATCTTGGGAGATAAGACGGAGGCCTTGGGGCCCTTCTTGGTTTCCATGTAGAATTGGAATAAGCCTCCCAAACTTCCCCAGGGCAAACGAGGCAAAGTGCCGGCCCAGGGTGCCCTCTTCTTCACCGACAACAAGGCCACAGCTGCCCACTGGGGTGGACACACAACACCAGAGCCATGGCAGGGCCATCACACCCCCTTATGTAGAGTCTGACCAGGGGATCCACACCTTTCGCGCTCCCTGAAACTGTGCTGTGATTCTGGGCTTACTGGGTGAGTGATCCTGTTGCTTTAAGAACAACTGGGTGGCATGCAAAATTCTCTCTTCTGTGCAATCATGGAACTCCCTCTTCCGTATAACCCCTCATGCATAACCCTCAACCGACCAGCTCCCTCTGTTACTACACCTTCCAGGCTTTCACAGAGGAAGACCAAGACACGCGGGGCCGAGAAGCCTCAGAGCGTGGTCAAGAAGGCAGAAGTCAGGAGCGAGGAAGAACGGGCAAGCTAGGAGAGGCCAGGGAAGTTTGCTTTCGCCTGAACTGCCTGGGAAGGGCAAGATTCAGTGCCCTCCTCTCCCTCTCCCCGGTTTCTGAGATCATTGCATGTGAACAACTTCTCGACTTTGAGGTCCGCTTGCAGCAAATGAAAGAAATTGACACCAAAGAGGAAACATGGGGGTGAGAAACCTTTTGAGAAGGAGCTGAAAAAGTGGGAAGACGGAGGATTCATCAGTGCCATCCTTGCCAAACGGTGACAGTTGGAGGGCATGTTCTCCGCGGCCATTAGATTCCCTCTTCTGTTGTTGTTGTTGTTGTTGTTGTTGTTGTTGTTGTTGTTGTGTGCCTTCATTTCCCACTCATGGCAACCCTATCACGGGGCTTTCTGGGGCTGAGGGTGTGGGATGTGCCCAAGATCACCCCGTGGCTTTCCATGGCTGGGCAGGGAATCGGACCTGGGTCTACCAGGGCGCAGCCCAAGGCTCAGACCCCTCGGCCTCCCCGGAGGGGGGCTGCCTGTCTCACGGAGGAAGCTTGGCTGAGGCTGGACCGCGGGGGGCCCCGTCCCCGGCTTCACCTCCACCGGCAGACCCAGAAGTCCATCTGCACTGTGAGGAGAACGAGACCGCTTAGCCAGTTGCCTTGGGCGCACCTTTCCCTAGCTGTGGTTGGACGCGATTCAGGCGGAGGGCGGGCGACGGCCCCCAGCTCAGCCCGGGGGTCTCCGTGGCCGGGCGAAGGGGGCTGCCTCCGGGCCCCAAGGTCCCGGCCGGCTCCGGCTGTCCGCCTGCAGGGAGCGGCCACGCCAGCAACAGGCAACGCAACGCAGGAGGCAAGTCCCCAACGGCTGCCCCGGGCAACAGCCAAGCTGGCCGACCCGGCCGAGAAGACCGGCGCTGGGAAGCCCCTCTTGGCCGACGGGCGGGGCTCCGGAGCACGGGCAGAGTCCGCGCAGCAGCGGCCTGGGCGCGGGAAGAGGAGGGTCTCTCCCGAGGACCACTCGGCCCTCCCCTCCCCTCCCCCCTCCTCCTCCCCCGGCCGTCACATCTGGCGGAGGCGTGGCCAGCTGGCAGCCGGTGCGGGGCGGGCGGGCGAGGCGGGCCCGGCGGCGAAGGCGAAGAAGCAGCCCCCGCAGGCCCTCCCTGCGCCCTCCTTTTCGGGTGGGGGCGGCGGCTGGGCCCGATCCGGGCGCGGAGGAGGAGGAGGAGGAGGAGCGGAAGGCGCGAGGGCCCGTCGCCGCCTCCTCTCCGTCCCTCGCCGGCCATGGATGCTCCGGGCGGGAGCCCCCCGCGCCCGCCCCACCGCCTCCCCCAGACGCCGCTGCTGCTGCCGCCGCTGCTGCTGCTGCTCGTGGCCGGTGCGTTGGGGGCGCGCGGGGTGGGGGGGATGCTCGCAGGGGCGCCGCTGGGGGGGGAGCGAGGGGGCCTCTCCTCGCCTGGCCTCTCCTTCTCTGCGGGGCGCGCGAGGGGCGGGGAGGCGCAGCACCGCCTTGGGAAAGCGGCGGGGGGAGGGAGGCCTGCTTTTCGCGGGGGGGCGTTCCAAAGAGGGGGCGCTGGGCCTTTGGGGGGCTTGCATGCCCCGCAGCCCTCCCCGCCCGGGCGCCCCCCCGCTCCCCGCTCCCCGCTCCTCCTTCCTTCGCTGGTCCCGATGTCTCGAGGGAGAGCCGGTTCCTGCTTGCCAGGGGAAGCTGGGCGGCGCGGGGGAGGGGGCGCGCGGGGGTGCCGCGGGGGCCGAGCCCCTCTCCCTCCCTTTGCCGGTCCTCTTCGGGCGGAGAAACCCCAGGCTGCGCCCCCCATCTCTCCCCCCGCCTCCCCGCTGCCCCCCTCCCGGCACTCGTGGAAAGGAAGCGGTGGGGAGCCGGTCCAAGGCGCCTTGGCTCGACCGGGCTCCAAAGTCTGGCGACGTCCCTGCTGGGGGGACTCCAGCCTCCGGCATCACCGCTGGCGGGTCCCCCCCCCGTCGCCGGGCTCTGCCTTTGAGCCCCACCTGCCCCCCGGCTCCTCTCCCTCCGGCTCGGCCGGGCTCGGGTTTTCCCCGGCAAAGAACGCGGTTCCGGATGAGGGCGGCTGCCCGTGAAGGGCTGGAAAAGAGATCAGGATGGAGAGAAGGGGGCGAGGTTTTCTTCCCCCTCCTCCTTGCCGTTTGCCTTGGATTTTGCTGGGACTCCCGGCAGAGTGGCCGCCTGGAGGGAGCCTCGCCCGCCTCCCCTGCGCCCCCCTCCAGCCCCCCGATAAAGGCCGGGGGGCTTCCTGCCACGCATCTCCCAAGGCAACCCCGTGCCCCCTCCCTTTGAGGCAGCCCCAGGCATTTGGGTGCTGGAAAGAAAGAAAGAAAGATCTGCGTTCAATCAGACCAGGGTCCTGTCTGTTGTTGTTTTTTGATGGACTAACTATGGCCAGTATCCTCCCTTCTGATGATGGTACCTATAGTGTCACGACTGTGAATAAGCAGAGACGGCCAATGGGGATCACTGTCCTAGATTCCCCCACCAGTAACTGTTCCCTATTTACTTGCACTTGTGTCACGACGGTGACCCTCTTGCCGTGAGTCTAACTTTGCCGCCCCCAGAACCCCTTTACGGGGCATCATCCGCAGGTGGAAAGGGGATCCATTCTGCCAGCGATTGGAGCAGGGGCAAAAGAGGTTTCCGACAGTTTTGGGGGGTCGCGGAGTTCATTGCACAGTCGGCCCTCCCTATCTGTGGGTTCTAACTAGTTGGCCTTTGGGGTTCCTTCCAGCTCGGTGGCTCCCTTCTTCTAAGTCCCATTCCCGGCCCTCTAACCACTCCCCTGCTCCCACAACAGGTTTCCTCTCAGGTGGAGGACTGTGAAGACTGGAGGAAGAGGTGCTGACCGGGGTCTCCCCAAGGCAGCCTGTCCACGCGTGGCCCTTCTTTTCTAGTAGACGCTCCACTCCCTGGGGAATGCTCCACGTCTGGGAAAGGATGGGGAGGAAGTGCCACCCGTTCCCTCCCCTCCTGGCCTCTGGAGGGAGAGCCTGGCCCTTTCTCTGGGGCCTCATCCCTTCTGCTGACCTTGGGCTCTTTGGAGGAAAGCAGTGATTTAATCTGTCCTTGGCTGTGTTGTTTTCATGATTCTTGGCGGCAGTGGAGGGGCACTTAGAGAATGAGCTTAAAAGCGGTGAAACAGAGACGTAAATTTCCCTGTCCTTCCATTGAGTTGTTTTAATAATGACACTGATTTTGAAGGGATGCCACGTAGAGGAAGGAGAGGGCTTGTTTTCTGCTGCTCCAGAGACCAGGACAAGGAGCAATGGATTCAAGCTGCAGGAAAGGAGATTCCACCTGAATCTCAGGAAGAACTTCCTGACGGTCAGGGCTGTCCGGCAGTGGAATCGGCTGCCTCGGAGTGTAGTGGAGGCTCCTTCCTTGGAGGTTTTTAAGCAGAGGCTGGATGGCCATCTGTCGGGAGTGCTTTGAGGGCGTTCCTGCATGGCAGGGGGTTGGACTGGATGGCCCCTGGGGTCTCTTCCAACTCTACATTTCTATGATTCTATGAATCTATGATTCTATGCATGTCTGGCAAGGGTGCGAATATCGGATGTCAGTTTTTTCCAGCACTGCTGCATGAACTGATTTGTGGGATTCAGAATTTGGAGGAACTTACGGTGTGGTATTGGAGATGGCCAAATAGGACTGAAAATTTCCAGACCTGCCAGGAAGTTTTGGATTTTCCTCCCGCCAGTCACCATTTTTGGAGCAGGCGTGCTTTAGGACAGGGGACTCCTGGCGCAGAGTGGGAGAAAGCCTTGTGGGAACGCTGTGCCCAGCTTTTTGTGCCCCAAGGTTGTGAGTTGTAACTGTTTTGCTCAGGCAGCTGAATTGTTTGAGTCTGTCATTGCCAAATGGACACAAAAAGAAAGTTTGAAGGCTGGGTAATTCTCATTGCTTGGAAAACACCCAAAGAGAATGCCAGGGCTTGAAATAACCAGATGTATCATTTTCTTTTTCAGTTGGGAGTATTTCCCATTGAACAAGGAGATGCCTGGAAAGATAAGGACTGTAACAGCAAAGAGTTCTGTGGCACCTTTGGGACCAATAGTGTTGTTATAGAATTGCAAGCCCACTTATCAGATGGATGGAATCCATCCATCCAGTAATCCTGGAAAGGAGTAGGTGGCTGCAGCAGCTGGGGTGTGTGTGTGTGATTTTTCTGCCTGTGGGACCCTTTGGGGGCAGGGGCACATGGACCTCCAAAGATGCAGCTCCCCCCAAACACCAGAAAGGTATAGAGGTCTACTTCTACTTTTTTAAAAATGGGTGTTTTTAAAGAATATCTGCAGAAAAACTGGAAATGTATCTCAAAATGCTGAAGTATTTTTTTAGCTAAAAAGGTCAATGTGTTTGGCCTCTGTGTACCCCGAGGGTTTTTGCCTTGGGGTATACAAAACCACAAAAGGACTTATGCATAAGTATATAATGGGTTAGTAGGTTAGCAGGAATGCAGGAGGAGGGAGAGTAACCGGGACATTTAAAAAGCAGCTGAAAAAGTGGGATGGAAGGGAATTAGATGGGACGGACCTTGGCAGCAGGCGCGGAATCTCTTTGCCAGACCTTTGACTCTGAGGGCCTTTCCACACTACGCTGTTATAGTGCTATTATTCCACTTTCAACATCCTATGGAATCCTGTTTGCAATTTGCAAACCCCAGGATCCCATAGGATGTTGAAAGTGGAATAATAACACTATAACAGTGTAGTGCAGAAATGGCCTCTGACTCCGGTGGCTCTGTTTTTCTGTTGTCTGATTCTGGCTCCTTTACAAAGGACACATTTGTATTAATTAGCAGTAGCAAATTTACTGTAGTAAACTGGTAGCACACAACATTTCATCACCACCATCTGAACTGTCATGTTTCTTAGACTGCAAGAACTCAGCTTACAGCAACTGGAGGAAGCTGAGGAGGAAGGGGAAAATGAGAGGGCAAGAGAGAAAGGGGGATTTTAAACTATTTAAGTTTTAAATATTTATGTATTAAGCAAAGTATTTAAAGAGAAACTGGAATATTAAAATAGCTTAAGGAAATGCATTTCAAGTACAAAATATAAGTATAAAATGATGAATTTTACTATATTTTGCTTATAATAAGTTTTTACTTTGAAGCTGGAGCTGGGGTCCGACTCTACCCCAAACTGCTTGTGACGCCGGCTCCATTTCCACAGCCCTTCTGGCCCAATTGGGGCGTTTGGCAGGTATGCAAAAGGAAGCTCGCAATGGCAGCCTTGCTTTGGTTTGAGATCCAGTTGGGAAAATCCTGGCCTTTTTTCTGAAAATCCGTCATGCAGAAGCCACGCTGCCAGCGTTCTTGTTAGCTATAGACCGCACCGGAGAGGGGCTGTGACCCAGATCTCTCCTGCTGGCCATGTGTGACCCATATCTGTGCATGTGTGTGCCTGTGTGTGGTTTGCAACAGCCTCCTGGAGAAGAAGGGGCCCTTTGTGTTTTGCTGTCATGGGACGCTGTGATTCTATCCGCTGAGGGGTATTTGCATCCGTGGAAGGGAAGAGCATTTGCATTTCTGCTTGTGTGCTACTTGGTCGAGCTGTCACCTGGACTTGCGCTCCTGTGTGGCTGAATGCAAGCTGGGAGTGGCCACCCACATATCCTTTGACTATCCCAATTTGCCAGGGACTCTCACAGCCAGTCCTCTGGCTGCCTTTAAAACCTTTCAGTTTCTTTCCTCTCCTCCTGTTTTCCTTCTCAGCTTGCTTCCCCTGCTGCACACTGAGTTCAAAGGGGAAAAGTAGTTTGCACTGAATAACTCAGTGGTAGGGGAGGAGAGAAGGCTGCAAGCTCTTTCCCTTCCCAATAGACTGAGGCAGAAGCAGACAGCTGCACCTTTCCTGGGTTATCTCTTTGTCCTCATGAATACCTTTTCCCCTCTCGACGACACTCGGGTATTGCCTGGTTTCCATCTGTGAAATGCTAGAGGCTCTGGCTCCGGCCCTGCTTCCTTGGCCCTGCAAGACTTTCTCTCCAGAAGTGTTATTTACAGTTCTGCTGCAAAGCAGCATCTTGCTGATGCTTTCTCGGAAGCGCTTGGGAGAAAAGAGAGGAGCCATTTGTACCCTGCTGCTATTCTCCAAGGCAGGGATCCCTGGGAGGATGCAGCCATTTTGGCTTAATGAGCCTGTTGTGGAATTAAGTGTGGCAGTTTGTTTATTTATTTATTACTACCAGCTAGCAGGACTTGATCTCATGCTCTGTAGAACTTGTGGAAGGACTGGTGGAAGGGGGCTGGGCGGAATATGTTTTTTGGGTTTGGGGTTTCTTTGAAAAATTAAACAGGTACACCGTGGCCTCTGCAACATCCCACACCTTAGCGAAGGAAGATTGGAGGGCTGTCTTTGTCTAATCACAACAATACTCTAGGGGAATTTGTTTTCAAATGCTTTGCCTTCAGAGCTGGGATGGCAGAATAGAAGGATCCTAGAGCTGGAAGGAATTTCAGGGACCCTCAAGTCCAAGCCTGCCGTGCAGGGCTGCACAACTGAAACACTCCTGACGGAGGCTCCTTTTTCTGTTATCTGTCCCAACTTGCCACAAGTCAGCTCCTAGCATTTTGCGAAGGACACTGGGGGCCGTTGTGAGATGTGAGAACAGGAGATCAGGGAACAAAGTCTTTGCTGGCCCAGTAGTGCTTTCTTACAATGCTCATTTGCCCAGGAAGCCCAGAGGGAAGCCTGGGGGGCTACTGGAAAGCCAGCTCAATACTCTCCTGGTAAAGGCTGCCCAGGGGCACACGGCCTCTTCCAGTGGAAGTGAAGCATAAACACCGTAATGCTGGGAGGTGCAGTCACAAAAAAGGAACCTCCCCAAGCTCTGTGGCCTCCGGAGTTCCAAAGGGAGAAGAAGGGGGGGTGCAGTTCTCCAAGCTCCAGAGTTCGCCCCCCCCCCAAGAGAATATTAGAGCTGGAAGATAGAAAGATGCCCACCTTTTCTTTTCTTTTCTTTTCTTTTCTTTTCTTTTCTTTACCTTTTTTAAAAACAGCCCCTAACTGGAATGATCTTCTGAGGCAGTGGAAACAGTACACAATTGATTTTCCTCTGCAAGGAACCTGTGATCAGTTTCCTGTGGAAACTCCAATGTCAGGATGGAAATATTATTATTACTCATCACCAGGTTGAGAAACGGGATTCTTGGCAGTGGAGTAAAACCTGTTGGGAAAAATAAGATGCCAGGGAGATTTTTTTTGCAATTTTCTCATAGTATTTGAACATCCTAAAGTGTTGGAGAAGAATTACTCTGTGTAGAAAAACATGCTGATTCCCCTCCTTGCAAAGCCTCTTTTCTGTTCCTGCAGAGGGAAATTCTTTTTTGCACAGAATAATTTCTCTGCAACACTCTGTAGTTGTGGTTGTGGTTGTTGCTGTGTGCCTTCGACTTATGGTGACCCTAAAGTGAACCCCCCATGAGGTTTTCTTGGCAAGATTTCTTCAGAGGAGGTTTGCCATCATTGCCTTCCTCTCAGGCTGAGAGAGTGTGAACTTGCCTAAAGTCGGCCAGGGGGCTTCCCTCAAATGAGAGGGCATTTGAACTCAGAGGGGGAAGGGTCTTGCCCTTCCCGGTTGGCTCAGGCAAAAGCAAACTGCTGCTGCCTGCCCCATCTTGTGTGTCCTTCCCTGGTAATAACCTGTGCCCTCCTAGCCACACTCTGATGTTGGTGGCCCACCTGTGAGATGCTGGAAGGTGCAACCCAAGTGGCTTGACTGGGGCCGGTTCCCCCTTGAGTCTCTCTGGTGCCGCTTCTGTTTTCTGTGGAGCTTCTTTCGTAACAAGCGGCGCGGGTGCCGGGGAGGGAATCCACAGCCCACGAAGTTGCCGGGAATTGTTTCTCATGTGGGTCAAACCACAGTAGGGGAAAAACCTATTGCATCCCAGATGGTTTATGCCACTGGGATAGAATTAATGGATCTGCCCTCAATTCGACTGTGTTTGCTGCCTTTAATGACCCACTTTCCAGCTCTGCCAGTAATCATTAAAATAATTAAAATTAGGGATGAGCAGTGCCTGCAGTATCTGCTGGGTTTGCTTATTTGTTTATTTATTTAATTATTGAATTTATACCCCACCTTTCTCTCTGGTAGACAACCAAGGTGGGTTACCATAATCTGAAACAAGATTTCCTTAAAATGGCATTTTATGAAAGTTTTTAAAAGAATTAAATAACAGTATCTTTTAAAAAGAGAGCGAGTATGAGGTAGTGGTTTGAGCACTGGATTCCTATGACTGTGGAGACCTGAGTTCAATTCCCCTTTGCTCAGCCGTGGAAATTCAGTGGCGTGTCACACACTCTCAGCCCCAGAAAACTCCATGGTAGGTTTGTCAGAGGCAATTTGAAGGCACACAACAACAACAATATTTTTAAAAACCCATGTTTAAAAACAGCAAAGACATCGTTACTAATAAAGGATAAGAAATGCAGCGTGCCCCATCACGTTCGCTGGTTTGTCTTGTGAGCCTTCAAGCCATTTCCAACTTAGGGGGACCTGAAAGCAAATCATCCCAGGGTTTTCTTGGCAAGGTGGGCTCAGAGGGGGTCTGCCCTTTCCTTCCTCTGAGGCTTCCCTGGCCGAGCGGGGATTCGAACCTCCCCGTATCCTAATCCAGCTCTCCTATCAAAACACGACGCTGGCTGCCTGTCACACTCACTGCTGCTGGACAATTGAAACCTCCCAGCTCTGTCTGAATAAACAGGTCTTTTCCTGCGGGAGGAAAGACATCGGGGACGGGGCCCACTGAGCTTCTCGCAGGAGGGAGTTGCACAGCCTGGGAGCAGCCCCCGGGAAGGACCTGTCTCCTGTGCTTGCCCCAAACGTGGCTATCAGGGTGGAGAAAGTCCTCCCCTGCAGATCTTAAAGCTCGAGCTGGCTTATACAGGGTGCCTGCCTAACTGCTCCTCCTCTTTTTAACGCAGCGCTAAGTGACGCAAGGGAGGTCCACCTGTCCCCAGGACCCCTGTATCGCGTGGAGGGGACGCCTGTTTCCATCCCCTGCAACGTCTCCGAGTACGAGGGCCCCACGCTGCAGCAGTTTGAGTGGTTCGTCTACCGCCCCTCGGCTCCCGACATCTCCATCGGCATCGTCAGCACCAAGGACCCCAAGTTCCCATATGCCGTCTTTGGGCCCCGGGTGCAAGCCAGAAACGTGTCCATCCACCGGGTGCGGGGGGATGCCGTGGAGCTGCGGATCAAGGACCTCCGCAGGGAGGACACGGGCATCTACGAGTGCTACACCCCCACCACCGACTCCGCGTACCACGGCACCTACAGTGGCAAGGTGGAGCTCAGAGGTAGGCCCGCTGCTTTGGCAGCACAGGCTAAAGTCTGGGGAGGGCAACATTTATACCGAAACCATCTTCTTTCTCTGTTTATCCTCGATGCCACAAACAGGGCCTCCTCCGTGGAAGGCCCTCAAGAAACGTGGACCACTTTTCCCAGGGGAATTCAGGCTGCCTCCTTTGCTGAGCTCCCAGCAGGGGGCCAAAATTATGAGCTCCCTGCAAGTGACCACTGTTCCCTCTATTTCTGTCTAAACAAACTACTAATGACATATCCACAGATTGTTATTGCCAGTTCTTTCTTCTGGAATATAGCCCCCAGCACCTCATATTCAGTGGCAATTTCCCATCTAAATACTAACCAGGCTTGATCCTGCTTAGCTTCCAAGATTAGATGGGACCTAGTGCCTTGAATGTGTTCAGGAAGAATCAAAGAAGTGACAGGGAGAGGTGGGAGAAGAAGCACAGAGGCCCAGAGACCTTGGCCGGGCGCTGTAGCCTTGAGTTCTGCAGGCCAGCTCAGTCTCCCAGTCGCAAAGTCCCGAGTTCCGTGTGCAGGTATCAGGTGTCACAGTGCATGTGGGAATTTGCCTCCCAAATCTCTGGGAACACAAAAAGGGCTGCCTCTTGCATTAGAAAACCTACAGGTTCTTGAGGTGGTGCAGAGCAGAAGTGCAAAGGAGCAATGGAGACTAGTTGCAGTCTGGCTGCTGATCTTCCTTTCCTCTTGCCCCCACAGTTATCCCAAACAAGCTCTTGGTGTCTGCAGTTCCTTCTCCCTCTCTCTCAAAGCCCCCTTTCCAGAGCCGTGGGGCCACCGCTGGTGCTTCCCCGCTGCAGGTGATGCTCTTGGAGGGCCAAAATCTCCAACTGGCGTGTGCAGTGACGAGCGAGACCCATGAGCACACCCACCTCTCAGTTTCTTTTGGCTTTTCCACCCCTGCGGATCTCCGGACTTGGCAGGAGGTGATTGGGGTCCGGCGAGATTTTGCTGTGGAGCCTGGGGGGCGTTTTGCTGATCGGCACAAAACCTTGGAGCTGTCGGTAGACAAGCTGGGTGATCGGCAGTACCGGATGGTGATGGGCAGGGTGAGGCCGGAAGATGCTGGGGTGTACCGCTGTACTGCTGGAGAATGGATCCAGGACCCTGATGGCAGCTGGACACAGATTGCCGAGAAGCAGGTGATGCTGGCACAAGTCACGGTGCAGACCATAGGTGAGTCTTTCAAGAACTATAGAACCTTAGAGATGGATGAGACCCCAAGGGCCATCTAGTCCAACCCCCTTCTGCCATGCCTCAGGCACTCCTGAAAGATGCCCACCCCACCTCTGTTTAAAGACCCCCAAAGAAGGAGAAACCACAGCTCTCTGAGACAGTCTATTCTTCTGTCCAAACAGCTCTTACAGTCAAGAGATTCTCTGTGATGTTTAGGTAGAATCTCTTTTCTTGTCCCTTGTTCCATCTTCTACATGACATCCCTTCAGGTATTAAACGATAGCTATCTTGTCACCTTTCAGACTTCTCTTCCCCAAGCTAAACCCATCCAGCTTAGTTGTTCTTCAGCCGGCTTGGTTTCAAGACCTTTGACAATCTTGTTTACCCTTTTCTGGACACTGTCCAGTTTGTCCATGTCCTTCTTGAAGTGGTGGCGTCCAGAACTGGACAGAGGATTCCTCATGGTGAGCTCTGACCCAGGCAGAATAGTGTGGTGTGGCTACTTCCCTTGATCTGGACACGATGCTCTTGTAGACATCCATCCCAGATTCTTTAGAAACTTCTCATTTTTCCTCTTCGTTGGAACATATTGAAATTGTGCCTTCAGTATCTCACTTTTAAGAATCTCCCATCCATCATGAGCAACCTTCTCTTTTGGTATTCCTTCTTCTGAAATCTCCCTTTAACCTTCCTGTTCTCTGTCCTTGTGTCCTCTGCTTCCAGCTGGCCAGCTGACAGTGTCCGCAAGCCCTCCCCAAGTTGGAATCAGTTCTGGGGAGGCCCTGGAACTCCTTTGCAACATCTCAGGAGTGGATGCTCTCAGTTCACCTCACGTGGCCTTCTCAGTAGGCTGGCAACTGGAAAAGGGGCCAGAGGAGGAAGGACGTCTCGTGGTCCAGCTGGGTGTGGACGGAGCGGTTGTCTTGGGTGAGAGCTATGCCAACCGCAATGTGGGCAACCGACACATATCCTTGCAAAAGCTGCAATTTCCTGCGGGCTTCTACCTGCTGCGGATTGAGGCGGCCCAGCCAGGGGACGTGGGCATGTACCGGTGCATGGTCCGGGCATTTGTACGTTCTCCTACTTTACAGTTGCGCGAAGTGGCGAGCAGCCAGTCCGAGGCATTGAGGGTTGACATGAAATCAGAAGGTACGTGTTGTGTTGCAAAGCCAACTCTGGGTCCTCCTGGCGGCCAAGGCTGGTTCTACCAGAGAGTAGGGAGTTCCTCATAGAGGAAGACGCTGTTCTTCAGACCTGGGAAGCTGCATAAGGATGGCCGGCATCCCGTACTGCAGTTATGCATTGGTAATCTGGAGTTACGGGTCCGTTAACTGCTCCATATTCACTAATGCAATGAATTCACAATTGTGGCACAATTGCCTTGATGCCCATCTCAGAACTCTGGAGGTCTGAGGTGCTGCTGGCTATCAGGGTGTGGAAGGGGGACATTTCTAGCCCCTCATGCCAGCAAGCTGCCATGGGATGAGGAATTGGGACAGAGGTCTTGTGTCCGGTTAATGCAGCCTCACTTACTCTCAGGAGGGGACGGGATATCTCATCCGACAGTGCCCCCCCCACCTTAGCAGTCACTGTTGCCTGTGGGCCTGCTGGCTGTTAAGGTAGGTTTGTTGGATGGGGCGGGGGTCAGGCCAGGAGACATGACTTAGTTATGTGCTTGTAACTAAGTAGGCGAGATGCTCTCATGCATTTGCGGATGATTTGGTTATAATGTTGGAAAATCCTGTAGAGTGTAGAGAGGTGCTAGTGGGAAAATTGAAAGAATTTGGTGCCTTGGTTGGATTTAAGATAAAGAAACAAAAAAGGCAAAGATGGTAATGAAGAATATGAACACCCCAAACAAGAATGATTTCGTGTATAAAACTGGTTTTGAGATAGAAAAGGAAAGTAAAGATCTTGATGGTGTTTTTGTTTTTGTTCCAAAATAATTATGTGAAGGTTTGGGATGAAATTAAGAAGGATCTTTTGAGATGGGAGAATTTGGGGAGAATTTCTGTGATAAAAATCCATGCATTTCCCCAGCCATTGTTTCTAACTGTGCTCGCCTTTTGCTCTGGGCCACCTCGTCCTGTGTCCCCTTTCTCCCCACAGCGGTGATTCTCGAGGCCACGGCGTGGCTGCCCTCCCCTACCATCTACCGAGGGGACACGGCGGAGGTGCAATGCAACGTCTCGGTGGACTCGATCCAGCCCGTCCACCTGGCGCTCAGCTGGTGGGTGGAGCAGCCAGAAGAGGAGTCAGAGCCACGGGGGGCCATGGTGGCTGCGGTCAACCGCGAAGGAGTGGCTGACCTTCGGACCCGGCCATCTGGCGGTGCTGTGAGCGTGGACAAGGCCGGGCCTCTCAGCCACCGCCTCCGTCTCCACGGGGTCCAGCCGTCAGATGAGGGGAAATACCACTGTGCCGTGACTGCCTGGGTGCGCTACCCAGACCAGAGCTGGTACAAGGCTGGATCCGTGAGGTCCAACATTGTCACCGTGTACCCGTATGCACTGCGTGAGTAGAGGCCTTGTGGGGAGGGCTGGAGGGTGACCCCCCCACCTCTGCCTGGGGCGGGGATCCATCCATTTCTCGGTCCTTTTCACAAAGTTGGGTTGTCACTGTTTCATCCACTCTTGCTTTAATCTGATGGTGAGACTCATGTGGCCTTCCAGGAGTTGCTGGATGGCATCTCCTGACATCTCCCTGGGTCAGCATTCCCTAAGGCGAGGAATTATGGGAGTTGCAGTCCAACAATACCTGGAGGCCTGCACGATCCCCATCTCTGTCTGAGATTGAGGGTGGAGAACCTCTTCTTTCGTCTCTCCAAAGGGGCCACGTTCCTGGGGTGGGCAGAGACAAAGGCAAACGACGTAGGGCCAAAAATGCCAGCATGTGTTAGGAAGCTCTTTCTGCCAGTAGCTGGAGGGAAATGTACAGGGACTGGGAAATCATCCACTAGGGAATGTGGCCGCCGGCCCCTCAAGGAGACGGGATTCATCCCCCAGGCCTGAAGTTCAGACTGCATTAGACCTACCTTGGCCACAGTTCAGGAGCGGGGAGGCCTGGCTTTGCTCTGTTATCTGAGAGCTTTTTCAGTCCCGATGAACACTGAACTTGGGACTCTCCCTCCACTCCTGTGCTGTGGCCCTTCCTGCTGCTGGTGTGGTGTTGGAACTGTGGCATTTGAAGAGTCCAGCCTTGCTGCACCCTCCTTTCTAGGCAGCCAAATTCACAGAAGCCCACTGGGGATTTCCGGTCTAACGCTGGGCACGGTAGAAGACAGGGATGGGAAAACCGTGCCTCCCGCCTCCTTCTGGAAGTCTTGGAAGCCCAGCCAAAGCCCTGGCTGGTCAGTGGTGACCCTGGGCCTGTTTTGACCCTCTCTCCTTTCTCCTGCCTCCGTCCTCAGCCATGGACACCTTGTTCATCCCGCTGCTGGCCGGCGTCTCTAGTGCCGTCTTCATGGGGGTGACCGTCCTCGTCTCTGTCACCTGCTGCTTCATGAAGAGGCTGCGGAAGCGGTGAAGGCTGCCCGGGAGGAAAGAGGTGAGGAAGACTCCGGAGAGGAAGGAAAGGGCGAGGAGCTGCCAGGGAATCAGGCACTCTGCATTTCCCTCAGGGCTGGCATGGAAAACAGGATCTTCTGTGCTGGAAATGGCTTTTTCTCTGTAGAAAGTGTTTCATTTTCATGCAGAAAATACTGTTCCTGCACAAAAAATGCTGTAGTTTGGAACTTTTTCCATGCAAAAGTCACACACATTTTCCCTGCAGACAGTGTGGTTTCCTGTACAGAAAATATGGTTTCTTGTTCAGAAAATGCTGTTTCCTGTGCAAGACAGGCACGTGTGAATTTTGTGTCGATCAACTCCCAGGGCATAAAGGTTTGCAACACTCTGGGATTCCTCTCACCAGGACTTCTTGAGAAACATGCTTTTGGACCCTTTTCCAAATATTTTCACCTATTCTTGGTATCTGGTGCCCTCTCGGGTGGTGGAGGGTGCGACTGCCGGTGGGGGGCGTCGACTAGGCTGGTAGAAGAGCTTTTGTGCCGATTGATCCTCTCCTCCTGTCCCTCTCTTCTGTTGCAGGCTTTTTCTCCATCTTCGCTCCACTGCCTGCCCTGCCCAGTCACTGATGAATCGTGGCCTGCCCCTCTGTGTTCTCAAATGGCCGGGGAAGGAAACCCCCTTAAGATCTTCCTTCTTGTGTTGGATCACTAACTGCACACACGATTCCAGCATGGGACACTTCCCTCCCTCTCTCATTCTGAACGGCTTCTTGGATGGGCACCTCCTGTTACCAAGCCAGATGGTTTTCCCTTTCCCTGTTCCGTTTCTGAAGTACAACCCTCCCTTTTCCAATCGGCAGGCGTATTTGTCCATGCATGTAACAGGCCACCCCCTTCATCCAACCACCACTGGGGGCCTTTTCCGAAGATCTCCCCTCCATCCCAACCTCCTGCTTTGATTCGCTGCCTCCTGTCTCCATCACCTACACTCAACACGCCCTGATCTCTCATCCAGTTTTGGAAAACAGGAGGGCCAGGCCTGGTTAGTCCTCGGATGGGAGGCCACCAGGGAATTGCAGGGTACTCTCCAGGTGAGGCTGTGGAAGGATCCTGCTGGAGAGAAACCCTGGGGATCAGCTGCTGCTGCTGCTGCTGCTGTTCAGTTCCTGCCTGGACACCAAAGGTCTGACTCAAAATGAAGCCCACTTCCCAGGTTCCTTTGTGCCCAGTGGGAGGGCAAAGGAGAAGAATCCCACCTGGACCCCTCCTGCCAGTCAGGGTTGGCGTCACTGAGGTAAAACACAGGGTGGCTCCCCCCTCCACTTAGGGAGCCAGAACATCCTCTCCATTGTGTCGGCCTGGCCTGACCTCTCTTGGGCAGGACAGGATGTGCGCGTGTGCATCTGTGTGCCTCTGGGTAGATGCTCCTGCTCAGCCAGCAGCCAGCGCTCTTGCTCACCGGTGAAATTGCTCCGTAACCTTCAGCCCCATCCAAACCGAGGTTCCTTTTTATTGACGAGAATGCTCAGGAAAACAATGGGGACGTGAAGGCACAGCTCTGAGTCCAACGTGGCAAGCTCTGGCATCAGCTGAGGCCAGTTTCTCCCCAGCACAGCGACGGAGTGGAGAGATCCGCACGGGACAGAATCTTTTGTGAGAGCCGCTCGTATCTATTTTTGTACTCCCTTGCTGGGTGCCACCAGATTTTCAGGTGGTCCAATTGAAATTGGGGTGCTAGGACACCCCAAACATGAGAATACTGTAATGGTACCCTGATATCCCTTGGAAAGGCATCTGAAAAGTGGCCAGTGGTGGCCTAAAAAAAGGCTGTTCAGTATTGTGTGACAAAGGGGGAAGATTTATTTTTCTGTGCCACCTCAAGCCTTGCAGGTGCCCGTTCTTCTGGGAAGCAGAGCTTGGAAAAAGTTCCCTTTTTCTAACCAAGCACGACACTTTCGACCTTGCAGGACAGCTGCTTCGGCCACTGGGATTTGGGACAGGGCTGCACGGGTGAATTCCCCTCCAGAGTATCTGTTCCCAGCTCCCGTGAGATCTGCCCCCACTTCTGCCCCACAGCTGCGTTACTGAGGCGTGTCCCGTTTCCCAGTTGCTGGAGCACCTGTCCTGCGAGATCCAGTTTTTGACAGATTCGTGGAGAGCCGCAGGGATCCGGGCCTGTCTGAGTGAAGAATCTGCCCAGAAGCCGAGATGCTATTTTCTGACAGCTTGCGTTTTATTTTTAGATCTGTTCTGACGTTGAACTCAGCAGGGGAGGGGAGGGAGGAAGAAAAGGGGGTGAAATCCAGGCAATCCGAGGTGGGGAGTGGGTGGGGTGGGGAATGGGACTGCAAGATACTGATGAGGATCCAATGTGGCAAGCTGCCTTCGCTCATCAGTGGTGGAACACATTGTCCCTGGTGCCTGCTTGTAGTCAGACGTGTGGAGGAAGGCGGTGTGTCTGTGTGTCTGTGTGTGTGTTGGGGAGAGAGAGAGCAGTGTGATGGAGGGAGAGGATGTTGCCAGCCTGTAAACAAGAATCAAAAGGATGTGAGTTGCTTGGGACATCTCGAGATAGTTGATTCATTAAGTAATTTCAATGCAACAACGTGTAATTTTAATTTAAAAAATGGCAACCAGCATGTGTTTCTTAATGCATTTGGATTCACTGGCTGGAATGTGTCTATGGCAGCGAGAACAGTTTGCATCTTGCAAAAGGGTTGGAACAGAGATAGGGAAATTCTGTCACCCCGACGGCTACATTTACGTCCCAGAGAAGCTCTTGACGGCCAAATTACAGCGATGGACGGGGCCACAGGTGATGTAGGAGGGGCCAGAATCCTGGCATGTTTCAGCTGATAGCTCTTGCTGACAATATCTAAGGCTTCTTCTTTTTAGACCAGGTAGAATAGCTCATTCAAAATGTAGGGAGCCATCCAACAGTTTCACAAGAGGAAGGGGGCACGGCTGTGGGGGCAATGCCAAGGGCCTTCATTCCGTCTCCAGGAAGGACAGATCCACTTCCAGGGCTGGAAGTTCCCCACCTGTATGATAGATGAATGCATTCTATGGGTTTTCCTACATATTTTGCCCCAAGCAAAATGGACTTTAAAGAGCAAGATCTGAAATTTGAACATTAAAAGAAGGTCCATGGATAGAAAGGGAGCCAGCGTGATAACAGTGCTTTGGTCAGACTAGGATTCCAGCAGACCACAGTTCAATCCCTGCTCAGCCTTGGAAACCCACTGGGTAACCTTTGGTAAGTCACACTCTCTCAGCCTCAGGGGAAAGCAGTGGTGTCAAACTTCCTTGGTGTGCCACCATTGCCAAGGAAGCCCAGAGAGAATCACCCTAGAGATTCAGGGTAGTGTAGAAGTTTGAGTGTTGGGCTGGGACTCTGGGAGACCAGGGTTCAAATCCTGCCCAGCCATGGAAACCACCAGTTGGGCAGCCACACTCTCTTAACCTTAGAGGAAGGCAATGGTGGAAAACCGTCCCTGAAGGAACCTGTCCCAGAAATCACTAGGAATGGGTCATCACACATTGGAGCTGGGTTGAGTTGTCATAACAACAGCTCCAGCAAAAACCTGCACAGAGAATCTCCAAGCCTACCTGGCCACATGGGTAGCAAAGTGAGGGTGGAAACTCACCTAAAGAACTGGCATTGACAGCCCAACCAATGAGTGCCACACCATTACCCTCAGCCCATCTATGCCCCATACAGGTGCCATCGCCTGGTCTCCAGTGCCCTCCAGAGGCCGGTAGGAAATAATGTGGGCTTGGGCTGAGTTGGGGAGGTGAGTTGCAGTGCCCTGCCTCGTAAGCCATTGAATTCAGCCTCCCCCAGTGCAGGAAGTCTAGCTAGAATAAAGCTGGTTTTGTCCAATAAAGCTCATCTGAAAGGGGCCACGTGGGTCAGTGTGTCCAGCACCACTTGAGTCCCTTGTGAGGCCTGGAGCTACTCCCAGTCCTGGAAGGAGGCAGGTGAGATGGTGGGCTCGGTGGCCCCTGTGGCCGGCTGCTGGGCTCCTGTTTGGCCACTGTGGGAACTGAATGTTGGCCTCTGGTCCAATCTAGCACAGCTTGAGTTTTCTGAGAAGAAAAGTTTGGGGAAAGGCTGGGAGCAGACACAGCATTCACAACTGGCTTAACTTCTCCCTCTTGTATGGACATCAAGGAAAACAGCAGTGCAATCCTTGACAATTTTTATTTTATGCAATTTGCAGCTTTCCCCTCCAGGGGAAAAAAGTGCTTCCAGTCAGCGTTACAATGATTAAGAAAAAACAAAACCTATATGCCCCCTGCCCAAAAGCAAAAATAAAACCCTTATGAAATGCTTAGTCCAGAGAATAAAAAAAAGCCTCTGACCTGGGTAGGTTTAGTATTCAGGACATGTATATTCAGAGAACACAGTCACTTTTCAAGATTGTGATGAGAAATGCAACAGGCTGCTTTTCAAACCAGCAACTGGGATAATGAACTCCTTACAAAGTTTCCAAGTTCTGACTATCTGTGCTATATATCACCCTGAACACTCTCCATCCCCTCTGATGGTGGAAGTTAAGCAGAATCAGACCTGGATAGTCTTTGGATGGGAGACCCCAGAAAGGAAGGCCAGGAAGGATTTCCGAGGAGGGCAAGGAAACAGCTGTAGGTGCCATCAAATAATGCTTGCCTAAGTGGACCTCTCTGAGCGGTCTCTGGTTCTTCCTCTGGACCGATGCAGAAAACCCCAGACTCTGTCCCCAGCAGCATCTCTAGGGAGAGAGCCCCTTGGCTACTGCTGATCCAAGCTGGCAAGACTGGCTGAGACGGGTGGTCCCCCCACGGGGCCAGAGCGGTCAATAGAATGGCATCTGGCTGGACTCACTGCTCACTAAATACGCCAGTTTCAAATTCATAGTTAAAAATTGACCAGGTAAGCCTCCTGGAAAAAATAGGTCTTTGGTATTCCTTAAAATTCAGACAGTGTGTTTAGCTGTCAAAACTCTTCCACAGTCTGGTGGCCGACAAGAAGGTCCTCTGGGTGGTTTAAGTAAATGGTCCCCAGAGGAACTGATTGTATGGGGCAGATTGTATAGGAGGAGGGGATCCTGCAGGTAACTTGGACCCAAAGCATTTAGGGCTTTGAAGGTAATAACCAACACTTTGTACTTTGCCTGGAAACTAATTGGCAGCCAGTGGAATGATTTTAGTATTGCTGTGATATGCTCACTCCTCAATGTACCTGTAACCTATCCGGCTGCCATATTTTGGACCAGTTGGAGTTTCCGAACTTGGTACAAAGGTAGCCCAATGTACAGCACGTTCTAGAAGTCCAGCCTTGAGGTCACCAGCACATAGGTCTTCCAATTCTAGGAAGGGCTGCAGGGATCGGGACATGGAGGAATGGCTTCAAACAACAGGAAAAGATATTCCAGCTAAACATTAGGAAGAACTTCCTGACGGTAAGAGCGGTTGGGCAGTGGAATCTGCTGCTGCCTCCATGGCGTGTGGTGGGGTCTCCTTCTTTGGAGGCTTTTAAAGAGAGGGTGGAGGGCTGGGAGGGCTTGGATCGTGTCTTCCCGCGTGGCAGAAGGGGGTTGGACTGGTTGGCCTTTGGGGTCTCTTCCAGCTCTAGGGTTCTAGGTGCAAGTTCCCATTGAGCCCAATGCGGCTGGCTGACTCCCACGCAAGTGCAAGGGAAGAGGGCAGCTGGGGTATCTCTGGCCAGGGAAGAGAAAGTGAGAAAGAACCCCCAGGTCTCCCTCCCTCACTTCTATGAGTCATGATATGGATTCCTACTCTCCGCCTCGCCCAAGACCTCAGGATCCAAGGGGGAGGCCTCCAGCGTTCTCTTCTTCCGTTGGGCCCGGCCGGCTCTTTGGAGGCAATAGTAATAGAAGAAGAAGAGGGGCGGTGGCGTGAGGATGACCTTGCCCACCCCGTAGCCGATCGGGAGGAGGTGCCCTGCAAAGGGAAAGAGCCAAGAGGGGCTTTAACGCAAGGTGTCCCCGTAACAGCAAAATGGAATCTCTTTCTCGCCTTCCTTGGCAATTTGCTTTGCCGCTTTGCCTTCTGCCCTTGACTCGGGAGGCCTAAAGGAAAGTGGAAGTGCTGCAATGCTAGAAACTGGGGGGCTGAAGGCAAACTTCATTTGGAGGGGGCAGAAGTCTTGTTGGGGGACAATGCCCTCATAGCAGAGGGTGTGGCCCCTCGGGGGCCCTGAAGCAGTTGGCACCTGCCCCGCTAGAGCCGGCTCACCCAGCAAAGAGTGTCCTTTGTTTCGTTTTCTGCCCCATCTGAGGCTTTCTGCCCGAGATGGCAGGTGTGGCACTGGGGCCGGGGAGGGAGGAATGCAAACTATCCCAGTGCCACAAAGTGAGGAAACAAAGGTGCTAATGAACCAGGGAGAAGCTTCTGTACTGCCAAGGAGCATCCTGCCCCATTTTGTTTTTGCTCTTCTGCACTTGGCATTGCAACCGCGAGGCCGCAACCTTCCCTTCCTGGCCTGGCCACAACAGGTATTTACCTGACGCTCTGAATGTGTCTCCCACGTGGGGCCGACAGTACAAATTCATGCTGCAAGAACGGTTGGCCCGGGGGTCTTCAGTAACGCTGATGTCTGTGGGAGGAAAGAGAAAGGGGTGAGGGGAGCCCCAGAGGGGCCGGGTGATTCCTGGGGTCTGCTGTGCATGTGCATACCACCCCCCCCCCAGAATGATGCCTGCTAATCACGCCCCACACAAATCTCTGGGGGATGAGGGACTGTGAGGGCTTGAGGGAGAGCGCGCTCCTTCTCCAGGAGGCTTTCCTAACCCACCCCAGCCTAACTTGCTCCCAGGGCTTTGGGGCTTCCTAATAAAACCCCATCTTGTTCCTCTTTCTGGACTGGAACAAAACCCAGAAGGAATCCCACGGTTCCTCTGGCAGAATTTTTTCTAAAACCCAAGTCCTCCTCCTCCTCCTCCTTCTGTGAAGGATTCCCAGCTGGTTTTGTTTCTCAAATGGTCTGGTCGGAAGGAGATGGCTTTTGATGCCCTGATGGAAGAGATGCCCTCATGGAAGAGAGAAACACAAATGCAAACACACACACCAGTTTAAATGGGAGCTAAGTCATCTCTCCCAATAAGCCTCATCAACACACAAATTCTTCCTTCCTCCCCTCTCAAGTTAGGAACATCCAATGAGAGCAAATTGGCTCTTCTGGGTAGAAAGGTTCCAACTCTGGAAGAAATTGGGTCTGGGCTTTATACACTTCTGCCGCCTGGTTCTGTTCGCTGCAAGCTCTGCTTGGAAACTCAGATATCGTGGACCTCTGGGGATGTAAAAGAAGAGGTCCCCTCACATCCAGCGCTCAACCCACTGCAAGATGCTGGCTCTTGGACTTTCTGGAAGGGCTTCCCAAAGCAGCCTCCCGAAGAGAAGGAGTCCAGCTTGTCCACTCTGCCTCATTTCGGTTGAAATCTGAGACTGAGAGCTGCCTGGGACAGGAACTGGCCCTCTTGGGGTTTCTTGCCATGAAGTTGCATCAGAGTAGACCAGGCTGTTTATTTATTTAGAGAGATTTCCTTCACCCTTCAACATTTCATAGATGAAAGCTGGGACACGACATCAGAGGGTGGTCAAAACGGCTGAAGTCATTAATGAAGAAGTACTGCCTGAGCCGACTGGGAAGGATAAGATTTTCTCCTCTCCTCTCAGCCCTCTTCCCCTTGATGAGTTAACTGAGTGCAAATGAGTTTTGCACTTTGAACTCAGCTTGCAGCAAATGAAGGTGATTGAGGAGGAAGAGAGGGAAACCAGGACATTTTAAAAATGGCTGAGAAAGTGGGACGGCAGAGGATGAATTGGGTCCCTGCCAAACTGGTGCGGTTGGAGGGTATGATTTCCTCCATCTGTGAGCTCTTTTCCTGGGTAAATAAGGTGAATTTTACACACACACACACACACACACACACACTTTGCAAGGCAGGCCTGAGTTTTTGGCATATGTTCAGGGCTCTCAGGAGTTACTTACTCAATACGTAGACTGTCTGTTCCTTCAATAAGGAACCTCTGGTGTCTCCTGGGCTCCGCTTCACAACTTCATAGATCCCTGCGTCTGACTGGTTGACGTGCTGGATTCGCAAGGTGCGGCTTCCCACCAGAGTAATTCTTCCAGAAAACAGGGGGCTCACGACGTAGAGGGGCTCCTTGGGCACCAAGAGGGCCAGTCCTTTCCTCCTGGAGGCCGACCACAGTAGGAAGTAGCTTAAGCTATCTGCGCTTGGAACGTCCACACAAAATTCATCTGAGCTTCTCAAAGTACAGGTTAAATTTTGGGGGGATCCTGCGTTCCTGGGTGGGAAGAGCAAAAGTGAAAGAGAGGGCAGGGAGATCTCCACTGGCACCAAGCAACAAATTCATGCTCAGACGTCTATAAATATTCTCCACATAAAGAATTTTGGAGACAAATATAAAGTGTGATCCAGAAGATTTTGGAGGTCAATATACAGTTGAAACCTGACCTGTATTTTTTGGCACTGTCGGATGGAGAAAAGATATGGAAGATTATTATGATGCATGCCATGGCAGCAAGATATGCGGCTTTGGCACCCGCAGCCCTCCCACTGCTGCGTCCCTGTTGCTGCCCCGGCTGGTGGTGTCCAGCAGGAGGGCTTTGTGGACCCCCCGGGAGGGCTCCTCAGACCCCTCAGGGTCTGTGGACCCCAGGTTAAGAACCACTGGCCTAAAAGGTATGAAGACTCTTCAACTAGACGTTGGAAACGCAATCAATTAGATGGGAATTTATTTTCCTACGTGATGAACTTGTGACAAAGGAAAGAAAACTCTGGGTGATGGTGCATCGTTTGACGGAGGACATTCTTAAGATTAAAATTCAGACCAAACCAGAATGGTTCTTATTGGAACTGACGGATGACCACATATATGAGAACTTTGTAAAAGTTACACAATATATATATGACAACAGTGACAAGGATATTGTGTGAGTGGAAGCGGAGTCATCTTATGATATCATCTCAAGATGATTGCAAGAAGAGACTGTTAGATGTGGCTGAGAGGCATAAACGGACAGCTTTAACTGAGAAGGCTCCTTGAAAGGACTGGAAAAATCATAAAAAATTATAAAGAGAAAATGGATTTTGAATGATAAGATTAGAATAATTATTGTAGAACATTATATTGAAAATATAAGAATATTCTACATTTAATATAAAGCAGTAGAACAGTATTTTTATGAATAAAATGCAGTTTATATTTTCTGTAATCATAATAGTATGTGTTACGACAATGATTTAGGTATGTATATTGATAGCACTTAGAGGAAGTGTAAAAACTTTTTGTTAATTTCTGTTTCCTAAGGAGTTGGAAGACAAGTCTGTGACCCCTTTTGGGTTGTTCTATTTGTGTGTTAGTTCAATTACTGTTTAGTTTAGCTAGCAGACATATTATTGTCTTGGTGTGTTTGTTTCCCTATATGTTGCTTTATACAGTTAAATGTGCTTTTAATATTTTTTTTTTAATGTACAGCATAGCACTTTACAAGTCGACGAATAACAAAACTATCAGCCAACCCTCCCAAAGTCTCACACACACAAACAGAGGGAGAGCAAGGGAAAGGAAGGAGCGATGCAAATATTGCTCCCACATAACGGACCCCTCTGCCCACCCCAAAGTTTTCCAAGACCAAAGGCTGGGAGTCAGAGAGGGGGTCTCACTGTTACTTACCTGTAGGATGGGTGAGGAAGAGGAGGGGGAGGAGGGAGGAGGCGAGGAGACCCAGCGACTGCATGCTGGAGGAGGGCTGATCCTGGCCGGGGATGTGGGCGACCGAGGGTGAAGCCTCTCTCTGAGTCCCCCGGAGATGTGGCAGCGAGTAAGAAGGGTGGAGAAGGAGGAAGGAAGAGGGGAAACTTCTCCCTTTATGCCTTCTTCCTGCCCCGGGGCCCATGTGACCGGCCAGCCCACGGGCAGTGGCTGGAAGTCCCTTCTTGGTGCTCAGCACTAAGCCCCCCACAAAAAGTTAGAGACCCTCAAAAAGTAGGAAGGGGAGCTTTGGCAAAAGTTGAGGAGGGGGCTTCTGGAGGGGTGAAATGGAAGAGAAAGTGGAGGAGGGCTGGAGGTCAGCTTGGTCGATGCGTAAAAAGCAACTGCTAGGAAAGCAACGTTTGCGGTGAGGAAGGTGAACTTCCTTTTCTCCGATTCCCGATGAATGAAACATTTCAGCTTCAGAACACTTGGGAATCCCCGCACCCCAACAATGATGAGAAACCGCTTTGCTTTTTAAGGAGAGCTGCGATAGCTTGCCTAGAAAACTGCATCATTTTCCAGAAAGTGCAGCCTTGCTGTTATTCCCTCCGGAAGCTGGAGAAGACCTTTTGGCTTCAGCTGATTGCTCAAGGGGAGCAGACCTGGCCTCACCTGCTGCCTTGCCTGTTTGTTGTTTTCTTTTTTAAGGGTCTGTTTTCAACTGGTTTTAATTTCAGTGATGGTTTGATTGCATTTTGAACTTTGGTATGGGCTGAATTTCTGGCTGTGTTTGTTTTAACTGTTGTTACCCCCAGGAACACCTGGCCACTTCCGCACTACACTCTTCTAGTGCGATTATTCCACAGCCGGCCCCTCCCAAAACTGCAAACCCCAGGATTCCATAGGATGTTTCAAGTGGAATAATCGCGCTATAGAAGTCTAGTGCGGAAATGGCTGCGACCAGACTGGACAGAAGGTGGAAGGCTATCCCTGCAATCCTCCCCTCCCTCTACCTCCACCCCTGTTATTTGCTTCTCAGGGCAGTCTTGGCCATTTTGAAGAGAGAAAAGGTAGCAAGGGCCATCCATGTACCTTTCCCCATTGACTCCAAATCTGCTTTTGCATTCACAGGTATTTCAGTTTACCACCCCAGAACTGTCTTTAGGAACAAACACATCATGGTTTTGCTCCATGCATTTGACTCCTAAGAGGTTTTCTCTACATATCTCCTTGCTAACAACCTGAATCCCCCCCTTAGCATCATCACTGTTCTCAAATTTTTGACCAGTTTTTTACTTCTGGGTTTCTATTTTCAGAGTCTTTCTCCTCTCCTTATCAGACCAGGCAACTGCTGCCCACATTCTCCTCCAAGCTGTCCACAGATCAGAACTGTATCTTGATCTTTGGGCATCTCGTGTTACGGAAAGAGAAAGGAAACACCTGACTGAGAAGCGGAATTAAAAGATTAAACTTTTGCGCATCAACCATGAATTGGGCAATCGGCCCAAGCAGATCGCTCCTTATCAAATTATCTCAGATATCTCTACCTTGCAGCCCTGACAGTTACACATTTGTGGTTCCATTGACTCACAGGCTTCTTGGACAAACTCACTCACGGGATAACTGACACTGTTTTGGTTTTTAAACAATACTTTGCCGTTACTAATTGAAATACTCTGCAGGTTTTTGAGAAGAACAGCAAAAGAGAAAATAGTTGCTAGCCTTACTTACCACGGCTGGAGTTCTGGCTCATGCGCTGAAGATGGGCAATCGGAGACAGCCTTCAGCGGGGCGGAAGGGCAGCCAGGATGCCGACTCTCTTGGGGGCACATCTTCCCTCACGGTTGGCATTAGCCCAGGGTGGAAACGGCCAAAACGAGCATATCATCCAAATATTGTTGACTATCAAAATTACTGTATTGTAAAACCACATTTCCAGTGTGTAATTAATTAATTCATACCTACTAAACAGTAGACCCTCTGTTTGTGATATTTTACAAAGAACTTTGGGGAGGGATTGGGAGGGTCTTTTAAAAGACATTTTAAAAGCAGCTGAAAAAGTGGGAAGGCTGAGGGTTAATCTGGACTGTCCCAGCCAAACAGTGGCAGGGTATGAGATTGCCAAAAAAGCAAACTAAACCAAAATGTGAAGTCCCATTCTGGCTTTGAAAAATGTGACTTTTTTAAAAATGTTAAAGAACATCAGGCAGACCGTGTGACATTTTAAAGAACTGAATGGGCAATCCTGGGTGCTTCCAGGAGAGACGAATCCCTTTCTTTTTGTCCAAAGAAAGGACAGTTGTGTGATCCTGGAGCAGCCGAGGGCCACAGGAACAGCCTCGGTGGCCCCATCCACTCCCCAGGGCCACTGTTTGCCCACCTTGTGTTCTTGATGCTGAGGAGACGTCCTACACGTCTGGCCTCCCCTGGTTTATTGTGCTTCTCCTCCTGTTGTCACCTTTCTTTCTCCGGAACAGCCACGCAGGATCAAGCCACTCCTTCTCCCTCACCTGGTTCGTGGAGGGTGGATCTCATCCTGTGCGGTCCCAGTGAAAGCCAGATAAGGGGCTTCCTGGCCATAACAGCTCGAACCCGGCTGTGATCTGCAGACGTTAAGCCCCGGCTAAGCCCTGACACAGAGAGCTTAGAGGCTGGCTTAGAGTTAAGCCAGCCTTTAAGGCCTTGGAGGATTAAGCGCCCTGTGAGCGGAGAGAGGCAACGGGTCCCTCGTGCGCCTTCCCTCCCAAGATTCAGCTGGGAAAGAAATAACTCTCTGATCAGAAGCCTTTAGAAGCTGAAAAGTCTGCGTGGATGACTTTGGCTGGTGATAGTAGGTGTAGGTCTGACTCTTAAAACAGGGCATAGTTGTACCACCCAAATGTAAGATGCAAAAATTCAAGAGAGGTCATGCCTAGCTCTGAAAACACCAGAAACAAGGTTACAGCGCATGTCACTAGTACTCAAGAAGGAACTACACCACATCCCTGCTCCTTCTGGGCTCTGAGAACACAGCTGTGATACGGCCCTGGCCAACATGAGGGTTCAGCATCTCCCTCCCCAGTTTGGATGGTCATTTCTGCTGCTTAAATGGTTCTTCTCCATAAATCTGTCCAGGAGATGAGTCAGGATGGATGCTGGAGGTGAGCAGAAGACTGTTTCAAAGACACAGAGCCAAGAGAAGGGAAAGTGGGTCAAAATGCTTTATTTGTTTATTTAAATGCAGAATTGTTGGAGTGGGGAGGAGAGGATTGGGACGTGCAAGTCTGGTGATGCCAGTTTAAAAGATGCCAGCCAGCAGCTGGAGCCAGACCAGTGCTCAGAAAAGTCCCTTTTGGCTGGGGGATTCTGGGAGCTGTAGTCCAAAAATGCAGTGGTGGTGGTGGGGTTTCCAAGTCAGGGGAGCAGTGAATCCACTGTGGGGTCCAGTCCAAACATGGAAGGGGGAGTCTTAAAGATTCCAGGCTCTGTCTCCAAAATAGATTTAGCTCACCTTGAACAGCCAAGTTTAAAGCTCACGGACACATAAGCCACCAGCCACCCCTGCCAAAAAAGTAACTTTTTCAACTTCTGGGCCAGATGAAGCCCTCTTTAGCACAGGTGGCATGCAGTTGCCCTCTTTAGCCTCAGAGGAAAAGAGAGGCGAGGGTCTCACTCCTTGTTCCAAAAATGACCTATCAGCTTGGGACAAAGGGGGTCCTAGTTTATTGGTAAATTAAAACGCACACACACACACACACACACACACATAAACGATGCCTGAGATTTAATGTTTTAGAATAACTGGCCAGAATTCCATATCAGCTACCTAGTTAAGTATGCTTAACTTACTCAGCTCCTCCCTCTCAACCTGCATCCCTGGGCATCGGCCGCCTGGGAAGAAGGGGGTCCCTTTGGCACAGGGAAAGACACCTCTGCCAGATTTGGGGGGTCCAGCCAGGAGAGGTGACTTAATTAAGGATCCGTATTCAGGCGTAGCCATGCTGGCCATGCAGCAACAAACGCAACAAGATCCAAAATCCACAAAACAGCCCTACTTTTTGTTTCAGGCCAACTAAAAAGCGCATCATGCAAGCTTTGAGAACTTGGCTGACTTCTTCATTAGGCAAAAGATGTCTTTAAAAAACACACACAAGGAAGAAATTTGATGGTCACAGACCCAGGCCGTTATTATTATTTTTAAATAACCATTTATAGCGGAAGTACTGACGAGAAGGGAGCAAAGTCTGATAAGAGGCCTTCCTTCCTGTGAGGGAGAGAAATAGAGAGGGGCTGGGAGTGCCTATTTGAAAGAAAGAGAGTTCTGGGGGATGCAAGGCTCCAAAAAAGGCAAAGGAACATAGCCTTTCTTCTCTCTCCGGTCCCCCAAACAAAATAATTCGGGCTCCTTTTTCATATGCAAAAATGTATTCAGATGCATTTGCTTAACTAACAGACTAATTGGTCTTGAAAACCCTGCGATTGATTCATCAAGCAAGATGTCTTTAGTCTAAGGAACATTCTGTTAACCAGGCATGACGGGATTGGGGCTCAGCCACACTCCCACATTATAGCACTGTGATCCATTTTAACTGTCATGGTGAAGTCCTGCGGAATCCTGGGATTTGTAGTTTGGGGAGGGGTACTTGGAATTCGGGGAGGGGTACCTAGACACCCAGTGTGGTGGAGTGTTATGAGCATTGGAGTGTTTTGAGCCCCTCGGAACCAGGGCTCAGTTCCCCAGGGTGACCTTGGGCATGCCACATACTCTCAGCCCCAAAAACCCCTGTGATAAGTTCACCTTAGGGTTGTCATAAGTTGGAAATGACTTGAAGACCCACGACAGCAACAGACTTGGAATTCCCAGAGAGCGCTCATGCCTCCCCACAGCATGCCACAGCAGCCGGCCATGGCAGTTGGAGTGGAAACACGGCACTAGGACTGCGTGGTGTGAAAGGGCCTTTTGCCTTTGGGTCTCGTGAGTGCTTGATCCCCCCTGGTCCTTCCGCCCCAGTTGGGGAGGGTTTGTGTTCTGATGCCCGTGGCTGGCTGGGTCTCTCTCTCTCTCTCTCTCTCTCTCTCTCCCCCAGCTTACAAAAGAGCTGGGCAAAACATTTCTTTTTCCAGATTCCAAAAGTAGCGAGGAAGTGTGTGCGTGTGTGTGTGTGGGCATCCCAAGCAGAAGTAAGGAGAGGTTTAAGCAAGGGGCAATGTGACAGAGATGTGGGACAGGAAAGGACTTGGGGGCATCATGGTTATGACAAGGAAATAAAATTTGCGCAGGGTGCGCATCCCTGTTCCCGGATCCTTTGCACCCCGGCCTTTGGCACCACACTGACCACACTTGTCATTCTGCTATTTTCCTCCCCCTCCCTCACTGAGCCTCCAGAAGAGAGCTTGGAAAAGTTACTTGTAGTCCAATATAGCTGTTCTCTGAATATGCCAAGCCTCATAGCCTCCTGTAACGACAGCCTTAGCAACGGACTGAACAAAGTGCAAGGTTGTTTTCCAAATTCCCATTGATTGCCTGAGCGCATGGCCATTCTGTCTCCCTCTCTCTCTCTCTTCTCTGCGCATGGGTTTTGCTTCCCCTGTTTGCACAGCCTCCATCCCAGAGCAAATGCCACCTGCTGGCTGGCTGCTCAGTTTTCTGCCAGAACTCCAAAGCACTGAAAATGTCTGCCCGATCCCTTCCCTCAGCTTACGCTCTCTCTCTCTCTCTCTCTCGTCTCCTTCTCCTCCCTCCGCGGGACCCCTCTGGGCCCCTCTGCCCCCATTAAACCTTGGACTCGCTTTCTGGGCTGGCAAGGTTCCCGTTCCTCTCCTTGTCCCCATCGTCCCCCTTCTCCGTCCCTTCCTCCACTTTCTCATCCAGGTGACTGGGGATGGACCAGTAGAGGTGGGCGTCCATCCGGGCCGCGACCTCGGACAGTTCCCGGGCGCTGCAGCTGGGCGTGGGGACCTCAAAGGTCTGGTGGAAGCTGTTGTAGTCCACCTCGTAGAAGCCGTCCTCCAGGGAGAGGACAGACATGAAGCGGTGGCCCCAGAGGACTTCGTCCACCAGGTAGGAGCTGCGGGCCTGGCAGGTCATCCCTGCAGGGGGAGAAAAGAGACAGAGAAAGAGGATTTAAAATGAGGCAGAAAACGTGTTTCCTGAGGGCTGGTAAGCTCTGATGGGGAGAGTCGTAGACGGGCAGGAGTCCTTGCAGTCTGGGGCTCAATCTGTGCAGAATTCACGCGTGGCTTTTCTGGGGAGGAACAGAATAAGCTCAGCACAGAAAACAGTGTAGGTGGGGAGTTATTCTGTGCAAAGATTACACATAGCTTTGGTTGTGTGGAGAAAACAGTATTTTTGCACAGGAAACGGCATATTCTGTGCAGAGAATAATATTTCTGTGCAGAACTGTTCTTTCCTATACAGCAAATGCTGTAAGTGGAGATTTATTCTGTGCAAAACTCATACATAGGGGTTTTTTTTATGCTGCATGTTTCTGTGGCATTTGTGTGGCTGTACAGAATGGCCATGTGCAAATTTTGGACAGAATAAGTCTCAACGTGTGCATAACCTGCACTCTGTGTGTGTGTGTGTGTGTGTGTGTGTGTGAGTGAGTGAGTATACACACATATTTTAAATTGTATGCCTTTGGCAGGACCCACTGTTTTGGATTGTGTAATTGTAAAGTGCCACGTACGTTGTTGTGTGCTTTCAAGCTCATTTCTGACTCATTTCTGACCCTAAGGCAAACCTATCACGGCGTTTCCATGGCTGAATGGGTACCCAAACGCTGGTCTCCCAGGTTGCAGTTCAGTGCTCAGACCACTAGGCCACGCTGCCTCTCTGCCCTGTACCTAGCTGGTGTTAAATAAATAAACAAACAAATAAACAGCCAGCAGCAACCTGCAGCCAGTAGGGGGCGCCTGGTGGCCAAGAGAATGCGGGTCCCTTAAGAGGTGTCTGTGCTTCTCTCCTGAGGACCCCTCCCGCCCCCAGCACAGGTTGCCAGGCAGAACAAGGGAGGGGCTCCTCTCCCTTTAAGGGAGGTGCAGAAGAGGGAATTTCAGCAGCCAGTCTCTTTGAAAACTGAACCACATAGAATTTGCTTTAATTTGTGAGATACCAGGAGTTTCCATCAAAACAGTTCCAGATTGCATCCCAATTTGGAATACAAAATCAGGGCTGTAGCTAGGGTTGTGCCCCCCCATGAAATTTTCCTTCCGACCCCAAATTTCCATCACTGCAGAGAGCCCTGAGAACTGTTTATACTGCGAAGCGGTCTCTGCTTCTAAATGCTCGGCTGAAGTGCTAAAGTTCCTGCCAAGCAAGCAACATCTTTGATGCCAAATCGGTTCCTCGTGGGCCACATTGGTCCCCTGTAGGGATTGAAGGGGGTCCCATCACTCTTGATCTGGTGTCAGGGGAGGAACACTAGAAGGTTGTGGGTCCGTGTATGTGTGTGTGTTGGTAGGGAAGCTCAGTTTCCGGAGACACCACCTACCTGTGGCCTCCACCATCCCTTCCAGGATGACCACGATCTCAAACTCGTCCTTCTGCAGCTGCTCCTTGGAGACCTCCCAGAAGGGGCTGTGCTCGTTGATTTCGTGGCTGATGATGAGAGGCGAGACCAGGAAGAGCCGGTCGTCCCCGGTCTCAAAGCCCACGTTGATGTCCGTCTGGTTGAGCGGGATGAACTCCCCTTCCTGGGTCTGCTTGGACTTGATCAGCTTGGCCCGGATCGAGGCCTCCACGATGTGGGAGTTGCGCAGATCCCCCACCCGGAACATGAGGCACAGCCGGTCGTCCCGCAGCGAGATGACGGCGTGGGAGGAGAAGACCAGCGTCTCGGCCCGCTTGTTGGGCTGGGAGATCTTGACGAACATGCAGCCCACCATGAAGGCATTGACCATGGAGCCCAGGATGGCCTGCAGGAGCAGCAGGATGATGCCCTCGGGGCACTTGTCCGTGATGACCCGATGGCCGTAGCCGATGGTCGTCTCCGTCTCAATGGAGAAGAGGAAGGCCGAGACAAAGCCATTGAGGTTGTTGACGCAGGGCGTCCAGGCGTCGTCCCCCAGGTGGTCGAGATCCCCCCGGCAGTAGGCGATGAACCACCAGATGAGGCCGAAGAAGAGCCAGGTCACGGCGTAGGCCAGGACGAAGACCAGCAGGCTGAAGCGCCACTTCAGGTCCACCAGGGTGGTGAAGATGTCGGTGAGGTAGCGGTAGGTCTCCCGCACGTTCCCGTGCTGCACGTTGCACTTGCCGTCCTTCTCCACGTACCGCTGCCGGCCCTTCCGCTTCTCGGCCTTCTCGGGCTCCTCGCCCAGGCGCCGCGCCAGGGCCGGCTTGAGCTGGCGGGAAGGGAGGGCCACTTTGGACTCAGACACTGGGGTCTCGGGGATGGCGGAGAAGGCCGAGTTCTCCTTCGCCATGTTAGCACCTGGGGGCCCAAAACAGCTCCTTCAAGGCTGTGGGGGAGAGAGAGCCCAGCGGGAGGGTTAAGCTCACATCAGGTAGCATGAAAACCTCCCTGTCCCTTTTCCACTCATCTTCCTCTCATGTCTGCTCATCCGGAAGAGATGATGCAGCACTAAGACTGGGCAACACATTCAGCATGATTTTAGAAAAGGAGTGAGATGATGTCCACTGGTCATAATAACGACAACAGTAATCATAACTTCTTACCCACCTCTTCCCCATGGACTGGAGAACAACAACAGATTAACACACAACATATATCAGTTTAAAGGAAAGCATCAATTAAAAAACACTTAAAATATGTAATACCACTTTAAAAGAACAAGTAATACAAATACTCAATTAAAAAGTCAATGCATATTTAAATTTCATAGTTAAGATTCACAATTTAAAATCATCAGGATGGGCCTGCTGGAAGAGGCTGGTCTTTAATGCGGTTCTAAATTCCAAGAGGGTATTCACCTGTTGGATGGATGGCCGTTGCCCGTCAAGTCCTGGCTGGTTTAAGTAAATGGCCCCCAGAGGACGGGGCAGATTGTATGGGAGGTAACTTGGACCCAAAGCTTTTAGGGCTTTAAAAGTGATAACCAGCACTTTGTATTTTTCCCAGAAACTAATTGGCAACCAGTGGAATGACTTTAATATTGGTGTGATACACTCCTCGATGTACCAGTAACCAATCCGGCTGCTGTGTTTTGAACCAACTGAAGTGTCCAAACTTAGTACAGAGGCAGCTCAATGCACAGAGCTTGTAAGTCTGACTGCTGAGGCACATAGCTCTGAGAAAATCCCATTGTGGAAGGGGAAAGGGACTTTTCTGAAAGGAAGATGCATTCCCACTCAAGCTCACTTTGACTCTTTGTGGCTTTTGGTTTGACCCAAAGTCTGCGCTCAGGTTGATTCTAAGCAGAGACAGCAGCCAAAATGTTGGAAGT
The DNA here is from genome assembly GCA_948474755.1 of Ctenosaura bakeri. Classification (NCBI taxonomy): domain Eukaryota; kingdom Metazoa; phylum Chordata; class Lepidosauria; order Squamata; family Iguanidae; genus Ctenosaura; species Ctenosaura bakeri. Next base: position 526,973 of record CAOLHI010002020.1, read on the forward strand.
CTGACCTCTCCTGAAAGAAAATAGCAAGCAAGCAAAGATCATAGAGCGATTGAGTTAGGCTTTCTCAATCTGGACCCCTCCGGACATGTGGGGCTCCAGCTTCCATCATCCCCAGTGGTGTGGCCCATGGGAGTTGTTGCTGGGTTGAGGCACAGAAGCCGCAAGAGAATGCCCCTTGAACAATGCTGTTGTTTGGGTAATGAGAATGGCTTACTCTGAAGAAGGACCTTTGCAAGCCCTGGAGGGGATCTGCTGTGTCCTGTGAACCCTGAAAACATGAAGTCTGTCTAAGATTTCACCTGGCCCCCAGAACTCGTGGGGACACCCAGGGACACCTTCTGCGCAAAAGGATGTGCTCATAGGAAATGTGAAACCAAGAAACTCTTGTGGTTACAGTAAAATTGGACTGAAAGAAGGAAGGGGAGACAATAACGTCCCTGTTTCCTCTCCCCATGTCCTCATGCCATTTTTATTTTTCATGGATGTTTTCAAGTACCTTGAAGTCAGCCTGGGCGAAGGATGCCCGAGTGGGACCAGACCGCAGAGGATGTTGAGACGGGCCGAGACTGTGAGTCACCTCAGCCGGAGGGCTGTGGTCCAAGCAAACATACTGGGGGCAAAACACAATACAGAACTACTTATGTTTTGCCCTTTTCACCACTTAATTGGATCATTGGTTCTGCTTATACACCGTGCATGGAAGGTATATGCAAACTGCAAAACTTGATGTTCTGCAAGGAGACACACCAGCACTCCTCGAACAAGATAGGGACATTTAAAGCCAAGCTTGGAAGGGTTACCTTTCTTTTTTCTTACTAGAATTCCTAGAATCTTACACCAAGCATGAAGCCACGTTGGTGGTGAATTTGCCTGGGATTTTCACTCAAACTTCAAAGGAGCTATCCAAAAGGCTGAGCCAGTTTTGGGGACAGCATTCAGCACCATGGAGAGCTGCTTGAAAGTCTGGACTAGAGGCTGGAGCAGATCCACCAGCTATAGTGACAGGAAATCCTCCAGCTGATTGAGAGAAAAAGCAGATTTCCCCAGCTCCGTTCTAAAGCTTCCTTTGTGGGGGTATAGCTGCGGGGACTGGGGGCAACGGCATTTCCCCTCCTCGATAAGAATTCTGCCCCCACCACAACAGTTTCCTTCAGTTCCCAAATTTCTAGCACTGCAGGAATGTAACATTAGAACATTCACTTGATCATTTAGAAATGCAGTTTGGGTACCCAAAGAAAGGGCAGTTTCCAAGGCCGTGTGAATGATTCTGGGTATGAATGATTTTTCAGGGTCACGCCCTGCAATGCTAGAAATGCCCCCCCCATAGCTTCATCCCTATGTCCTTTGCATAATATTGTTGTAGAGGTGAGAGATAATTTAAGAGTCTTGTGACGCATCAAAAATTAACAGCATCCTTTCTCAGATGCAGACACGTCAGGAGCTGAACCTGAACCCAGGGCCTCCAATGCCACAGAGCCATCCAGCTATCTGCTAATCCCTAAGGGTTCTTTTTTGGTCTGTAACAGACCAGCTCAGCTGAGCCCCCTCCCTCCTGTAAAATATGATTTGAACACTGAGAAATAAAGAGATCTATTCATTTAGCTAGGACAGGGATTAAATCTCTGCTGAGGAATCCTTTTGCAAGCAGACCCACACCTGTCTTGCAATTTTTCATGGTCTCAGCCCCACCTAGACCCACCCTCCAGTGCCTTTCACCACGCAAGAGGCCCTTCCCCAGGGCAGAGGGAGAGGTGGGGAGGGCAGCTCCATGTTGCAAAAATATTAGGATTATTCATCTCTCCTCGTGAGGAAAACACACTGTGGGTGGGTGGGGAACAGGGCCGTGCCAGCGTTGCAGTTGGCACCTCTCCCCACAGTGGGCTCAGAAGGAGGGGGAGGGAGGCAGAGAGAGAGGGGTGATGAGACCTGTTCTTGGGTGGCACAATGAAAACCTGTGCAGAGTAGACTTTGCACATGGAAAAGGTTGAAATCCCATAAAAATCAACCACCCTTCCAGGTATAAAAGACAGGGAATAGAAAAGGGAAACTGGGCATTTAAGTAAGTCACTTGGAAAAGTTCCTTTTGATTTCTGGGGTGCTGGCATGGGGATGCTGAGCACTGTCCTCCAAAAAAAAAAGAGAGAGAGAATTTTTCCAAGCTCTGTTTCTTGGAGAGTTTGGAACATTAAATAAAGGATGGATTATATTGATCAATGGATTGTATTGGATTATATGGATTGTATTGGATTATATAATGGATTATATTGATCAATCTCCTTGCATGCTGAGATGAATAGTTTTAGTAGTTTTCTCCCACTGCCAGAGAAAATGAAAATCCTTCATAGCACTCTCCCTGTATTCAAACATCCAGAAGTCTTGTGGAGGAGTTATTCTGTGTAGTAAAACATGTGCCCCCCCTTTTGCACGCAGACACCCAGACCCACACTCTATTCTTTGCACAGAAAACAATATTTTTGGTGCTGGAAACAGGTTTTTGTGTTTAGAAAGCCACACACCATTTTATGCAGAATATTTATCTGCAATACTTTGGGACGTTCAAATATGAGGAGAAAACTTTGCACGATTCTCATTAGACTCTTATTTTTCCTGATGGGGTTCCCTGACTCTTGGGAATCCAGCTCTTCAACCTGGGAAACCAGTAGTCTCAGGGGTGGAAAAAGAGCCGATCCAGAGGGATAGCAGAGCTTGGCCAAGGTAGCAGAACCCTGAACTCTTCCTCTCAGGAAACATCTCCTAATGCTCACCCAAAATCTTTATAGCCTTTCCTATTTAAAATGATTGAGTTTAATGTCCACCTCAATGAGCTTGATGAAAGATGGAGCATGGTCAGATGGAGTGATGGTCCCAGTCCGGGCATTTTCAACGTGAACCTTCCAGCCAGCTGAGACTTAAGTATTTTAAGAAAAGCACACTGGTTGCAGAGACCAATCGTTTGCCTTTAGAGTACTCCGTGGGCCACAGAAGTGACCCAGAATGAAAAGAAGGAGAAGAAGAAGGAATTCTGATCTTAGAAAGAAAAAAAGTTAGTCAGGTGAGTCCTGAAATCTATTTAAAGGGTGAATTGTCAGTCCTGGAGGCTTCAGGGAGAGGCAAGTTTGTCTGTCCAGAAATGGGGCAACCCATGCAGTCTGGAGGAGTTGTAAAAGCAGCCTTGGAGCCCACACGCAGCTTCAGGGGGCCCCTTTGCCCATCTCTGGCTGCATCCTTCTCAAAATGTGGTACCCAGAGCCAGACACCATCCTGATCAAAGTGACTACTTCCTGTAACCTGTATGCTTCTGTTAATCAGAAGCCCAAGATCACATTTGCTTTTAAAGCAGCAGCCTCACAGTGTTGGCTGACCTTCAGAGAACCCTGAATTTTGCTCTGTGCCATTGTACAAGCCACTGCTGTGCACAGGGAAAGCAGAATTTTCTCCTTACACTCTAGAGAACAGCCCTAGGAAGGCAGCATCTGTTTATCTATTTGTTACAGTGGAACCTCAGCCTCCAGGGCTTGATCTGTCCTCTTGTGGTCCCAATCCAGCCCTCCTGGGCTTCTCCTGATGGCCTGTCTCATGACACGGTTGTTTCAGATGTTCCTCAGCTTTTGTGTAGTTTTAACGTCATTCCCAAATACCGAAATGCCTCTCCTAGGGTTTAGTTACTGGCACCGAGAGCTGTAAGCTCAAACGTGTTGGCCTCTTGGGCCGTGGACCTTTTGCCTTTGACTCCTCTTGCCCCTGAGCACTTGCGTGCAACTGAACGCAGCCCTTGGGGGAATGAAAGAAGAGGTTCTCCACACTTGGGTTATCCCTAGTCATGGTCCTGGGTGCGTGAACGCCAAAACACCACAGCTGTTCCTCCTCCCCAGATTTTACCATTTAAATTTGTACCCATGAAGGGAAGGAACTTACCCTCCTCCAAAGTGAGGTGGCATTTCCCCCAGACCCTCTGTGCCTTTTACTTGTCTTTGGTATGAAAAGGGATTAAAGTGGGCGGCCCTCGCAGTCCTATGTGTGATTCCCTATGGGCTGAGAAAGGCAATTCAGGGAATGCCAAAATCGTTTATCAGCCCTTCCAGCTTTTTATTGTCCTCTTCAGCCTATCTCATTCTCTCTCTCTCTTTCTCTCTCTCCTGCGCTAAGCTGGGATGTTGCCGAACCCAACCCAAGGAATTATCTCGTCCTGCAATGGAGTCGGGTGCAAAAGCCAATGGGAGAAGGATTGGGCAGGGCTGGAGAGAGATACCCAGATGGCTGATCTCATTAAATGGAGCTCTATTTTTAAAATTGCACCCACACTCCTAATTAATTGGTGGTCTACCATTTAAGTGAGCAAAGCCACTCTGCAATAAACAGTCTTACAGATGGTGTTGGGGGTGGATGGAAAGGTGATCCTCCTCATCTGAGAAGTTACTCTCAGGTTGGGCTGCTGGGCTTTTTTCTTTTCTTTTTGGATGGTTTAGTTCCATCCCGGAATATTATAGATCTGACTAATTAGGGTTGGGGAGGGGGAGGGGGAGGAGGAAGAGGAGGGCGGACACATGGTGGAGGCATGTGCCATGAGGCATGCTGCTGTTAAAGAGAAAAGAGAAACGTTTCCCCCCTCTGTCTCTCATGATACTTGAACTCTGAGCCACCCAATGGAAAAGACAAGCAGATGAAGGAAAGACTTTGAGTACTCACTGCCACAAGGAACTTAATGGGGATTTAAAGCCATAGACCTGCCCTGCAGGGCTGTGAAAAAGAAATGCAGCTCCTCTTTTTGCGACTGCTGTGGAGTGCAACACCCACATTTTGGAAAGACAGATCCCCAGGAGAGGCCTTTCTTTCAGTCCCACCCACCACCTCCACAGGGACAAGGCCTTCTTGGTGGCCGCCCCTTGGCTCTGGAACTCCCCCTGTGGGGGGCCAGATCAGCCCCCTCCTGGCTGTCCTTCCTTCTGCTGGGAATGAACACGGGCTTTTAGCACTGGAGACTTTTAAAGAACAGGTTTTTATGAGCCTGCCTTATGCATTGTTTTAAACTCAGCTGTTTTTAATTGCCTTTTATCCTTTCATTTGCTTTCTATTTTTAAATGCATGTTTAAATTGTTTTAATATTGTCAATAATTTAACTCTATTTCAGCATTCATTTTTGCAATGTTTTTAGCTGTGTTTCTTCGTCTGAATGGTAAGCTGCTTTAGTCCTAGTTTTGAGAAGAAAAAGATCCTCCTCCTCACCTCCACCATCATCACAGATGAGCAGCTTGCATCTCCCTTTGACAAATTCATGCCAGAGACTCAAACTCCAAAACTCCTGTGATGCTCTGTTGCCTTCAGTGCATTGTTTCCAACACGTAGCCCAGATGGGAGCCTTGTGTGGCTTTGGCAGGAGGGGCCCAGCAGATGGGACTGGGGGACGGTGGTCAGCAGGTGCCCAGCAACGCCAGCCCCTTGGTGACCTCCAACCACCACAGTCGCTGGTTCCTGAGACCCAACGGCCTCTTTGCCAAACCCAGCTCCCTGCAGCCCTTTCGGGTCTCTCTCCAGGGTGCTGAAGCCTCATCAGCCAGCTCAGGCAGGTCTCACGGCTTCTTCTCCTTGCCGGCTCAGTCCCGCTTCCTGATGGTTGGTCCCGGGAGCTTGGCTCTGAGGCCCAAACCAGCCCTGAACAAGGCCTTGAACACAGTGAGTTTAAATCTCCAAATACTGGCCCCCTCCATTATAACTTCTTTGAAGAAAAGGGACTAGGTTCTGTAGCAGAACATCTCAACAGGGGCTCCCTGGGGTGGCAGAAAGGGGTTGCGTGGCACCATCTTAGAAAGGCTGGGAGGCTCACAAGGAACTTGGGGGGGGACTCCTTGGACTCTGTTCATAGTCCATCTGGAGACGCCCCTGAGGACTGCGCTGGGGGCCTTCCGGATGGGAGCACAGCCCACCAAGCCAGGCCCCAGCAGGGCATCCATCTAGCAGCTGTGGACAAAAGTTTCACAGAGTCTCAGAAACAAAGACCTGGAAGAGACCACAGGGCCACCCAGTCCAACCTCATTCGGCCAAGCAGAAAGACCCACTCCAAGACGGCCATCCAGCCTCTGCTTAAAAAGAAGGAGATTCCACCACACCCCAAGGACGCAGCAGCACATTCCGCAGTGGGAGTGCTCTTACCCTCAGGACGTTCTTCCTGATGTTTTGGTGGAATCTTTATTCCTGAAGTTTGAAGCCATGGCTCCATAGTGTCCTTGTCTCTGGAGCAGCAAAGCTTGGCCTCATCCTTCCTATGGCATCCCTTCAGATATGTAAACATGGCTATCATGTCACCCTCTCTTAACCTTCTCTTCTCTGGGTTAAACATCCCCAGCGCCCCAAGCCTCTCCTCAGAGGGCTTCGTGGTTTCCAGGCCTTCTAGGTGGAGTTTTTTCCTGGGCTGAGCTGGAGATGCTGCTGAGGACTGTCCTTGGGACCTTCCGTGTAGGAATCTGGGAAGTGCCCCCCACACTGGGTCCGACCCTTGAGGTCCGTTGCCCCCCCAGACTAGCAACCTTGGTCCTCCCCCGGGCTTCTGGGGGGACACTTTGCCAGCCCTCCCTGACAATCCCTGGCCTTCCCTCCTTAACAGCTGTCTCCCACTCAAGGACTAACCAGGCCTAACACTGCATAGTTTCCAAAACCAGGCGAGACTGTCTGCACTCATGGTGATTTGGTAGTCTTTATTCTTAAGACTAACAAGCCAAGGGTAGGGAATCCTTGCCTCGCCAGTTGCCTTGGACTGCAGCTCCCATAATCCTGGAGCATTAGCAGCCTACAAAGCGGTCCTTATAGCAAGCCAAACCCTGGTGGGAGGGGGCCACTGAGGCCAGTGCTGACAATCTGACTGGCAGCCGTGACTTCCCAGGGCTTCAGTCTTTGAGGCTTTTCCTGGGCCATGGAGCCATGAAACACACTGGGTGACCCCCTCTCCCTCTCTCTGGCCTACCTTGCAGGGTGGTTTTTGTGAGCATGAAGTGGGAGATTCTGGGATTTGTTCCCCCAAAAAGTAATTTTCCTCACTGCGGTTCTTTTGCCCCTTAAGCTTGAATTTTCTTGGACTCTGCCGACAGCCTGTAGGTCGTGATTTGGTACCTTTTGAGCCCACACAGCAAACAGACACGTTCCTTGGCGACTTTCTAAGAAACGTCCACTCTCCATCAACAGCTCAAAACCTTCCTGCTGGAACACATCTCCCTCCCTTCCCTTCCTTCCTTCCTTCCTTCCTTCCTTCCTTCCTTCCTTCCTTCCTTCCTTCCTTCCTGCCACCCAGCAGGAAACCACCCCTTCTGTCCTCAGCTTCCCCACATGCCTCCCCCCAGACCTCCACCTCCTCTTCCTCCTCCTGCCCTTCTCCCCGTTCCGCTTGGGAATCCAAGCACCCAAAGGATGGGGAGCCCTCAGTGGCCCAAGAGGAGGAGGAGGAGGAGGAGGCCTGTTTCAGCCTTCACCCCGCTCTCTTCCTCCCTGGGATAGCTGGGCCCTTTTTTAGGGGTTTTCTAGAGAGAAGCTGCCTCTCCCTCACCAGAGGAGGACAACAGGCATCACACCGAGAAAGTTGGACACGAGCGGCCTGGGTACGAATCCCGGACCCACGATGACGTTCACCAGACAGGGGGGCTCCTCTCTCTTCTCTCTCTCGCTCCCTCCTTAGCCTGTCCTACCTCACAGGGTTGTTACTTTCCAGATAAATTAGGGGAGAAGGTTATATAACTTGATCGTCTTCTGGTGGGGGGGGCTGTGTTCAAATTCCGCAGACAGTCCCTGCCAGAAAGCCCTCACCAGTCCCTCCTTTCCCTTCTCCTTTTGCTCCTTGGCCTTTCCCCCTTTGCAGGCTCCCTCTTACTGCAAGGATAGAATAAATGTTCCAGTTTATACATCTAAACATTTGGAGACAGTGGCCCCGGAACACCTTAATCTCTTGCAAAGAGGAGGGCTTCCTCTGGCCTTCTCCCTTCCTGGTCCCCTTTCCCTTTCAATCCATTCTACTGTGCAAAGTCCAAGTATTAACATTACACAACGCAGAGGGAGAGAGAGGGAGAGGTTATAAATGTATATATTTCCAGGAAAGAGAAGTTAGCCCTCCTGATGTCTACAGAGAGAGAGAGAGAGAGAGAGAGAGAGAGCCTTTCCCCCCTTTTCTTTCTCCCTTTGGCCCTCTCAGCCCTTCCGATCTCGCAGGGCTGTTGCCGTCATGAGGCTGAAAGAAGGCTGAAGCTTAGGGCCAGGTGTTCCAGGGGCCCTGGTTTGAACCTGGAGCCCTCCCTGAAATTTCCCAAAGACGGCTTCCTCCCTCCGTGTTCCTCTTTCTGTCCCCAGCCGTGGCCTGTCCTACCTTGCAGGGCTGTTGTTTTTAAAAATGCGGTTCGCAAGAAGGGGATCTGAGCGGGCGGGGGGGTTGGGTTGGAAGTGGCATCAGGAGGAGGGAGAATAATTCTGACAGCCCCCCCGGATCTCCCCCAGCTCAGCTCTTTGCAAAGGGGGGGTGCTGTCTGTGTGTGAGAGGGAGGGAGGGAGGGAGGGAGGGAGGGACTTCTAAAGGCAGGTATCACCCCCCCCAAAAAAGATTAAACTTGGGCGGAGAAGCCGGGGACCCTTCCCGCGCCCCCACGAGGACCCCTCCCCTCCTCCCCCTCCCTCCCCCCTGGGCCCGGCCCTCCCGGCGGCGCTGTCCTCACCTGGCGGTGCTGAAACCCTCCTCCGTCCTCCGCCGCCGCCTCCTCCTCCTCCTCGGCGGGGCCCTCGCGGTCGCCCGGGCGGCTGATGCCGCGGCCTCTGCTGGCTGCCGCCGTCGCCCTCTCCGGCCGGGGGCCCCATGGCGAGGGCCTCCCCTCCCTCCCTCCCGGGGCCGGCCGGTGGGCGGGCGAGGAGGCCGGGGGCTGGCGACGCCGGGGGAGGGCGGGCCGGCGGGCGGGCGGGCGAGGAAGAGACCCTGCCGCCGCCGCCGCCGGGGCCCCGGAGCGCCTCCCCTCCCCTCCCCTCCCCTCCCCGCCTAAATTTAGCCTGGCAGGCTCCCCCTCCCCCTCCCCCGACGCGTCGCTTCTCCCTCCCTCCCTCCCTCCCTCCCTCTCCCTCGCCTGCCTCCCGTCGCCACGGCAACCGCTCTGGACCTCCTCCGGCTGGGATGCTCGGCAAGGACCCCCCCCCGAAAGAGCCACGCACGCGCTCGGCGCCCTCCCCCGCCCCTCCCCGCCGAGGACCCCGCCCCCGCGGTCCGTGGGGGAGGCGGGGGGCGGGCAGAGAGACCCCCGCCCCTTCTGCACGCCCCCCGCGGTGGGGCGCTCTTTAACATCTGCCACCCCGAAGTCCCACGGAAAGGGAGGGGGCCTAAATAAGGAAATAAATAAATAAACGCGGCGGGGCTGCGGGGCCCCTTCTGACCTCAGGCGACCCCGTCCCCAGGTTTTCCGGGGGCTGAGCGTGTGTGACGGCCTCCCGGCGGGTCTCCGCGGCTGGGCAAAGGGGACTCGAACCCAGGCCTCCGGGGCCCCCGGGAGTCCGGCACCCAGGCCGCAGCCCCGCCCCGGCCCTCAGGTAAGGAGGACCCTCGCTTCACGGCCTACGACATCGGTAGTGGCGCTCTCAATATAACTAAGTTTCACACCATAATCTTCAAAACCACTCTGATCGTTACACTATTGCATGACGTTAATTTATTGTTATAGGTTGTAACCGTTGTCATAGGACTATAGCATACGGTTATCATACTATATTATTGCCTTATCTCTCCATCTAATATTATTTTCTATTATTCCTACTCATATAATAGTAAAGAGCCGGCACGCGGTTGTGCTTTGAGGGGTGGGCTGCTACGGCCCCGGAGGCCAGAGCTCGATTCCCGGCCCAGCCGTGGAAAGCCAGCGGTTGACTCCGGGCCCATCGCACACCCCCAGCCCCAGAAGACCCCACGGCAGCTTCACCCGAGAGCCTCCCCGAGTGGGGAAGGACTGGAAGGCGCCGGAGAAGAGCAAAGCGCAGCAAGAAGAACCGCAGCGGCAGCAGCAGCCCTGCTTGGTTGCTGCCCCGCAACGCCTGGGCCCTGTGACTTCTCCATGAGACCCAGGGAAAGGGAGGACAAACAATTCCCATTGATTGCAACGCATCCGCTCAAGCTGGGAGCACAACCGGATGTGGTAATTAAATTTCCCTGGCACACGAGGTGTTTCAAGGATATTCAAGGATATATTGTTAACCTGTGGAACTCACTGCCACACTATTTGGCAGTGTCTGCTAGTGCAGAAGCCTTTAAAAATCCATCTCTGAGCTGAGAGAGAGAGAGAGAGAGCCACCCTGAGGGAAAGAGAGAGCAAGCAAGCAAGTATGGGGAGCCGAGTGTGTCCGCTGGGGTCCTGGGGCGGGACTATGGGGTGCCTGTTAGCCAGCCGGCCACTGACCCTGGGGATGGCCTCCATGGAGGAAACTGAGGGCTCAAAGGGGGCCTCCGCAGCCAGGGGAGGATGCCACTACCGAGCGACAGATGCTGTTGCCAGCTTTAAGAGGGGACTAAAACTCTGGGAAAAAGGCAGAAGAAGACAGAGTCTGGGTACCCTCCGTAAGGGGCGATGGGGCTTGCAGTCCTATGCAACCGGAGGGCCAAAGGTTGAGGACAGCTGGGGGAAGCTGTGCTTTAGTACTTTTCTGCCATTCCCACTGGCGCTTATTGAAACTGCAGTAGGATCAGAAACTTTTTTTGCTTGCAACCCCTGTTCTCCATCCGGGGTTTTATATGCTGCTGCTTCAAACAGCATTATATTCCACTCTTTCGATGCCCATATATTGCCTTTCAGATTAATATATGTGTGTGTGTGTGTAAATAAATAACTATAAGCAGGCAGTTTTTTAGTGCATTAAATGAATTGAGTAAATAGGCAAAAGGAGGAGACTGCAAAGGCAGCCAAGCCGATGCAAAACCAACTGAAAACGGGGCTCTCAAGTGTGAACCTCGTTTGTGTGTCCGTGTGGTTTGTTGCACTGAGTGACTAAAAACCTCCAGGCCTTGCGTAACACCCCTGGTGTTCAATTAATAATGCAAAGCTGGCCAAGTTTGCACTGTAGAAATAATCCACAGGCAGCAAAGAGAGGGGAAGTGAGCAGCAGCCGAGGCAGGCGGGCGACTGCAGTTAATGGACGGGAAGGGGGATGGACAGAGTGGGGGGCGGCCACGGGGGACCCCTCTCTCATCCTGAGTGAAATGATCGATTCAGCTCTGCCCATTCACGCTTCTCCCAGCATCCGGGCACAGGTTCAGCCTCACCCGTTCAACCAGCTTGCATTGGGTGCCTGGGTGCCCAAGGAAGAACGGCGAGCAGAGAATTTAGCGGCCCCATTCTGCAGCGGCTGAACCTCAAACACCAAGCCTGCCTTTGAAATGGGTGGGTGGGAGATGGCAGGGGGATTCTCGAGAGGGGGCTGTATTCCAAAAAACCTGTTTTTTCCAAACTGACACAGGAGGACAGATGAGAGAAACTCCTCCTTCGCACAGATCAGATTCAATTTACCAGCAAGGGCAGCCAGATGTCGGGTTGGACCCGAAGGGTGCAGGAGAGCATTTGTTTCACAGGTGAATGGCTCCCGGTGACCATGCTGGACTGAAGGCCCTCCGTCTCCATCGCAGCTGGTCATTTGAAAACCCTCCTCACATTCAGGGTCAGCACGTGGTTTTTGTTTCCTCGGCCCTTTTTCCTTTTCTCCTGGTCATCTTCAGACCCCTCCGAACATGTAGAGTTCTCGCATAATTTTGTTTGTTTGCCTTCATGTTCTTCCCAGTTTTGAAATTCATGGTAGCTTATAACTGCTGGAACAAAATTGGCCTAAAATTCACAGCATACAAACTTTTAAAAAAAACGATGAAAAAAAATGTAACCACTTAAAACATGAAACATTAAAAAACATTAAAAATGCAGCATTTATGCAAGGCTCATTTCCTGCCTTTCAAAAATAATACCTGAAAGGCCTGACAGATTAGAAAGGTCTTCACCAGGGCATGAAAAGAGAGCAAGTTTGGCCCCTCTGGCTCCAGGGCCTGGGGCAACCAAGGAGAAGGCCCTGTCTGCCATGTCCCCACCAGACGTTCCTCTGTGGGTGGTGAGATGGAAAACGGGCCTCCTCAGAACTTGGGCAGGCCCATAGAGGGAGAGAGGGCCTCCAAGCAGCACCTGGATCTGATCCTGAGTTTCCTTCTCTGCTGGTTGTTTTAAGACTCCGTTAACATTAAGCGTCAGTGCACAGGCTTTCTTGTTTTCTTCTGCCCTCCTCACTCCTCCTTCCTGTTGTGCTTTGTCTTTTCCATTTCCATCTCTGAGAGTAGGAGGTTAGCTCATTTTTGTTGATCATCCAGTCACACTGAGAGGAGCTGCTTTTCTGGCCAAACAGTGCCATTAAAAATGCTTTAAATAAATAGATACACTCATTCCTTATCACGGCTGGTCTTTCACAGGCTGCAGGTGAAAGGAAAGAGCCGGCAACGTCAGGCTGGGAAGAGGGAGAGAGGCTGCAGTTTGAGCCCAGAGAAAGGAGCAGGTTCTCGTCTCTCGATGTGCATTTTCTCTTCCTCTCCACTCCCTGGCAGAGCGTGGCGTGTGTTCCATGGTCAGCTGCCCACAAGATGGGCAGAGGAGGCCGAAAAGGAGGCCAGCCCAGGGTGAATTTCTCCTGCCATCTGAAATGGCTCTTGGCTGGCAGCAACAAACACAGATGGGAGATGTGTGGAAGGGGAGAGAAGGAGGAGGAGGAAAAACAGACTAGAAAAAGACTACAACTGCTAGAAAACACCCAGCTAACACCTCTGGGTGGACATCATGGTCCCCCACCTAAAAGGAAGAACTTGATTTTACAAGCTCTGTAGGAGCATCTGTGTTAGCAGGAGTTAATGGACTAAAAAATTTCACCATGGAAGCGAAAAAGGAGACTGCAGTCAAGAAATGAGGAGAAGACTAAGGCCATTTCCGCACGAGTCTGTTATAGCGCGATGATTCCACTTTCAACCTCCTATGGAATCCTGGGCCGGCCGGCCCCTCCCGAAACTGCAAACCCCAGGATTCCATAGGAGGTTGAAAGTGGAATCATCGCGCTATAACAGACTCGTGCGGAAATGGCCTTGGAAGGGCAGTTATGAAGGAACTAGACAAGGGCCATTTCTGCACTAGCCTGTCATAGCGCGATGCTTCCACTTTCAACATCCTCTGGAATCCTGGGGTTTGCAGTTTCGGGAGGGGCCGGCTGGATGTCCTTTGAGGTCTCTTCCAACTCTATAGAGGCCAGCCCCTCCCGAAACTGCAAAACCCAGGATTCCAGAGGATGTTGAAAGTGGAATCATCGCGCTATAACAGCCTAGTGCGGAAATGGCCAAGATCTTCAAGTACAAAATACATCTGATTAAATACCAAAGTCAGCAGTGCCATGGCATTTCTGACAGAATCTCATGTGGGGAGCGGAGACACTGAAGCAGTGAAAGATCTTCCATAGCTTGGCTCTGTCTTTAATCGCAATGGAGACTGTAGTCAAGAAAGTGGAAGAAAACTTAAGACTTGGAAGGGCAGCCACATGGGAACTAGTTAAAATTCTCAAATGTCAAGATATATCATCAAATACCAAAGTCAGAATCATTCAGGCTCTAGTGTTTCTGATTTCTGTGGATGGTTGTGAAACTTGGATGGTGAAGAAACCTGATAGGAAGAAAATCAACTCATCTGAAATGTGCTCAAGGAAAGTTCTGCAGATACCACGAAATGCCAAAAAGAGTAAAAGACAAATAAATGGGTCCGAGAGCAAATCAAGCCTAAGCTCTCCCTGGAAGACAAGATGACTAAACTGAGGCTGCCATACCTTGGACACGTCATGAGAAGGTCTGACTCCCCAGAAAAGAGAGTAAGGCTTGGAAAGTAGAAGGCAGTAGAAAAAGAGGAAGACCACGTTACAAATGGATGGATTCCATCAGGGAAGCCGGGGCTGCTGCTCTGAATTTGTAAGACCAAGCAGGGCTGTGGGTGACTGAGTATATTGGACATCTCATATTCACGGGGTCTTGCAGCAGGGTTTTGGGTTTTGGGACTTGCAGCAAGGCTACCACCATGGGTCTCAAAGATATCCTCCCCCATGTGTCTCCTATCTATCTATCCATCCATCCATCCATCCATCCATCCATCCATCCATCCATCCATCCATCCATCTATCTATCTATCTATCTATCTATCTATCTATCTATCTATCTATCTATCTATCTATCTACATATCTGTCTGTCTGTCTATCTATCTATCTATCTATCTATCTATCTATCTATCTATCTATCTATCTATCTATCTATCTATCTATCTACATTCTATCTTCTGTCTGTCTGTCTGTCTGTCTATCTATCTATCTATCTATCTATCTATCTATCTATCTATCTATCTATCTATCCATCCATCCATCCATCCATCCATCCATCCATCCATCCATCCATGCTTTTTTCTAGCCACCTCAATTAATATCCCACCTTCCTCCCAAAATAGGACTCAAAGTGGCTCACAGCATGGATTAAAGCAATTTCCCCCCCCTCTCCTTCTGTCTCTCCATTTCTCTCTCTCACACCTGCTTCAGACATAAGATCAGGAAGGAAAGCTGTTTTTCTTTTCAAATATCCCCGTAAAACCCTCCTCTTCAAATATCTGTGTAGAAGAAAGAGACCAAGGGGGAAGTCTCCTTCTGCATCAAGATCTTAACCACGCAGGATAAAAATGGACAACAGCAGGCTGCCCTCTCTCTCTCTCTGCGGGTGCGTGCCTCCTTTTCTCTTTTCTCTCTCTCTAATGCACAGTCCCTGGGATGGATCCAAATGGTGAAGGGAACAAGGGCTGTTTTGTTTCCCTGCCTGAGCAACCAAGAGGGAAAGAGAGTTGCTTGTCTCAGCGAAAGCGGCCCTCTCTCTCTCTCTCTCTCTCTCTCTCTCTCTGTCGCCTCAAGTTGTCGGCACGAACCGGTGGCAAACAAATTGTTCCCTTCTGATCCGTTTGGATCTTCGGTCCTCCTGACAGGTATCCCTCTTGACAGAGCTGGCTGGAGTCAGCAGAAGCAAAAGGCACTTTTCTTTTCTTTCTCCTGTGACTTCAGGACAGAAAGAACAAAGGAGAAAAAAAGACAGAAGGAGAGGAGGAGAGACATAAGCACTTTTTCTAAAGGCCCAAAGGAGGCAGGTGGAATCTTCCACGGCTTCCTGAATCACTAGAAGCCACGTGAGCTGAATTGCCACGATGCCGCGGTGCATCCAGAAAATGCAAGCCCCCCCCCCAGATCAAATATGTCTTTGTTTGCTGAGCACAAAAGGTTTTTACTTCTGGTCTGGGTTCAAGTGTGGGTGTGTTCAAGCTTCCTGTTGACCCTAAGAATTTCCTAGGGTTTTCATAGGCAAGAGATACTCAGAGCTGCTTTTGCCAGTTCCTTCCTCTGAAACAGAGCCTGCAGCACCTGGTATTTGTTGGTGGTCTCCCATCCAAGTACTAACCAGGGCTGACCCTGGTTAGCTTCCAAGATCAGATGGGATCCAGGGCTTCCAAGAGAGACTCCTAATGCACACTAGCCAGATTTCCAACAGGCAGTCCATGGAAAAATGAGGGAGCCTTTAGATCTTTAGGACTATAGATGCCCCTCAGTGAATGAAGGAGATGTGTTCCTGGGAATGAATTTGGCACGAGGGGCAGAGATAACATGGAAGGAGTAAGGGATAGGTTCCTACCCCACAAAAAAGAACAGTTCAACAGGTTTCAGCAAACCTTATACCCAACTAGAGTACTCTGAAAAATGCCCATCTGACCTCTGCTTCGAGAGCCCCATGGGTTTGTATTCTGGTCTCTGGAGCAGCAGAAAACAAGCCGGCTCCATCTCCTATGTGGCATTCTACACAATATCTCAGGAGGGTCCTGTCATGTCCCCTCTCAGACTTCTCTTCTCCAAGCTAAGCGTCCCCAGCTCCCTCAAATTAAAGCATCTGTAAAAGTATTAATATAATTTTTTTTTTCAAAAAACCTCGTGGTTATGTGCCTTCAAATTGTTTCCAACTTACGGTAATCCTGAGGCAAACCTGTCACAGGGGTTTCTGGGGCTGAGAGTGTGTGATGTGCCCAGGGTCACCCACTGAGTTTCCGTGGCTGAATGGGAATTCGAACCCTGGTTTCCAGGATCAGAGCCCAGTGCTCAGCCACCTACAGCACACTGGCTCTCTATTAAAACATTACATATGAAAATAATAATGTTAAAAATTCCATGTTCCAATTTGTCCATATCCTTGGAAACCCCACTGATTCCATTTGTCTGCTTTAGTTGGGACTAGGCAGTAAAAATCACTCCCTAGATACTTCAAATGTACCTACGTCTTTACAATACAGGATGATACAGAAGGCTGAAAAAAAGAGAAAGAGCGGTACAGATTGAAATTAGGGAAAGAAATCCTTTTAGAAGGACTTTGGACAGAGCAGCGGGCCTTAACCACTAACCTGCTTTGCAGCTGCCAAGAAACACTCCAGAAGGACATCATTAGCAGGTCTTTCCAGGCCATGGGCAACACTGTCTATTCCCGTTAAAGGTCCAGAAACAAACAAAAGAAAACTACAGCCACTGGTTTGGGTTCCTGTGTCTCTACAGGTTAAACAATTTGCATTGTAGAGTTTTTGTGTGTGCAAGCTTCTAGAAATCCATTTTCGATAGGCCCGGCTGGGACCCAAGAAAGGGTTAAGCAGCAAGAGCCAGAATGCGGAGTAACTTCTGTAAAGTGGAAAGGACCAGATGAAGAGCTGACAATGGGTGAATGGGGACGGTACAGGTTGTCTGGTACTCTTGCTTTTGTGTCTCCTCCATTCACACAAACTGACACCTTGCTAGATCTGGATCTCGACACTTTCAGGTCCCCTCTTTGTCCCCGAAAGGGCCTCGGGTTTCAAGGAAGCCTCACTGCAAAGTCTCCTGGGGGAAAGCCAAATCCCACTGGGGCACACGGGGAGCTGAGAAAGCGTGAAAACCAGTCTGCCCTACCCGTTACCTGACACCCGTTTCCAGCCCTGTTATCACCCCATTGCAAAGGTCACAGCCTTCAAGCCACGGGGGATTGTGGGTAAGGTTCCCAGGATATCATGTGTGTGGAGGCTCCTTTCCTGCTTTCTAAAGCCTTGGCATCTGGGATCACTGGCCAAGGTTCAAAGTCGTATAGTGTGAAGAAATAAAAAGAGTAACAGGAGAAGTGGGGGGAGGTCCAGAATGTGTCTTAAAAAATGAGGTTATCTGAGCATTTTGGACATAGCCGCGTCTGGTGAGGCTAAGACACAAAAGCTAAGGATTAATCTGGGCAATGTGGGTGGGGGGTGACTTGTCGAGAAATGCCCACTTTGGATCAAATGATCAACCTTCAAATCCGGACTTATTATTAGAGCTGGTGGCAAAATGGTAACTTGTATGGCATACCCTCCAACTGTCCCAAATTTGGCAGGCAGAGTCCTGATTAGTCCTGTCGTGCCCCACTTTTTCTTCTGTTTCTAAAATCTCCTGGTTTCTCTCTCCTCCTCCCACTTTCCCCCTTTGTCCTCCACTTCCTTCCATTGCTGCAGACCGCATTGCAGGCCCGAACACAGTTTGCACTCCACTAACTCAGCTGGTGGGAGGAGAGAGAAGGGGACAATCCTGCCCTTTCTGCTCAGCTTGGGCTGTTCTTCCTCATTCATAACTTTTGCCATCTTGGCCGCTCTCTGGTGTTGCTCGGCCAAACGTGTCCCTGTTTTTATCAGTCCAATATTGGAGGTTACGCTTTAGTCTCCCACTAAACAGGTCAGTATCAGAGCTTAGAAAGGCATCGTTTTAGGACGAGCACTCCCAGAATTCCCCAGCCAGCAGATAAATGTCATTTATGTCAACAAATGTCAGTGATGGAGGGGAATTTTGCCAGTTATGCCAAAGCTGTGCTGAATAGCAAATCCCAAAAGACAGAGAATCTGCAAGGAGGAAGCTTGCAATTAAAAGTACAGTAGCGCTGAAAATATCCACAGCAGTGATGCCCCTCTGCCCGAAATCTTTTATCTCAAGTGTACATCTAAATAATTAAAGAATTACATGGCGAACTTGGGTTTGGTGTATCCTGCACCAGGATGAGGTTTACCCAGAGCGTGACATGCAGGAATGGGATTTATCCAGAATTTGGAAAACCAATCCTGACTGGGGAGAGTCTGGAAGCTGTAACTGTAAAAAGTGACTGTGTCTTGCTTTGGTTTTTACGTTCATGCACAATCTTGGTTGTTCATGAACAGAACATTTTAGAAATAATCGCCAGTAAAAGATATTGTTGAACTGTGGAACCCACAGAAAGAGAAGCATCCCTTTAAGTTTAGAGACAAGACCACTGGAAAAAAAAGTGTATTTTTCTTTCTTTTTTGGGGCATAAGGTAGAGGAAGGAGCCGAGAAACCTGCTGCTTTGTCAAGGTTAATTATGTTCTTTGGTGCTCTTCAACAATAACATTAAAGTTCAGGGACTAGGTCTTTTGTAACAAGGAAAACCACAAAATGCGTAATTTTGCTTGAGAGAAGATCAGGGACAGCCTTTGCATTGTGTGGCAAAAAATCTGGCCATTTTTCTCTCATTCTCAGACAGATGGGGTTACGCCATGCCAGGAAAACATATCAACAAGAACCACAGAAATTTGGGGGGGGGTCCCACTGATCGGATGAAAGACAAAAGAACGTAATACAGGAGGACCAGATGAACTATTCTTCCATGTAGTCCACGTAGTCCAACATCAGCGGCTGGACTCTCAGGGGGATTCTGGGAGTCGCAGTCCCCCAAAGTATATTTTCCAAGCTCTGCTACATTCCCAATAGTGGAGCAATACCTGATGTCTCCAGGAAACCCACAGATGGGGTGAAAAAATTCCTGCCCAGCCTGGCATTAGAAAAAAAAACTCAGGTTCTTCCTATGCTGGCTAGGCAACATGTAACTTCTACAGAAGTGTATAAAAAGTTATTGGCTCTTTTTTGATTGTCTCTCTCTCCACCAGCAGGCCCCTTGCTTGTTCAAACCAGCCTTTATCAGAGGGATGTGAAGTGGATGTGCTTATGTATATATGCATATACACATACATATACACACACACATACACATACATACATATATAACATGTACTTAATATGTTTTTAATGACCACTGTTTAAAAATTTTGTACCACAGATTGCCCCAGCAATTTCATCCCCTCCAACATTTCCCAGATGGAAGCTGGCACACGCGTGACCAACCAACTTCAGGATGTGGCCAAGGTGGCAAATGTATTAATGAGGGAAAACGCACAAGCTGGGAGAGGCTCCAGCAGTTTGCCTTTGCCCGAGATAACTGGGAAGAGGAAGGCTCTGCCTCCTCCTTTTCTCCCCGCTGCTGAATTAACTGAGTGCAGTTGAGGTTTGCACTTCCAACCCACTTTGCAGCAATTTAGGTACGCTGAGGACAAAAGGGGCAAGCGGGAGGAAGAAACTGGGGCGTTTGAAAAACTTCTGACAAAGTAGGATGGCAGAAGAGGATTCAAGACTTTCCCTGCAGATTGAGAGAGGTGGGGGGAAGGCTCAGGGGGTGGGAAGGGGGTTTCATAGACCCCCAACAGGAAATATATGGCAAGGTAGGACCAAAGTGTGGTCAAGATGGCACATATCTCCTCCTCTTCTCTCCCTCTCCTGAATTAAGTGACAGCAAATGACTTTTGCACTTTGAACTCAGTGGTCAGCAACTGAGATAAGCTGAGGACCAAGGGGGAAAGCTGGGAAGGAGAGAGAGAAACTGGGACATTTTAAAGGCAGATGAGAAAGTGGGACGGGAGGGGTTCATGAAGACTCTTCCTGACAAATTGGGACAGTTGGAGGGTATCCTTTTTTTTAACTTGCATTGTAAACTGCTTTGCATCCCATGCTGGGAGAAGAGTGCGGTATAAATCAATCAAACAAATGATCCTATTTCTGTAGCACTGAATCTCGACTTGTGGAATCCTGGAGGAGCCTGGGAAATTTTGGGAAAAGGGACCCAGTCTTTCAACCTGGCCATCAAGACAACATGTGCACGCGCCTCTTGTGCCCACAACTGAACGGGCATCTCCCCAAGCCTTTTGCTAACCCTCTGCCCCAGACAATGAATTCCTCCTTGGGATTTTGCACTCATTGTGCCCTTAAGTTATATTTTTAATGGGGAGGGGGAAGGAAAAGGGGAAAAAGAGCAGGAGGAAAGAACACAGTGGACTAGGCATATATGTTAATAAAAGACAAACACAGAGTATGTCCAGAAATAAAATGACATTCCCTTGGAGGTGGCATCAGTAAAATTCATGTTTCTGGTTACATCAGAGCACATTTTAGTCACATTTTGACCATAATTTGTTGTTTGTGTGTCTGTACTTGTATTTTAATTTTGCTAAGTCTCTTGGGATCTCAGGTTCGGGGGAAAAGCAGGATGGAAGTAAAGTGGTGGTGGTGGTGATGATGATGATGATGATGATGATGATGATGATGATGAAATTGAGATCCATGGACCACTGAACAACAGATAGTGAGGATGCATCTTAGAGTGCACCGTTGCTGTCACCTGCTGTCAGGTTGGCTTTGACTTCTGGTCATCCTGTGAAAGAGAGACCTCCACGATCCCCCGTGGTCACCCACAGCCCACTCAGGGCAGCTTCCGTAGAGGCTTCCTCGAGGGACCCCATCCACACCCAGTGCAGTCTTCCTCTTTTCCTACCGCCGTCCACCTTCCCAAGCCTTATTGTCTTTTCTAGTGAGTCAGGTCTTCTCATGATGTGCCCAAAGTAGAACAGCCTCAGCTGGGTCATCTTGGCTTCAAGGGAGAGTTCATGCTTGAATTGCTTGAGGACCCATTTCTTTGGCTCTTTAGCAGTCCAGGGTGTCTGTAGAAATCTCCTCCAGCACCACAGTTCAAAGGAGTTGATCTTTCCCTATCAGCCTTTTGCAGCTGAATAGAAGAAGTTTCTAAAACAAAATTAATACACTGCAGTATTTCCAGCCAGGAGGGAATAACCATTGGCTATACCATGCAGGAGAGGCCGCAAGAGAGCGTCCGTGGCCAACCTTTAGCAGGACTGGCCAACTCCTTCCAAAAAAGGCACAGCAGTCGCTATTACAGTAACGTCCATTTTTACTGTACCAAATGCTGGAGAAGTTTTGGACGTTGAAGCAAGAGCAATTTCCTATTGGTTACATTCTATAGGGAAATGCAGCCCTTTATTCTGCTTGATGGGATGTTCATTCATTTACTGCTTTCCAATAAACATTTAGAAATCAGTTTCTCTTGGGAAGCATTTCATTTTTCCCACGTGCAGCACGAGTAGCTGGTGTCTGAAGATTGTGGACGGCCCAGACACAGACCTCAAAACCTCCGGCCTTTCTAACCGTCGCTCTTCCTCAGTGTGGGAGAAGCAGGAGGAATCCAGGGGGCCTCCTCAAAAAGGCCCTGGAAGCACCGGATCCCCCCGGATGGATCTGCGTCTAGGTCCTTGCTGTGTTGGCTGCACCCCCGCGCCACCTCCTTCAGCCCTGCTCCCCCAGACCAGTGTCCGGCCTCTGGACAAAAGTGCTCCTGTGGCTTTTACGTTCCCCCAGCTCTCCAGCTGTAATGAAAATCCACCCCCTTCTTTTCTCCTGTTGTTCTGCCTTCTCCCTTCCCTTGCTTTGTGACCCTTAAGGTGGAGAGCTCTGGGCCAGCAACCCTGTCTCCACTCAGCGATGTGATTTCCGCCTCATTAACCTCCGTCTAAAACTTTAACCCCTCGGCTCCTCTGGGTGCCCCTCTCCCCTCCCCTCCCACCTTCCCCTGCCAGTTTTCTCTCCCCCCTGCTTCCCCCCACTTTTCTTTCCTCCCTTTCACCCTGCCCAGCTCCTCCTTCTGCCTCTGCTTTCTCCCACTGCCCTCCTCGGATAGGCCCGTGGCGGGTGTCCATCACCTCCCTCAGCCACCCCCTCCTTGTTTTTAAAAAATATAATCCTTTCATTCAATTGAACTTGGGCGAAGTTTTGTAAGAGGTGGTGAAGGGGGGAAGGAAGGAGGAGGCATAAAATCCATGGGGGAGACTCAGCCGCCTTTAGAGCTGGAGGAACATTTATCTGATGCTGGAAACCGCATTTAAAGCCCCCTGCAGTCTTCTCCCCATGTCTTCTTGTAGCTGAAGCTTGCATTTTGGACCTCAAAACTTGGCACCTGAGGAAGACCACCACCCAGGGATAGAAGAAGAAGAAGAAGAAGAAGAAGACGAGGAGGAAGGCAAGCAGCCAAGTTATTTTGGATCAGTTTTGCACTACCATCAACATCTACACCATCTGGTTTGCTCTTCAACCTTTCTCCAAGTTCAAGGTAAGAAGGGCTCAAATGATGGAGGGGGACAGGTGGAGACGAGGGATGAACAGAAGGTCTGGTTTTGGGGTGTGGGGATGGCGGGTGTTCCCAACACGCTAAACAGGATTCAGGTCTTGATAGTCCGTCCACCCTATGTATCGTCAACTAGAGGCAAAGAAGACACAACGGAGAATACAGAAGGTTGGAAGAAGGACCTTAATGTGGACCATCTGCTAGAAATCCCAAAGGCTCATGGTGGTGAATACTGTTTAGCTCTGACCATAGAACACCCATATCGCCCAACTAACTTCAAAGCAAAACATTTAGAGGAAGGTAAACATTAACCTTCTTGCATTCCACCCTTCTTCTCGGCCTTTAGATCTCCATTCTTTCCAACCTTCTCCCAGATCTTTAGATGTTCCCTCCAATCTTCTTTTAGATCATCCTTCTCTCCATGTTTATTTCTCTGACGGTCCCAAATCTATCCTTGCTGAGGGATTCCTCCTCAGATCCTGCTGCACATTTGCTCCATGGGGGGCTCATTCTTTGATTTGTGGCCATTGGCTATATGTTTTTGGAAGCCGGACACAAACCCCTGTATGCATAGGATGTTGTGTTGGGGAAATCTTCAGGCTGGGAGTTGTTCTTTCTCTTCTCCGATGGCTTGTTCCGCCCCGTTGATCTGGATTTGCTCAACCAATCAGAAAGGAAAGGGTCTCCTGGAACAGGATCCTAGAAATGGTACCCATTTGGAATGTGGTGCTAGAATGGAACCATGCTGACATTTGGATCCCAACCTTGGTGGATGCATGAGGGTCACTTTGTGTGTGAGACCCGGCCTGTAGCGTCATCAGTTGCCAACACTGTGGCATCTGTAAGGTGCCCATTGCAAGAGCAGCTTAAGGGGAGCTTGTGCAAACCAAGGGCTGATGTTCTGTCCCAGAAAGGGAAAATGGAGAGAGCAAGGAACAGGTGATCCATTTGAAGGGCAATGAAGAGACCATCGCTTTGACGTTGGAGAATTATTTCCACCTCCTCCAACTATTTCCACCTCCCAGGTTGCACCCAGGTGCATATTATTCATAACAGATGTGAATGTTGCCTTGGCTCCCCCAAGGAAGGGAGGTAGCGGTGTTCCTCCATCCCATGTACCCATTTCTCGGGAAAACAAACTTTATTTATAGCAAGGAGTATGATCACTCCTGAAAGTACTGCCTTCATTAAGTGTTCCTACCTGCAGGAAAGAAATGTTTCACTGCTTCTATTTTGTGGCCCATACATTGGGAAAGTTGTTATTGTTGTTAGTCTGGTTGTAGTGGATTATGGGAGGTGTAGTCCCCAAAGGTCACTTTCCCAGAATCTTCCTTCCCTCTGGGGGCTACAAACCTCTATGGTTGCAGAAACAGGCTGTAACTTGAGTGAAGAAAGCACCTGTTTTTCATACACCTGATGGTTTTGGTCTTAAAAGGGGGAATTTCAGGCAACATGTATGGTGATAGTCTTCTCTCTCTGGGATGGACCAATCAATATTTGGACCTGGAAGGCAGTTCTGAGGTTCTTTACAGAAAATCCAGTTATTAAAACCACGAGAAATGGAAAGCAAAGGAAGAGGCACTGAGCCAAACCACTTGCAGAGCAAAATTAAAACTTGAGCTTCAGGACATCTCCAAAGCAAAGAAGAAAGGAACTAAGATGGGCTTGTGGAAGGAGGCCGATTTAGCGTTGTGGAACTCACCTGCCAACTTAAGACTCAATACCTGAGCAGCAAATACTGTCTACAGAAAGACAGATTTATGAAGTTGGAAGTAACCCTGCCGTCATCGAGGCCAATCCACTTCTGAAGCCCCCTCTTACCCCCTGCGAGGTAGACCATCCAACTTCTGGCTAAAAACTCCCAGGGAAGGAGGGTCCACCGTTTCCCCCTTGTTTAAAGAGTGGGTTTTGTTTTGGGATATTCATAAAACGTGTATAAATGTTCCTTTGGGGGTTCAGTCTATTCAAAGTGGGTCGTACGTTAAAAATAAGAAACGCAGGGCAAGAATGCACGGCAAGGGTTGTACTTGCTTGGATCTTAAGTTTCAAAGGGTGTGTGGGGCGGAGCTGAGGGGACCGAGGGACGAAGAACCTAGTATGTTTTTTGCAAAGTGAATTTCCCAAAGGCACAGTCCACATGGGTTGGAAAGATTTCCTGACAGCCCCCCCAGAAGTGCATTTTCAAAAGAAGAGGTTGCCGACATTCCGAATTCAGGATGATCCCAAACTGAAAGGTGTGGGAGGAAATTGTGGAAAGTTTCATTTTGGTTCAAGAGATGAGCAGGAAAGAAACCTCAGAGGCCAAATTGTGGTGAAACGTGAGTCTAACTTTAGCCAGAGTGTGGGAAAGTTCCTTTTCTGGACCATGGCACCCAAAATTCACCAGCAAGCAATCTGGGTATTGTAGTCCAAAATAATAATAATAATTTTTTTTTGCTGAATTGTCTTCTGTTACAACAGTGGGGACACTGGTAGCCATGCTGGTTGAGGGATCCTGGGGGCTGTAGTCTGAAAGAGACTTTTCCTCACCCTCACCCTAGCCTGGCCCAGCCCATTGACTAAACCTGTGTTTTCATGGGAACGACAACTTGGCTTCAGGGGGCGATGCTGGTAAGGATGCATTTTTGGCTAAGTCCCACCCCACCACATAGGCCATTTCCGCACTAGGCTTTTATAGCGCGATGATTCCACTTTCAACCTCCTATGGAATCCTGGGGTTTGCAGTTTCGGGAGGGGCCGGCCGGATTCCATAGGAGGTTGAAAGTGGAATCATCGCGCTATAACAGACTCATGCAGAAATGGCTATACTGTCAGTTGCACAGCAATCTCATAAAAGTGCATGGGGGAGAGGCAAGACTTGACCCCAGTCCTAACTCCACTGATTTCCTGCTCTTTGTCGCCTACTGTCCACCTCAGCTACGATGAAAAACTACAAGGGAGCTGCAGGAGGCACTCTCCAGTTGGTAGCCTTAGGAGGCTAGTCCTGGAGGCCAACGCCGGCCTCTGAATGCCGGTTGTTCCAAGCCTCTCTTGAAAGCCCTGAGGCGGGAAGGTCTGCTGCAGCTTTATCCTTTCCGGCACACGCTTGGTTCTGAGCTCCCTGCATTTGGAGCTGCTCTTTCTTGAAGCAGCAGGGAGTGAAGGCAATTCTGCTTCTCCACCCTGCGTGAAGCGGCCTGTGTCTTGGGATCTTCAGGGGAGGGCCTTTGTCTCACGGGGACATCTGGTGGGAAAGCAAGGGGGACGGGGCCTTTTGGGTGGCTGCTCCCAGGCTCCTCTGGAACTCCCTCCTTAGACGGGAGAGACTGGCCGTCTCCCGGCTATCCTTTCCTAGGCAGGTGAAGACCCTTTTGCTCAGGAAGAAAAGGGTCTTTCACACCCCCTCTGGCATTTCACAGCCTTTGAAGGGGACCGCCCTGGACTTTATGACTCCCAATAACTTCTTGAGATGAAGACCCTCCCACATTTCATTTCAAGCAGCCTCAGAGTGTGGGGAGACTGCAGCTGTTTGCTCTTGTCGGAGCCGACTGGGAAGGACAGGACTCTGCCCTCTCCTCTCCTATCCATCCTTGATTGAGTTAAATGAGGGCAAATTGCCCTTTCAAATCAGTTTGCAGCAACTGAAATAAGCCAAGGGCAGCAGCGGAAAGTGGAAGGAGGAGGAGGAGGAGGAGGAGAGAGAGAAACTGGGACATTTTAAGAACAGCTGAAAAGTGGGAAGGCAGAGGATCAACCTGGACTTTCTCTACCGAATCAGGAGAGTTGGAGGACGTGCTTTCCGAATGTTAATTGTCCATGTTAATTGTTTTTCCTTTTAACAGTCACTGCTTTTAGTTTAAACTTTTGTGTGGTGTAAATTTTTTTGCTTGCATCTCTTTTATCCTTGAGTCCCCACTTGCAAAAAAGGTCAGGAACCAAATAAATATAGTAATGGCAGTAGAAATATAATAATCATAATCATAATCATAATAGGTTGTTGTTGTTATTACTGTATTATTATTATTTTCCTACCCCCAATGATGTGATGCCGTTGGTTTATTTCAGCCTGTTACTTTGCTTCTCCCCAGCACATGGGCTGTCCAGACAGGCCAAACCAAGGCACCTTTGCCCAATTAGTAAAAATTAGCGGCACTAATGAGTGGAGACGAGTTGGAGCCCTGCGTCCCCCCAACAGGCCTTGCGTGCTTCACCCTTTGGGGACGTTTTCAAAAAAGAAGCAAATCAACACACCCAACAAGCAAGGGTTGGCCAAAGGCAGGGGGAAGATCTGGCAGCCTGTGTGTAGGCCGGCCCAGGAGATTTTGCTGCCTGAGGCCAAGGATTAGCTCTCATCCCTTCCCCTCCTTCTGTGCTGGCGGGAGTTGCAGTCTCCTACCCCACAAAAAGGAACTTTTCCAAGCTCTGAGCAGGAACAATCGGGTTCCAGCCTTTATGCTTTGTGGGTTCATGTAATAACGTGATGTAAGCCTGGGACTAACTGCTCACCCAACTCTCAAAGCATTTCCAGGAAACTCCGCACAGCTTTTACAAGGTGGATGGAATTTTTCCCAGTGTGTGTGAATTTTCTCTTTCTCTCTCCTAAGCTGTGAAGAAACCCCTTGCTGAGTTTATTCCCTCAAACATCCTGGAGGAAGTGGTGGGGCACAGCTTGCCAGGGAAAATGGGTGTCCAGATCTCTTTCTCCTTTTTTCTCTGTCTGACTGACTTGGGTGCAAAAGAGGACGGAGGCAGCTTGGCGCACCTTTGCAGAGTGGAAGTCAGGGGGAAAGTGCTGGGGAAGCTTTTTTCTTCCCTGCTCTGGCCCAATGGGACTGAGCCCTCTGGGCCAAAGTCCTGGGCAGAGTGAGAGCGATCAGTCTTGAATTTCCAGCAATACCCCTCCCGCTGCCCAGAAAAGGAAGCTGGCTTTACTTAACACCCTTTCTAGCAGCTTTCCTTGCTGGCAGTTTCTGGCTTTAGAGAGTCCTGGCAGCTTCTTTCAGACCTAGGAATCACTGCTGCCAGGAGCAGGTCTTTTGCAAACCTAATGGCCCTTGTGCACAAAAATACTTTGGATTATGACAGGAATGGCACAGAACAAGCCACCCTGGTTGGGAATATCCATTTCCAATTACGGTATGGCCTGCATTTAAACTCAGGCCATTTCCACACTCCAGTTATAGTGCTACGATTCCACTTCCAACCTCTTGTGGAATTCTGGGGTTTGTAGTTTCGGGACGTCCAAGAGCTCTCTGGCTGAGAAGTCTAAAGTGGAATAATAGCACTATAACAGTGTAGTGCGGAAATGGCCTCCGCTGAGATAAGAGGGGGGCGGGAGGTGACCCCCTATTCCCTGCTGATCACAAAGTCTTGCGGCTTTGACCCCGAGAGCCCCGAAGCCACTACACCACTGCTCGTGGTTGTTTTATTCATGTATATCCCACTTTTGGCCCAGCGATGAGACTCACGGCAGCTAACAATGTGTACGTAAAACAATGTCATTTAAAAAGAACGTAAAAGCACTTTACGCTGTGGGGAAGGTCTGGGGGTGTCCCGCGCCCCTTTTGGTGCTCTCTTTTGGGGGGCAGTGGGGTGGGGGGCTCTTTTACTCTCGCCTGGACTCTCTCCTTCCCCCTGCCTCCCTCGCAGGGCTCACCTCTTGGTGACACAGGGAGGCAGAGAGAGAGAGGAGAAGAGGGAGGAAGATGGCAATGGGGGAGAGAGAGAGAGAGGGAGAGGAGGACGAATACTAATGAGGCTGGGATTCTCAAAGCCTTTTTTGTGCGCCCAGAAGCTCCATTCAGCCCTTCTCCTACGGGAGAGACAATGGCCCCACTGTCTAGCCCTCTTCGCCACACAAAACAGGCAAATGCTTTCGCCTCGGATGGCTCTCTGTAACTCCCTCTCTGCCTCTGCTCTCCCCCCTCTCCCCAGCTTCCACCTGCCCCATTTCAGGCTTCAGAGCTATTGGGCTCAAGGTTTCCACGCTGCCCCCCTTGTGCCCCGAATCCTCCCACCTGGGCTGCTCCCTTGCATCCCACCTCGGCCCCCCCAACCTCTGTTCCTGGAATGGAACTGGGGATGGGGGAAGAAGGCATTGCCGAAATAAAAATTCTGCACCCCGAAATGAAATACTCCTTCAGTTCCCAAATATCTAGCCCCTCAGAGAGATTATGATGAATATCCTTCCCACCTAGAACTCTTTTTCTGTTGGCTGCATTTGCCTTCCCTGGTTTCCTTTGTGCTCCCCCTGCTTTTAAAAATCATATTAATTTTAATACCACCATACAAACTAATTCTCATCGACAGAAACTAAAAAACCCTCCCAAAAGAACAAGCTATATACAAACAATATACATGTATAACCAAAGCTAAACTAAATTGGACTAAATTAGTCTAAACTAAATGGAATTGGAACTAAGCTAGCATGTTTTTCATTTCTATGGATGCCTGAGCTCTACTTCCAGATGGTCGACTGAAGTTTTAGAAATTACTGAAATGCTGGAAATTTGGAGACTGAAAATTTCATTTGGGGGACTCAGTTATTTTTTTTAGGGGGGGTATAATGCCCTCATTTGCCACACACTCCAGAAGCTGTACCACCCACCCACCAAGTGTCCTGATTTGGCAAAGACTATCCGGATCCATCCTCCGTCCTCCCACTTTTTCAGCTGCTGTTAAAATGTCCCAGTTTCCCTTTCCTCCTTCAGCTTTCCTCCTTTGTCCTCAGCTCACTTGTTGCAAACCAAGTTCAGGCAGTTTTTGCACTCCTTTTTTGTGCTCAAGAATTTCACTCAACTCAGAGGTGGGTTGGAGAGGAGCCGGATAGAGTCTTGCCCTTCCAAGTTGGCTCAGGCAAAAGCAAACCGTTGCAGCCTCTCCTAGCTTGTCTGTTTGTCCTTATCAATAACTGTAGCTATCTTGGCTGTGCTTGGCTGTGGCTAGGCCACACAGATCCTGGTTTTCATCTCTGAAATGCTGCAGGGTATGTGTCCCTGGGTCTAGCTGTGTTTCCAGTTGCTAAAGGACTGGTGGGGAAGGGAGGGGAAGGAGTAAGGAATACCAAGCCGGCTTTTCTTCCAAGGGAAAGATGGACATCTGGGGCAGGGGGCGACATGTACTGCAGGATGGCCATGTTCATCTCTATTGCAGAGAAAAAAGGCAGGAGAAAGTGACTGCAAAGAATCTGCTCTTATAATAAAATGTGCAAAGCTTGCAAAATGTTTCTTTTTTACATTTGGTACCACAGTTCCCAGATTCTGAGCACTGTAGTCCCAAACAACTCATTTCGCCAAGCTTTGCAGTTATGTGAGGTTTTTGGGTGCCACCAGACTCGCTGCTATCCGTGGCAGAAGCCGCAAGACCCCAGCAAGGACGAAAGGAAGGCGGGAAAGGTGCCAGAACTGTGGGGAAGATACCTTTTGGACTACAACTCCCATTATACTCCAATTAGCATGGGTAATAGGATTTGCATCAGGTTTTGCAAGAAAGCAGATCATAACAGCTATAGCCAAGGTGCTCCTACAAAGTGCTTAGGAAAGTTCCTTTTATTGAACTGCATCCTCCAGAATCCATCAGCCAGTGATTCTTCATTGTAAAAGGTTATAATCCAACTGTTCCTGCTCAGGAAATTCCCAATTTCTCTGCTGGCTGGGGCATTCTGGGAACTGGGGCAGGGGATTCTGGGATTCATAGTCCAACCCCTCCTCAGAATACTTTCCCAGTTTCTGGTGAAGGCCCACCTCATTCCCTGCTGAGGCCCCCACGAGATCCTGAATCTTGGGGTTGGTCAGAGGCTTTGCTGGAGGGACGGAGGAGACGGAGAGGAAGCAGGTGCCTCCGTGGGAGAAAGAGGATGCCAGGCTGCCAGGCTGCCAGCTGGCGTCTCTTCACGGCCTCTGCTGCTTGTTCCTCCTCTTCAGCCCCTGGGTTTGTTTGCAAATTCTTGGCATGTCAACTCTGATCACCGGAGGGGGAACAGGACAGGAGGGAGGCAGATCCTCCACTATTTCTCTGCGGTCCCATGGATTCAGGGAGCCTGAGCCAGAAGGAAAGGCTGGCATGTTCTCCAGAATTTCACAGGTGAAATCTGGGACACAGGAGGCCAAGCAACATCAGAAGGTGGCCAAGATGGCAGAAGTTATGAATGAGGACAAGCTGCAGCAGACAAGCTGCAGCAGATGGATTTTGCCTGAGACTCCGGGGAAGCCACAGTTCTGCCCCCTCTTCTCCCCTTAAGTCCTCTTAAGTAGCACAGTTACAAAAAATGACCCCACTTGGAACCTGATGCATTCTCCATGGAACCTCATGGATGCCTAGAAGCTCGGGTGGAATATGAATCACTGATAGTCCCAAACTCCATTTAGTAACTCTGGATAGACTGTGCAACGGGGTGGGGGAAAGCTGAGACCCCCGTGAAGATGCCAGTTTTCTGTGCCTGGTGAAATCTCCAAGGTGCTCCATAATGCAGTGAAGCTGTGACCTTGATGCTGGGACAGAGTTTTGAAGAATTATCTTCTCGGGACGATGACATCCCGGAGCAACAGTAAAAAGAAGGAATTCTAGGTTGTGAGGGTTACATGCAAAGTGTCCTTCTCCCATCCCACCCATTTTGAATTCGTGTAACACAAAAGCTAGTCACACATTTTTTGGTGTCGCCTGTAGGGTACAGATATTTCTTGCTCGTCTCATCCACCTTCACGTTCCTCCGCCGTGCCCTCTCTGCCCCGGCCTGGTCCCTTGATGTCCAAACACAAGATTTAACAAGCTGGTTCTTGTTCCGGCTTCCACTGTGTTGCCCTGAAGGAAGGAACCAATTTCAAGCGTACGCTTTTAAAGTCTCCCAGGGTTATCCTTTAACCACATTTGCTAAAGGCCAATTAAGCTGCGTGATCCTTCCGCAGCGCCAGAAACTTTCTGGATAAACTGTGTGTTAGGATAGCAGCTCACTTTCTTTCTTGGCTACAGGTTTAAGCCAGCTAAACGCGCCACCGCGTCAAAGATGTCTGGGGGACGGTGTTGTAGATGTGTGAGGAAAGAAGGGGGATCTCTGTCAGCCCTCTCCCTAAATGACACTTCCCAAGATTCCTTGAGAGGACGTTCGAGTGGGGAAACTTCTCCAGGGAAGTCAGATGGCTCTGTCCTTGCTCGTCCTCTTGACTGTTGCCCTTCCCATTCGGCTCCGGCAAAAACAAACCGCTGTATCTCCTCCTAGCTGGTCTGTTCTTCTTTATTCATAACTTCTGCCCTCTTGACTCCATTCTGAGGTTGCCACACATTCCCCATGATCATCTGTGACTTGAGAGTTGGCATCTGTTTGTAAAAGAAGGCACCTGAATTTGGCATTACAGTCCTTCCTTCCCCAGTGGAAGCAGAAAGAACAGACAGAAATCTGGCTTGGAGGAGAGAGAGCTTCCAGTTCCTTGGCCGGTCATAGTGCCTTTCTTCTCTGCCCGTGGTGTGACTGGGCAACCTTTGAACGTTGTGTTTGGATGCAGCCGTAGCCAGGTCCTCAAAAGGGAGAGGAAGGGGGGGGGTGTTGGACAATTATGGGTTGCATTCCTCTTGCAGAGCAGGCAGTAAAAACTTTTATGTTCTCTGACCACTGTTGCTGCTGCCCCAATTAATGCGGGTCAGAGTGAAGGAAGTTAATGTTTAATGCCTGTGAGATGTTACCAGCTCCAGAGAGGCCTTCCTTGGGCGCAGATTTTGGCACAGATCTTGGGGATTTGGGTCTGGATGAGGTCTCTAAGGCAAACCTATCACGGGGTTTTCTTGGCATGATTTCTCCAGAGGGGGTTTACCATTGCCTTCTTCTAAGGCTGAGAGAGTGTGATGTGTCAAAGGGTTTCCACGGCTGAACAGATCACCATGCAGAAGACAGTGAGGTTATTTTCTGCTGCTCCAGAGACTAGAGCAAAAAACAAGGGGTTCAAATGACAAGAAAAAAGATTCAACCTAAATGCTAGGAAGAATGTCCAGGTAGCTGGAGCTCTTCCATGCAGCCCCTCCTGAAACTGCAAACCTCAGGATTCTATAGGATGTTGCAAGCGGAATAATAGCCCTGTAACAGTCTAGTGCAGAAATGGCCCTGGAGAAGAGAAGGTTAGGAGAAGACATGATAGCTATGTTTCAATATTTGAAGGGATGTCATATGGAGGATGGAGCAAACTTGTTTTCTGCTGCTCTGGAAACTAGGACATTATGGAGCAATGGCTTTACACTTCAGGAACAGAGATTCCATCTAAACCTTAGGAAGAACTTTCTGGTGGTGAGAGCAGTTTGACAGTGGAACCTGTTGCTGCCTCAGCGGAGTGTGGTGGAGTCTCCTCCTTCTTTTGGGGGTTTTTAAACAGAGGCTGGATGGACATCTGTCAAAGGGAACGCTTTGAGGGTGTCTTCCTGCAGGCAGAAGGGGGTTGGACTCAACAGCTCCTGGGGTCTCTTTCAACTCTGTGATTCTATGATATGATCCCCAAAACCTGAGCCCTGAGTCTGGCAACTCAATCTGGGACCAACCCCTTTAGCTCAGTTCAAACAGAAAAATACAGGCATCTCCTGCTTGTCTGATGGTTAGAGACCAACCACTGTCAGAAAGTGGAACTGTTTGAAAAGCAGGACCCAGTCTTTTGCCAAGCGAGCCTCCGTAATTCCCTCAGGTACTTACAGGAAGAAGGCAAGAGGAGAAGGGCTGAGAAAAGAGGGGACCCTGCAGCAAAAGAACGGCACATGTCGGTAACTTACAATGGCCAAAAGAGCAGAGCGTTGAAGAATGAGTTGTCAAAGAGCAGGGGACGCCCGCATGTTCCTTCTCTCTCCCAATCTCCTCCTGAGAGCACATGTTGGAATGACAGGCTGTGAGCGACCGTGGTTGGCACTTAATGCATCAGGCTTAGTGAGATCACCAGGGCCATTGTCCTTCAGTCTCAGGTTTTGGCCCAGAAATCTCTGGGTCTTGGGACATTCCTGAACCGGTAGCCCTGGCTACAAAAAAGAGGGAGATCAGTCCAGTGTTCAAAATGGCCAATGTGGTTAGACTGGTTTTGGAACGGTGTAATGGTAGGTCCCCAAGAGACGACTTACTCTTTCGTTCCAGGGTTGATAAAAACCCTCTCTTGGGAAGGCCAGATTTCGTGGGAAATTTGTCCACAACAAAACCTTTCAGTTTATCAGGAAGCTTAAGAAGGGACTGGACTGTACCACAAAGAAAGGAGCTGCATGCAGTGTGTGTGTGTGTGTCTGTGTCACTGGAGTGCTTTTTCTCTGTTCTGCAGGAGTTAGAGAGAAGAGAGAACCAGACTCGAGGCCTGGGACTTAAATGGGATGGATGCCTTCCAGCTAGATTGCATCTGGCCGCTTCAAAGCCAGATAGGGCAAAGGGTCAGGTCGGATAGCCTGGTCAGCGGTCAGGAGAAGGGCATGGGACTCTGCCATGTTGTCCCTCACAAACAGGCACCCTTTGAGAGTGCCCGCTTTGAGCCTAGCACCAAGTGGGACAAAACCCGTTTGCAAAAACTGATGTTGCCATGGAGGTGCCCCACGGTCTCTTTCACGCCGGACCATTAAAGCACTTGTATTCCACTTTAACGGCCGTGGCTCCATCACTTTCGGGAAGCCTAGGACTTGCTCGTTGCTGGAGCATGTCGAATGAAATCTTATTTGCATCAAGCAATTATGGCCATTGCAACTATGGTCATTTCCGCACTAGCCTGTTATAGCGCGATGATTCCACTTTCAACATCCTCTGGAGTCCTGGGGTTTGCAGTTTCGGGAGGGGCCGGCTGGAATCATCGTGCTATAACAGGCTAGTGCGGAAATGGCCTATAACAACTATAACCTCGGGTGTGCAGAACTTTCTGCTGGAGAGCTCTGGTGTCTCACCAAACTACAGATCCCAGGATTCCAGAGGATGGTGGAACCAAAGGTGCTTCAATTGTCTACTGTTAAAAAGACCTTCACTATTAAAGGTCCTGGACAGGGGAGCAGCTCTAGAGGGGAGGCCAAATGAGACCACTGCCCCCCAAATAAGAATTCTGCCCTCCCCCGTGAAATTTTCCTTTAGTCTCAACATTTCTAGCCTGGCAGTAACTTAAAATTTTTGTTAAGCCTTTAGAATCAGAGTCTGGGCATCCCAAGAAAGAGACAGGCAAAACCGCCCAGGGAATGCAAACACAGCAGATGGAAGAGTTCTCAGCAGGAGCGATTTTTGGTGTCTTACTCTCCGCAATGCTATAAATTTGGGGAATGAAGGAAAATTTCATGGGGTGGGGCAGAAATCTTATTTTGGAGGGCCAATGCCCTTATTTTGCCCTCCCCTCCATGTAGCTGCATGCTGGGTTTTGCAGGTCCTCCAGGTATAGTTTCTCCCCTCTTCCCCTTTCCTTCTTCCTCGGCACTCCCCTCCTTTCCTGTGGCCAAGGGGGGTTGCTGCCGTGCCCTGTCGCATCTCCCTCTTTCTTGCCGCAGCCAAAAAACCTCCTCCTCCTCCTCTCCGTCCCCCTGAGTGTCCTCAGGTGAGAAAACTGATCCTCCGTTCCACAATGCTGCCTTTGTCCGGCACTTTGAGGCTCCTGTTGCCAGCCTCCCCTCGGTTCCCGGCCCCCCTCCCTGCCGTGTATCAAAAAGTTGCATCTGGGTTCGCCGGCGCTTTGCCTGGAGGCTGATGCACCACAGCCAGTCTTTCAAGGGGGAGCCTTGGCCTCTTACTTCTGAAAACCAGGCAGGGAATGCATCTGTGGGGAAGGGATACCTTTGGGTTGATGGGACGACAGGGTCCTAATACTGATGGGGACCCCAAGGGCCACCCAGTCTAACCCCATTCTGTCATGTGGGAGTGCACAACTCTCACACCTCGGAAAAGTGCCCATTCATGCTCAAACCGCTCCTGCAGCCAAGAAGCTCTTCTTAGTGGTTGGGTGGAATTTATATTCTTGTAATTTGTATTCCTTTGGTTCTTGTCCTAATTTCTGGAGCAGCAGAAAAGCAACTTGCTCCATGTTCTATCAGGCATCATGTATTTAAATAAGGCTGTAACACCTTACTTCTCAAATCTTCTCTTCTCTGGGCTAAGCAGACCCACCTACTAAGCTGTTCTTCATACAGTTTGGTTGTCAGACCTTTTAGCACCCTGGTCACCACCCTGCAGATGTGGCTGGTGGGTCACGCACGCACATCTGGAAAGCCCTTTACAGTGGTCAGCATCATAGACTCATAGGGTTGGAAGGGACCCCAAAGACCGTCTAGTCCAACCTCCTCATATCATGCGGTAATCTACAACTCAAGCACTCCTTAGAGAGGACCATCTATACTCTGCTTAAGCATCTCCATGGCAGTCTATTCCACTGAAGCACAGCCAAGAATTTCTACCTAATGCTCAGGTGGAATCTCTTCTTGTAATCTGAATCCATCAGCTCATGTCCTGGTCTCTGGAGCAGCAAAAACAAGCTGGCTCCCTTTTCTACATGACTTTCCTTCAGATATTGGAAATGGTTTTATCATGTTACCTCTCAGTTTTCTCTTCTCCTTGTGAGGCTTGGTTTCCAGACCTTTGGTTGCCCTTCTTTGGACACCCCCCAAGCTTGTCACTGTCCTTCCCAGGAACACAGGACGCCGGTGGAATCCAGGTTAAGGTCTGACCAAAACAGAACTGGGTGGCACGATGACATTAACAGGTACAGAGGGAGGTGCTGCTGGTACACAGCTTGGTATATATATTTTTAGCAACCTGCCCCTGGCTGAAACAAGCATGCTGCAATGTGAATGCAAAGAAACTGATAAGCAGAGGCATCTTGCTCCAAATTCTAGACCTACTAGAACATTTTCCTTTTATCAGGCTGGTGGATTTGTTATTTTAGGGGTCAGAAAGTGGTGAACTGGCAAGTAGTAAGGTTGAACTTACAGGCCTAGAGTGCCAGATGACAGTAAGCTCTAGTTTTTGTTGGTCATCTCCAGGTGGGAGCCAAGGGTACAAATTCTCAATTTCAAGGAACTCAGCTCTGGGCAAGACGGAAGGGCCTGGTGCAAATCTCCAGTTCAGCCGGCAAAGCAGCAGTTTGCCACAATTTCCCACAACTGAATTTCCCAAAACCAAAAACTCTCCAGGAGGTCTATGTAATTCCTTCGTTAGCTTCGGTACCAGGGCTCAACCTCCACTCTCCTCTGTGTCCTCCTTTGGCTAGAAGCAAGCAGGCCAGATTAAATATCCTTTGCTCCATCTCCTTTAGTAAGTAGAAGGAAGAATCTCCGCTTCCCCCCGATCTGAGAACAGCCCTTTAAAGCTAGGATTTCTCTCTTGACTTCCAAACAGAAAAATACAGGGGTGTGTGTGTGTGTGTGTTTGAATGCCAAGCAATGAGCCGTGGTGTTTGGTGCTTAATGCCAGCAGCCATTGTTCTGAAGGCTCAGGATGATTCTAACAGGCAGGCCTACACTTGCCCATCTTGTCTTTCTGTATCAGAATGTAAGCTCCCGGGGGACAGGGACTCAATGCCGTTTATTACTTCACCTTTCTTGCTTCGCCAGGGCCCCACAGGGCGAGGGGTGCCAACACAGCCTTTCTTGGAGGGGTGGGGTAACTCTCAACTCGTGCCTCCCTGCTCCTCACCATTTGCTTGGAGGCAGACCTAGGCACCAGTTGACCTGGAACAAGAGCTACTGCCTGTTGGCTGCCAAGACTGTGGCCAAATCAGATTTTGGATAAGCAGGGGAGCTCAGCCCAGATCCACTGCCAGAACTTTGGCATCGCCTTTCTCTCCACTAGGAAGTGGCGTAAAGTCTAAACCTAGTCAAAGCTGCACTGGCCAGTTTTTTTAAAAATAATTTGGTACGAGGTTGACTGTTCGCTTGTGGGAGAACCTGTGGGCAGCGAAAACAAGAGACCAACCACTCTCTGCCATGGGTGAGTTTTGGGAAAAGTTCCTCTTAGAATCACAGAACCTTAGAGTTGGAAGAGATTCCAAAGATCATCTAGTCCAACCTCCTTTGGCCATGGAGGAAGGCGCAACTGCAGCACAGCTCCTGGGAGATATCCATCCAACCTCTATTTAAAGATGACCAAAGAAAGAGAGTCCCACACCGTTTGAGGCAGTCTCTTCCACTGTTGGACAGCTCGTACTCTCACAAGGTTCTTCAAAGGCTTAGTGCCACGTCCCTTCTTACAGCCTTAATCCATTGGTTTGTCTTCTAGTTTCTGAAGCAGCAGAAACGAACCTTGCTCCATCTTCTCCATGACACCTTCTTGGATATTTAAAGATAGCTCTTGTATCAACTAGCTTCATAGAGCTGGAGGGCACCACCAAGGGCCATTTAGCCAAACCTCCTCCAGCCGTGTGCGAATAATACACCGGGGCAGCACAGCTCCTGAGAGATGCCCATCCAAACTCGGTTGAAGCCCCCCCCCCAAGAAGGAGAATCTACCACCTTTTGAGGAAACCTGTTCCACTGCTGGACCACTTTCACAGCCAAGAGGGTCTTCCCAGTATCCGGGTGGAATCTGTTTTCTTGTCATTTGAATCCAGTGGCTCTCCCTCCCGTCTCCGGAGCAGTCTCTTCTTGCTTGGCTGTTCTTCTTCACTGATAGTCATCCTGACCACACTCTGGTGTTGCTTGGCCAGACGTCTTCTGCTTTTCATCTGTGAAATATCAGAGTGTACAATTGGCAAAGCCACCTCTGAGGATTCCTGGCCTAAGAAAACCTATGAAATCCATGGGGTCTCCATGAATCAACAGGTGACTTGAAGGTGTGTGCACACAAACACAGTCAACAGAAGCGCAAACCATTTTCAATGTCTCCTTCTCCACAATGATAAACATTTGGGGGTTGCAGCACTCTTCTATGCAGGGAGTGCAGTCATTTGCCTCCCCTTCATAGCCGCATCATTGGGGTTTCCCCCCTCCATATCCCTCCTTTCTCCTTCTCCTTCTCCTCAGAGCAGCCTCTGGTCCCCGGGGCGTTTTTTGGGCTTGGGGTGGGTGGAGGGAGCACCATGAAGGCCAACTGGGCCACCATGGAGATAAAGAAGCCCATCTTCCCGGAGGCTGAGTTACCTCAGTTGCCGCTAGCCAGGGTGAAACGGTGGCTGGTCTCCAAGGAGGCCAAGTGGAGGAAGGAAGCCATTGTGCGGGTCTTTGCATCTGGGGCTTGGACATCGTCCCAAAAATTCCCCTCGGGGTCCCATTGAGCGCTTCTTGGAAGATTTCTGAGGGGAGGCCTTGAATGACAAACAGGGCTCTTTTTTCTCGGAGGAAAGGCCTCACCATGGTGACGTTTGGCCATTTTCGATGACACGGAGGCCTCAGAAAACCCCAGCGTGGAGGCAGATTGGCTGCCAAGTCCAACAAAGGGACACAACACAAGGAAATAAATAAATAACTTTTTAAAAACCGGCTCTATTTGGGCTCTGAGGACTGAAGCCTTCCTTTTTGGGAGCCGTCTCCTTCAGCATGATTGAAAGGCAATTTGCCCGTGCTTCAAGCCTGACCCCGAGACGCTGGCAGGTGCCAAAGCAGCCAAGAAACCTGAGTCTAGGCAAGGGAGGTTGGGCGACGGGGAGGGGGACGGAACCAAACCGGGGGACCGAGATGGGCGGGAAGGGACGCCCCGAAATGTGTTTCCTGTCTCTCCCCCCACACAGACTTTTTGGGCAGAAACAAAGTGCCGCGTGCCTCGGAAGGCCCCCTTCTAAACGCTTCGCTTCAATGAGATGTTTCCAAACATTGCTGCGCGTCAGATGAAAAGGGCCTTTCTTGTGGGGTGCGGGTGGCGATGGTGCTTGTTTTCTCTTTGCAGGGAACAAGGTTAAGGGGGGGAGAATGGGCATCAGTGACTCAGTCGGAAACACACACACACACAGACAGGCGTTTTGTCTCTCTGCCTCCTCCTCCTCCTTCTCCTCCTCCTCCTCCTCCTCCTCCTCCTCCTCTGAGGAGAGGCAATTAATAAGATGCCCCTCAACAGAGCCTGCACCGCAGGGCTCTGGGTGTGAGTGAGGCAGCAAAGACGGGTTCATCTGCGGGCTCCCTCCTGACTTCTGTTGGCAAGCGGACAAGGGCGATTGTTCATCCTCCCCCCAGATCATCTCAGAAACAGGAGGGAGGGAGGGAGGGAGGGAGGGAGGGAGGAAGGAAAGGAAGGAAGGAAGGAAGGAAGGAAGGAAGGAAGGAAGGAAGGAAGGAAGGAAGGAGAGCAGGAAAGAAGAAAAAATGGGTAGAA
The DNA here is from genome assembly GCA_948474755.1 of Ctenosaura bakeri. Classification (NCBI taxonomy): domain Eukaryota; kingdom Metazoa; phylum Chordata; class Lepidosauria; order Squamata; family Iguanidae; genus Ctenosaura; species Ctenosaura bakeri. Next base: position 566,532 of record CAOLHI010002020.1, read on the forward strand.
AGAGGAAGGGAAGGAGGAAGGCAGGTAGGCAGGCAGGAAAGCTGGGAGGGAGGAGGGAAGCTCATCTAGGGATGCTATTGCATCTGACGGCGCAGAATCCAGTCCACTGGTGCCGCAAATTGGACGGCAAGGGTGCCTTTGGATTTTTTTTTAATTCCACCTGTATAGAGGTGGGGGGGCAAATGCCATGCTGGGACCACAAAAGGCCCCCAAGACTGCTTTTACAACCCTGGTAGTGCTTACAGCCCAGGGGTGGCAAAATGAGGGAATTACCCCCAAATGAGAATTCAGTCCCTCAAATGAAATAGAGAATAAAATATTGAAAACTGTTCACACTGTAAACTGTTTTTTTATTTCCTGTCTTTGCATTCCTTGGGCAACGTTGCTTGCCCTGGGATGCCCAGCTGCGTTTATAAATGCTGGACTGGTTCTAAGTTACTGTCATGCCAGAAATTTGGGGACTGGAAAAATGTAACAGGAGGGGCAGAATTTTTATTTGGCCATTATGTCTTCACTTTACTTCCCCCATCCCTGACACACACAGAGGTACACCCTGGAGGTATGAGCTCTCCAAAGTAAGGCTGTAGGCTCTTCAGATACCTCAAATCACAGAATCATAGAATCATAGAACCTTAGAGCCGGAAGAGACCCAAGGGCCATCTATTCCAACCCCATTCTGCCAGGCAAGAACCCACAACTACAGCAACCACCCTCCCCACCACTCTCCAGTGCAGTTCATATTTCACTATTAAACAGCTCTTAAAGTCAAAAATTTCTTCCTCATGTTTAGGTGGGATCTCTTTTCTTACAATTTGAATCCACTAGTCCATCTTTTGGTCTCTGAAGCAGAGACCTTCCAACTCCAGGATTCTACGATTGATAATTCCACGGGAGCTTGGTTCTCCAATCTGGCCAGATCATTTCAGAGGGGTCTTGACCCCTTCCCTGGGGGGGTTCAAGCCCCCCATTCCCTCCAGGCCATGATCCATGAACCCCGAGACGTCTGGGATGATGGCCATCAAAAAATAAGCAGCATCTCCCTCCAGGAGGGCATTGTCGCACCGAATGTCACTGCAGATGAAAGAACCAAAGCCCAACAACCTGACTGCTTTTGACAAGGGGAGTCCGAGGTGTTCTGTTGAAGAGAACACGAGAATTGCCTTTTGCCACATCAGGCAAAGAATTTGCAATGACCTCAACAGCCTTGTCTTGCAAAGACGGGCTGCCAGACCAGAGAAAAGCTGGCAGGGAGAAACAGAAGAAAAGGGACGAGAGTCCTCAGCCAACCTTCTTCTCTTGATCACCTCCCAAAAGGATGACCCGGAGGCTTGGAAAAGTGATTGATTTGGAACAACAGCTCCCAGAAAAGGGTGGGAAACTGGATGGCGGGTGAGAATGAAGGAATGAAAAAGAGCCTCATAGAAAAGGGCAGGTTGGCTGGAACTTGGAATGGCGCTCCTTGCTGGGATATTGGGTCACAAATGTCATGTTGGGAAATTTGGTTGTAATTCTAAATCCTGCAGCCATCCTGCACCCACCCTTTAAAAAGTAATAAATTGATCTAGTGTGGTGCACTTATGGGCAGAGAATTGGTTGCTGCACCTACGGGTCTTGAGTGCTTCCAGACACGGAGTTCCTGACACTCCTAAAGCCTCGTTCTTCCCCTAGCATTTTTGCACTCAAGAATTGAAGACCTGAAAGATCCCCTAAAAACAATTATCTTTGGCCTGCTGTGTGTTTCTCTCATGCCTTGCTTCTCTTCAGATTTCCCGATGGTGGAGTGGAGCAAAGGTCCCTTCCTGGGCTTAAATTCCCCGGACCCCCTAGCCAGGATGTATTCTGGGAGTTGTAGTATCAAGAAAGAACAAGGCAACAACCCATCCCATGGTCTGTGCTACAGTTTTTGTAACAGTGAAGCCAATGGGACAGCCAGTTCTTCAGAAGAGCACAGATGAGTCCGCCTTGTTTGCCCCGTGCAAGCTAATTACGGGAGCACCAAGCCTTTGATTGCAATGTTAGGTGTTCTATAAGCCTCAGCAATGCCCGGCGGAGGCTATTTTCATTTTATCCAGGCTTATGGGGCCCTCTAGTGGAGGCTGGGGAGGAAATGGGGCACTCATGCTTTTTTCAATGTGTTGCCTTAAAAAGAATTTCTCTCATTCAACTGCAGAGGGTGGCACAGACACGGCTGGTGCTTCTCCTTGTTTTGAACGTCCATGTGAAAGTTAGCTTGTGTGTTAGTCCTGTCCAGGCCCCAGGCAAATCCAGAGCAGGGCGAGGGTCCCAGCCGCCTCCCCGGTCCTGATCTGGCACACCACGTTCCCTCCCCACCAATTAGCAATGGCGCCACGTGGAAGGAAATCACAGGCGGAAATGGGGACATGCGTGGTGGCCAAGCAACGCTGGAGTGTGGTCAGGATGGCAAGAGTTGTTAAAGAGAAGAAAACACAAAGCTAGAGTGGGCTGCAACGGGTTTGCTTTTGCCTGATTTGACTGGGAAGGGAAAGGCTCTGCCCTTCTTCTCTCCCTACCACCCCCAGCTTAACCGAATGCAAACAACTTTTGCACTTTGAACTTAGTTTGCAGTAGTTGAAGTAAACCTAGGACAAGGAGAGAGGAGGAGGGAGAAACTGGGACACATTAAAGGCAGCTGAAAAAATGGGAAAAAATGAGGATTAATTGGGACTTTACCTGATGAACTGGGACAGTTGGAAGCTATGCAGACTTATCCAGAGATGTGTTGATATTGGCCATATCTCCATGTCAGTGGAGTTGGTGAGTCCGTTCTGGATTTTATTCTGAACTTGAATAGAGCTTGCCAAGGAGGTGAACCAACCCTATTTCTCAAACTGGTTCAAGGCTCTGGAAAGCTCTTTTACAGATGGGTGTGAAATCCGGAATGGACTCCCAGCCCCCACTGACATGGAATCCACCATGGAGCTCTCATAATGCATCAGTTCACCTTTGATCCTTGCCAGCTCCACCTAATTCTTGGCTCTTTCCTCATTTTCTCCACCCCTTCAGATGACTTCAGCAACCAAGGTCTACTACAGCCAGACGACACAGACAGAGAGCCGGCCCCTCATTGGCTCTGCCCTGAGAAAGAGGCGGGTCATGACCAAAGATGGGCGGAGCAATGTCAGGATGGAGCACATTGCTGATAAGCGGTTCCTCTACCTGAAGGACCTGTGGACCACCTTCATCGACATGCAGTGGCGCTACAAGCTCCTCCTCTTCTCTGCCTCTTTCGCTGGGACCTGGTTCATCTTCGGAGTCATCTGGTACCTGGTGGCCGTCCTGCACGGGGACCTGCTGGAGTTTGATCCACCGGCCAACCACACGCCGTGCGTCATGCAAGTCCACACCCTGACCGGGGCCTTCCTCTTCTCCCTGGAGTCCCAGACCACTATTGGCTATGGCTTCCGCTACATCAGCGAGGAGTGCCCGTTGGCCATTGTGCTGCTCATCAGCCAACTGGTCCTCACCACCATCATGGAGATCTTTATCACAGGCACGTTCTTAGCTAAGATTGCCCGACCCAAGAAGCGGGCAGAGACCATCAAGTTCAGCCAGAACGCCGTGGTAGCCCAACATGATGGCAAGACCTGCTTGATGATCCGTGTGGCCAACATGCGCAAGAGTCTACTCATTGGTTGCCAGGTGACAGGCAAGCTCCTCCAGACCTACCTCACCAAAGAAGGTGAGAACGTCCGGCTCAACCAGGTCAACGTGGACTTCCAGGTGGACACCTCTTCTGACAGCCCTTTCCTCATCCTGCCCCTGACGTTCTACCACGTGGTGAATGAACACAGCCCCTTCCGGGACCTGGCCCTGCGCACAGGGGAAGGGGACTTTGAGCTGGTGGTCATTCTCAGTGGCACTGTGGAATCCACCAGCGCCACGTGCCAGGTTCGGACCTCCTACCTCCCCGAGGAGATCCTCTGGGGCTATGAGTTTACTCCAGTCATTTCTCTCTCTGCCAGCGGGAAGTACGTGGCTGATTTCAGTCTCTTCGAACAGGTGGTCAAAGTCTCCCCTCCTTGTTGTCTCCACGAAACCGTCCGGTTTGGCGATCCTGAGAAGTTGAAACTTGAGGAATCCTTTCGAGAGAAAGCAGAGAGAGAAGGAACAGCACTGAGCGTCCGGATCAGCAATGTCTGATTCCTCGGAGGACTTGTGAGGTCGGCGTTAACAGGAGTATTACCTTACACATCTTTGCTAGTTCCCAGATTCCCTTCACACCTCTTCATTGCTGCATTCCTTCCACCCCAAGAATCTCTCTAAAGAAAGAAAGAAAAAAGAAAAGACACTGAGAAATCTGTTCATTCTACAGGATCCTGTTCAAAGGAATGCAGTCTTTACTTTCCCTCCTGACAAAGCAGCTCTCAGTCCACTCCAGGGTTAAACTCCTCCCAACTGCTGGAAGTATTTTTCTTTTAAAACGATGCTCATTTTTTAAAAAAATACACATAACTCTGGAGCACATTGTTAGGACACCACCAGCTCCTCTGATTCCTGAAAGGCAGCTGAATACACACCAGCAAGACTTCCTCTGACCAGGGAAGAAGAAATCATGCCGTCTGTGCTCTCTTTTAGATAGATAAATATCTGGAAGTTTGGTTGTTCCTTGCCTGGGAGCTCTTACCGTGAAGCCTGGCGCTTAACTTCAGTCCAGCCTGGAAAAATTATCGGTGTCTGCATGACAAATTGAAGCGCAGGAGGAGAAGAAAATACCACTGGTGCAGGTAGAGTGGAAGCTGTGCCTCACAACACCAGAGCCTGTGAATGACCAGATTTAAACCTGCTTGTCCATCTGCTCAGGTTAGAATTCAGTTGCGGTCGTGGGTGGATGCCTCCATGAAAGCTGGAGAGAAGTTCCACAGCAGAGAAGATCTGGTACAACCCACCTTCAACAACAGCACTCAACTGGACTCCTCTCTCCAAGACCCAGCCTCTAATTTCCCTTTCCCTTTCAGAAATAGGCACTTTAATATTTAAAAAAATAGTTTCAACACACCCCAGTACAGTACTTTATACTAATTTAGGGATATGGAAAAAAAAAGGCAAGTCCGTCACTCAACAACTCCTATAGTGTGACCTCTTGACTTGGAAATTTGGTCCTTTCTCTCACAAAGTCCTTCCTAAAACTTCGTCTTCTTTGCTAAGCTCAGAAACGAGAGCTGGACACAACCACATTATTTTGCAAGAATCTCATCTAAAACCTTATCTAACGCCTGCTAGAGAAACACTGGGCGAAGGCAAACCTGCTGAAAATTCCTCTTGTGATCAAATTTGTCCAGATTGTATTTCTCAGCACCCCCTCCCCCAGATTTCATATTAAACTGCTGCAGAAGTTCCCATTGCTGCCCCTTTTTTTGCATTCCAGAACTGAGAACCTAGAAGCTGTTCCACAGATAGAGTCCCAACCTAGCAAAAGGACCTCGTCGGATTTCTGGTTCCCTACTTTCATTATCTTTCTTTTGAAAGCTGAGAACCTTCCAGCTCGCAGAATCTGCAGGTGACGACTCTCCAGCAGGAGAACTGAAGGGTCCACCAACTGAGGATTTCTCAAAAGGAGCAGAATAACAGGCAGGCAGAGTCTGAAATTGGGAGGCCCAGTTATTTAGGCAACAGGTGAACCTCCGATCACAACAGACCTGCTGGACTTCCTATTATTACTGTAAATTATTGACTTCAGAGATGCTGAACTTAGAAGCAGAGGGGATGGGATAGAAACACGACCCTAAATGTGGGAGCACCTGGTCCCATCTCCCCCCCCAGCTTTTTTGCTGGGGCATTTTCCATCTGCTGCCATTTTGAGCTCAGAAAAGACTTCCAAAAAGGAGGATGACTGTGTCTTTCTCTGGCAGAAAACAACGTAAATCAGTTTTTGTAGTATGGAGAAAACAGAAGAGAAGAAGAAGAAAAAAGCAAAAAGCCGCGAATGTTGCACTCTTGTAAAGCTAACATTATTTGCACTCTGGCTTTTAACATTAATCCACCAGAACTCAAGCCAAGCTTTTTAAAAAATCAAATATAGGCCAAATGTCTGAATAAATGTAGAAGAAGCTGACAACAAAAATACGGACAGGTTAAGCAGACTTTGAGGCAAGGTCAATCATAAGACTCCTGCATCTGGGAACAGCAAGCCCACCTTGAAGCATGTGTATAGAAGATATATAGAATAATGATATATTGCTTATAAAATTCTCAGCGTTCTCTTTCTGCCTGTGCACACAGAGAGTCGTCGTGGCTTACTGGGGAATACGGAGGGGAAATCCGTTCCTGTTCTTAGTCTTCTAGGACTGCCCCGGCCCCCAAGGTGGATCCAGACCATGCAATTATAGCAGCTTCGTCCCACTTTAACTGACAGGGCTCCTTCCTTCGGCACCTTAGGACCTGTAGCTTTGTGAGATACTTGGACTGCTCTTCCAGAGAGCTGTAGGGAATTCGTTCAGGGGAGTGCAATACAAAATTCTAAGTACCTTCCCAGACTGCAGATGAAAACTGGGAAATGTGTGGCCACGTGGCATCAGAGGGTGATCAAGATGGCAAATGTTATCGACGAGGAAGAACTGGCAGGCTAGGAGGGGCTGCGGCAGTTTGCTTTTGCCCCAGCTGGCTGGGAAGGACAAGGATCGCCCCCTTCCTCTCCACTCCCGGCCCACCCACCCACCGAGTTAGCTGAATGAGAATGACTTTTGCACTTTGAACTCAGTTTGCAGCTTCTAAAGTAAGCTGAGGACAAAAGCGGGGGGAGGTGAGAGGAACTGGACATTTTAAAATCAGCCGGAAAAGTAGAAAGGTGGAGGATAAACCGGAGCTGTCCCTGCCAAATCAGGACAGTTGGAGACCCATAGCAGCTCAAGTGGGATAATCGTGGTGTAATTATATGGTGTGGATGCACCCTAGGGCAAGGGGCTGGATTTGGGGGTTTGATGGGAGAGACCTGTGATTATTTTCTCTTTCTAAGAGGTCTCCCCCAAACTAGCCCTTCTAGGACTACTCAAAATAATTGCATCTACTTAACGGCTAGCTAGATAGGCATGTGTGTCGATGGGGTTTGGGGTTTGGGGTGATCATTGGCTCAATTTAAGAGCCACGTGCTTCAGGGCCCTGACATTGGGTACGTGGAGAAGGAGGAAGGGAGTAGTTTTCTCCCCCCCTCTCTCTCTGGTCGGTGGGCGGGGAGAAGGAAAAGTATCTATGGAAATATATAAATCTATTTATATAAACAAGATATATATTGCTATTTGTACAGAAAGACAGAAAACAGACACAATGGAACTACTTTGCACTTTGCAGCAACCCGTGGAGGGACGGATGAAAAGAATGCTATCGAAGCCAAAAAGGAAAGTGTATCACTTTCCTTACATGGTCAGTTCTAGTGAGAAATAAATAAAATCCATCCCATGTTTAGAAACACTTCAATGGCATTTTTGCAACAAGAAAAAAATAATAACTAAATTTGCAGTTTTTAAAAAATTACGACTAATGAGTAGGAATTATTAGGATGGTGGAAATGGGTCTCATGCTTTGAATGGAGAATTTCTTTTCTCCCACACTACCCCAAGTTAAGCTTTATAACAATTACTAGCAACTTGATTTTTTCCTTAAAGGTGTTGTGATGAACAGTTTTTTCCCCCTCCATCCTTTCGGGCAGAAAGGCCAGCAGAGGGCAATTGGAGAGGTGCGTACAGATTCTTGGGCGCTTCAGTTCTCCACCTGTAAAATGGACATTTTTTTCACAAGTGAGGGAAAGATGACATTTGCAAATCCATCAGCTTCACAATCTGCAGACAAGGGAGTGAACGACCACAGATAATTTTTCTTAAAAAAATAAGAAAGGTTTAGGAACAATCACCAGAAATTGATAGCATGAATTCAGTTACAAAGAATCCTCCTATATGTTCTTAGGTGGACTTATTCCGGATATATCAGAGCACAGACTCATCCTGGCTCTCCAACATTTTGCAAAAGAAAACGGGGACACAGTGTGGCCCAGCAACCTCAGAGTGTGGTCAAGATGGCAAAAGTTATTAATGAGAGAGATCACACGAGATTCCGTCCCTCCTCTCCCTCTGCAGAGTTATTTCAGTCCGAACTCTGTTTGCAGCAGTGGAAATAAGCTGAGGACAAAGGAGGAAATGGGAGGAGTGGAGAAAAAGAAGCCGGAACCCTTTAAAAGCAGCTGAGAATAAGGGTGGCAGAGAATTAATCAGAGTCTCCCTGCCAAGTTGGGAATAAGCAGACATATTCTGTATTTGCAATTTTTGGTGAAATTCCTATTATATTAAATAAAAAGTTGGGTGATTTAACAAAGCATTTAATGCAAGAATCTCAGCCCGTAATTGTAAGAAGGGTGTTCTGATGGGGCAGAGCAGCTGGCAGATCAAATTAACCGGGATGATAATTTACGCGCCCTCCCTTGTGCCACTGGCTGGATCAGGTCCCTGATCTTGAACTGACCCCTGATAAGGCAAATGTCTGATAATGGAAGGGAGTGATGGGTTAACTTGATTCTCATACAAAAAGGAAAGTTTATTTTATGCCTGATAAATATGTACTGTACTTCATGCATATGAAGATTTTTTTTATCCACTGGAGAAGACTTTGCACTAAAAAAGTGTGATTTTATTGGGGGTGGGGCTGAAAGGTAGTGATGTATATTCTTCTGTTTAGAATAAAGTCACTAAATAAAGAAAAACCAGATTTTAAAATGCTGTTGCAACGTTGCTTTAATTGGTACTGGCAGATAATAAAATGCATCCATTTGCTTCACGCTGCAGCAAAGGGAGTTGCGTGTGTGTGTGTGTGAGTGTGGGAATTTCATGGACCATTTCCCACAACGAAGAAAACAGGACAAAAATCTATGAAAACTCCCAGAATTCTCCCCCACATTGGGGGCTTCAATAAAAAAATAACTTTCCCAAACTCTGCTTTACCGTGTCATACTGCAAATGAAGCTCATGTGACTTGAATTATCCTCCATTTTAAAGGATAAATAAATCCCTATCTATATCTCTTTAAATATCTATTTCATCTTTGGTGCATTCTTCTCGTATCATTTCAGATTAAGGCCATTTCTGCACTAGGCTGTTATAGCGCTATTATTCCACTTTCAACACCTATGGAATCCTGGGATTTCCCTAAACTGCAAACCCCAGGATTCCATAGGAGGTTGAAAGTGGAATAACAGCACTATAACAATCTAGTATGGAAATAGCCTAAGTCTCCTCATGCACCATGCTCCCCGATCTCGGACTGAGTGGCCCAAGACATTTTGCAACCTGAGGCAGGGCAGCAAGATAGCACCCCCTTCCCGTATCCATTCATCTGAACGTCAAGGAGCCCCAAAGTGCCCTCTGGGGTAGTAATGGTCAAATTCCTGGATTGGGGAGTCTGGGAATTGGGAGGAGGCCGTGGCACCCCTGTAGGATCCCTGCAGTTTAAAATAAAATGGACCCCTTTTAACGTATTAGGGAAGGACTCAGCCCAAACCAGGTATGTTATAAATGCAGGAATCAATTTCAGCTTTCAGGAGGTGCAAGTGAGATGATCTAAAAGCCTCTTTGCCGCACTACACTCTTATAGCGGGATTATTCCACTTTCAATATCCTATGGGATCCTGGGGTTTGCAGTTTCGGGAGGGGCCGGCCGGTCAAACCCCAGGATTCCATAGGAGGTTGAAAGTGGAATAATCGCGCTATAGGAGTGTAGTGCGGAAATGGCAATGGCCAACAGTGCAGCCCAGAGCACATTTATTCAGAGGAAAGCCCATCATGTTCAATATCGCTTACTCCCAAGTAAATGTTGTTGGCCTTGCAGCCACGTTACTCTTCCCCCCACAGCACTTTGTGGTGTTTCCTGCGGTTGTGTTGTGGTGATATCTTTAGAATAGTTCAATCAGCTCTTATCGTCAGGAGAAGTCACACATGCACACACACAGAGACCCTTTTTTTTAATTTAAAGAAAAAGAGAACGATGCCCTTCTTCAGGGACGCAAAACCCAGCATACATTCCCAGGAGAAGAGGAAAAAATATTACACAGCACAGTTTAAAAACAGACCAGAAAGCAATTTCCGGTAGGGATGTAATTTAGCGGCTGTGAGAATAAAAGCTAATAAGACAACTGTGAAATTGCTACACAGGGAGAGGAGAGCCTGAAAACAACAGACAAACCGCAAAGCTCTAAGAAGCTGATGTATTGCAATGGCCAGGACATTAATGGGGCTTTATTAGAACCTACCCTCTTTGCAACGTATTAAATCAGAGGCACCTTTTGCCATTAAGGGGCGTTGCAAGGTTCATAAACAAGGAGCAGATTAGAGCACGTCTGGTGTGGACGGAGGATTATTACCCTCGGCTAAAAAAAAAAGAAGGAGGAGAAGAAGAAGAGAGGGAAGTATTAATAAATAAAGGCATGCTATTTTCAGTGCCCAGGAAGTAAAATATAATGTTAAGAAGGAGTAAATACTCCCTCCCTCGGTGCAGAACACCAATAAACTACTGCTTATTGGTTACCAGCACCAAAGGTTTTATCTCCGCCTTAAAATTTATTTTCAACCAGCCTGTGCTGCTGCTGCACCTGCCGAGATTCCCTCTTCCACACGGCTGCTAAAGGGAGGAAGCCCCGGCAGTTTTTTAAATACGATTTTTCAACAGCTCCCTCCTTGTCACCGTTCCGCTGGCTGCCCGTCCATTTTAAATTCTATGCGCTGGTGATGCCCTACAAAGCCCTACATGACTATATTTTCCTACATGTCAAGCCCTGGATAACCCACAATCCACGAACTCCACTCTGAAGTAGACAGTAGTGCTCATTTCCAGCAAAGCAAGCAGCTTTGCTCGCTTCTTCCAAGGATGGGAGCATTCATGGCTGCTACAGGTTTTATACCTTTCCATACAAATTTAGGCATGCAATGCTGTGATCGGAGAGCATCGCAAATTTAACACTTCTTCACATCTCTAGACGTTTCCCAGACTCGCAGTTGTTTACCCTCCTTTCAACCTTACAGCAGGAACATATTTCGCCTGCCTCCTTATCCAAAACACCTTTTGGTCACTTCCAGGCCAGAGAAGTAGACTCGGAGCAACCCCCCACCTCAGCTGGCACAGCAGCAGCTTGTTTTAGTTAGTGAGATTCTCCTGGGGAGTGGCGGTGTGATGCTGTCTAATTAATTAATTAGCTCCCTCCCTCTCTCCCTCTCTCCCTCCCTCTCTCCCAGTCCTTTCGGTGCCAGGGCTCGCCCTCCGCTCTCCTCTGCATCCTCCTTCTACCTCAAGGCAACCAGGCTAGACCTGCAGTGCTGCTTCCTGGACCTTCGGATAAAATTTCTTTCCTAATTTCCAAACAGGTAAACATCCTCTCTCTGCGTGTCTTTGAAGGACAAGCTGTGAGCCACTTAATACCGTCACCCCCAGGGACCATTACCCCTCGGGCTCAGGTTTTGGCCCCAGGAACATCTGGGCTTGGGAGGATCCTGAACTTGGGGGATCCACAACCCACATTTTCCCCACCCCATCTTTAAACAGTTCTTTCCTCCATCCCTGAAGGATGGGGGCCCGATTTTCCTCTTGTGCCTTGTTTCTCCTTCCAGCCAACGGCCCGTAGACAATGCGCTCCCGCCCGGAGTGCAGGAAGAGCTTCCACCTGAAATCCAGGCTTCCCGGCACCGGAGGAGCCCCACGAGGGAGAAGCTCTGTGGCTGCGTTGAGTGCGAGAGACACTTCGCTGGCGAAGAAGACCTGGTTGAGCACCAGAAGCCCTTTGGCTGGCCTGAGTGTGGGAGGCGCTTTACTTTGGGTGGGGGAACAAGCAGCTGCCCACCTCCATGGGGAAGCTGTCCGGTTCCTGCCAGGCCGTGGACTGGGGCAGGGCGTGGAAAAGGAGGACTCTGCAGGTGGAAGTGTGGGCCTGGGCTGGTTGGGGGCCACCTGTGCTGTCCCCTTTCACTGGGGGAAGTGACTGCCCTTCCTGAACTTTGTCCATGATGGGGTCAATATCTTCCCCTCCCCTCCAGTGAGGTTTCCTAGGTAGAAAGCACTATTTCTGCCCAGAAAATAAAAAGGCACTTTCTGCACAAAACCATGTGCACTTTTTTGGCACAGAGCAATTCCTGGAACTATGAACAGTCTTTGCAAACGGCACAGTTTTTGACCACTCACTCACAGCAAAGAGGAAAAAACCATGGTAAAACTGTCCTTTACTGCAAGAATGAAAAATTTACAAAGATTTGCACCTGTTACTCAAGGTCATTTTAAAAAGTCAAAGCTCTTTTTTTAAAAAGAGGGTCTGGAAAAATGACATGGAGGCATAACAGAGTTTTGCATCCATCAGCTAATGGTGTCATCTTGTTTGCTGTTCCTCAGCTGAAGCAATGACACCATCAGTTCCAGAGAAAAAGAGCTGTCACAGAACTGGCCACAAGTGGCATTCCCTGCTGACCCTAAACAAGATTTTTGACGCCCACAAGGTCTCGGTTCCTCTTCAGTCCGCCCCTCTTTGCTGATCCCCCTAAAAAAGGCCTTGCTGCCATGACGTTCCCTGCCCGACCCAGTTCCTCTTTAACGTGTTTTCCTGCTGACCAAGAGAAAAATAGAATCCTCAGATTCTAGAGTTGGAAGTGACCCCAATGACCATCAGCTCCCAGCCCTCTTGGCCATGAAAGAATACAGAATCAAAGTGCTAATGAGGGATGGCCCCCCAGCCTCTCTTTAAAGATCTCCAAAGAAAGAGAGCTCACCATCTTCAACGGCAGGCTGTTTCACTATCCAGCAGCCTTTTACAGAAGTTGCTGTGTTTCTTCCGCTGAGACGGAACCTCTTTTCTTGTGGTACAGTGCCTCTCCCACTTTCATGAGGGTTCGGGGTCTGGAACCCTTGCAAAAGTGGAAAAACCATGAAAAACTCCCCCCGAGCCCCATTCTATTCCCTTCCAGGCTCCCCATTCCCTTGCCGTTTTGTGCATCTGGTAGACTTTCCGCACTACACTCCTATAGTGTGATTATTCCACTTTCAACCTCCTATGGAATCCTGGGGTTTGCAGTTTCGGGAGGGGCTGGCCGGCCCCTCCCAAAACTGCAAACCCCAGGATTCCATAGGAGGTTGAAAGTGGAATAATTGCGCTATAAGAGTGTAGTGTGGAAATGGCCTCTGGCCAGAGGCAAGGGAATGGGACTGGGAGGGCAGCTCTGGAGGGGCAAAGAAGACCAGTATGTAAAGTAGCACCTTTTCTCTCACCTTTCAGGGTCATCAGGGATCTGATGCACAAACTGTATAGAGCGGGCAAGTTTGGTGAATACAGCTAAAAACTTAAAATGGTTGCTAGTAAATCAAAACCAGAATATGATGTGGGATTGGAGACCCTTCTCTGCTCTCTCTCCTGCACAATCCCTCCAGAAGCTTTTGTTCAAAAATTAATTCTAAAATTAATTAATTTTGTTCAAAGGTTCTTTAATTAATATCCCATTTTTCTCCCAATGTGGAATCCAAGGTTGCTCAAAGGTTTGAGTTAAAGCACAGCAACACCAACAGTGAAACAGTCACATTGAAAGCATTAATTCAGAAGAGTTGTTTAATAGGCAGTTAAGATATAATAATAAACAATTAAAAATGCAAATATAAAACACCCAGTTAAAAGCCATTCTGCAACAGATAGTTAAAATGTAAAGACTTGGGCAAACAGAAAGGTCTTTGCCTTTCTGCAGAGAGTGCTGGAAGCAGGGGAAAAATCTAGCTTCCTGCAGCAGGGAGTTCCACAGCCTGAGGGCAGCCACCACAGAGGCTCTGTCTCCCATTTCCTCTCCAGACCTGCTGAGATCATGGTGGAACTGTGGGGAAAATGCCTTCCCCTGATGAGCTTAACGACTCAGGCATCTCAACTACTATCTTCTTCCTCTCTCTGCAAAGGGAGCTTCGTCTCGACAAGCGTCCCTGTCCTCCTTCCATTTTCAAGGTCTCTGGCACCGTGTTGGTAGTCACTCAGAAGCCTGGCAAGCACCTTGAGCAGCCCAGTGGATGCAGCCGGGGCCACGGCTGACATCCTGTCCCCCTTCCATTCCTTGCCAAAGCTCTCCTTCCAACTTTTGGAGGGTCTAACTTTTTGTGGGGGGCTCTCCCTGGGGCTGGGCTTAGTGCTGAGCACCAAGAAGGGACTTCCAGCCACTGTCTGTGGGCTGGCCGGTCACATGGGCCCCGGGGCAGCAAGAAGGCATAAAGGGAGAAGTTTCCCCTCTTCCTTCCTCCTTCTCCAGCCCTTCTTACTCGCTGCCACATCTCCGGGGGACTCAGAGAGAGGCTTCACCCTTGGTCGCCCACATCCCCGGCCAGGATCAGCCCTCCTCCAGCATGCAGTCGCTGGGTCTCCTCGCCTCCTCCCTCCTCCCCCTCCTCTTCCTCACCCATCCTACAGGTAAGTAACAGTGAGACCCCCTCTCTGACTCCCAGCCTTTGGTCTTGGAAAACTTTGGGGTGGGCAGAGGTCACCGTTATGTGGGGTCATAATACAGGTTGACCATCTGTAACTCAAAAATCCGAAATGCTCTAAAATCCAAAGTGGACCCACTTCTGGTCCCAAACATTTCGGATAAGGGACATTCAATCAACAACAACAACAACAATAACTGTTGCATTTATATAGCTTTGTATTTGTATTACTTCTTCCTCTCCCTCTCTCCCTCCCTCTATGTTTTAGACTATAAGTCTTTGGTGGTTCTGGCTGACAGTTTTGCTGTTCTTTTACTTGCAAAGTGAGGGGTACATTGATGGCACTATAAAAATAAAGGAAGGTGATAGTGATGATGATTTTTGGAGGGGTTTCTCCACAATCAGCTTCCACCTCCAAGCCTCACCTTCTGCTAGCAGAGGCGGTGGGAGTTAAAGCCATCCGGTGAGCCTCCTCCTCCTCCTCCGTTTCTCTGTCTCGCAGCTGACAAAGGGCACCTCTGGGGCTCTTTTGCAAGACACAATTAACACGCCACTCTAACTGCCTTCAGGTTTTCTCACTCGAGGCAGGTAAATCACAACTGCAGCAGGACAAGAGCGTCTTTGCCTGGGACTTCCCGCATGACCTCGTTCCTCTTTTCTTGTCCTCTTGGTGGGAGGCCAGTTGGAAAGCAAAGGGGACCAATTTGTTTGTGTTTGGAAAAGAGACGCTTTCCAACTGGTCTCCCACTGGGAGAACAACAGAAGCAAGAGGGCACCATGCGAAGGGTCCCAGCCAAAGATGCTCAAGCCCACCTGCCTCCTGTAACAAAGCCCTTCGTCCCATCCTCTGGAATCCTGGGATTTGTGGTTTAGGGAGGGACACTTCTCAGCCAAAGAGCTGGCTGAAAAGCAACACTTTGTCCCCGATCAGACAGTTCCTACATCTCTTTTCTGGTCCCAAGCCCACATCGACACACCAGTACTGCCAGTGTTTCTAAGCTGGGGTACCTGCCCAGGCTCCCATCCCTGCCTCCACACGGCTCTTTTCACCCCATCACCACAGCCAAGGATTTCACACTCCCATCACTGCGCCTATTCACACGCCCAGGCCAACACCATTCACTGGTATCAAGGTCAGTCTGCGGGGACCTCACGCTCTGCGCATCTGAGGTAGAGCTAGAAAACCTTGTCAGGAAGACCCCGGTCTATGCATGGCAGAAGAGGAGGGGTCTCCAGTGCCTGTCAGCTGAGGTGGCCAGGAGCTGGAGCAGCCGTCTTTGGGCAGCCTTACTTTGGAATACCCTGCACTGAGCGGAGGGCGGACAGGCTCCAGGGCTTCTCCACTGTGGGATGCCCTGGAGCCAAATGGTGGGAGATGAAAGGAAGGGCTTCTTTCCTAGCACCCATAGTTATCCTAGGGAACTCACCGCCACAAGATGCAGGGGTAGCTGCTGCTCACTCGGGTCGCTTTTAAGAGGAAATTGCCTGACTCTCCAGGGCTCTGAACAATTTCTCCTGTTCCGGCTAGGCCAGACCTCTAGCAAAAAGTCCTGAAATCTGAGTTCTTCCTTGGTACCATAAAGAGGAAACCGTTTGGACAGAGATTGCAAAAGGACGGGTGGTGTATGGTTGGCCTCTGAAATAGGGGAACTCCAGTCATCTCCTTCAGTTGCTCAATCGGTCTCATGCTAGTTCTTTCCAGAGTTCCCAGGAAATTTCAGAGAAAGCAAAATTTGGCTGGATGGATGACCAAGACGACATGGCCTGCAGAGCGCAGAAAGGGGTGGGCGGGCAAAGCAGGGCCCTGAGGCTGTTTTTATAGCAGACGTCCTGCTCTGTCCTTTCTGTGTCCAAAGAAGAGAGGCCAAATTCTGGAGCCAGGGATGCACTCTTAAATTGGTTGTGACACTGATGAATACCACAAAGTAATACCAGTTTTTCAAAACCAGAAACGGGTTTCTGTCCACCGAGGGCACTTTGTAGGATTTCTGGAAATCTGTGAGGACTCCAGGGTGTTTCAGGGATGCAAAAGTGCCTGGCAGACTCACTGTAGGTGCCCACTCCTACATTATGGAAGAAGAAGTCTGAGAAATGTTATGTTTTGGACCTCAGCTTCCATCATCCCCCAGCCAGCCTGGGAGTCGTAGTCCAAAAAGGCATAATTTTCCCAGATCCTGGAGTTAACCACAGAAGTCAGAGCTTGAAATCACATAGCTGGGTGGAAAATATGGGCTCATTAACACAAGCCTCGCCCAAATTTCTTTTCTTGTCCTCCCGTCTCTCACTTTGCTCTGCTTGGCTTCCTCAGGAGCACTCGTGCCCACCAAGAATTACACCCGTGAGGTGGGCAGCTTCATCAGCTTGGACGCGAGCTTTCCCAAGGGGACCACAGACATCCGCATTCTGCTCCGATCGGCCTCCCAGAGGAAAGGGCTGGCTTTCTGGACGCCGGGGAAACCTCTCACCGTCATTGCCCCACAGTATTCCAGAAGGATCACCGTCCTGGAGGAAACTTCCGAGTTCCGTATCAACAACCTGAGGGTAGCCGATGGGGGTGTCTACGAGATTTTGACAGAGCAGACTGGAGGCCAGGAGCAGGTCTTACGGAAATACACGGTCTTTGTGTTCAGTGAGTAAAACCTGAAAGCTGGGAATCAATGTCAGAAACTCAGGCATCTCTTGAGGGGTGTGCGCGTGCATGCGTAGAAGACCTTGGAGCTAATCCCTAGCATTTTCAATCAACACTCAAAATCAGGAAATGAGTGTCAGGAATATCCATGTTTTTTTAGATTTCTTATTTAATTTTAATACAAACATACAAACACACTAATTCACAACTACAGCCGGCCCTCTGCATTTGTGGGTTTGACTTCCATGGATCTGCTTATTTGCAAATTTCTCCAACCCCTGCTCTCCCCCTGACCGCTTTTCCTCCTCTGATCAGCCTGTGCAGCCCTTTGAAAACCTGCCTCTGGTCCTTCTCTTCCTCCTCCACCAGCCGCTCCCTGGCAAGAGCTATTTCTGCATTACACTCTTATAGCGCGATGATTCCACTTTCAACGTCCTATGGAATCCTGGGGCTTGCAGTTTCGGGAGGGGCCGGTCGGCCCAGGATTCCATAGAATGTTGAAAGGGGAATCATCATGCTATAAGAGTGTAGTGCAGAAATGGCCAAGCTAAGGACAGATTGCAGCCTGATTTCTCAGCACCACAAACCCTCTCCCAACACCACCCCCAACACCCAAGGAAGGAGATGGGCAAGAGAGGAAGTCTAGGACTCCCATGCCGACCCACCCCTGGGCCCATTCCTTCTACCATGCATCTCCTTCCCACAGACACAGACACATATTTCAATTTTTGCAAGGGTCCCTAGCCAATGGGGAGGGCTGGCTGGACTGAAAAAAGGAACAAAAGAAAAAGGAACAAACAATATGTAAACAATATAATTCTATAGATGAAGCTAAAACTAAATTAGATTGAACAGAACTAAGACATACAGTAAGACTAATCTATTACCCGAAACACATCTTACCTACACTAACTAAAACACAAAAGAATTCAGACGCCGCTCCCATACAAGCCAGAACAAAAAGGAAAAACTGATTAATATCTCATCTCTTATTCTACCATTACAGAGCTATGTACATTCAACTTACTAGGCTTATGAATAATCATAACCACAGAAAATCAACCTTCTTGACGCAAGATGGAAGGAAATCATACCCTCCAACTATCCTAATTTGGCAGGGACAGTCCTTGATTAATCCTTTGCCATCCCATAAAATGTCCGAGCTTGTCTCTTTCCCCATTTGTGCCCTTTCCCCCGGCTCACTTCAGTTGCTGCAAAGGGAATTCAGAATGGAGAAGCTCTTCTCCCTCAACTCAGAAGGAAGGAGAGGAGAGGACGGGCAGAGTCTTCCCCTTGTTCTCGTCATCCTCCTCATTCATAACTTTGACCATCTTGGCCACGCTCCAAGGGGGCTTGGGCACACATGCCTTGGTGTCCATCTGTGGGAGGTTGGAGGGCGCGCTTTCTGT
This sequence comes from Ctenosaura bakeri, assembly GCA_948474755.1. Taxonomy (NCBI): domain Eukaryota; kingdom Metazoa; phylum Chordata; class Lepidosauria; order Squamata; family Iguanidae; genus Ctenosaura; species Ctenosaura bakeri. The sequence continues at coordinate 584,997 of CAOLHI010002020.1, forward strand.
CCGTAGGGCCGGGGTGGGTGGGATTCCCCCAGCCCCCCTCACCCTCTTCTCCTTCCCTCCCACAGACATCAGCGTCACTGCCAGCCGGCTGGCCAACCATTCCTGCAGCGTGAATTTGCGCTGTGAGGCGGGGACCGGGAGCAGGGGGGTGACCTATACCTGGAAGCGCACGGCCACAGGGGCCACTCTCTCCCGGGACTCCTGGCTCCATCTCCTCATGGAGCGCAACGATGAGGAGGACTCCTACACTTGCACCGCGCAAGACCTCGGCACGCAGGGGGCCTTGGACGTCAAACCCTACCAGCACTGTGGGGACCCGTCTGGGGCAGAAGGTGAGTACCAGCTGGGCGCAGAGGGTCCCACAAGAGGAGCGTTTCCCCTCTGTGCTTCAGGCTGCAAGAAAAAACAACAACTCTCTCCGTACAAGTCCTTTCATGTGGCTCTTGCCGTGCTTGTGTGTAGCAAAAGTTACTTTTTGGGAGGGGACTGCAATTCCCCAAATTCCCAGCACGATTGCTAGGGATTCTGGGAGCTGTGATCCAAGAAGCAGCATTCCCACCTCCCCTCCCCAGCTCTAGGTCTGCCCAGGATGCTCACCTGCATGACAAATGCCAATGCAAAAGGCCTCACAAAGTTTTCCAATTCCACCTGGCAGCAAAGGTGTTGCAAAAACAATTTTCTAAGCTTCCAGTCCCGTTTGCTGGCATGTCTGAAGCAGGTTGGACTGAGAGGAATGCAACTGGCCACAAACTGGTCTGGCTGAAGGCGCTCCAGGGAATTTCAGCTGACGATGGAAGGATCTTGGAGCCACATGCTCAAAAGCCAGGAGGCCAAGGCTGAGAGGAAGTGATCCTCTTCCTCCCTCCCTTCCTCCCGTGGGGGTCCACAAAAACCCAAACAGCCGCACAAATGTTACAAATGATACAACTTGCCAAATTAACGTTTTTGAAACCTAAGCAAATTTGTCAGCTGGGTTGGTTTCTCGCTCTCTCTCTGACTTAGAATAGCTCCATTTCTGAAGTTTGCCCAAGCAAGTGCTTTTCGTTTTGGTGCCTTTAGAGTTGTCCTCTGCATTATTCATCGCCTTCATTATTCCACGTTCAGCCATTCTTTTTGAAGTTCTTAAAAGTCATTATTTGGCCAACCCGTGCCACATGGTGGTGTTGATGAATTTGGATGGGGGGAGATAATTATTTACACAGCAACTATTGCCTCGTTTGTGGCAGCAGCACAGCATTTCCTTGAGCATTTCCTTGAAATCAGAGACAAGGGACTCGGGGTGTGTGTGTGTGTGTGTGTTTGGGAGAGATGTTTGCAGTCAGAACCACAAAGGGATGGAAGAAGTCGCTCATCAAGAGGCAATTCTGTCCACATCCAGTGCAACGCAGTGTGTTTACGGAGGAGATCTCGAAGCGTGACAGCGTGTGCCTGAAAGCAAAACGCAGATCTCCCTGAAGGACAGGTCCCAAATTGGAGCAGCAAAAGGGAGCAAAGCCCACCCATGCCTTTTCAAAGCAGATCTTGGGAGGAAACTCCCAGTATGCCTTGGCAGCATGGGTCTGCGAGTTGCAGTCCAAAAAGGCCGTTTTCCCCCTCTCCAGGTCCACTGGAGCTATTGAAAACTTGGATGTATGTGGCCAAGCAACATCTGAGTGTAATTAAGACGGCAAGAGTTATTATTGAGGAAGCACAGCAGTTGGCAGAGGCTGCCGCAGTTGGCTTTTGCCTGAGCCAACTGGGAAGGGCAAGACTCTGCCCCTCCTTTGTTCACTGAGTGCAAACTCCTTTGAGTGAAGTAAGCTGAGGGCAGAGGGGGAGAGGAGGAGAGAGAAACTGGGACATGTTTGAAGCAGCTGAAAAAGTGGGAAGGTAGAGCATTAATCAGGACTCTCTGTCATGTACTGGATAACCCACACTCCACGAAGCTCACTCTGAGATAGACAGCAGTTCATTTTTATGGATGAGCATGAGCAGCCCAGAGCACTTCCATAGAAGTTGCTAAAACTTAATGATACATACAGCTTTCAACGTTTATTGGTTATCAGTGCAAGTCTGGGTGCATGAAGTGTTCACTGGCCAAAGCCGTAAATCCCTCCACGTGTCTATCCCCACCCCCAGCGGCGGAGCTTGGAGTATGTGGAGGGGTGGGTGGGAGAGGGGGCAACTACAGCACACAGGGTGTGGCCATTGTGTGTGGGGGCATGGCTAGGGCACACGGGGGCATGGCTATGGGCTGGGATGCCCCAAAAACATTGCCACCCAGGGCAAATCCCTCCCCGCCGCCACCTTCCTACGTGACTGCCCTCCCTTCTCTTCCCAGGTTGGGGCCCCCCACAGACCCACCCTCGGTCCTTGACCAAGACGATCCCCTGCCTGGCTTCTCTCTCTCTAGCTCCACTCCACTTTGTTTCATAGCACCCTAGCACCCTCAGTCTTGCCTTTCATTTTTCTGGCCGACCCATTCCCACCCTTCTCTAACATGAAACACAATGTAACAACCGCAAACGGCCTTTGGATGACAAGGGGGAAGCAATTAGCAGTGCTTAGGCCTGGGTGCGTAGTAATCCCTTTTTGCAATGGTTGCATACATGGTGGCAGCTAGCAGAGAATACGCATTCAACAGGTTAGTAATTTCCATGAGGTTTCCGTAAGGTCCACCTTAGGGTTGCCGTAAGTTGGAAAGGGCTTGAAGGTACCCAGCAGGTGTCCATTGCTTGAGCTGGGTTTTGTGTGAACTCATATTGTGAGCTTCCTTGGGTTCCATATTGGGTGAAAGGTGTGGGTCTTAGTTAATGAATTAAACGGCCCGTGTTTTTCTGAGACTCTGGCGCCTTCTTCCCCTGCCCGTCTCTGCCCCTTCTTTACTCTCCGCTCCATCCATTTGCAGGACGCTTTGGATTTGGCCTCCTGCCCTCCAGCCTCCTCGCCCTTCTCCTCGCCCTTTTGGTGCTGCTGTGACTTGGTGGCTCACTGTGGAAGAAACCGTTGTGAAAACGTGCCGGCCGGCTTTCAAACACTCCTGCTTGTCTGTTTCTGCTTTCTCCTTCATACTGGGGACGACTACGAGAAGGGCCCCGTTCCACCCATCTTTAATAGGAAGCCAAAGAGAAATAAGGAGGAAAAAAAGAAGATCCGACAGCACGCCCAGAGCTTTTGAAGAGGTGGAGCCTGCCTTGGGGGTTCCCTCCTTGGGGGGAGACAAGGGAAAGGGCTCCTGTACCTTCAGGGTTGTGTAGAAGCAGGAATTCCAGCAAGTGTTGCTTGCCAGGCAACCAGCTCGCTTGCCGCCCCCGCTGAAATTCCCTCTTCCACACAACCATTTAAGGGAGAGGAGTCTTGTCTCTTATTTCACTTGGCAACATAACAATTTAAAACACTCCATGGCCTTCAAGATGTCTTTTTACTTTAACAGACTTTGGGAGTGGAGTAACGGGTATTTTTCTTGCATTTAAAAGTTCCTTTTCATCTGAAGTCCCTTATAATAGCTGACCGTAGCTGGCGGCATGGTTGCCACATGGGGAACAGGGGAGAAGTCCTGTATTTTTAACAGTCACGTAGAAGACAGACATGTCAGGTTGCCTGTTTCCACCTGGCGGCATGGCAAACAGGGAGCCCCAGCGTGGTGTAGTGGTACCAGCACTGGACTTTTGACTCCCCATAGCCCAGCCATGGAACCCCACTGGTTGACCTTATGCAAGTCACACTCTCTCGGCCTCATAGGAAGGCAAAGGCAAATCCCCTCCGAACAAATCTTCCCAAGAAAACCTGTGATAGGTTCACCTTAGCATTGTTGTAAGTCATAAGTCAGAAACAACCTGAAGATGCACAAGCTTAGGCAGCTGAGTATATTTAGTCTGCAGAAGAGAAGGTTAAGAGGGGACATGATAGCCATCTTTAAATATTTGAAGGAATGTAGTTTTCCGCTGCTCCAGAGACCAGGACAAGGAACAAGGGATTCAAGCTACAGGAAAAGAGATTCCACCTAAACCTCAGGAAGAACTTCCTGACGGTCAGGGCTGTCCGGTAATGGAATCTGCTGCTGCCTCCATGGAGTGTGGTGGGGTCTCCTCCTTCTTTGGAGGTTTTTAAGCAGAGGCTGGATGGCCATCTGTCGAGAGTGCTTCGAGGTGGGTTCCTGCATGGCAGGGGATTGGATCCGATGGCTCCTGTGGTCTCCTCCAATTCTACGATTCTATGAATACATGCACATACATATGACAAACTAAATCTGCTGAAATGAGGTACCAAGCAACACCTGCTGAAATCCCCTCTTTTGTGAAACTGTCAAAGGGACAGGATCCGTCTCCAGTTTCCAGTTTGGTAATGTGCGTTCTCTTTCCCTGTTCCTTGGTTTTCTGTAACTCTTGCCTGCTGCCTGGATTTTTCACTTGTTTGAGTTGGTGGGTGGGGGGAACATGCATGTACATAAGGAATGGGAAGTAAATTCATTATTGAAAATATGTATTGTTCTGGCAGTTAAGCACAGGTTGCATGCTGCCAATTTGCATGCCAGAGGCAGATTTTTGAAATGTCTTTAACCGCTTGCAGGACAAATCTTACTGTGTCTGATGTTATATTTGGTTTGAAGAATAAACAGTCCCCTTGATTGTGAAATCCACAAACAGGAGACATCAGCGCTCTTCATTGGTGTGTAAGTGTCAGTAGTTTATGTTTTTCTCCTAGGATGAGAATATCAGCCCTGGAGAGGATGTTTCTGCCTTCTGTCCCTTCAACCAGCGTCCTTGCCCTTCTATGGAGCCCCCAGACCTGCTGCAGCCACTCAGTTCCTGAGTGGACCCTTTGCGGGTCCCGATGCAGGCTCCGTGGAGTTTTCAGGCCTCCCATGAATCAGGGGGTCCACTAGCTTGACAGGGAGAGATAGTGGAGCTCACTAGATTGCAAGCGTCATTAAAGCAGCCAGGTCCTGGAACCCCAGTAACCTGTGAATTCACTTGTGGGAAGCCATGTCTTCCCATAAATCCAGATAGTCCAATAATCTGGCCTTGAGCCCCCCGAGTGGTCCTGCATCGAAAGAGCCCCATGTGGGCCATCTTTCCTCTGACTTTTCTGAAACAGCAGTAGAACCAGGCCACACACTAACACACAATTGAGACATACAACCTTCTTCCATAGTAACCTGCACTGGGAGTTTCCCTTCATTCCAGAGTTTACATGCGAGTCCAAACGAACTGGCATGAGGAACGCTTTTACCCTGACCCATCTCGTCCTACCTATCACTTATCCCCACCCAAGACCCCTTCTCCCCCTCAAAGGAAGGCAGAGGGTAAACGCACCCTGTTGTGTACTGTGCCATGTTCAGACGAGGGGATGACCAGAAGCCCAGGGGGGACGCTGTGAAAACTCATCCTGGACGATCCCCAACAATGATGGGTAGGAGATGGAATTTCATCCCCCTCGTACCCCAGGTAGGACATGGAGCTGAGATGAACCCTGAGACTAGGTAGGAAGGAAAACGCAAAGGGGTTGACTTTGGCAAGAGGATTCCCCCCAAGAGTTCAACCTCCTTGCAGTCAGGATCCAGAAGGATGATTTGCAGATATTTATACCATTTTGGTGCTTACACAAGCAAGGAAGATGCCTGCATCAGCACGGTTACCGCCGGTACCTGTGTCCTGCTTCATCTGGCCCTGGGAGTCTAGAGTCCACGCGCCCCACCTGGGACACGCCGGGTTATCAACAGAGACATCGCTAGCGTTGGCCTTGTCCCTCCCTTGTCCAAACAGACCACAAGCGCTTGCAAGGCTGGACAAACATTTGCAAGCCAAAGGTTACTCGGTGGGCTCCAGACCTCCTAAACCCAAGTCCAGCCCACAGCTAATGATTAATGCGGGTCAGTTCCAGAGGATTCCCAAGCCTAAAAGTTCCTCCGCCTCCAGCCCCTCCTCCTCCCCGCCAGATCACAGGGGTGGGGCGCGGAGAGAGGCGTCCCTCCGTCGCCCACGTCCCCGGTCAGGACCACCCTTCCTCTTCGGGGCAGTTCCCTGCCGAGCAGCCGGGATGCCGCCACCGGGACCCCTCGCCCTCGCCCTCCTCCTCCTCCTCCTCCAGGCTGCCAGTAAGTGCCGGGAAGACCTCCTCTCTGGCGCCCAGCTTTTGCTCTCGGAAAACTTTGGGATCGGCAGAGGGGCCCGTGAGGTGGGATAATAACGCGGGCTGACGCCATCTGTAAGCCAAAGCAGAGGGGTCGCGGGGGGACGCGGGCCACCGTGCGCCCCAGGCGGCCCTTTTTGGGGAGGGCAGCCCCGGGACGACGGGGGGCTTCCGGGAATCGGGGGCGGCGGCCGCTTCGCCTCATCAGCCCTTTCGTCCGCCTTCCCGCGTCCGGGCGGTGAGCGCTGGGAGCGGTTCCCGGGTTCTGGGAAAAGGAAGGGGAAACAGGGGCCGGAGAAATAAGGAGGCGTGTCGAGAGAACGTGTGAGTGACGAGGGGGGCGGCCTTCACTTCGGCCGCCAAAGGGAAAGGCGTGTTTCCCTCCCCAGCGTCCTTTCCCCGCAAAAGCGCCCAGCCCTTGGAGCCGTCAGGCGTCGGGGGACACGGGTGGGCGCCACGCGGGACGGAGAGAGGGGGCTGCGGCCGGGGGAAGGTTACCCCGCTTCCCCCGGGGGGCTTTCCTTTCCCCCTGTTCCCCCTCCCCGGCAAAGGCACAGAATCAGGGGCTTGGGCAGAGAGGGGCTTCCACGTCGCAGGCTTGAAACGTCCACCAGCTGTGTTCGTTGCTGCGCCCGCGTCCCCGAGAGTGCCCAGGTCAGCCCTTAAACGCCGTCGGCGGTGCCCGATCGGAGCGTGTGCTGGCTCCCTCTTCCCCCAGTGCCGAAGCCACGTGTTTGCGGACTTGCCTGCTTTTCCTAAGCCTCCTGAAGCGGTCTGTTGTTCTGAAAGGCTGCACAGAGACTCAGTGCCTTTCTGTTGCCTTTACAGGGGTAACACCACATTATGGATCTGCCTATTTAATCCATACTTTTCTGAATCCTTTCAGAAAAAGCTTTAATGTTCCTCGTTCACTAAAGCTGTTCTTCAGCCCCACGCTTTCCAGGGTGGCCACTGAGAAGGACATTCCTCTGGACTTAATGACATTTAGTCCCAGCTGCCTTGTACTAAATTGCAGCATCTTATCCCAGCAACAGTTTGCAGAAGCATCGTTTGCTTGTTTGCTTGCTCAAAAGTAAGCCCAGCTCTCTTTAATGGAAATTACTCCTTGAATAATAGGGGTAGGATTGGGGCCTCAGTTGCCCCAGCCTTTTCTTACATACCAGTCCGGTTCTCAAGGAGAGAGCAGGAGCAGCTCCAAAAACTTCTGTTGGATTTATAACCTTGAAGAAGGCCAAAAATATGAAAAGAGGCTGAAAGGCACTGGGCTTTTTTAAAGAATAAAATCCATTCCATCCATAAGTATGTGGTTTCTTTTCCTCCTCTGCTGATTCAGATACATGTTTTCCAGGTTTTGTTTTTGCAGGAGCTGGAGCGGCCGTTTTTGGGGTGGCTTCATTTTGGAATACCTTGCATTATGGGGTACCAGGCGGGAGAGGGAAGGCTACCTTACTTTCCCACTGTGGGACGCCCTGCAGCCAAACAGTGGGAGATTCAGGACAGATGAAAGGAAGGGCTATTTTCCTGGCACACATAGTTATCCTAGGGAACTCACCGCCACAAGATGCAGGAGTAGCTGCTGCTCACTCGGGTCGCTTTTAAGAGGAAATTGCCTGACTCTCCAGGGCTCTGAACAATTTCTCCTGTTCCGGCTAGGCCAGACCTCTAGCAAAAAGTCCTGAAATCTGAGTTCTTCCTTGGTACCATAAAGAGGAAACCGTTTGGACAGAGATTGCAAAAGGACGGGTGGTGTATGGTTGGCCTCTGAAATAGGGGAACTCCAGTCATCTCCTTCAGTTGCTCAATCGGTCTCATGCTAGTTCTTTCCAGAGTTCCCAGGAAATTTCAGAGAAAGCAAAATTTGGCTGGATGGATGACCAAGACGACATGGCCTGCAGAGCGCAGAAAGGGGTGGGCGGGCAAAGCAGGGCCCTGAGGCTGTTTTTATAGCAGATGTCCTGCTCTGTCCTTTCTGTGTCCAAAGAAGAGAGGCCAAATTCTGGAGCCAGGGATGCACTCTTAAATTGGTTGTGACACTGATGAATACCACAAAGTAATACCAGTTTTTCAAAACCAGAAACGGGTTTCTGTTTTCGGCAGAGTTGCTTGGCAATCTGCCTGACAACGACTTCAGCTACACCTAGAGAGGATGTTGGCTGCCCTGCCTTACAATCACATGAGTTCAGTCCATAATTTCCCCTGCCCAGCTTGACCTTGCAGTCACCTCAGGTTCCATTTTATATCAATGCCAATTAATTTATTTGCCAATTAAATAATATTTCACCAATTAAACCATATCAAACCTGGGGGATCCACAGGGCTGTAACAGTTGTAGTCCAAAAAGGCATAATTTTCCCAAGGTCTTGGAAAAATCAGAGGTTGAAATTACATACCTGAGTGAAATATGTGGGCTCACTAACACATCTCCCCAAGATTTCTTCTCCTGTCCCTGCCTCTCTCACTTTGCTCTCCTTGGCTTCTCCAGCAGCAGCGCCCACCCACAACTGTGCCCATGTGGTGGGCAGCTTCATCAATTTGGATGCGAAGGCTCCCGAGGGGGCCACCATCTCCAGCATCGAGCTCCGATCGGCCTCCCTGAGGAAGGGGCTGGCTCTCTGGACACCGGGGGAACCTCTCGAGGTCATCTACCAACAATATTCTGGAAGGATCGCCTTCCAGGAGAAAAGTTCTGAGTTCCAGATCCATAACCTGACGCTGGCTGATGGAGGTGTCTATGAGATCTGGCTGGGGATGACTGGAGATGATCCAAAGCTTTTGCGGAGATACACAGTCTTTGTGTTCAGTAAGATCCGAAAGCTGGGAATCACTGTCAGAGACTTCAGGCCTGCCGTGTGTGTGTGTGCGCGTGTGTGTGTGTGTAGAGAAGAACCTAGGGCTGATCCTCAGCATTTCCAGGCAGTGGTCAAGGACAGGAGGATGTGCCAATAAAGTGTGCATTCCCAACCCAAGAGAGGAGTCGTCCAGTCAGAGGAAATCCCTCTGGGGCTAGAGACATAAACAGCCTGGCCTGGTCTTGCCCTCCTGACCACCCTCTGAATCAAAGGGCAGAAGCAGTTCCCATGCAATTCAGCAGCAGGAGAAGGGCGGTGGGGGCAGACTTGGGCCCATTCCAGTCAGCTCAGACAAAAGCACCCTGCCCAAACTTGAGTCTTCTTCCTCATTCATAACTTTGACCATCTTGGCCACGCTCCAAGGGGGCTTGGGCACACATGCCTTGGTGTCCATCTGTGGGAGGTTGGAGGGCGCGCTTTCTGTCCGTAGGGCCGGGGTGGGTGGGATTCCCCCCAGCCCCCCCTCACCCTCTTCTCCTTCCCTCCCACAGACATCAGCGTCACTGCCAGCTGGCTGGCCAACCGTTCTTGCAGCGTGGATTTGCGCTGTGAGGTGGGGACCGGGAGCAGGGGGGTGACCTATACCTGGAAGCGCACGGCCACAGGGGCCACTCTCTCCCGGGACTCCTCGCTCCATCTCCTCATGGAGCGCAACGATGAGGAGGACTCCTACACCTGCACCGCGCAAGACCTCGGCACGCAGGGGGCCTTGGACGTCAAACCCTACCAGCACTGTGGGGACCCGTCTGGGGCAGAAGGTGAGTACCAGCTGGGCGCAGAGGGTCCCACAAGAGGAGTGTTTCCCCTCTGTGCTTCAGGCTGCAAGAAAAAAGAACTCTCTCCGTACAAGTCCTTTCATGTGGCTCTTGCCATGCTTGTGTGTAGCAAAAGTTACTTTTTGGGAGGGGACTGCAATTCCCCAAATTCCCAGCATGATTGCTGGGGATTCTGGGAGCTGTGATCCAAGAAGCAGCATTCCCACCTCCCCTCCCCAGCTCTAGGTCTGCCCAGGATGCTCACCTGCATGACAAATGCCAATGCAAAAGGCTTCACAAAGTTTTCCAATTCCACCTGGCAGCAAAGGTGTTGCAAAAACAATTTTCTAAGCTTCCAGTCCCGTTTGCTGGCATGTCTGAAGCAGGTTGGACTGAGAGGAATGCAACTGGCCACAAACTGGTCTGGCTGAAGGCGCTCCAGGGAATTTCAGCTGACGATGGAAGGATCTTGGAGCCACATGCTCAAAAGCCAGGAGGCCAAGGCTGAGAGGAAGTGATCCTCTTCCTCCCTTCCTTCCTCCCGTGGGGGTCCACAAAAACCCAAACAGCCGCACAAATGTTACAAATGATACAACTTGCCAAATTAACATTTTTGAAACCTAAGCAAATTTGTCAGCTGGGTTGGTTTCTCGCTCTCTCTCTGACTTAGAATAGCTCCGTTTCTGAAGTTTGCCCAAGCAAGTGCTTTTCGTTTTGGTGCCTTTAGAGTTGTCCTCTGCATTATTCATCGCCTTCATTATTCCACGTTCAGCCATTCTTTTTGAAGTTCTTAAAAGTCATTATTTGGCCAACCCGTGCCACATGGTGGTGTTGATGAATTTGGACGGGGGGGAGATAATTATTTACACAGCAACTATTGCCTCGTTTGTGGCAGCAGCACAGCATTTCCTTGAGCAGCTCCAGTGACATTGGGCAAGTCACACACTCTCAGCCTTAGAGGAAGGCAATGGTGGGAAACCTCCTTTAAAGAATTGTGGACAGGAAAATCTCACAATAGGTCCACCTTAGGGTTGCCGTAAGTTGGAAAGGGCTTGAAGGTACCCAGCAGGTGTCCATTGCTTGAGCTGGGTTTTGTGTGAACTCATATTGTGAGCTTCCTTGGGTTCCATATTGGGTGAAAGGTGTGGGTCTTAGTTAATGAATTAAACGGCCCGTGTTTTTCTGAGACTCTGGTGCCTTCTTCCCCTGCCCGTCTCTGCCCCTTCTTTACTCTCCGCTCCATCCATTTGCAGGACGCTTTGGATTTGGCCTCCTGCCCTCCAGCCTCCTCGCCCTTCTCCTCGCCCTTTTGGTGCTGCTGTGACTTGGTGGCTCACTGTGGAAGAAACCGTTGTGAAAACGTGCCGGCCGGCTTTCAAACACTCCTGCTTGTCTGTTTCTGCTTTCTCCTTCATACTGGGGACGACTACGAGAAGGGCCCCGTTCCACCCATCTTTAATAGGAAGCCAAAGAGAAATAAGGAGGAAAAAAAGAAGATCCGACAGCACGCCCAGAGCTTTTGAAGAGGTGGAGCCTGCCTTGGGGGTTCCCTCCTTGGGGGAGACAAGGGAAAGGGCTCCTGTACCTTTCAGGGTTGTGTAGAAGCAGGAATTCCAGCAAGTGTTGCTTGCCAGGCAACCAGCTCGCTTGCCGCCCCCGCTGAAATTCCCTCTTCCACACAACCATTTAAGGGAGAGGAGTCTTGTCTCTTATTTCACTTGGCAACATAACAATTTAAAACACTCCATGGCCTTCAAGATGTCTTTTTACTTTAACAGACTTTGGGAGTGGAGTAACGGGTATTTTTCTTGCATTTAAAAGTTCCTTTTCATCTGAAGTCCCTTATAATAGCTGACCGTAGCTGGCGGCATGGTTGCCACATGGGGAACAGGGGAGAAGTCCTGTATTTTTAACAGTCACGTAGAAGACAGACATGTCAGGTTGCCTGTTTCCACCTGGCGGCATGGCAAACAGGGAGCCCCAGCGTGGTGTAGTGGTACCAGCACTGGACTTTTGACTCCCCATAGCCCAGCCATGGAACCCCACTGGTTGACCTTATGCAAGTCACACTCTCTCGGCCTCATAGGAAGGCAAAGGCAAATCCCCTCCGAACAAATCTTCCCAAGAAAACCCATGCCGAAATCCTCTTTTCTGTGCACCTGTTAAAGAGATAGGATCGCTCTCCAATGTACTCTCTCTCCTCCCCTGTTCCTTGGCTTCCTGTAACTATTTGGCTGCCTGTATTTTTTGCTTGTTTGTGAGGGGGGAATACGCATGTACGTAAGGGATGGGAAGAAAATTCATTATTGAAAATGTGTATTTTTCTGGTGCTAAAGCACAGCTTGTGTGTTGCCAATATGTACACCAGAGGTAGATTTTTGAAATGTCTTTAACCTCTTACAGGACAAATCTTACTGTTTCTGATGTTATCTTTGGTTTGAAGAATAAACAGTCCCCTTAATTTTGAAATCCACGAACAGGAGACATGAGTGCTCTTCACTGGTGTGCAAGCGTGAGTGGTTTATGTTTTTCTCGTAGGGTGAGAGCAGCAGCCCTGGAGAGGATCTATCTATCTTCTGCTCCTTCAACCAACATCCTTTGTGTGCTAGTCCAAAGAGGAATTCTAGCTTGTCCAGCAGGTGGCGCGAATAAACTGCTTTTCATTTGAGAGACACCATAGTTATTAGAGCATTGGTCTGGAGACCAGCGTTTGGAATCCCCTCTGCTCAGCCATGGAAGTCCACTTGGAAAATTCTCTCAGCCTGAAGGGAAGGCAAAGGCAACCCCCCTTGGGAACAAATCTGGTCAGGAAAACCCTGTGGTAGGTGTGCCCTAGGCCCCCTATAAGCTGGACATGACTTGAAAGTGCACAACAGCAACATTTTCATTGAATCACAGAATCCAGGAGGTCAGAAGAGCCCTGAGGGTCATCTGTTCCAATATTGACTGGAATTACTCCCCACTTCCTTGGGACTCCTTGCTGAGAATCCAACAGTGCTATTGGCTGCTCAGTGGAGAGAAAACGACTCTTGCAATGTTTTTCTGTGCCTGTCAGAGGAGAGTTCTTTTTCCCCTCAGGGTCTCAAAGCAGAAAGAGGAGGATGGGAAGAAGCCCCCTGCAAAGTCTTTTCCTACTCTGTCCAGAGTGCTGCTTTAGAGCAGGGCTAAGAAGTCCCTGACACTTGAGAAGAGGCTTCCTTGGAGCATGGCCACCTTGGACAGGGACAGGCATTGTTGCCCAGTTCACAGCCAAAGGGGATCTGCTGGATTGCACACTTGCAGGTGCGTGGGTGCCACTGGGCTTTCAAAGAACCACAGAGCTGGAAGAGATCATGAGGGCCACCCAGCCCAACCCCGTTTTCCATCTCACCCAGCCTAGCGTGCTGTTTCAGAGCCAAAGAGGACCACGGGGGCCCCGGTGCTAGGACATCCAGCTCAGAACTACCCTGGGACCCACGACTTCAGGGCCAGAATCCCAAACTGAGGGGTCGTGCAACCTTCAGCTGCCCTGATTTGATAAGGACAGGCCCAATTGACCCTCTGCCATCCCATTTTCCCCAGCTACTTTAAAAATGTCCTGGTTTTTCTCTCCTTCTCCTCCCTTCCCCCCTTGTCCTCAGTTGACTTCACCGGCTGCAAACTGACTTCAAATTGAAAAAGTTGTTTTCACTTTGTTGTGGGGGGAGAAGAGGAGGGGGCAGAGTCCTGCCTTTCCCTGCAGATTCAAGCAGAAGCAAACTTGTCCAGCTTCTCCCAAGTTCTTCCCCAAGAAAAACTTTTGCCCTCTTGACCACACTCTGAGGTTGCTTGGCCACATGTGTCCCACATGTGGGAGGAGGAAGGGCAACTGGGACATTTTAAAAGCAGGTGAGAAAGTGGGATAGCGGGGGATTAATGAGAGTATTCCTTCTGAATCAGGACGGTTGGAGTGTATGCCAAGCTTTGTTTTTTAAAAAAAATCCACAGTTTTTCAAGGTTTGCAGTGGTGGAGACTGGTGCCAAAGTGCTTGAATTTCTCTTTCCACGCAGTGACTTTCTATCAGCTGGTCCCAAAATACCAGGCCAAGGTTGGCTTTACTCTAAACAGCCACTTTCTGCTTTTAAAGAAAAGCTTAGAAAACCCATTTAGTTTTCCTGAGTGTCCCTCCTGGTACCCACAGCAGAGCAAGAGGGGCTCCTTTTCCCGGCCAAGCTGGCAGTGGGAACTGAAGTGGAAAGTGACCCACCCAAAGTGGGGCAACAGGGAGGGGTGGGGAGGGGGGAAGGCTTTTGCTTCCTCCCTGAGCTAGCTAAGGGGCTCTAAAAATATTCCAGGCCTAAAATATTTATATGCTCAGAACTGCACCATGCTGGGCTCTGAATGGAAGGGCTTTTTCTATCCGTTGGAATGAGTGGAGACTCTCTCTCTGTGTGTGTGTGTGTGTGTGTGTGTGTGTGTGGGTTGCTTGTACCTTCATCCTCAACTAGTTTCTGGCATTGGGGATGATTTGTCCATGACACATGTGTTGCTTTCCTCTTCTTCTGGACTTCTTCTTCCATGCCTGCAGTGAGCAAAAAAGAGAAAGATGAACAACATCTTATCCAGGGAATGAGAACATTGCCCCCTCTCCACACAAGATAAGAATGCCAGCTCCTCCTTCTTCAAATGATGTGTTCCTTCATTCCCCAAATTTCTACCATTGCAATTAATTTAAACTTCAGTTGAAAATTTAGAAGCAGAGTTTAGGCATCCAAAGAAAGGGCAAGGGCAAAGCGACGCAGGGAATATAAACAGCCTGGAGGAGAGTTCCAGCTGGGAACAGTTTTCACTGTCTCAGTCCATTTCTTCAGTAGATTGTTATAGTGCTATTATTCCATTTTCAACATCCTATGGAATCCTTGGGCCTATCCCTAAACTGCAAACCCCAGGATTCCATAAGACGTCGAAAATGGAATAATAGCACTATGACAGTCTAGTGCAGACATGGTCTCACTCTCTGCAGCACTGGGGGTTGGGGGACTGGAGGAGCGTATTGGGAGAGGATCACCGCAAGTCTAGGGGGAGAGGGCTTAGTGTCCAGGGGCCAAAGGCAGTGGTCAGTTTGTGGGCCCCTGGAGGGCCATGATGTCCTCACAGGGGGTCTGCAAAGGCTTGAAGAAATGGTATGAACTTTTACAGGAAAGAAAGAAAGAAAGAAAGAAAGAAAGAAAGAAAGAAAGAAAGAGCGATCAATCAATCTGCAAGATGACAGAGTGGCCTGAGGGTCTCTCATCTATAGAGTCACCATAAGTTGACATCAACCTGACAGA